>OV050030.1:25165348-25808681 GCA_920105625.2 Clusia tigrina | reverse complement strand
TCAAGCGTTAAGATTGGAATTTATTGACTGTCAAACGCAAGATAGCACCTTACTCGATGCCACATTTGCATATATTGAGGCAAATGCTTGCGGCAGGAACTGAACTGAGAAATTTGTGTGCTTTTGTGGGAAAACCCACATGAACATTTCTTTGGGGTTTCAATTGAAGCCTTCGTAAAGATGACCATAAAAGCTCTGTGGGAATACGTGGGTACTTGTGCACAAAGCTGACACCTCATTAGATTGTGAGCCTGCACAATTCCACCCTGAATTCGATGATATGCTGACTATCAGTGAACCGAAACGGAGCCGAGTTACAACACCAGGCAGCTGGAGAGGAGTGCAAATGTATCACACCCATTCGCAGTTTTCTTGATAAGTGCTAAAGATAAAGAAATCACTTACATTTCCCCTGGCTATTTTCTCTCGAATGACGTCATTCGACTATTTCCTCCAATTTTTCGATTTCTATTTTATTTGACTAGTTTCGACAGATGAAAATATTGGCATTTGTGTGTGGGCACTCGGCCAAGGAAACTCATACATCGAAGAAGGGAATTAAGCACCGACAAGTTTTAATTGATGATGATGGTGCTTTTATTTTAAAGATGTGAATAGTCAACTACAATGCTCGCGGCAACTGAAAGGAACGTTTGCCATTAAAGTTTCCTTCTTCCGCTATAAAACAATCGTTCAATGTTCGAAGTGGGTTGCGCTGAAAAATTCGCTGTGGGAGGAATCTGCCACGTTTGTCAATAACAGCCTTTGAAATATGCTGAAGTAGGATAACCGGAATACCTAAAGGCATATTAATTCAGTCCTGAGCATATCCGTACACCGAATGAACCGAAGCTTAACTTTAGCATTGGAATATTCACGCCAACTATAAAATTTTCTGTTTTTGAACTTAAACAGGAATTTACGTTAACGGAATGCGATAAATATTTACAATAAATTATTTTAGTAAAGGTAATTATAATCCCTTAGGAAACGCATCTTTATAAAAAAGTGTTCAGTCATCTGTTATTGAGTTTCAATAAATGTCCACTTTGCATTTCTAGTATGGATAAAATATATGTAAATATTTATGATAGTAATAAGGTATCGACCTTCGTTACATCGATTAAACCCTACAACCCACCGCCGAGGTGTCTGCATACCTATATTTCTTAAGCATTGAATTTTCGCTATGCGTAGAAAATCCGCATCCTAATAAAATCACGGTAGTACTTTTTACTTCGAAAAAGGAGACTGTTAGACTAATTTCACCTTAACATAATAGCCAATTCATTACAAAGGAAACTATCGAGGAACCCACGAAAATATCGCAGTATTGATAGAGTTACATACTAGCTTTTCAATTGCAGAACAATTCGTGGCATACTGAGTAGGGTGGGGCGATTAGTATGGAAGGAAAAAAATCTTAATGGGGGCTTCGCGTTTCTGATTCTTGGGATTGTATTGAGTCCACTAGACCATACGTCTACGGTGAAAATCGAGCTTCCAGATTTTGACTTGCAGTTTTTTCTCAGACTTTATTTTTTTGGAAAATTTGCAAATTTTCTTGGTCTCATATTTCGTAAAGTATTTGAAATTTTGACTTAGTTGACTTATTACTTGGAAAAAACTTCGTTTTCATGGTCGAAAAGTCGAAAATGTAGAAAATTCAACACTATTTGTCACGTTTTTTTGGATATTTTGGCCTATAACAGCCAAACCATTGAGATTTTCGATCCAATACTCAGCCAAAAATTGTAGCCAAGACAATAGTTAAGAACTCTCTAGTACATCGCAAAAGCATTGGAACGCTCCTTCAGGCAGTTTTGGCCTTGTAAAAGTGCAAATTTTTCGTGAAAATATTGATAAATTACCATTTTCAGTTGTTCATAGCGCAAAATCATAAAAATGTTCTATCTTGGTATTACTGAGGCATCATTCCTAGAGTCTCTATTGTTTTATATCTGAAAACCAAGTTTATCGGTTGGGGGCTGAAATGATGATGGCTTAGGCCGCAATGATAAGCCAGATTAAAAGAATACAAAGATACACCGGTGTATTATATTAGTAATTCTAACGCAGCCTTATGTCCAGAAGTAAGGCTCCATTAGCTTACACATGTTTCTTCCCCTTAGGTTTACGTTTAGGTTTAAGTGGCAATCAAGCCATTCCGATCGTACTACAATACGTCCAGTTTGGCTGAATAATGTCACAAAATCCTGAATGAACTACTCAAAGACAACAAAGTTACATTTTGTTGGGTGTCTGGACATGAAGGGGAAACTGGGGATGAAAGGGCGGACTGCCTCACGAAAAGGGGGGCGCTCCGTCCACTCATTGGCCCTGAACTGTTCTGCGGCATGGCTTCGTGCTACTCTGTAAATGGGAAGAAACTCAGAGAACTATTCAATGTCAACATGCTTCTGGGCAAAGACAGGCAGAGAGATTTCTCACTCCGTAGTATCTCCAAAAGGATACTAACCTTGAACCACGAAAGTCTTAGGACTCTAGTGGAATATTTGACAGAACACTGCTGCCTAAGGTATCATCTTAATATGATAGGCCTCTCGGACATTTTTGACTGCAGATTCTGTGGACACAACTCTGAAACATCAGAACACATTTTATGTGAGTGTCCAACGATCAAAAGTAAAAGATAAAAAATTTTGGGTGAGTTCTTCACAGACCCTCCCATAATTTGAAAACTTCAACCTTCCAAAGTGCTCCAATTCATAAAAATTCTAAGGTTAGAGTGAAACATATGGGTTAGTTCAATAGGTCTTTAAGGGCCGCGATACTAGAACTCACCGAAATAAATAATAATAATAATAATAATAATAATAATAATACAAATAATAATAATAATAATAATAATAATACTAATAATAAGTCACAATCTAATGCACATATAATAAAAGGCACACTTATATTTCGTAAAAGGCCCATCTTGGTCCCACCGGATTAAAGGAATGGATTTTAGTACTACCTGGCCTTAGTTTCACTCTTTTGAAAGCAGACTGAAACTTATCAGGTCTTTCACATTGCCTTATTCGGGAACATTTAACAGGTGACATCCTAAGGTTTATACCTACTCCTACCTAAGAGCTGAACAGTGACAGAGACAACTGGCAACGTCGTCGAGCTCATTGGTGATGCCTAGATACTGCCAGTGATGGGTGAGTTACAAGCAAATCCTTCCTTGTGAAGAAATGGAAATTTTACCAAATTTCTTCAGTTTTTTTTATATTTAAAGATAATTTGGAGATGTCGGTGCTGAATTAATTGCTGCTGGAGGATTACAATTTCACCACCATACCAGAGACAGTTCAGCCTACACAGCAAAATGAGAACGATGCCACCATAAATGAGGTGCTGAATAATGTGTTGAACAATGTCATCACAAGCGGCTCTTTTTTGCCACAAGCTGGGGTGGAGCGCACCTTTAGTGAGTTTAGTACCAACACAAATGACTCCACCATCACCACCATCTCTATCACCGGTGCCAGAGAATTGTCAAGCTTAATAAACATTGACTTGAGTTGGAGAATATCAACAGCAGGAACAGCAACAACAATAGCACTCAAGTATTACTCCACCTCAACTACAGAGGTATGACGGAAAACTCGAGCCTCAGTCTGATGGCATGCCTAAAACTACTACAGCTGAGCTTATATGTTGTCTGTTTAGGGAAATGAGTTGTTTCGAGCATATGGGATCACCGTAGAAGGCCAGAGTTGTCTGGTCGTACTATAAGTGTGTTAATCTGCCATCTTATTTAGCTTGAATGAGGCATCTGTAGTATTTGCAGGCATCTCTGCCACGCTCTAGTGGGTTCATGTTGAGCCACGTCTTGCCAGTTCATCTGCATGTTAATTTTGAGATACTTAACTTTTTTTTTCCAAAACGAAATGATCCAATTAAAAATTTATAGTTTTAAAAAACACAAATTAAATCTGTCCCTTATGTCACAGTGGACCTGGCACCCAGGTAAGAAAGATGTTTTCTCCCTTCTCCTGTTACGAAAAATATCTATAAGTCTATAATAAGAGTAGAGGTGATTCCATGACAATAATAATTATATGAGAAGTACTTCCCTCTCTAGTTGACATACGAGTATATATGTGTATAAAGAGCCAGGCCTGATGGGAAGAATGAATCCGTTGTCATACATTACTGGAAATTTCAACTACACAGTTATATTCGAGGCTGTTCCTAATTAAACCAAAATTGTACTCAACAAAGAGTCTCTACTTACTATGAGTGGTTACGCCAACTGATTCTAAGAACGGGCATTTAAAAGTCTTATTAACCAAAGCTTCTGCCCAATCAATTAATGTAATTCTTTGCAAAAAATTATCAAGGTTTACGGTTGGTCTCCTGACACCACTTCTAAATTCCGTCCTAATTCTGAGCTCTTCTCGTTTCATTGTAATTTTCGTATACCCATGCATTCCAAAGAGACTCGAAACTGTCCCAAGTGATCATGCCGTTAATATTAACGCACTCATAAATTCCAAAGACACCACAATGGACCAAGTGTGCTAGTCCGACATTGACACCAGTGTCGGAATCGGTTCATAATACTCCCGCGGAGTGTCAAATTTACTGCCCCCTCATAAAACTGCCGGCCAACAAGATCACTTCATCGAGTCAGGCGAATGTGAGCACAGCACTTGAATCGCACAATTCCATTTAAGAGCGAAAGGTAAACAAAGCCCCAAATTAGTGAGCATTAAAAGTGTATAAAACATGAAGAAAAGGATCAATATTCAATAAATATGCAATAAAGCGGGGATCAGCTTACGACAATGCGTATGCGAAGATGCCGCAATGTGATCATACGGAATATGAGCACCAATCTGTGCATTGACGAATGAAGTGTTAAGTAATATTAACCGGGAATTCACACTTTCGAGAAAAGCATTGAAAACGACAGAAATTACGCATAAAAAAGGATAATGACAATGCATTAACTTCCAAGTGATTTATGGGCGTAGTAAATACGGCGATGAGCAGCAATTAAAAAAGGTAGCACAAACTACTGCCATGAGTAAGAAGACTACTACTCGATTGCTCGGCGAAACATGGCTCGTAAAATTGGCGTAGGAGTGGCAGGTACACACGTGCAAACACTTCTATACCAGCATAAAGGCAGCCACGACACAGCTACAACTTGTTTCTTAGAATGCGCTAAACAGCAACGGCATAAGGTCCTATCGTAATAGTGCACATCTGCTGTTCGTCTACGCAAGTGTGAGTATGTCTGCTCTAAGACTGCCTGCCACTGAATGGTCAATAAAACAGTGGCTTATGTCCTTGCATGCTCTATGGAAATGTTGCTACACGATGCTTTTCAACACGATCACTTGCTGGCATATATCACACTGCGCAGCCCAGTACTCGGTAGCCTAGTTGGCTGTTTTTGTGTGTATAGGTCCTGTGCGAGATTGCCAGCTTAGCCAAATTTAGCATGAAGGAGTCAAAATTGTTTGACAATTCGGTTGTTACTCGCAATGTCGACAGCGCAAGTCTTTGGAGATCGATCCGTCATGCCAGCAGCCTGTGCGAAAGGCAATTGTTCAAGGCAGGCATTTGTTTATTTGCTTACATTATGCATACACAATTTAATTGGAAAGGGTCAACGAGGTGGACAAAAAGGCGACATGCATAATGTGTATGCGCAGCTATTTTTTGCTACCGTTTCTGGTATATTTTTTTGTAATTTCACAGCAATTGCTGCCAAGTAGCGTTGATAGCTCCTTGACGACATGTGATGATGATCGATCGGTTAATAGGAATTTTGCAAATTTTCAACTATATTTACTTGGAATTCCATTTGTGAGTTTTTCATATTTATATTTTCAGCCTTTCAAAAACTATCGTATCTTATAACCGAACTGAAGATATCATTGGGTGGGCTTAGGAGGTATGCAATTAAGCAACTCCATAGACTGTTTGGCTGCTGACAGGTCGCACAGGTTGAAGGTGATGGATACGAAATTCATTTTTGGATTGCAGTTTACAAAACTGTGCTCTGGAAATCCCTGAAGAGTGCAGTTTATATTATTCTGACCATGTTCAGGGAGCCATGCAAATGATCCTCCTAAAATTCGAATGAGAGGTATTCACTAGGAAGTATACAGAAGAGAACTTTTGTCATAAAATGAGAGTGGGCACACAATACTCCCCATGGGAACCAGCTTTGCAATTGAATAAAATTTGTTTTTGTATAAGGATATGATTTCTGGGGTTGCAGCCCTCTTCCCCTTACATACCCGTACTATGGTTAGTTATTTACAAAAACTGTAACTTTTTATTTAATCTATCAACGAGCACGAGCAGTTTATTTTCCAACCCTGCACATTTATTGAGTTAAGGATATTAATCCAATAATATTCAGTGGAATTTTGATAATGATATTTACTTCTTTACATTGTTGCAAATAATTTGCATTACTCGATGACACTTGCACTGCAAAGAGATAAGTTATGTACCATTTCCTTTATGGACAGAACTTTCCCTATTCTAGGAGATTGGTTTAAGGATGAGAACTTGTTGACACACGAACCCCTCTTTGCAAAAATGCTATGACCATCACTGGAGAATGGTGATACTATCCATCTAAACATAGAGCAAGGATATGAAACGTTGCGTAGAATGTTTTAATCAGTTTTCCATATACTGGTTGAAGACTGTGATTGTGGATTCAAGCCTTGTTAATCCACCAATGCACTGAGGTATTCACATAAAACCAAAAGCAGGAAAATACCTAGGCAATAAAAATCGCCACCCACCATCAATGCATTGTTTATAAGCCGCAAGCGACAGAATAATAAGAGACGTAACAATGCCTAAATAGGAAGATTCAGCAATACTAATCAACTTTTACACAATAAACAATACAACAGTTAACGTTGAAAGTGGTTAACTTCGGAAGATGGTCTGGGACTCATTTGATACCTAACGGCGATTCATAAAAGATGATTTTCTAACGTGCGACTTCTACAACATTATGATTGAAGAAATTAGGATTCAGACAACACAACTCTCAGTCGACCAATGTCTTCAACCTCTTAACAGACA
Source organism: Clusia tigrina (assembly GCA_920105625.2). Taxonomy (NCBI): domain Eukaryota; kingdom Metazoa; phylum Arthropoda; class Insecta; order Diptera; family Clusiidae; genus Clusia; species Clusia tigrina. Next base: position 25,801,601 of record OV050030.1, on the reverse strand, counting down.
ACGTCAGTCGAGTTGGCGAAAATATCACAGACACAATGTGTTTTATAAGAGTGTCATCTGTTGCCATACACATGCTTTCTTTTTCAATCTAGGATATTAGTCTCTTTAGTTATGATCAAGAATGAGAAAAGCTGCTGATTTCAGCAAAGAAAATTTGCGCCTTGAACTACATTTTAACTGTCAGTTTTTGAGGGGTTTTTTAGTACTATGATTGAAAGAAATTATTATTATTATTATATCTTACACCATAATTAATTATGAGTGCAAGGTGTTGGGTGCATGAGTACTAGCTACAGAGGCTTTCGACTCAAAGAGAAAAAGATTTTATAGAAAGAAGCATTTTGGAGGCCAAACCCGTGGCAGGATTTGAACCTGCGACCCTCGGGGTGTGAGTCTGCTTACCACTAGACAAAGAAACTGTATTTCCAAATTCATAACAGAACCTCATATTCACATCGAATATGATTTGTCACCACGTGTTCATCAAGACATGACCAGTGGACATTCTATTTTATCCAACCAGATGATATTTGACAATAAAGTCTCCTCACATATACCTCTACCATTATCTAATGTTCTATATGTGCATTTGCTGTAAGTTCTTCGGAGACTCCCACGGCCCTGTATCTTCTGCCAATGAGATATGCAACTAGAAAGCTCCCAGTCATTTATATGATTGTTTACTACAGACTAGCATAGCTGCAGAAATGTCCAGGCCCAAGGAATCAGTCTACTTATAAATTGTCCAATTGTCAACAATATCAATGCCTTCCATTCCTTATTCATTGTGGAACCTGATGGAGTATGGATATAGGAGGAGATAGATGGCCTACTAACTGCCAAGGTCTACGTCTCTGTGGCAGTTGCATTCTGAAAGTTCCAATGGCTACAGTCTGCTCAATGTAACCGAGAAGCAGGCCACTGATAGCACTCATTGGACACGCTAACATTATTGTTGAACCATGGAATGTGGAGTTCGCCACATTTTCTACTACAGTATCGAATCAAGTGATTAAAGAATTGATATATTAAATAATAATAGAAATATAATTATTAGTAAAGAGAGTATTCATTCAGGAAATCCAATTTAATCAATACACCAATCAGGGATGCTCTGTAATCTTTTATTTATTCTTTATTCTGTAAACATATGCAGTCCTAGTGCATCCAGTGATATTGGTTTCTTCCGCAGCGACTACTTTCCATCTCCATCAGGCCGCTGACAAAAACTGTCCCGTTTAAACATTTTACATTAATCTCACGGATAGTCCTAAATAGCACTTCGTCGTAAGCAAAGGATCAGAAAATTTGTAGGAGAGAGTCTCTTTGCACCTGTTATCAGAATAGCACGCAGTTTATAGAAGTGCGTATTGAGATTTAGTGCGGTTCATCCTCATGGAGTTAAGCTAAATTGCTTTCGATGGACTAGTCAGTCGCCGGATTGATGAGGGTCTTGTTTGAGTTGTACTGAGGGGGTGGGTTATTTTTGACTTTTGTAACAGAATTCATGATTCGTAATTTTCTGCCAGCTTGACTTCAGTTGCTCTGCCTAAAGTCGGCTGCAATGAAGAAGTTCTTCAGCGAATTCGTCAATTGCTATCCTCGATTCAAATTGGCAATTTGCAAGTTATTCTTTTTCTAATTACAAAGCCTGTAAAAAAGCATATAATCGAAACTATCAACAAATAATCCGATAATTGGACTGATTTAGTTTTATTTTTTTACTAAACTAAAGAAGGCTGAAGTCGGGTTATAGTGACTATGAGTCATTCTAAGCGATTGGAACCAATCCAAATAAAGCAAGGTTAGTAATTGATAAAATATAACTTAACTACGCTGTGAAGATTCTTCTGTTCATTTCTTATTAGACTATAAAAAAGCCAGTATGATAGTCGCTGTAGAATTACGCTGACATATAACTGAAAGTTTGAACACCAATTGTGCTGTATTATGGATAAATTGTATATAATGTATATCACAAAATATGCCGTTGAGTCAAAATTGGGAGTAGAATCAGAGTGATCTTGTATGTAAAAGTATATAAATACACAAATGTTGAAACACTCGTTTTTGGGCTATAAAAACACAGCTCAACCGAGCAAACTGAAACGGGGTAAAGAGTTAATCCCTCTTCTAGGCTATGGAGTACAACAACAACAACAGCAGCGACACATGTATCCGCACAGTCGGCCAATATTTTATTTTAATCGCACTATTTAAAATGCATTTACGATTTTATGATTATTGTTATTGTGCAGAATTATACTAAATCACCAAAGACAATGGCGAAATGAAGGTGCGCACAGCGCAGCCGCTCATAAATTTGCATCAGCAGCGACTGACAGGCGGACAGACGGACGGCTCGTTGGACGGAAGGACGGACGGACAGCAATCGATCTCGATGGATGCCGATGGATGATGTGGCTGCGCAAATTACTCAACACCGAGGCAGTCTGTCCGCGTTGCAGTGGAAGTTGTAGCTGGGGCCAAAACTAAGGCTGAAGCTGGAGTCGGTTGTCGCCGCCGCCGCCACCACAAAAGGCATCATTAAATAAATTATAACGAAGCAACCAGCAAAGCGGCAGGCAGGCTGGGTGGGTTGCAACGAGAACAAGGTGGAGCGGTGCTGCGGTGCATTGTTGTAAGTCGGAAATTGGTGCAAACAAATTGGCCTTGTCGTCAATGGGTCTGCTGCACTGATAACTTTTTTGCTCAGCGATACACGAGACATGCTGTCTGACAGTGGCTCTGCACAGCGGCTTATGCCGCGTATGATTCACACACACGCAGACAGATACGAGAACGCACACTCGCACGCATACAGGTCTGGGGTATCCCATGCCGTCCCAAGACAAGTCATTTGGCATTTAAGTTTATGAGTTGTCGGTGCAGCGCTTGATCGTTCGTCAAATGGCCAACGAAACGGACGGACAAGCAAGGCCCAAACAGGATGCGCGTGTGGGAAAAAATGTGCATTTCAGTTGTTGTTTTTTTCGTTGGCTCTTCTTCTTTTCCGCTGAAGGAAATTGTCTTCTTCGTCTTCGTTTAGTGGCTGCATGTGGCCTGGCGAAAAATACTCGAAAGAACCATTTTTGCATATGAAATGAGTTACGGAATTGGAATTGGAAATGGAAATGAAAATGGAATATGTGCATGGGTATAGTATGAGCGCTGACTCGTATGTCCATGCCGTAGCCAGCCCGCTTCCATCGCTTCTTCTGAAGGGCTTTGCGGCGTCGAGCGCACATTTGCCAAAGCGATCGTAAAAATGCCTGCAAATGTGCTTTGAGCGCGTCAAGCGGGCAATTAAAATTGAACTTTTATGTTACAATGACATATAGCCACGTTGAAATGAAATGAAATAAAATAAACTGAGAAATAAAGTGAAAAAAGAATTAACACCAAAGCAGATAAAGAGAAGGCCGTCAAGCCGAAAAACGCTTTACACAGTGCAAAAGATCAAACAGCAATGCCGCCACTTATGCCCATGATGGTGGTGATGGCGATGGCGATGGCGATGCCGTTGACGATGACGATGACGATGACGAACATGAGACCATGGAACTGCAGTTGATGTATGCGTGAACCTACAGTTTGCAAGTACTAAGCTCGGCATTAAGCTTGGCTGCTTAGTGCGCCTCAATTGTGCGCCACCCAGTCGGAAAAACTAAGTCAACAACGACAATTAAGGCTACGAAGCAAGGTTACAGGCATGGAGACTTTGAAGGCACTCACAATTAGAACCTCTTGTAGCAAAGTAGCCAAGGGATCCAAGCTCAATCCTCCTATTCCAGGATATATAAACTGAATTTTAACAGTTCTTATGATTATTATTATTATTGTGGCTTCACCGCTACCTCCGTTAGGTGTAATCTGCTGATCTAGAGTTAAACCTATCCTATGGTAGGATCTGCCACTAGTTTGACAGTTTCTTGGGATCCACGTTATAGGCAAGATGTTATAAGGATTCGTCGATCTTTACCTGGATTTGAACCTGCCAACCGAAGGGAATTCACGTAAATTGTAATCGGGTGCTACACTTTCATGACCTCATATGGCAGACAACAGTGCCGGTTAAGAATAATTTCATTCGGTGTTATCTGTGGCCACAGTTTGTTCTCAGATATCAAGTGAGAATATGAAGATCCTCTCTTTATCATCTTACAGAGTGTTTTATTATGGTTGGGATAAGGAAATTGTCCTCTTGCTTCTGACCTTTATAAAGAGTCCTGTAGAATATGAATTTTTATTTACTACTTTTCTTTAATTCCTCGGCACCATGCCACTAAGACAACCTGCAGAAAGGCCTCACATACTCTTGAAAAATCCAAACAGTCTTATATGTACACTTCATATATACCCTACTTAAAGCAGAGCGACGTAGATCTCCGAGTTGGTTGGTCAACAGCAAATGGGCAAAAGAGAACACCATTTTAGGTGCCAATGCATCGCATACTTTAAATATTATTATTATTATTATTATTATTATTATATCTTACAACATATTTAATTATGAGTTCAAGATGTTGGGGGAATGAGTGCTAGCTACAGAGGCATTTGACTCAAAGAGAAAAGGAATTTATAGAAGAAGCATTTTGGAGGCCAAACCCATGGCAGGATTTAGATCTGCGACCCTCGAGGTGTATTTTAAATATACTCGTAGGGTCATTTAGAAATGCATCAAATATAATTTATATTGATGTTGGTCCGTTCAGAGCTTTGCAAATTTTTTGTGTAGTAATGGGAGTCAATTGTGGAAGTGAATCCATATTATCACAACCCAAAAACTAAAGCCAAGTCTTATATCGGTCCAAATCCACTCTTTTTATTAAACAAAATATTTCTTTATACTAAAATGTTTAACAATTACACTTCTATTTGGCCACATTAACGTTTCGAAGTGGCACTGAAACTGATTATGAAAATAGACGCTTATTCAAGTATGAATATAAAAAAATGTCCTTTCTTCTTTCCTGGTACAAGAAGGTAATCAATCTTCTATTCGGGCCATTATAACTGAAGTTATATGCTTCCACACATCAAGCAGACTCTTATATGGGCAAATTAATATCCCTATGAGAGGGGTTCTCATAGGGGCAGATTAATGTCCCTATGAGAGGGGTTCTCTATACGTATCTCTACAATAGTGCTGACTTTTTCCCGAAGAAGAAAACCTTCATTTCATTAAGTTTTTATATTAAAAAAAGCAGTGAGTAATCATGCAGGTATCTACCAGCACTATGCTGCTTTGAACACGATATTAAGAGCGCACTTAGGCCAACATTGACCCTTTGTGATACCGCAAGAGACATCAGGTCCCATCCCTTTCAAAGTTTCAGCCATTTGGAGCTTTTAATGAAGCAGTTTATGGAGCTAATCTTTTTTTTTTGAAATATCTCCCACAGAGTCCAGAAAGTGGTCACCCAGGAATGTGCGCCTCCTTCTGGACAACGCTGGACGCGTGTATAACAGGTGTAGAATCGACTCTTCCTCCTCCTCGTCCATGCAACTCCATTAAGAGGCATGCTCACCTCTAAAGTAAATAACTATGGCCACAGGCCACAGCAAATGGGAGATAACACTTGAACAACTCCAACTGCATTCAAAGGGCAGCAGTTTGAACGGGAAAATGAAAGCAAGCATAGTATTCCTTAACTGAAGATGGGTTTCTCAAACACTTTCTATATGGTCATAAGAGACTGTTTCCCAGCCCAGAGCATACCCTAAGCATAGCCGAAAAGTATGACTGAGTGTTGTCAAATCATGACTTTTAAGAAGAGATTAAGCAATTATTTGTTAGTTTATAGACTAAGCTACTAAACTCTTATTAGCCATGTTTATTCTAGATAAGTGAGTGATAATTATCAATAAAAGATTCATATCTTTTTCCAGTAATTCGACTGTACAGAAACCGACTTAAAAAGCACCATGACAAATGGAAATCACGCTACTGTCGAAAAGTATAACCAATCTACGCGATTCAAGTATACTTCAATTATTTCTCTAACAACCTATCAACTCAACGAAAATATTCCATTTGGAAGATACCACTCTTTAGTAATGAAATGCAGAATCGGTTTCTTTTCCCAGCTTTTTAATTTTTCTTTATTCTTAATAAAAGCAATAATGACTCCAATTATGCAATCCAATCATGATAATATCTGTATCACTCATACCAACTAGCAAATAAAAGTTTGGTTTATGAATGTGTGGTTTATGAGTTATAAGAATTATGTTTTATAGAATAACAAATATATTTTTTATTATATTCTTTCATCACTGGAAATGTGGCACCTTGAAAATTAACTGGTTAGAAAATCTCTTTGGAAAAGTCCCCTAGATTCGCTAGTGACTATATCCGGGTATAAAATATTTCATTCCTCCAACTTCTCCGTCTAGGAATAATCTATGTATGGTTCTATTATAGCTGAGTATATGTTTGTTTAATTCTGTGGTTACTTAATTTCCCCAGTTGTTGTTGTTTCAGGTGTTGCTGTCAATTGTATTATATCAAATGAATCTACTGACTGCCCGATATTTTGCCTCGGTTGTGGGTGTTTCTATGCTGTTTTACGGGTCAAATGGAATTCTCAAGCAATATTTAAAATAGTATTACCCATCTCCTATACTTTCAATATGAGTTTTAGCTGGATTCTTATAGCGTCTAAAAAGATATTCCACTGTTATCTGCATTTTTCTATACACATAGCTTCACAGATGTTTCAATCCAAATCGTCAACACCACGATAGGAACTCATGAGCCTCTGCTGAGCCCTTCATAATACTCATAGCTTGTAAATCATTCTGCACTTTCTCATTCTAGAGTCTCATACACTGAATCAGGAACATTTTTGATTCCGCATGTTCTTAATTTAGAGTCTCATAGACTGAACCAGGAACCTTTTTGATTCCGCAAATTCTCATTGAAGAGTCTCATAGATGGGCCAATAACCTATTTGATTTCTTACATTCTCGCTGTAGAGTCTCTTTAACTGAAGCAGGAACCTTTTTGATTCAGCACATTCTCACTCTAGAGTCTCATACACTGAATCGAGAACAATAGTTCTCCACTCATTGTTTATTTGGCACATTCTTAGTTTAGAGTCTCTTAGACTGAACCCGGAACCTTTCTGATTCCGCAAATTCTCATTGAAGAGTCTCATAGACTGAGACGAGAACCATTTTAATTTTTCACATTCTCAATGTAGAATCTCATTATCTAAACCAGGAACCTTTCTGAGTTCTCACATTCTCACTTTAGAGTCTCATAAACTGAACCAGGGACCTTTTTGATTCCGCACATTCTCACTCCATAGTCTCATACACACTGATTCGGGAACACTAGTTCTCCACTCATTTTTCATTCCGCACATTCTTAGTTTAGAGTCTCATTGACTGAACCAGGAACTTTTCTGATTCCGTAAATTCTCATTCTCACCCTAGAGTCTCATAAACTAAACTAGGAACCTTTTTGTTTCCGCACATTTTTACTGTTTTTCAGAGTCTAATAGACTTTCCCGGGTATCCATTTGATCAGGACTTCTAATGCCAAGGTTGAGCTCGTTTTCCCCACTGGGCAACTGCCCATGGTTGGTTTCTTTACCCAAAAGACTTCTGCATTTGTCTGCTAATGTGACTCTACTCAGCATGCAAAGTCTTTCTTTCCGAGCACAGCGGAAGAGTCAGTGCAGTTAGTGTAGCCAGTCAGCGCTGCCCCACTCGGTTTAGCGTGCAGTACTTTCAACAAATCTCATACCTTTTGAGGCATACAATTTAATTGCAAATAAATTGAGTTTTTGGTACTTCATTTAAGCGAGACGACCATAAAGCCCCTCGCCCTTTCTTTCTCCATCTATCGCAGCGCATATTGCTCCCTCTCGCCATCTCGCGCCGCTTAGATAGGAGAGCATTTATCCACAAACTAAAAAGGCGGCTGTTTTTGGCGGATCCATCAAAGTCGTAAGCTTTTAGGTTTGTCGGTTTTTTATGTTCAAAAAAAGCGAAAGAAAAAACCATTCACAATTACAATAACAATGACAATAGCAACAACAACTGAACGTAACGAAATGACAAATGAAATTGAAATTTGTATCCTTACGTTGTCGTCTCTGTTGCGGTCTTTGTTTTCCCTTATATTTCCGCTCAAGTGTTGTATTCAAATAAATTCCTTTAATGACAAAAGAAACAAAACTAAAAAAATTAAAAATAAATAAAATAAATTGAAGATGGTTAATTCTGTTCTGCAAATTTTGTTAGCTTTTCCCTCATTATAAATATAAAATATAAAAAGAAAAAATTGCTGTAAAGTACCCTTTAAAGTATTTAGTTAAAGTACATAATTATCAATTAGAGAATTGTTTAGAGAATAACTCAATTCCAAGAAAGGTTTCACACAGGATTCGTTGCAAGAAAGGCAAAATCGCTTCCTATAATGTCCAATCCTCAGCCAAATAATAAAATCCTCATTCTCAAGAAAGATTTCGAACGAAGTACAGGTTTCTTACTGAAACCAAGATTTCATACTGGTTGAAGAGGAAATATTTATAAGTACAGAAGTCGTTCAAAAAAGTCCTTGATTACATAAGAGACACATCACATTTTCAGAGAAGGCGTTTAGAAATATATGTTCCCACAAATTCGCTTAAGTTATACAGAAATTGCAGAAAAGTTTCTCAAAACTTCTTAAGTTGCACTCCAAGTATGGAAGACATCCTCTCCCAATGACTTTTACTGCAATTGGTTCACTAGTTCTCCACTCATGCTTAATGGATCTCGAAATCGAAATTCTTTTCTGTTACTACTGACTGTAAAAAGATCTCTACCATATATAAAACCTATTCTTTTAAATGGTACACAGGTCGATATTAGCTCTGAGACCAAATACCTCGGAGTCATTTTCGACAAAAAGTTATTGTGGAAGGCTCATCTGACAGCAACCACCAAGAGGGCTACAGCTTCCTTAATGATATGTAGACGGCTTGCTGGTAAATCTTGGGGATGTAACCCAAAAATCGTTCGCTGGATGTATTCCATGATGGTGAGACCAATCATCACCTATAGGTCTGTAGCCTGGTGAAATAGAGTCAGATGTAAGACAGCGAAACCTGCATTAAGCAAAATACAACGCCTTGCCTGTCTTGTCATCACTGGAGCTATGCGCAAATGTCCAACAGCAGCAATGGAAGTTATACTAGATCTAAAATCCTTACATCTAGTAATTCAAGACTCTGCTAGGAAATCTCTTACCAGAATACAAGAAATTATTTCGAGAGAATCAAATTACACAAAAAATATATGGGGTAAAAATTCTACTCAAGAATACGGTATAATAAAATCTCACAAGGATTTTATGCCAAGAAAATTCAATTTTGCACACAAATACTGTACAATGATGAGCCGCCAAAAAAGAATGAAAAGGTCTAACTGAGACGTATAAAATTAGAGAAAGTTCCCTCTTATGATATACTGACGGTTCTAAGACTATGGACGGAACTGGGGCAGGAGTATTTGGGCCTAGAACCAACTACTGAGAACCAATAGGTTCTTTCCCAAACATTTTTCAAGCGGAAATTCACGCTATTGAAAGATGTGCCCAGATCAACATTGACAGGAAGAATCTGGGGAAAAACATCGTGATACTATCTGATAGTCAAGCAGCACTCAAGAGGCTGAGCTCACCCTTAGTGAGGTCTAAACTTGTGTGGGACTGTATTGGGAAGCTAAACTCCCTAGGCAGTATGAACAAGTTATCTCTAATGTGGGTACCAGGCCACATGTGAGTAGAGGGAAATGAAAAGGCTGATAGCTTAGCTAGGAAGGCTGCAGCCTCTCACTTCAACGGCCCTGAACCCTTCAGTGGACTATCATCCAATACCATTGGAGGTCTGCTGGAGAAGCGTACAGATGCAAAAAGAAGTCTAACCTGGAAAACTCTTCCGGGATTAAGACAGTCGAAAGCTCTTCTGGGAGATTTTAATCCTAAAAGGAGTTAACAAATATGCCTAGGGGTAAATTAACATTGTAGACTCAACTACCATTTGAACAAGTTGGGTATATCTTCAGATGCCATCTGTCGATTCTGTGGAAAAAGTGACGAAACCGCACTGCACCTGATCACAGATTGCGGACCTAGGCACATAATAGACTCAGGTGTTTTGCAGAATATATCTTAGATATGAGCAAGATCCCTCATCTTGATTCCTCCAAAATATATGAATTCCTGTCGGAAACCTGACAGAAGATTTATAGATGAGACTATCCTCATCTTTCAAATAAATAGGGGCATCACAATAGATCTCAGTGTATAGGACGCAGTGTATAACACCCTTAAATATATCTATCTATCTACTACTGACTGTGAAGATTTTCTGTTTCTATAATAGAAAAAGACTGAAGCAAGAAGGAAGTGTCTATGTTATTGTAGTTGTAGTATGCCTTATCAGGGAGCTCCACTGAGTTATTTCTGCCGCCAACTCCACTATATTTCCTTGATATCCATTGCCTAAAACTGTGAAGATATTAATTGTTTAAAATTTCTTTATTATATTTTGAAATATTTTGTCCTTTTTCGGAAACAGTTTCTTCGTTAAAAATAGCTTGAGATATTAATTCGAAAATTGTGTACTACATACTTTAGCGCCTTAGTTGTAAGTTATATATACAAAGTGTAGAATTGTTTATAGTTAAGATCAGGACATGAGTATAGTATTTACAATATATTCCTTTTTTTTTAAATATAGTCCTGAGTCATAAAAATAAGGACTTCAGATAGGTAGCATTACTCAAGCTATAAAAGAATGAATCTCCGGAAAGGTACACATAACTTTTATTATTGAAAGTCGTCTTCAAAAATAAACTCAGTGATAATCAGAACCTTAGATAAGTGCCGAAATCGTGAAGAACTGATATATCACATCTAATACAAGTGTGAGGAATATAATTACCGATCTAAAAAATAGTCTCTGTAGATTGCATAGAAATGTACAGGTCATTGGGCTATTGGGAAACATGCTGACAAAATGGACATTCCATTCAATGCTCATTGCAGGAGCTGTAAAGACCCACAGGAGAAATAAACAGTCGTACACCTTCTTTGTGATCAGCCCACACTCGCTTAAGACTTCAATATTTCGGAAGTCCTGCTCTAGCTTAGAACTTTCAGACCTATCCAAATTTGTCAGCAACTCCGGATGGTTGGAAATGTACAACAGCATATTACCATTTACTTTAGGCTCGCGAGGACATGGCAACAAAACGGCCCTATTGCTAATTAAGACGACCCGTAGTCGCCAGTCATTTTACCTACCTACCTACCAGAGAGAGAGAAACAATTTATTAAATTAGCCACCCTCTGGGGTCTAGTGATAAGCATGTTAGTGTCACACTCAAAGGGTCGCAGGTTCAAATACTGCCCATAGTTTGGTCTCAAACATGTTTCATTCTAAGACAACTTGTTCTCTTCGAGTCAAAAGCCGCAGTAGATAGTACTAATTCCCGAATCCCTATTCCCTAACTCCTTGCAGCCATAATTAATTATGGTGTAAGATATAATAATAATATTAATGAAATTTTCCTGAGTTCTGAATTCAGGGCGAATAGGTAAAGAGAACATAAAACAACTTAAGTCCAAACGAATATGTATGATAGGATTATTTAATGACAATAAGCTAAAACGTATTCTATCTGAATCAAGGAGCCCAAAGACCAGCAGATGAAAGGATTTTTGCGGGCATATACGGCTTTGTAATTATATGACTCTTCTGATAATAAAAGAAATACATTTTTCTGGGCTTCTTTCGACTTGTCTGAAGTTACCTCAATCACATAATTAGTAACACCAATTGGCCACACGTTGATTTGAATGGAGTAATTTCTGCTTGGCGAAGAAACAGTTTCATCTCTAACAAATTTGGTGACAATAAGTATATGATAATATGAAACTAACACTAAGTAGCCAGAAAATTATCGCAACAAAAATTAGCATGGTCAAAAAGCAAATGAGTGATGGCGGCTTTGCTTACAACCAAAGCATTTCCTGAATATATGACCCTGTGGATCCTCTATTAAAGATGGATACTCACCTCACAAACTTTTATATTCCTTATCTGCTGGTCTTATTAGAGCTCTTTAGAAACTCCTCTCGTTTTTATTAGTGATACAAACAAAGCTCTAATGACAGAAAGGATCTGGCGGTATCCTCGTGCCAGTACTAATTAAGTTTTCTTCCTTGGCGAAGGAATGTTGCATATGCATTACGTAATTAAGTACGCTGATATTAATACATGATAATTCAAGTACTATGCCACCACCACACTGTAATCTCGTTGAATGCTTGTAACACTTAAATGCATTCCTATCTCCTGGCATATCGTAATGGCATAAAAAGCGAAAAATTGGCAGAAAACAATTTTCAAGAAGTCAAAACTAATTCGATTCTAAGTCTGCAGCAACAAAACAGGAAAAAGCGCTACAAAACGATTGGCAATGGCCTGGCAGGACTCTGCCTAGTCCAGGGATAATCGATATGCACATGCAACACAGTGCAAATACATTTCCGGGCTTTATTGACTACATTAGTATGCAGTGACACACTCACTAACACTTAAACACACACGCAAATTACAAAGCAAACATCTCGCCCACTAGGTGGCAAGGACAAAGGGCAATGCAGTGCGCTGTACTGGTGCAGCAGGACCAACTGGTAGCATTCAGAGGCAGGCAAACATGCGTGCAACTGTTTGTACAAACTGAGCAGAGATATCGTGCCGAGCCATAATATGTGCGGAACAGTTCGATTAGGAACGGCAAATCAACCTACAGAGAAAACGTGGCCACCCGGAAAACACGACCTACCATGTTTCTGTACGCTTATTAGCAAACAGCAGCAGCAATGAGGTCCTGGCTAAGTCCTGCTTGTCATATTCTAATTCGCTTGCTGTCTCCCTGACTCACACACGCACACACTAACTAATGCCGCACAAGCATCTTCTCCTTCTCCCGCAGCAGACTATTTGTATTAATGGCAAATTTGCGGTGCTGGTGTTAATTGTTTGGTGCCGTGCTGTGCCTTCGGCCCGCCCGTGATGATGTCCTCGTTCCGCCTTAACTCGTACCAATCTTAGCGTTTTAAGTCTTACTTTTAGCATAAATCTCTTCCGTTCTCTGTGCTTACGTCACCTGTTGTCACTGGTAGCGCTGCAGCCAAGCAGGATGCCATTTCAGGACACTCATTTCTGGCCATTTTTTGTCCTTTAATCGTGTTTAAGCGCACACACATTTAATTGTGCACAGATATTCGTTTTGGCTCCTTATATCTGACACACTCACTCGTTCCATTGGTGAGGTTTTGATCCTTGTGCGTACCAGGAAATGTTTCAATTAGACTCGGTCATGCCTCAAGATCGCAATTATGGGGTTGTTTGTTATATTTGCGTTAATTTTGCTGCTTGATTAAAATTTGTAACACTACTCAAAGGTGATAATTTTGGTGTTTAATGCATTGAAGCTTTCTCTGTGACGTCATAGAAAGATTATGAGTATAGTTAATCATATCCAGGATATTTACTTGAATTGATGTATAGAAGCCGATTAGTTTTCAGCTATTTTTCAGCAACTGCAATGCACAGGAGGATTTTTCAGCTATTTTAAAGCCAGTCCAGTGCAATTGAATAGGTTTCCTGAAGCCATTTGTGTGCAATTAACTATGTTTTCTGAAACCTGAAGGGTACTGAAAATATTATTTGATATCTTTAGGCAAGATTTATGCGAAGAATAATGTTTTCTCTAACTTAACTGCAACCATAGAAAGAGCTAGGATAGCTGGGGTGGCTTTTTATGCCTGCAAAAGAGCTATAGGTAAAGCCTGGGGAATTAAGCCCAGGGTAGCTCACTGGCTTTACCCTGCGGCTGTGAGACCCATTCTTCTATATGGAAATGTGGTCTGGTGGACTGCAATGCAGAAAGGACCTACCATGAAACACTCGGTAAGGCACAGAGATCAGCAGAATTAGCAATAAGTGGCACCATGAAAACCACGCCAACCTTGCCATTGGATATCATACTACATCTGCCGCTACATCTAGCGGCATGCTCTGCCATTCGGCTCAAGGCGAGCTCACACGGAAAGCTGTTCCGTATGGACATTCGACCATATTAGAATCCTACACGGATATACCCAGTGATATTGATTACCTTCCTTCTACCCTCTGTTTCGAAAGGAATTTTTTGGTTAGGATTCCTTCCAGAGAGGAATGGCTCGAGGGGGATCCATTACCAGATACTCCCATCAAGAAATACACAGACGGATCAAAAATGAATGCCGGTGTAGGATTAGGAGTTTATTGAGAAATGCCCTCAATCAGCGAATCCTAATGGATCACTGCAGTGTTTTTCAAGCGGAAATAACAACTATTCACGATGCCTTGAATTGGCTGAGGATAAACGAGGTAACCGTCAAGGATATCTGTATTTTATCAGACAGCCAAGCTGCATTAAGGGCTTTGAATGCATTCCAAAGAACATCAAGGATTGTCTTAGACTGTCGCCGATCTCTAAATGAGATGGCTAAAGAATTCCGTATCCATTTGTGCTGGGTACCAGGACATAGGGATATACCAGGGAATTGCAAGGCTGATCAACTTGCGAGAGATGGCACTTGTATGCCAAATGTCGGTAGGCATATGGGTGTACCTCTCCCGACTTATAAGCTTCTCATAGGGGAGCACTAATTAATTCTACCAAGCAATGGTGGATCTGTGCCACTACCTGTGAAATCGGCAAACATGGCCGAGGCTAAATTTGCGGCTGATTAGGAATATCATTGGAGGCAATAGACTACAAATTAGGACTTTAATAGGACCCCTCACGGGACATTGTCTAATAGGAAATCATGCAAGAAGAATGGGAGTTTATACACATAATTTCTGCCGCAGCTGCAGGAACGGGAAGGAACTGGAAACGATCCAGCATCTCTTCTGTACATGTCCAGCTTTTGCTAGAAATAGGGAACGTTTACTAGGATCCCACTTCTTAACAAGTATAGATGGTATACTCGTGTGCCAGTCAGGTGTTAACAACCTTCTACGCTTTGTAAAAGGCTCAGGTTGGTTCACTATGGGGGAAGCGTACGGTCTCAACTGGTGGTCTAAGTGGCATCACTGGTTTATTGGTGATGCGGCTGCCCTACCTACCTACCTACCTAACTGCAACTTCTATGGAACATAGATGTATCTATAATATTTCTCCCTTTCCAAACCTTGTTGGAAAATGTTACATAGGGAGTCTAATACGCAAGACAAGTTTTTAAATAACTAGTTAAGAGACGGAATGAGTACAAGGCAAATAAATATATATATATATATATATATATATATATATATATATATATATATATATATATATATATATATATATAAATATATATATATATATATATATATATATATATTTATATATATATATATATATATATATATATATATATATATATACGAGTATATATATAAACAACTCATTATCATACTCTTTCTTTTTCTCATAGTAACTCTAAAGGACACTTAAGTATATTCTTTTTAGATTGAAACGCCAGATTCTGATATAAAAAGAATGCCTTGCAATTTTGAGCTGCCATTTCAAGCATTAACAAAGCTCAATTCTTTTTGAAACTATGCAACACACTTTACAAAATTCTGCTCCATGAAATCCGCCAACAGTAGGCATTGCCTTGGTCACCCTACCACACCCAACGAGCGAGGAACGCTCATAATGGAATGCAATTGTGTCATTTTTCCGCCTGCACCATTTAACACTTGGCATCGCCAATCCGACATTTACAGTGCATTTTGCCTACTTTAAATCCCTACGGAAAACTTTGCCTGCACCAGTGCAGAACAGTAGCCCCACAAGGAAAATGTGATCAGTGCCAAACGAAGGGGTGACGCACGAAGTTGTCGATGAAATTAAACACAGCCTTTGGTTTACGAAAAGTACTGTTTCACGAAGGCGACAATGAGTTCCTGAAGGACGTGGCTAGCGTGGTGGAGAAGGGAGGGATCGGGTTCAAGTAGGTTGAACCGTGGTGGTTATGCATTCATACAGCTAATATTCATTATAGTTTTGTTACATAAGCAATCACACTCTTCAGAATACTCTGAGGTGGCATTTCTTATATGATCCGTCATCGTTTGTCTTCGTAATTAGTGCTGGCTCGATTATTCGAAATTGAGGTGGCATTTCCTTCAATGTCCGATATCGTTTACCTTCTCGTTTACTGTAGGCTTTATGGAGAATACTCAATTATTCGCGAACTGAGGTGGCATATCCTGCATAGTCCCTCATCGTTTACCTTCTCGTTTACTGCAGGCTTTTTGGAGAATACTCAATTATTCGAGACTGAGGTGTCATTTCCTTCATGGTCCGATATCGTTTACCTTCTCGTTTACTGTAGGCTTTATGGAGAATACTCAATTATTCGCTAACTGAGGTGGCATATCCTGCATAGTCCCTCATCGTTTACTTTCTCGTTTACTCCATGCTTTTTTTTTAAAATTCCCGTAAGCATTTCATTGTAATTGGGGGTAATTGTTGAACTTATCGTTTTACGCCGAAGTTTCTGTGGATTTTGTGTACTTTTTTCCCTTTGCATTACCCATAAGCTATGTAAATAGCTTGTGGCAGTCTGTCGGATAATGTAAAATAATTGATTGCTAAAATTAACCAACGATAATTCCATTTTACTCGAATCGCTCATTTCTCACCCACCCATTTCCTTTGTTTCCTGTTTTGATTCTGCAATCATTTTGTTTGGACACTTTCCACCTGGGATGCCTTTTCGTGCCCTGCCTGTTTGCACTCACGTAGTGGTGGGCGTTTGAACGCCAGCTACCAGCAACAGCTTTGCTCGCCCCACTTGAAGTGACAAAACAATTCGTGCTATTTCAAAATTAGTTGTCAGTTGGCGTTTACAACTGCTCCTGCGGGCAGCTAACCGCAAACAGTGCCCGGAAGCAGGGCAGTGGAAGGTGAAGTAAGTCCTTGTGTGGCACAAGGTTTAAAACAAAGCAAAAGTATTCCAAGCATGCAAAAGGTGTAGCAAAATTACACAAATGTATTATGCAAATGTGCATAAGTATGCGTGTCTCGTACGTTTGTGGACTTTGGTTAAATGTTGTAATTACGAGTCGGTGTGTAATTGTAGCCTAATCGGATGCAGCGGAAATTAGTGCAGTTTTTTAACTTATGTTGGAGGAATATGGTTTAGCCACATTAACAGACAGAAGAGGGAAGTTTTGAAAGACCTTAATTTGAAGATATTTGTTTGAGATGCAAACATGAATCAATGAAACTCTTTTGATCGACTCTAGCCTCCAACTTAGGTATGTGGGTGTGGGAGGTAGTACAAAATTTGATGTGTTCTTCATAACTGAGTCTCAGTAGAATCGAAGAACAAAAAGGCCTGCGACCATATCATACAGAACGTCGAAATATCTTTTGTAAATTGGTAGGAGGGACTGTGGACTGTTGATAGGATTGATGATGGGTCATTTTACGAGGGCTCAGCGCGGGAATATGATAGCTATAGAGGACAGGGCTCTTTGCCCAGCTTGTGAGAGGACGGTTAGATGGTTGACCACTTTTTGTGCGTGTATCCCATTAGTAGTAACATTATCCTTTTACATATTCTGTAACCGCTAAGTAGGCTCTCCCAAACTATTTTCCCATGGAAGGGTTTTGAATAATTTTTTAAATTTATTGATATACAAGTATAGAAAAAAATAATGAACTTCCAGTTTCAATGGGGGAGTTTCCACTAAAACTCTCTTCCTCTTGCTGGCATCCCTGACGCTAATAGATATCCTTCATATAGTTATTACCTCTAATCTACACGCTCGCTCAGTCCATCGATCTAATTAAAATGCTTTGTAAAATTAAAGAAATCCATAAGAGCCATCAACGGAAATTCACTCTCAATAATAATTTCACTTAATTTTGAGTCATTAGACGCGGATGTTGCCTTCAATCTTTTACAGAATATGTTTCCTTCAACATACTATTCATTAAAACTCCATAATACAGTTCCTAAACATTTACCATATAAAGAAGCCCGAGTCATATGAAAGGACCTATAAAAAGAGGAGACTATAATAAGGAACAATTAAACCCACATCTACTTTGGTCTATGCCTGTCATTTTCAGGACTTTGTTTTCTTGAAATCGTTGATTTGAATTGTGTCTGATCACAATCCTGAATAAAAAAATTATTCCTTCAAGCTGGATGACTTAATATTTTCATATTGATAAGTATGGGAAAACTATTATATACTAAATAGGAAACTATATAATATATTTGCCGCTGCAGAATCTTCAACAGTGTTGCTGGAAGCAGCATACATATATTAAGGTATATGAAGTGACACTAAAAGTCATGCCTGCCAAAGTTTTGGCAATCATTTTTCAATATCCTGGCATTTCTAATCAAGGCAAGTGAAGTCTACAATCCCTCCATTTATGAAGTGTTCCTCAGTGCTCAAATCATAGTCCTCGGCATAGCTGTTTAGCATTTTGAAATAATCGATAATTTCTAAAAGTGGACTGGTCAACCAAATTCATTACGAACTCAATCACTCAACGAACAATTGTTGGAATTATTTACATTTACACGACTACATTTCATGTGGCCTCCAAACACCATTAAGACTTTTGATACGCAATTCCATTCTAAGTCCTGCAAAGCAATTGCATTTAAGTAAACAATCGCTCGCAAATGCCAGCGAAGCGTTCTCTGCAATTGGTGGCAAGTTCCCTGACTAACCAGCTCAATATTTTTCCTATTTATCTTGTCCGATTGGTGAGTCTGTGGGGCTGTGTGCCGACCAAGTCTGTGGGTGGTAACAGTTGTGCCATTGTGTGGGATCGACCGCATATTGAATGCGTGTAGTAAGCATTCATTTCTGACCATGTCACTTCAACCGCCTCGAGGCAATCACTCACGAAGTATGACAACTCAGTTGCTACTGCTGGCGGTGGAATTGCTCTGCTGTTGTTGTTGTTGTTGCCTTCAGTGTTTACCCACTTCTTGCTTATTGATTTGCAATCGGTCTTCGGGCCAAGACCAGAGCCAGTTTTATTGAACAAAAGGGGCAGCATTTGCGGTAGCGAAAATCGATCCGTTACTTCTGCCAACAATTGACTTTTAAAATTAATTTTTTCCTCTTGTTGCATCTTTTGTTGCGGAGAATGCTGCCTCAGGCAATTTCCGAATATATCAGTGTGGGATTTTGTTTGCTTCTTTTCTTTACTTTGTCCTTGCGCTTTTCACTGTTCACATATTTTAGGAAATATTTATTGTTTGCTTAAATTTGCATAGTTGTCAAGTACGATTTTGGAATTCCGGCGTGACAAGTGACACGAATTTAAGCAGCACTTGTTGTTGATGTCGTGTTCAATAAGGAATGTGTTATTTGGTTGTTGTTGTTGTTGTCAGGATATGTCACCAAAGTGGTTTTATACAAATGCTACCGATATCCAATGTCAAGAATGTGTTCAATGAGATTGCAACAGACAATTCTGTTCAAGTTCAGCACAGTTATTAGAGTTAATGTGGCAGTAAATCTCCAGTTGAGTCTTAACTTAGCAGTACCATTTGTAGATCGGCTGTTCTTGGAGAAGTTTTTGAAAATATAATAAAGACAGATTTCAGAGAATATTTATTAAACTGTTATATAAATTTATATATAATTATTCTTGTTTCGGCAAGAAGTGGGGAAACATCTAGAGTGTATGGCCGAAGCAGTAGTGTGGGACGCTAGCCAGAACCAAACCCCCCCTTGTCTGAAGGTTGTTCCTCCCGGAACTTCAACGTTAGGTAGTGCGTCGGGAGGCCGTTACTACTCAATCGTCAGTAATGGTCAGTCTGTCAGAGTACGATCCAAAGCTCATTCGGGCGTCGAGAAATCATTCGGGAGATTTATTGGCGCGTACCGTTCTACGCACGTATTCCGTGAATTGAAGCGTGTTCATAATACTCGCCTATACAGCATATATGTGGGTCCAGATTGTACTCCATCAGAGTGTCGGCGAATGCTGTTTCTAGCTCTATTCATTTATTGATGAATCGCGGGCAGCGCAATAACACATGCAGCGCGCTTTCCGATTCTTCTGGGCATATTGGGCAATAAGGGTCGTCTTCACCATGGAACCTGTGCAGGTATTCTTTGAAGCAGCCATGTCCAGTAAGCAGCTCCGAAAGATGATAGTTAACGTCTCCGTGTCTTCGGTCTATCCACATCACAATATTTGGGATGAGTTTGAACGTCCAACGACCTTTCTCGGATTGCTCCCATTGTTGCTGCCATTCCGCAATTGTTCGCAGCCTTTCTTCCTTTTTTGCCGCTTTTGACGGCCTATGCCCGATAGCCTTATAAAGCCGCACCATTTCGCGAGCGAGCAGATCAATGGGCACCTTCCTTGCAATGACACAAATGGCATCATCCGAGACGGTGCGGTAGGCACTGGTCGCTCTCACAGTACAAAGTCTATATATGGCTTGGATGTTTTTATACAAAACATGTACTGAAATTGCAACGATACAGAGAAGATTAGCATGGCACCTGCTCAAGGATGACACGCCAAATCGTGAAGCGTTTCACAAACATGTGTTAATGTCAAGAATCCTTCGTATGATTCAAGGCTTGCAACAACCCAAGGCCTTCAGCACCATACATGGACTTTCGATTATATCGGCTGTTCAGCCTACATATTAAGCCACTGACATTAAAAAGGCTCCTGATGCTATTGATTTTTGTGCATATATCCAAAGGTATTCCAATTTGGCAAACACATTGCGCGACAGACTTCGATCTCTTATTTCACCATGGTACGGTAATTTCCACTATAACCAACAATTTTTAAAATATACTAGTAATGTGCCTTCTGCACATAAAACTACACACTGGGACTATATTCGATCCTTTTTTAGATAAATATAGAACTCCATATGCCATAACCGATGTCGACGTTGATGCAGCATTCGAGAATCTTAGGTGTATTATACAAGCTACTGCTCTGCGTTCTACTCTACCCAAGGAAATCACTGTTAATTCGGCAGCTTTGAAATACTCCCTTGCAGTGATGGGAAACTCTGAGGGCGCAGACTATATGCAACATTTAACACATTCGGAAGACAACAACCAATTAAACAGGATTATTAGAGAATTTAAGCTTTCTTTGGATAAGGGAAAAATATTCCAGCATTGTTAACTGCCTCAGGAACGTAGACGCAACAATTCAAAGGTATGACCTATTATGGAAAGTTTGCTGAAGAACATGTAATACTATAATACAATTTCATCCACCTTTACAAAGACCTGATAAAACTGGGCAGAATCAGACTCCGAAAAAGAATGTTTGTTCACAGGCCACCAAAAAGGCTGAGTGCTGCCAGCAACATATGACTTAATAAGGAACAAGCTACAGGAAAGTCATCATATTGAATTGCCTACGAAAAATATCTCAAGAAATGATATACTAAATTTGTAGGACATCTTAATGATCGGAAAACTCCAGGCTATGACTTAATCAAAAGTTAGCACTCAAAAAGTAACAATTTTCGTGTATAAGACTTTTAAGAAATATCTCAAGGCTGAATAGGTAAGAAGTTTCTTGCCCACACAATGGAAAGTGGCAGAATAAAGATGATTCTAAAACCTAGTAATAGTGGTGCCAACCCGAAATTTTTTATGTCCCATCAGCCTGCTTCCAATGATCTGAAAAGTTTTTAAAATCCTTATCCTCAAGAAATTGAGGTCCAACATTGAAACGAAGAAGTCGTCCCGAAACATCAGTTTAGATTTCGGAAGTATCATGGTGCAATTGAACAAATTCATAGACTCGTTGACACGATCCACAAAAATAAAAAACATTGTTCCCCAGCTTTTGATCGAGGATGGCATGAGTGGTTACTTTAGTAGTAAAAATGCTTCCAGTGAGTTTATACCTTTGAATTAAGTCCTATCTGACTAAGAGGCATTCTCAAATCAGACAAGTCGACGAAATCACAACGCTGCAAAAAATTAATGATGTGGTTCCTCAATGAAGTATCCTAGTACCAACTTTGTACTCCACGATGTCAGAAAGTGGATGAAGGAAGGACTGTCGTATTAAACAGAATGAAAGTAAGTTTACACAGGTCAATTTTAGGATAAGACACGTCATTTTCCCTGCTATTAAGATGAATAATTGCACAATTTCCAAATCGGTTGAGGCTAAATATCTAGGTATATATCACATACCTGCTAAAAGAAAAGTATTTGGATTAATCTTTCGTGCTTTATACTGATTATTCACGGGTAAGTTATCTCTATCTATAGAAACCGCTTTGGACTTACGATTCAATTATGGGACACTGTTCAAGTTCTTACATTGAAATACTCCAACGACTCCAATCAAAGATTCTCCGAACTATTGTCGATGTACAATGGTTCGTTACCAATGCCCAGACAAATAAGTGCCCTTTATAAAAGACGAGTGAAGCGTTATAGTAACAGATATAAAAATCGCCTCCAATCACATGCCGAATGAACTGGCTTCCAGAATTATGTCTCAAACCACTTCTTTTACAAAATTAATTCGAAAAGCACCACCAGATTTAGTAACGACTCAATTTGAATAGTAACCATAAAAACTTTTTTGTTTGTAATTATGAGGCATGGGGCACTGAGTTGAGACCTTTGTGGATTATATTGTAGAATAGTAGTATGTAGTAAACACGAGTATATAATTGTAAAATATTTTTAGTCTAAGAACAATGCAATAAAATAAAAGATAAAAAAAAATATACATATTGTTATGAAATTGCCCTCCTGACAATTTACTCTAACTCTCAATACTCGGATTCGTCCCACTGGATTGTGTAGTAATCAAACAGTCTCTGGTTAAATTAAAATAATGAACTTTATTGAATTATTGCAATTTACACACTTAATATTAGGCTTAAAGTTTACTTTATTACAAATTGCATTTTATTTAATAATTCATCAATTACTTTATTACTTCTTAATTAAAATTACAAATGTTACTGTTAAAAATGCACGATGTACACACTGTTACGATTGCTATTCAACTCCTCTCTATTTTAATTGTGTGGTGGCTTATATAACTTCCGAATGGTTGAAGTAGAAAATTCTAGAATATTCCTTACACTATAAAAGAACTTTCAGGAATTTCTCGAACCTTATCTACAATTATCGAATATTATCTACACTTCGAAAGAAGGTTCTTGAGTGAGCTTTTTTGAATAGATTGTGTCTCCCTCGTAGTAACTTAACTTAATAGAGGTATGCTATAAGTATGAAATCATTTATGTTTCAATATATTTATATATATTCATATAAAAGATAGTCCAATAAATTTTCTCTTAAATCTGTTTCTATTACATATTCAAATACTTCCTAAAAAACAGATATTCAGAAAATGATTCCGTTTTTTTTTTTTTAAACAGAAATTTTAGAATAAAAGAGTAAAGTTAAAGCTTCATTTTTTTCAGAGCGTACTTACTTTATATGCTTTGAAGGATGAATACTGGTTACCAGAGTATTCTAGTTGAAGATAAAGTAATGATAAGGGCCAGAACGTGCTCAAACAATGTATACTTGCACCACAGTTGCCTTTGTATCAATGGAAGGATTCTACTATTCCAACGCGTATATTCGCAAGCCACTTCTGATCTGATTTCTGTTTAACCATCGATCTCGAGCTGTGTGGATTTATTAAAGTTACTTAGTATATTAAAGGTGGCGATAATTTAATGTTCTACCTTTTTAAGAAGAAATTTAGCCAACATTTTTAGTACCATATTCTCAGCTCAATTATTTAGATAATGTAATTACAGCCCGCAGTTTCTTCCCACAGTAGCTTTAACGGTTCAGCTCGCTTTCAGTGGCTTCCTCTTTTATGGTCGAATATAGAGATTAGACTTCTTGCTACCGGTAATACCATAGACGTTACCCAATGGTTACCACAGAGCGCAACTCAAAAAGTTTCGGTGAACAAATACAAATCGTTGGGGAGGCAGTTTCGCCTCATCTTAGGACATACAACAGGATCACCGCGTAGTATTGGTGGGAGTTTTCAATAAAAATATTTTCTCTCGTTTCTAGAAGAAAACTTCAATTAAAAACCCTCCAGACAAAAGGTGAGGGGACACTGCTTTAACACTCAGTGATTTGACCCCCGGTCCCCCTTGCGGGCGTCCCTGACAAGTAAGCATACATGTGGTCCTTTGTTTTGAATGTGTCTAGTTAATATTCGATTATATTCACTGGAATCGTGTGTTTCGGATGCGCAAGTTGGGAATCTATTAAATTTTTTACAAAAACACTTCCATGGTGTTAATTTTTTTATTTTGTTAATTAATTAATTTTAATTAATTATTTTATCCTTTCATATGGACCTCCGGAGCCATCTTGCACAGTTCCAAGTCTATGTCGGCCAGAACATTACCAATGTTCTTCAAAAGTTTATGTGTTTTTTTAGACTCGTCCTGTCGCATAATATAATAAAGATCAGTCTAAATGTTATCAAGCTTCACTAACTGGGTGGGAGCTGAAAATTGCCAAAACTGGCAAATAAACTTCAATGGAACTTATAACGGGATAGAGGGATTGCTTCATCACCTATATGGCATGCCTTCCAAGTAAAATTTGGATTCGGAAATTGGGCATTCGGCCAAGAAATGCAGTTTAATTTGCTTGCTTTCATTCCCCGATTTTCAACGAAGTATCGTTTGAAGACGCCTCCAACATAAACACAGCCACTATTGGAGCACATAACTACATACTTCCTTTGGATCACCGGTGCAATTTTTTCCTTCATATACTCCAATTTAAAGTACGCGTATCATAAGTTCATTTGAATACTGCGGACTAGTTTTACCAAATGTTCACATTAATTTTACCCATTCGACCGTCAGAGGTTTATCCTTTTCGTATAACAAATGATAATCATTTAACAATAGTTATAATCATTTCATTATTGTTTCTCATATTTTTAGTGCAAATTCTTAAATTGTGTGGAATTGTTATTTGTACAATGGTGGAAATCCCGTAACTATCCACTCAGCAAACGCAAATCTTTCAAACCTCATTGAATCCAAAGCATTTTCATAAACAATTATTGCATATTTTTGTTCAGGGAAAGGAGAGGGTTGCTGCTTTGTTTTATAATCACGTAAAAACTTCAAAGCAATAAAAATAAGGCAATTATTTGAAACTCTTTATGTAAGCGCCCATTTTGTGCTTTCCCTTCATTCGCCTCCTATGGTGCCATTAGTTATGTTCTTGTTCTTGTTATTGAAATGAAAATTACGTCCTGTGAGGCTACTTGGTATGCAGAGCACAAAGGATAGCATTCCTAACTTCCTTTTTCGATCAATAATTCACATTTTTAAAAGACTTTAAAATTTCTGGCAATAAGGCTCTTTGCATTTAATTTATTGGTTTGGGTAGTCCTGAACTGCATACTACGAGTATTAGAAAGGATTACAGAGCTTTTATGCTCTGTAGACATTTAAGATGTTGTTCCTAAGATGCATACGAAAAATGCTCAGAGGCTGGAAAAATTGTTAATAAATGCTATGCTTGGAAATCTAAATTAAAAATAAATTAGAATCGAACAACCAATTTTTAGAAGCGGTGAGGAAAGTCATTTTGATTAAGATACACTCAGACCATCACCCTAACAAAGCTATTAGAAGCTTCTGAGCAAGGTCCAAAAAACGGCTTTGCGATGCAATTCTGGTGCTTTAAAGACCACCCTAACTAAAGGATTCGAAGTGATACTCAACCTACCTACATTTGAGCTGGTAGGGAAACTAGTAGCCACCGCATCAGCGCTAAGGCTGATATGGACGGCGTTATGGCATGATCGGCAGATTGGTCACTCGACTATCGTACATACCTGGAGTAGTTTTATCGAATACATTGACCACTCTATATCTAGTCTCAACTTTGATAGGCACTTCCGGACACATATTCTGTCTAGAAGAGAGTGGCAAACATTCATGCCATGCAGAAGAGGGGAACTGAATTTCTTCACCGACGAATCCAAACTTAACGATAGAGTCGGCCCTGGAGTTTTCTCAAAAGAACTGGGACTGGAGCTTTCGTTCCGTCTCCCCGACCACTGCAGTGTTTATCAAGCAGAGGTCCTAGCCATAAAGGAGGTAACCGTCTACTTAAGTGGACACGCTAAAACAAAGAATATTATAAATATCTACCCGGATGGCCAGTCAATGAACTCGGTGGCACTGAAATAAAAGGTTGCTCAGGACTGCCTGGCAGCCCAAAATGATATCAGCACCGTTTTCAGGGTACGCCTTATGTGGGTTCCAGGACATAGGGATATTGACGGGAACTGTGGGGCTGATAAGCTAGCCAGACGGGCACCAATCTTCCTTTATGTATGGACAGATGCGAGGTTGGAATACCAATTGCCACCTGTAAACTGATGCTGAAGGATAATGTCGTGCGTGAAGCCAATGGGTCTTGGGCACACGAGGGTACTTGCTTAATTTTTAGGCTAATGTGGCGGGAAGTTGATAGGAAAAAAATCTAGAGACTTGCTTGCCCTGTCGAGAGAAGATATCTCTAAGGTCGTGGGTTGTATAACTGGTCATTGGCTATTCGGCAGGCATGCTCACAGGCTGGTAGTATTCTCTCATGAATACTGCAGAAGCTGTGGGGACGATGAGGAGGGGGATGAGGAGACTGTGAAACATCTCTTCTGTAGTTGCCCCACTCTGGCTAGAAGCATAGCGGGCTCTTTAGGCAAATACGCTTTCAGCTCTCTTATAGAAGTGTCTAGCGCGAAGGTCAAACAAATCCTGGGCTTTATTAGGGCATCGAAATGGTTTGACGAGTAAATTAGAGGTGCGTTGTTACGCGGTGGTATCACAATGGACCCATGGTGGTCTCAGTGAATTGGGCTGTAGACCGGCTGCCACAATAGCCTAACCTAACCTATCACCCTCAATATCCCATTATTGAGTTCAGATTGCACTGATCAGTGGCCTAGTTATAATATAAACCACTGTTTTTGGCAGTGGCCCATACAATAAATTCAAACATTTCGTACGTTTGAGATACAGCTTAAGCCAAATCTGCCCCGATACTTTAATTGTGCAACTAACAACCAAATAAGGGTGGTTAGGTCCAACCGATTTTTATGGGAGAACAATTTCCGGATCGAAAAAAGTATCCAAAGTATTCACAGAATTATTTTAGAGTTTAGAAGTTTTTGTAGAGTTCTGATGTATTTGGAGAGTAGTTTCTTTAGAGAGTACTTCAATTCCACATTTTTTTGGAATGTTGCTATGAATCGTCACGCAGATGATATATTAGGTTTAAAAACACTGTGATATCTGGAAGAGTCAAAATGCAGTAGCTAGGTAGGTGGGTAGGTTTAGGCGGTCAAGGACACTGACACTCAGCCAGAAGACCCACTTAGGGTATACACAGTCCTATTGAGGTACCATAAGTTAGGGGATAGATAGATATATTTAAGGGTGTTATACACTGCGACCTGAAAGATCTATTGTGATGCACCTATTTATTTGAAAGATGAGGATAGTCTCATCTATAAATCTTCTGTCAGGTTAATTTTCGACAGGAATTCATATATTTTGGAGGAATCAAGTTGAGGGATCTTGCTCATATCTAAGATATATTCTCCGAAACACCTGAGTCTATTATGTGCCTAGGTCCGCAATCTGTGATCAGGTGCAGTGCGGTTTCGTCACTTTCTCCACAGAATCGACAGATGGCATCTGAGGATATACCCAACTTATTCATGTGGTATTTGAATCTATAGTGTCCGCTTAAAGTGCCTGTGATGATTCTTAATTTGCTCCGAGGCAAATTTATTAACTTTTCGCTCTTTTAGGATTAAAATCTCCCAGAAGAGCTTTGGACTGTCTTAATCCCGGAAGAGTTTTCCAGGTTTGACTTCTTTTTGCATCTGTACACTTCTTCAGCAAACCTCCTGGTAACCTGGTATTGAATGATAGTCCACAGAAGGGTTCAGGGCCGTTGAAAGGAGAGGCCCCAGCCTTTCTAGCTAAGAAGTTAGGGGATAAAAAGTGTATTTGCTGAGAATATGCGTGGAGCTTCAATTCAGCCATTTTCAGAGTAGGACGAATCTCAAAAAGGCATTAATGTTGATTGAAGATCGTCCAGGGCATTGAAGTGGTGGCACCCGAGGGTTTTCCACCTGCTCCCGGAGAGTGGTACACAGTGATAAAATAACGCTGCAGTTAGTCATCTTAAATGTGCATGCAATAACAGGTTTATAATAGCCCAATTATTGCTGTAATTCATGTTTGTCCTTCGAGGATATAGTGTTTCACTGAAACCTGTCACAATCGAATCCTTACAAATATATTCCCACGCAGCTTCTTGTATTCGAAGCCGTCTGTAAGCTGTCTACTGGAGAACTTCTCTCAAGCATCTCCCAATAAAATCATTTAAAAATTATACCATAACATTTTCTACCATGTTTTTCATATTATGTTGCAGGTAACTTTGGGCTTTTTCATAGGATTATTTTGAATGATATAATTTATCCAATATCTCAGTGGCTTCCCTACTGCTCATAGCTGTTTTTTTTATAATATTGGAAATCCTTGAAACTGGCTTTGATTCAATTTGGTAAACAATAATTTCCTCTTTTGTTTATTTAACTTAATTATAAAATTTCTGTACTTTTGTATGCGTATCAAATAATTTTATGGTTTGACGCCATCCCCCAAAAAGCCATTGGCGCATAGTCGTTGCGCTTCGACACCGCTTGACGCTCGAACAACAACCGAAAGTCACGCGAAAGGCGTTAATCCATGTAAACGCATGGCGGCTTATCAAATTTTGACGATCTTTAAAGCGGCACGATCGAAACACGGGGCTGCTGATAACAGGTGCAAAGCCGTGAACACGTTAATTTTGAACAACATTAACCGAATTACCCACGAACAAATGAAAATGGAAATATTGCATTAACTAATATTGGAAAGGGTGAACAAAAGCTGAAGATAAAAATCAAGCGGCTACAAGTATATCAACAATAACGGCACAGATCAGTCCAGGATCAGCAGCTGAATACAATTTAAATTAGCATTGAGTTCATAAAAAACGAATTGAAATGGTTGAGAGGCGCTTCAGCGTTGATGCGTGGTGAAATAAAGGAAAACCAATGAACTGAACTGATATGAGAAGAACTGCTCTGAAGTGAACTGCTTTGGTGTGGGCTGCTCTGGTATTTCTATTAGTCTGCTTTGTTCTATAAATGAGAAAATTGTGCCACAATTCACACTTAATCCCAACAATAGCTGTGAAACTTCATCAGCAGCGTGTGTGGCTGGTTGTCGCTTTTGAAGTCAATAAAGGCCGCTCACCAAAGACAATTTAACTCACACACCAATGTCCTTCATACGACCCGGCAGAGAATTATTGAAATGTAGTCCAGTTCAAGTCGAATTTGGAATGTGGAGACTACACAAGAACTCAGCATCTGGATTGGATTTGTTTTACCTGGCAACTAGAAGAAATATGATTCGCTGAATATGAAAAAACGAAGCTGGAGAAATTTGGATTATAAACGGAAGAAAAAAGTATAATATTATGTAACAGAATAGAAGAGTAAGTTATAGATGCCAATATTAACTGGGTTCATGCTGGTTTGTTTGAATTTGTTTATTTGGTATGTTGTGTGGGAATTTCGCAAATCTCTGCCTGAGTTGATCAAATAATTATTGAATACAATTACAGAGATAGAGAGAGAGAGAGAGAAAAGGGAAAAATATATTAAGGTCAGGAGGCTCGGGAGTACAGTATACCTGTGTCCTTCCACGATCTTCGTTGGTCATTTACTCGCATGCTTAGTAGACATTGATGTTCGCTCTTCTAAATGATAAAAGACAGCCTTAGAGTCAGATTCCCCGTCTTTAGTTGCATTTAAACGCCAGTGGGTAAAAAATGGAAATATTTTCCAATAATTGGACAAAATTTAAAATATTTGTGATGGAAATAAATTCAACATAATTTAATAATAATAAAAAATAATAATGATTTGCCTACATTGCTAAAAGCGACTTGGAAATCATCGATGTACATATTAAGATATTTGAAACTTGCTGGAATTGCAGCGAGTATGACTAATTACTTCATTAATATTGTTTGTCCTATTTCCTGTTGGGGTTCCTACATGCACTAACAAACAATCGTGATGAGCCCTGATGAGCATCATTTAATGTCATTCTCGATTCAAGTGCATTCAAGCATTTGCCGCCACCAAACAGTCTGCTGTGCCACAAAATTCAGCTAAGCGCAGCGATCGCACGGAAGATAACCACACAAAAATGTTTAACGCCTGCGCAAGCGTAAACGCCGCACTAAACCACCAATGGCTTTCTGTGCATGTGTGGATGATCATGATCGTGATGACGATGATGAGGAAGATCGTTTGAAATTGAGAAATTCTGCTGTTTCATTGTGCGATGCTCAACTATACCTACTCGTAATACGCGTGCCCGCGGAATGCATTCTTTACGAGGTGCTGAATGTGACAGGATAATGCGGCAACAGCAGCAGAAACAGCAGAGTACAGGATCACACATTCACCGCATTGCGCAGCATTCGTGGCATGTTTAAAGGCAATTAAGCGGCGTTTTGTTTTACGTGTATTGTTTCCGCGGAAATTGTGTGGCAGGCAGTCAGTTGCGGCTGTGGTTGTGGTTGTGGTTGTGGCCGTGGCCGTAAAGGACCTTAATTGCTCGCACCAAAAACTCACTTGTACGTTAGAGTGCACATTTGGTCAGCCGAGAGTTTAATGTTGGATGTGATGTTGGCCAACTGGCGTAATTCCTTTGGCACTTCTGCATTGGTGTAGGCGGTGAAGATCACACTTCAGAGCACACCAAAAACATTCCTACGGCCATTGGTGCGAGCATAATTAATTTCGTTCTCAACTGTAGCGCAAAGGAGTGATTTATTTGCTCAATTTTTTGGTGTGTTTCCCACTTTGCAGTGGCAAGTTAAATGCGGCTTAATTAATCATTGCACCTCGCTTGCGTCTGTGGCACTCATTTGATCGTATTAAGATCGGTTTTTAAGCTGGTTACTTAGCCATCATTTAAGGGCACATTTGTTAGTTAACAGTTGGCCACCTCCTGGCTGTGTTGGTCAGCAGCTCAGCTGTTGTGATCGTTTGACAGAACTGGGCGTTAGACACATTTTTCTTAGAGTTGATTACTCTAAAACGCATTTTCCGGCAATATTAATGACCATCTTCTGAGGAAGTGTGAATTATTAATATGATTTTTGTTTATTTTACTAAGAGTTTATGTAGGGAAAAGGGTACGCAGTTTAGACATTATAAACCTTACTCCGTTCGTTAAGGTACAGCAACCTTATTTTCCAACTGAAATTGATTAGAGTAGTAGAACTATTTTACTCAAAGCAGGGATTGCAGACGAATCTGAGACACTTTCATCCACTAAGCATAGAACCGCATATGGACAAGATATCAAAATCGTCTGGTATGAGAATTAACTCAACGAAAAATTGTGAAGATAAGCAAAATAATAATAAACACTGAATTTGAAGTTAACTTTAGAAATTTCAGGTGCAGAAATTTTAGATGTTTCTGAGAAGCGGTTTTTTGAACACCTGTGAAACAGTAGAAACGTGTTGGAGGACTCTTATATATATATATATATATATATATATATATATATATATATATATATATATATATATATATATATATATATATATTTTTTTTTTTTTTTTTTTTTTTTTTTTTTATTTTATTTTTTTTTTTTTTTCAATCGAAAAATCAAGTCAAGCCAACTCATGAGGCAATTCGACTCAAGGCGAGCTCACAATGGAAAGCTGTTCCGTATGGACATGCGACCATATTAGAATCCTACACGGACATACACAGTGATATTGATTACCTTCCCTCTTCCCTCTGTTTCAAAAGAAATTTTTGGGTTAGGATTCCTTCCTGAGAGGAATGGCTCGAGGGTAATCCATCACCAGATACTCCCATCAAGAAATACACAGACGGATCAAAAATGAATGCCGGTGTAGGATTAGGAGTTTATTGAGAAATGCCCTCAATCAGAGAATCCATCAAACTAATGGATCACTGCAGTGTTTTTCAAGCGGAAATAACCACTATTCACGATGCCTTGAATTGGCTGAGGATAAACGAGGTAACCGTCAAGGATATCTTTATTTTATCAGAAAGCCAAGCTGCACTACGGGCTGTGAATGCATTCCAAATAACATCAAGAAGTGTCTTAGACTGTCGCCGATCTCTAAATGAGATGGCTAAAGAATTCCGTATCCATTTGTGCTGGGTACCAGGACATACGGATATACCAGGAAACTGCAAGGCTAATCAACTTGCGAGAGATGAGATGGCACTTATATGCCAAATGTCAGCATGCATATGGGTGTACCTCTCGCGACTTGTAAGCTTATCATAAGGCAGACACTAATTAATTCTACCAATCAACGGTGGATCTGTGCCACTACCTGTGAAATCACCAGGCAAACATGGCCGAGGCTAAATCTGCGTCTATCTAGGAATATCATTAGACTCAATGGACTACAAAATTGGGTTTTAATAGGACCTCTCACGGGACATTGTCTAATAGGAAATCATGCAAGAAGAACGGGAGTTTATACACATGATTTCTGCCGCAGCTGCAGGAACAAGGAGGAACTGGAAACGGTAGAGCACCTCTTCTGTACATGTCCAGCTTTTGCTAGAAATAGGGAACGTTTACTAGGATCCCACTTCTTAACAAGTATAGATGGTCTATGCCAGTCAGGTGTTAACAACCTTCTTCGCTTTGTAAAATGCTGAGGGTGGTTCAATCTGGAGGGGGAAGCGTAGCCATGCCTCGCATCCGCGGCTCACAACGGACCCAACTAGTGGTCTAAGTGGCATCAATGGTTTATTGGTGATGCGGCTGCCCTACCTACCTACCTACTCACGATATCCAGTGTTGGATGTATTAGGCTATATCCAGTGTTGGATGTATATGGCTCCATTGCAAGGTCCTTCCATTATAGGGTCAATCATTGTGCAGCTTCGTTACTTTTCTATTGTCTATTTTGACAGGCAGTTCATGCATTTATGACGTCAATGGTCTCCTTTGTACTGAAATACATTGTCGAATGAATAAGGTGGGATGATTTTATATATAGTTTTTGTTTATACATATATCTACATATAAGCACGCGATCTGTTAAAAAGTTAGAAATCGCCTTGTTCCCAGAAGGATATCGTTAAAATTTGTTTATTTAATTAATAATTAAATTAAAATTTTAAAAAAAGTTACCAAAGATACCGCAAATTTAAAATATACTTTTCCCGGAAATGTTTTGGAGCCCAGTGACGTCAGGCGCAATGAGAGCAAACTTTTGTGTAACTGTTTGCCTCAATTTTAGTACCTCGACCGTGGCTTTAATGCTGGTGCTTAGATGCAGGCGACAATCTTTTAATATATTGTAACACATAAAAAATGGATCAAGTCTCAAATTTGAATGACAAACAACTTCGTCTCGTCCTTCACTTGGTATAATGACAAAAATTGTGCCAATAAGAGCGGCAATTCATTAGACCCTAGATTGGTAGTAGACCTAATACGGAACAATTTAATATTCCACCGTCTCCAGGTCCTTCAACTGTAACAAAGTTTCGAAACTAAACGCCACGGTATCAGATTTGATGTTCAATGTTTCCTCGGTATTCATCAATAGAAACTTCTATGAAAATAATTGTAAAAAATAATTCGAAAGGACCTGATGTGATCACGAAAATGATCATAAACGAAATTATTAAAAGTCAATTAAATTATTTAAAAAAATTTACTTTAAAATGCTTAAATTCAGATTAATTCAAAGGGCCCTGATGAAAGAGATTGTAGCCCTTGCACTGTATTCACTATAGTTGTATTACTCATAAAATGTTGAACCATTCAAAACTTAATTAGTGTTTATGTATGCACAATAATTATAAACAATTAATAAACTAGTAAAAACCGGCACTACCCCCCAAGATTTTCGGCTCTCAGGTATATCTGGTCACGTCAAATTATTTTAATAAATACAAAAGAGTTACATAAATTGCAAAAGGAGGAAAGGGATTGCTAAATTACATTTCAACAGGTCGCCGAGATGTCCAGCAATTGCAGCGAATTAGCTGATCATCGCTCATTGCCTCAATTGCTCTTTGCTATCAATATGCATATAAAAACTCACTTTGCCTGCTGAGTAGTGAGAAGTGAGTCGAACTGGACTCGCGAGGGGCAGCAAAATCAACCCAGCAAGTTATGCTGCTGGCATTGACTACTCACAACGTGCCGCAGCAGATTAGTAAAATCAACAAATATCTATTTGTGGCAAATCAATTTTCCATTAAGATCCGTAGACGTACTCGTACATCGAGAACGGCGGCAACAGCCGAATTTGTCGAATGCACTTTTAATTGACGCAGCAGCCAGCCAACCAGCTCAGGGAGGCAGACGACGTGCGCCACCGTGCCGCAACGCATCGCGCCACTAACCGAATAATCAAACACACTCGGCACACAGGCGCAGATACTTTGGTAATTTAATTTAATTTCTTTTTTATTTCAGTTGGTTACCGTTGGAAAATCTGGTGGGGATCTTGCATGTATGCATAACTAAAGTGCATCACGAACTGCATTTTGCGTGGAAAATAAATCACGAGTCGACTGCCGGCATAATTTATGAGAGCAGATTTGGGCCTATGGAAAGTTTATTGAGAGAGTTGGTGAGAGGGGGTGAGGGGAAAACTCTTCACACACATTTCAGCGGGTCTATCGAGATATGGAATCTGTGGGTGCGTTGTCTGATGTAATAATTCAATGTCAAATTAGTGCGAGGACTGTAAATCATATAAAGCAGTCGTAAGTGGCAGCTACTCGCTTTGTAAGGGTTAAGACTCGGTCAACTGTTACCCTGCAGCGGTGAATTATGAACTTGATTTTGAGTTTATTAACTGCAGTTTCAATATGAAAGTGATTTAATTTTGGAAGCGCATTTCCCAATGTACGTTGCCCAGTCGCAGATTAGGCAGATTTATGGCTAGATTTTCTGCTATTTATAGAGGAACCGTTCTGAACGTCACGGCTACTAAGTCAATTAGACCTAGTCTAGACATGAACGCCACTAAGCTAAAAGATAACTAACAAGGACCTGTCTATAAGTTTTGTTAGCATACAACGCGGCATAAGGAGGCTCTTTGTGAATCAAGCTTCATGGAAGGCATGCTGGTAAACTCCAATGACTGAGATGAATACCAGATTATGACGGATTCATAGTCTCTCCAGCGGTTTATA
This sequence comes from Clusia tigrina, assembly GCA_920105625.2. NCBI lineage: Eukaryota > Metazoa > Arthropoda > Insecta > Diptera > Clusiidae > Clusia > Clusia tigrina. The sequence continues at coordinate 25,766,180 of OV050030.1, read as the reverse complement.
AGACGTTGAAAAATGTATAAATTTGGTGACATTAGTTTGTGGTGGTATTCAACAAGCGCCAATAATATCCTTGATGATTTATCAAAATTTTATTTTTCCCCAGTGATTCATTCGAGGAATATGAAAATGTATTCTTTCAGGTATCTGTGGTCAAATTATGTCCATAGAGACTCCGAAAATATATAGTCTCTAATTTAAAAGACTTTGGGAAAGAGTAAAAGGCAATTTGAAGACAATTTGGGACATTGAAACATTGTTATATTTTATTTTAGGACATCACGTTAGATCCCACAAGAATATTCTTACAATAAAAGAATTTAGTTCGATACAAAAAGTGGCCGCTTTCAGGCCCTTTCTAATTCCTCGATGTTCAGAAATTATGAACTCAAAAAGTATACTTCTATCAAATTTACCTTATCTTCCTGCAAGGGGATGAGTTATTCCAGAAAACTATACTACGATCTACATCAATAAATTTGCTTGATAAAAAATAAGAAAGTATCAAATCCAGTTAATAAAATGTAATAAGAATTGGAAGAGACTTAACCAATCCTCCCACTATATACAAGTATTCCAGTAATAGTGTTTTCTTAGAGAATTTTCAGAGGACTTTCTGATCAACATTGGAAAGATGTGGATGAAATAATTCTGATCAAATGTAAATCTTATTGTTCAGATTATTATTATTTTTTTTCTTTTGTTGGATCAACTAGTCATATATAGTACTGATACCACAAGACATCCATTGTACTATATATCAGAGAACACAGAGAAGAGAAACTTAAACGTCAAACGGCAAAGCAGCGAAATAAAGCAGACGAACGTTGTACACGAATCCACTCAAAATCCTGGTGAATCCACTCAGAATCGTGGTGTGCCCGCTACGGACGCTGGTAGCGAAAAAGACTTTCCTTTCCCTGTGTTCTCTGCTATATATGATGTTCCCTTTTTACTTTTTTTTAATCTCCAGATTCGTGAACAAACCTCAGTAGATCCTGTGTCCCTAAGTAGGCAAAGTTTGCACAACTTATGATATCAATGGCAAATACCTCGAACCTGATTCTAACGAAAGCGGGGCATATGCACAAAAAGTGGTCAACCGTCTCAGCTTCCTCTCCATAAGCCTGGCAAAGTGCACTGTCTGGAATGCCTCTCCTTTGCATATGCTTAGGTCATGCAAAATGACTTGTCATCAGTACCACAAGAAGACTGCAGTCTCTCCTACCAAGTGACAGAAGAATCCTTGACGTTCTATCGGAAATAACAGACAGCATAGCCTTTGCACATCTGCTGCCTCTTAAAGGCCCCCATTCACGAATCTGTGCACAGGCAACCCAATCACTAATAGTGGCACTAATGGTATCAAAAGGTATAGAAAAAACTAGTGAAACTGGTATCAGATCCTTTTTTCGCTTTATCCACGACTTCATTCCCATAACACCGAGTGTCCTGGAACCAATGCTAGCATTAGCATGTTTTCCAACATAATTCAATTTGGATTTGTACAACAGCACCAACTTGGAAGGCCTTCAGTGCCGCCTGACTGCCACTGCAGACAAAAATACTTCGGCCAAGCCATCTGCTTTAAACCACGTAGTCCATCGCATTTAGAATGGTATAAACTTCCGCTTGATAGACAGAAGCATGACAACCAAGTGTGTAATGGTGTTGGACACCGTTGAGTTCCACGAAAACCGATCCAATATCTGTTTTGGAGCCATCAGTGAAAATAGGACTCTATTGCCTACCGGCACAGTCGTACGATGAAACCATAAGAGAGCCTCTAAAATTTTTATGCAGTACCGCCTTTCTGTTATAGGATATGCGGCCAAAATACGGAAGGGATACCAATATCCATGTCATTGCCAACAATATCTTCAAGATTCCAGTGCTTTAACCTACGACCTCTCCTTGCATAAATACATCTAGGGGAGGAAGTGTCAACAGGGCATCAAGAGCAGTGCCAGAAGTTGTCGGAAAGGGTTCTGTACAACAAATAGCCACAGTTCTCTGTAGTGTAAATAGGGCAGATTTAACCCCCTTGAGAGACAATATTTTCTCCCAGACCACCGATGCGAATGATATTATGGGCCTGATCACTACCTTATAAATCCAAAGGACTTTCGAAGGAGCCATGTCAATGTCCAAGACTACAGTTGAAACGACTTCAATGTTTGAGATCGCGCTTCTTCACAAGTTTGACAGAGATAACGAAGGTGGATTTATCGGATCTCCTCACTTTCATCTGGAAAACCAAATGGTTTAATAGGGATGGTACTTCCAATGTTTCAAGGGTAAGGACGAGTATGTCTCCTCCTGGCATTTTTGAAGGCAGTCACAATGGACATAGATGTCTCCGAGTGGAAGTGCGCACACGCCTTCCTCACCTAACCTAACCTTCGAAGGAGCCAGACCCCATGGCTTGCCAAATTTTCTCTTGCACTGTCAATAAGCTGACAGTGCTTTTGCAACCTTTAGTTCAACATGTGATTGCCAGAGAAGCTTACTATGTGATTGCCAGAGAAGCTTACTATACATGAACAAGCGGACGAACTTGCCAGAAAAGGGGCCTCCATGGCAATGATAGGCCCAGAACCTTACTGTGGCATAGGCAGAGGAGTATGGCAAGAAGTACTTAAGGAACAAGAAAGGCAAAAAAGGCAGGAACTTTTTGCAAGTCATATTGGGCTAAGACAATCAAAACTACTTTTGGGCAACTACAATTGCAAAAGATTCAAATTTTGCATTGACTTGCCCAAAAACAGCTTAAGAATACTGACCGGGCTTTTGACTGGTCACTGTAAGCTCAAGGGACACCTAAGCAACTTAGGAATCGTTTCAAGTTCATTGTGCAGATTCTGCGACGAGGAAACCGAGTCGCCAGAGCACATATTAGGCAGCTGTGGAGTACTGATGCACAGCAGATACAAAAGCCTGGGATCATATTTGATACCAGGTAATGAAATAGCAAAGCTAGATCCAGCTGATATCCTAGTATTTCTAAGGATAACAAAGATGGATGAGTTTCTATAGGGTTATCCTATATTAGCAGAGGGTTGTACAATATATCTTTTAGGTCGCAGTACATGACATACCTCCCTTTACATTACAAGATTACTATCAAGAACAACCCCTAGATATTTTATCTCCCTGGATAACTGAATAGTGGCCCCCTTCAGTGTTGGCAAAACCTTCAACTCCTCCTTCCAGTAAAACGAACCAAGATTGCTATATCAGACACTAAATGTGAGAGGCACTCGTGATCGTCGCAGGAAACAGTGCGTATTTGTCTATATCCGGATTTATCACCAGAATCATATCGGTAGGTCAATTATGCGTGAGAAAGAGTGTGGAGTAATGCTTATTAAACTTTATGATCACGGAGTAGGTTAATTAACAACATCGCTAATATACTGGAACAAGTGAAAAGAAGTGAGAAAGCCAGTAACTCCTCCAAAAATGCAGCCGTGAACAAATGCTCAGATTGCTTTGTGATAATAGGGGCAAGCTGTAATAATAGAGTTAAGTCAAGTCAGGTAACCCTCGAAAAAAATGTGTATAATCTTAAAAAATTGTATATAGCTAAAAATTGTTACCCTATTTTTAAATTGCTTTTCAACCCTCATTTCTGAATTTATGTAAAATCCCATGCGACCCTATGGCGCCAAGCTTAATGGTTAAAGGCGACAAACTTCAGAGTTTGATTTTTATTATGGTGCTTTGCTCAAGATCTTGCAGAAAGTATGCAGCAGGTAAATATGGATAATTTTACTTATTTATGCAGTGTTTTCTCTATAAAATAATTATTTCATCTGCAGTTGTAAAACAAGGTAATATTTGTGGTTTACATACTGTATTAAGTGCGAAGATTTGTGCAGCGCTATTTAGCAAAGCATCGGATCAGTAGGTAAGGATATGACTAGTCTCTACGGTGTAGACCCCTCACATTATATGTAACTTAAGGCTTCACTTAATGTCTCTTTTGCACACATAGAGCCATCGGCGCTTTACAGTATCAGTATCCTGTTTTATTGTTTGTCTATAACTAGCTCTGCTTTTTGAGTGGTACATTTAGTTTGAGTGGGAAAGGTACAAATACCTGTATATGCATGGGCATACCTATATTTGTATATACAGGAAATATTATTATTATTATTGAGAAGACATATCCGATTTTATAAAATATTTTCTCTCATGTCGGTGTGCTAAACCATTTTACTAAAATATATTACTCCACGTTTGATATGAAAGAGTTTCATTAAATTTGCTTCATTAGATAAAATTACATTTACCTAAAGAAATGGCAAAAATTTCGAAATTAAATCAAAACATGAAAATATGTTTGTCGGCTTAGATCAAAAGTGAAACGTTAAATAACTGTGGTAAATCTCTGAGAAATGTTTTCGCAAACTAGATATCTACTTACTTAAAAATAATGCATATGTACATAAATAACAACAAAGAACATAACAACAATTGTATAAAGCACAAGGATAAAACAGCGGAAAAATACTGCAAAAAGAGGGTGGGACTTTGCATTTCAATGCAATAGACAACATTTCCAAGGCAAAAACCCGGCTGCATGAGGGAGATACGATCATACGAGCTCACTCTTTTGCACTTCCCCTTGCGGCCATTTAATATGCTCGTCTCCTCTCACAAACGGTGTAGAGCATTTTCTCTTTCGCCTTTGCTCTTTCATACAGAGGCCGTCGTTAATGCAAGCACATGAGTTCGTAGTCGTATGCTTGTGTGCTCAGACAGAGTTGTGCAAGCGATCATACTCAACTTCGCCACGACGTGTTCGCGCTCTGTGCCACACTCGTTTTACACTCCTCTGTGATTATTCGTTGATTTGAGCGTGCTTGTTTTCCCACTCTCTCTCAGTAGCGTGGGTTTGTTTATTGTTTTTGTGTTCGATGTGTTTTTTGTTTGATGTTTGTTTGTTTGGGTGTTTGACTCGATTTTCGTCAATGGTCAAATGCAGGCGTAGAGAATCTCAAAAATCTGTTTTGGTGCTGTTGTTGACCGTTTTAAAATCAGTTTTAAGCTGACAAGCAAACGAGTCAGAACTAACGCAAATTGGTGATAAAAAGTGGTGAATTAATATTTTAAAAAATATATCTGAAAAAATAAGACTGAAAGAAAGACAGTGTTTATAGAATACACTTACGTTGAACTCAGGTGGGGCTGTCTAAAAAGTTGTGCAGTGACAAAAAAGAAACAAATTTTCTTTTTTTGTGCATATTGGAATTAAAAAACTTAAATTCATTTTGAAATAAACAATTTACAAGTGATCGTGCAAGTTACCATGACTGTTCTAAATATGGCACCTTACTTTGCTGGATATCCATTTCAAGGTAAATATTAATCTTAGAAAAATTGCTTGAAATTTTTCTCAGTGTAGAAGTATCACATTAATGCGCGAACATAGAAAATATATATTTTACACAATTTACCTTGCTTAGTCAGTGTAGTTTCTAATTCATCATTTTAATATTCCACTGATTATATTCACAGTGCTTGGAAGTGAGCTAAAATTGTACAAAAAAGCGCTTAGACTGACTTGGAGGCTCTACACTCGGTTCTAGGTACTCAGGTTGAGTGTGAGTTTCCCTAAACAATACTTAAATTACGTAATTATACGAAACACGAATTTTCATTACCGAAATATTCCAAAATCACAATATTTTAGTTTAGTTTGGGCACTCTTCTACACCCAGTCCCTGACAAACAATTCTCTTTTACCGACGGTAGATTTATTTTTGTTTGTGTGGAGATCTGAAATTCTGTAGAATAAGAGGGAAGGATTTACTCATATGTAGATATTTCACCAAAAATTTCGATATTGTAGATTATCTCTGTCTATTATTAGTAAGAGTTGACTATACTAATACTAAAGTCTATAAAGCAGCTCAGGGTTTAACTTAATACTCTAAATCACTTTCCGAAGGTGAGGTTGTAACTTCAACGCCTGTGTATAGACTCTCCTACAAACACGTTTATCTCATATGTGTGTACATTAATGCAGCACAAGACCACCACCCTATCCTCCTTTCTAATGAATATGCTTAGGGACTGCAGCATTTCCTCACTGCCACATGCTATAATGCCATAACAAACTGCTGCCACACCTTCCTGCCAACAGCAACTGCAGCAGCAACCAGCAAAACAGTATCAACATAATTACAATCCTCAGCATCGCCATCATCCTCATCATTAACGTCATCATCGGGCTCATCATTACTACTGACATTATCATTTAGCTTAGTACTCCCAATAAAGAATGCCAATAATCATGATCAGCTTTTTGACTTATTGATTGTGATCAACGTACCTGCAAGTGTAGAACCACTAAAGCTGAAATTTCCTTGGCCCGCACTCTCTTTCCCCGCACATATTTCATAACGTTCGCTTCTGTTACTTCATTCTGCGTCTTCCCCATCGTGTTCGCCATCGTCTTCATTGGCATCATCGCCATATCCATAGCCCCTCTATTTTGGCCTTACACAGCCAGACGTTTTGGCGCGTCGGCATTGGCTTTGATCTTCGTTACCACCACTTGTGGAGCACGTCCACATTCAGCCGCTTGCACACGTTTGCATCCGTGCTCTGTTCTTCTTGTTGTTGCCGTTGGTTGCTATTGCTGCGTTTTTGGGGGGCTCCCCTATAGTAAATGCAGCAACTTTGATATTAGCTGGCACAGCTGGAGAGAAGCAACACAGCACAGAGCAGGCAGCAAATTTTCAGAGGCTGGATTATTAGTTTGATTTCATTGCATGAAGAAGCTTTTAAATTATGCACTCCTCTGACAGAAACACACGCACGCACACATGCTCAGAAACGCACAAATGCACTCGTAAGCATTTATAAGCAGCTTCATCCCGGTAGGAAATAGCAAATAAAATGAAGGAAGATTTAGTATACAAATAGTGCCCTCGTTGGCAATTGAAGGTCGCGTTCATGTGAATTCAAACTTCCGGAAATACCAATCAAACTATTTTACTTTTCAAAGATTTCAAGAAGGTATTTCACACACAAACATCATCGGTTGACTTGTTGCCCATTCTATTCTCAAGAAGTGACTATGGAAGATCTTCTTTGTTGTGTACCAAAATTCCTACAGGGCCGCATGATCGGCACAGTGTTTTGTACTTTAATTTGTTGGTAAGAGGTGAGCGTTAGGTCGCCACAAGCACACACACACACACACTCACACACTCTTGCTGAACTATCGATCGCAGCGATCTGCCTTGTCCGCTGCTCTTTCGGGTGCTTTTGTAATCTTAATTTAATTGCATTTATATAACAAAATAACTTAGGATTTGATCTATATGCGAGTGGGGTCGGAATCGGCATAGGTACGCATGTGTTTGCCTCAGCGAATCGTGTGAGTTCACAGCTGTAAGCACGCTTGGACAGTTTTGTGTTCTTAGCCGCTTTGTCTAACAAATCCATTTCATTCCGTTTGGTTTAATTTGCATTTGGGAAATTGAGCAATCTGCTCTCTTTCTCACAGACAGTTACACAAATGCCCACACAAACTGGATTTCCCATTGTCCTTCCCTTTCACTTGCATAATTTTACACAATTTGCATTTCAAGGAATATGCTTTAATTGGCTCTGTGCTAATCCTTCGTTGAGAACATTCTGCATTTCAAATCTCGTTTCCAAATACAATGACCAAATGATCCTTAAAGTACCTCCGCCGCACAAAGAATATCACTTCAAAACTCAGCTGAACTGCTCTTTCAATTGCCCATTGTGCAGGCGCTTTGTCTGCTCGAAATTAACCTTTTGTGTTCTTTGCGCCTAATTGAGTTCGAGGCATTTGTTGATCCCAACTGCTCACTTGGCAGAAATTCTTTAATGAGATCAATTTAAGTGAGTACACGAACGCACTCACGCGAATAGGCGTGCATGCAAGTACCCAGCAGTAAATTGAGTTGGGCCTGGCGCCATCAGTAGTGATCTCTTGGATGTGCCTGAACTTTATAGTTCGAAAGAGGAAAGAAGATACCAATTATCATAGTCATAGTGTCTGTATTCCTTGATGACAAGTCAATGACAGTGATATAGTTGACAGACATTTCCGTTGACTAGCCAGTTATGTTTGTGTTTATTTGCTGACAGTTAAAAGTCAACTTCAGAGTCCTGCTCCACTTGACACTATACGAGTATATTTCAGTTCCTAGCACAACAAGTGACGTGTCATCGGACTTTTATGTATGAAAATACTCTTTTATACATAAAAAAAGACTTTTATATAAAAATTTACTTTTATGTATAAAAATCCACCTTTGATAATTTCAAAACATATTTTGTTGCATAAAAATCAACTTTTAAGTATAAAAATCAACTTTATGTATACATACTTTTATATATAAATTTCCATGGACATCAATTACGCTATCGGTCACTTAGTGAACCGTTAGAGTTAACTATGTTTGCTAGATCTGACATCTTCCAGTCAGTCGCTGAGAATTTTCTGCGGGGTATTTAACTGGTTGCTGCTAGACTCAGGCCCAATAAACTTCATTGCTGGCGTGTATAGGAAAATCGCTCAATCATTGCTGATCCTTCTTCCTTTGTGACTATCCTGCATCTTATATACTCAAATAATTTGTTAACTGTTGACATATGTGCAAGTAATGCTGCACCAATACCAGGATTGGCCTTTTTGTAGTGGTCTCTTTTGTTCGGTTCATTGCTCTGAGGACCAGAGAGAGCCTCCTTTCTGTTGTTTTGCACAAATATACAAATGTACTTTGAACTTTTACCGCGACCACAAGGTCACCATAATTCAGTGGACATAAGGCTGCGTCACAGGAACGATTTGAATGATGCTCGTTTTCAAGTTTTTCACAAGTTGATCGATACCGCTCGGAATCATCAAAGTGTTCCGGAGAAGTAACTCCTTACAAAGTTACTGAAGGTGTAACTACAGTTCTGACATTTTGAAGAAACTGTTTTGTTCTGTCAATTGGGAAGCTGTGAGGTACCACAAAAAATATGGTTCCATCAAGTTCATTCTCAATTAGGGTTGAAAGTTCTTCCGATACGTCTTTGACTGTAGTTCGAACCGTATAATAGTATATCAATCTGTCTTCCATAGTATCTCCCTCTCTCCCTCTCTCCCTCTCTCTCTCTCTCTTTCTCTATCTCTGTCTTTCTCTCTCAAAGTAACACTTACTCTAATGATTTGTATTATCTCTATTTACAGGACAGGGTCGCATGAATCAATTGGGCGGCGTCTTCATCAATGGTCGTCCGCTTCCCAATTACATCCGCCGGCAAATCGTTGAGATGAATGCTGCAGGCATCCGCCCGTGTATGATATCCCGTCACCTCCGTGTGTCTCACGGCTGCGTCTCGAAGATACTGAATCGTTACCAGGAAACTGGTTCCATACGTCCCGGTGTTATTGGCGGCAGCAAGCCGCGCGTTGCTACGCCCGACATCGAAGCCAAAATCGAGGAAATGAAGCAGCAACATCCGGGCATCTTCAGCTGGGAGATACGGGCCAAACTGATTGAGTCCGGCATGTGCGATAAGAACTCAGCGCCCTCGGTGAGCTCCATCAGTCGCCTGTTGCGCGGTGGTGGAGGTCTACGCTCATCCGATGTCGGTTCCAATGGTCACTCCATTGACGGCATACTGGCAGCATCCATGTCCGCTGGATCAGGTGATGACAGTGAGGATGAGACTGAGTTGGGTGTACAGCTCAAGCGGAAGCAACGCCGTTCGCGCACCACCTTCTCCAATGATCAGATAGACGCCTTGGAGCGCATCTTCGCTCGCACGCAATACCCCGACGTCTACACACGCGAAGAGTTGGCTCAGAGCACTGGCTTGACTGAGGCTCGAGTACAGGTATGGTTCTCAAATAGACGAGCCCGCCTGCGCAAACAGCTCAACACCCAGCAAGTGCCGAACTTCTGCGGTTCCACTGGTGCTATTGCCTCCAGTGGATTTGCTGCCGCCTCGCAGTATGCTAACGCCAATCATCACATGAACAGCTCAGGACTAACACACCCACACAATATGGGTCTGTACGGACCTACAGCAGGGCAGACTTGGCCCTCAATTGCCGCTCCGCAGCAACCTACAAATGCCGGTTACATGCCAAATCACTCGTTCGCACCCTCTGGCGGCTCTGTGGCCTCAATGTCGCCGTCCAGTGTCAGCAGCTCCGCGTCTTTAAGCCCAGTGCACAATTCAACCACCACCGCCAGTGCAGCGCCTACCACGCATTCAGCTACAGCGGCGCCTACTTCGGGAGCAACATCAGCCAATAATTACAGCCATGCCACTTACGGCATGTCCTCTGCAGCCAACACCAATGCCAGCTACACAACATCGGCTTACTCCATGCCCTCGACGGCTACTTTCGCCAATGCCGCCGCCACATCAGCCGAGCAATTGCGTTCGCAGTTCGCTTCGGCCGCTGCTTCTGGGTCGCATCATCATCCAGCAGTGTCCTCCTGGGACGGCTACAATTTCACGGGCTCCTTCTTCCCAGCCGGCGGCAATCACATGAGCGGATATCATCAGTCGACCGCCGATAACAAGGCGCCGGCTGCCGCTTATCCTTACTTCGGATTCTAAATTGGTCAAGGTGTCTTTAGATTTAGTACAAATTATACGCACACATCGGTGACTAAATGTTAAGTTATGTACATAAATATTAAATAATATAATAATAATAATAATAAACTACTCTGTGCATTGTTTGTGGATGAAATTTGTTGAATCTTTAAGTAGCACTTTGTATACGTTCTATGTGAGCTCAAGACTGTTTACCTACCCAGATGTATATTGTCATTTAAGCACTTTATTCAGTGACTTAGTTTTAAGATATTTAATTGCATTCTTAATAATAAATAAATATTAATAAAAAGTACGCATTTTGTTGAAATTTTCTACTAACTTAAAGAGCGGGCAATAATGATTTAATTGCACTCTCATAAATATCCTGGGGAATCAATTATTCACGCTTAATCGTTTCCACTTCGACTGCTTTCATAAAAAAGTCCCTTAAATTGTTTTAGCAACTATCTCGAAAACGGAGTTGCAATCTATGTCGTAGAATTCTTACCTTTTTTATTGCTTCAATCATGGTGATGGTTGATGGCTCTGTATGAATATGGTTCCACACTTCATTAAGAGCAAATCTGCCGAGCCACTTTACTAACGAAGTGAAGCTTTCCGTTTTTATCCTTTGGAAAAAACCAGCGAATTCAGAAAATTCCGAAATTAACAACGTTGATAAACTGTATTCTACATTGTTGGAACTACAATATCGGTTATTGAAACTTTAGTAGATGGGTCTCATATAGTGTTGAGCATAGCGGGGTCTTCCTGTTAAATGGCGAATGGATTGCGGTGAGTTTGAAATCATCGCTTATCCAGACGATAAATTTTCTGGTAGTTCGGTATATCTCTAGTTGCTAAGACATACGAATATGTTGGTAAGACATCAATATCGAAGGACATTAATTATATACATATTTCTTGTTACCGTGATACCAGCGACGAAGAGGATCACTACTAAAAAACTCGCCGGTATTGATTATCACTAAAAAATGATAAAATTTGGCAATATGTGAGTTATCGGGTTGAAGAGGTCTATTTGACACGAGCGAAGAGTCTAGGAAATGTTAATAATATTTTATTCGTCACTAGTAATTAGATCAAGACCTCAGCTATCATTGATATTGATGAATATGGAGAATTTGTGAGAATATTAACAGGCAGTTGCTATTGGATTAAAAAAATTCAAAGGGAAAAGTTGTGATTTTCATCACAGTTAAAATGTCCATTGACTACAAATTCATTGTCTCCGAAAAGTCGCTCCTAAGCTCAAGTACAATTTGCTACGTAGACTGGCTGCCTTCCTCCTCATTGAGATAAGGCAAGTGCTACTCAAATTCAGAATTTGTACCTGACCGTAGATCAGCTAAACCACTTGTCGTTCCTTTTGATCACAAACAGTTTAAGGCTTTCACAAAAGTGTTCTTAAGAATGAATCCAAACATATGCTGAAATCGAAAATAGCCCTTTTTCTTTCAAATCGTGAGTAGTTCTCCTTGTATATCTTTATACACATGTTTAATACCCTTGCTAAATCGCTATCAGTTCTTTGAGGCTTAGCGTAACTGTTAGGTTAGGGAGGTGGTTTTAGTGAGTAAATATCTCAAACACTTGGGTGGTGCGTACCCCCTCGTGTCTTTTTGAAGATTTGTCCTCCCTACGGATAAAATTACTGTATTACTCCATTACTACATATACATGTGAGATCATACCGAAGACATAAAATATCATCTACATGTGGATAACAAGGAGACCCGAAGTCACGTTAAATATGTTAGTGCAGCTATGGAGCGATTTAGAATATGAATAGTCCCTAAGACATTATTAACCCCAAAAGAGATCATCTTTTCAAACCAGAATGAAAAATTGTTCAAATTAATATCACAGGAAGACAAATTCTCCAGGAGAGCATCAAACAATTGATGAGCTTTATGTCCAACATTCTGTTTGAAACTAAGAAAGCGTTCATCTGGTTTTCTCTCATCAGTAACACTCCTAATAATGAAGGACAATTGGTCAGTATGAGAAATATCGGGCGATGAACCTATGCTACTTCAGTTCATAATATTTATTCCTTTTTATTTCAGCTATGATTGATGTTTAAAAGTTTTCTTGACACGATCTCTATAAATACGACACATAATTGACGATATCTACAACGTTTCCCAGACCTTTATTAGTATACCGAGATATGGCCTGAGTTAAGTAAAAGAAGGATCAAATTTAAAGACTAATTTTAATGACATTAGAGAAGTTCCATATGATAATAAGCCAAATTCTTCATCAGTGCCTCTAAAAGCCAATCCCCGACTTGCCAACTTCTTAATAACAGTGACAACTCTCAGAAGGCTATTCCTCCAGTGATTTTATTCCTTTTTTAATTAGCTTATCAAACTTCCTTCAATTCCTGATGCTGTCTCCCGCTTAAGGAGTAAAATTTCGACTTCTTTTTGAATGACTGGTTTTTCATGAGCTTGAATTCTTTGCTCTGCATTCGGAGAAACCATTGGAAAAGTTACTATGACTACCTTTGGAGAACAAGCGACAAAGAACAAAGTACCCTGCTCCCGTTCGCGGAGAAAATATGAAATACAGACGGTTTCTTTATTCCCCATTGGTCACTTTTTTCCCCACATCACCTCCACTCCCATTGTGTATGTTCTTTTGTATTTTGCTGAGGACTGGGAAAGGGAACCTAAAGGGCAATGGTAAGCTTCTGTGAGATAGCGCTTCATCGCAGTGAAAACACTCCAGTATGCCACTCACTCTATTCTTAAAGCTTGAAACAACAAGCGAGCTTAAAAGCCAGTCCCCTTGATTACTATTTTATAGAGGGAATATTGACAAAAGGAGCAGATCATGTAAAAATATCAACCTCTCCAAGTGGGACACATTATTCATTCCAGAGTCAAGTAGGAATCGCACTCAGCGCTAAAGGACAACTACAAATTCAACACAAATTGTACAAGAATAGCACCCAGTATACTTCGCAAACAATGTCCTGACACCTTGCACGGACAACTTGTGTGTTCCTGAGGCCACAAAGCCGTGCAGAACATGACGCAAACGCACCCATTATTAAGAAGCCATCAAGTTGACAATTAAACAATTAAAGACAATTGACGATTGTTTGAGACACGTTTGTACACAGCCGTCAGCACAAAGCATCAAAGCGGCAAAAAAGGACGATGAGATGCTTACCCGATAATATGAAAATAATTTCCTAAATAGATTATTGTTGGCCTCAATTTATGAAAGCCGCCACCCAAAAGATATGGAGAGAGATGCGCAAAAATCCGACCACCAACGCATCGCATCCACCTTTGAAGTTGCCGACAACAACAGAGACCCAAACAACATGAGAAATGCGAGAGAGACACAAAGAGGGAGAGGAGCACCGGCACTCGGATGACACTCCATTGACAAAAATGGGAGTTCCCCTAGTCAGCACAGAACAAACACAGCGCCGACTAAACGCAAAGTGCAACCATGCACTCGTTATGCCCGCACAAACAAGTATGCGCGGCAATGATCCTTGTGCTTCCTTTGACAGCAATACAATAATGACCCACAAGAGCATCGATACCAACAATAGTAGAGATACCAATTGGCAGGAGGACGTTCTACGCAGACAGCGAACGGCATCTCAGCTACGGCAACAACACGAGTGTTTAGGCTAGTTTTGTAGATTCAATTATGTGTTCACAGCGGGCGTCACACTTACCACCTAGGACGAACAACTTTGAAGGACTCTGACAAAAAAGAGAAATAAATAAATTTTGTGCCCAGACGCAGGATCACACTCTGCCGCATTGGTTGGCTAAATGAAATCATCAATTAGTATGTGAGAGATGCTACAGCACACCACAGCGCACTGCACCGCAGTGCAGACAGGTCTCCGTTTGCCTGTTGGTGGGTACCTACAAGCGGACATGTCCTTTTCGTGTTCGCCCCTACAAGGGTGATAATATATGTCAACTGTGACAATCATAATGGATCGTTTCGCATGCTTTGTTGTTGCCCATTGTCTGACTTCTGCTGGTACACGAAACTTCTTCCTTTTCCTGCAGGCTTCCTGCTCCTGCTGCATATCAGCAGCACCAGTTACTCGGCCAGTTGTCGGCGTGCCGTTTTCGATTGCCGTTTGTCAGTTGCTGTGCAGTGCTGTGCGCACAGTAGCACTGCCAGTTATTTGTTTTCGGGCCACCAACTTGGATATTTTTATACAAATTATATTTTTGTGTGGCCCCTGAGGACCAGGATTGGGCCAGTTGACAAAACTGTTGAAAGGCTAAAAGGTTCGCCTGGCAAGTGATTTATGCGTTTTTGATAGTTTCCTTTAGTTGCCTATTTATAGAGCCGGTGGGAACATGCAAAAACGTCAGCCAGGCCGCCAATTTGGTAGGCGCATTTATCAAATGCTTCCCTCTTTGTCAGGTTCAAGTTCAATGTAAGATATTTGTATTTACCCGAAGACGAACTCCTCTTTGGAATCCTTGCTTGGAGGAGTTTCTCAGAAGCAACTTTTGAGGAATTTGCATTATGTGGGATTTAGAAATGTCCTTGTAGAACAGTTTCTAAGTGCACGGGTACCTTTACTAAATAGCGAAAATATTATTCACAATTCAGTTCAGTGGGTTAGGTTAGGTTATGTGGCTGTCGTGACTCACTTAGGCGTATTCAAGGCCCATTGTGGCCACTAGAGCTTTTTCCCTACACCTCTGGATCCTCGGTAAACCATCCTGTGGATTTGATAAAAGTAGACACTTTCGTTAGCTTCATCTGGGAAACCTCCTCCATGCGGTCAAGAAAGGCGAATCCAAGAGTGCAGAACCTTTTTCTGTATAGAGCCATGCACCCACACATGAAGTGTTCCACTGTTTCCTCTTCCTCGATATCTTGACAGCTCCTACAAAAGTCATAATGGGGTACCTCCAGTCTACTTGCATGCCTACCAATCAAAAAGTGACCTGTCAGTAACCCTGTCACATATTTAGTATCCTGCCAATTTAGTTTCAGCAGCAGTTTTGTACGGCCGCTAGTTTATTCTGGCCAAGTTTGTCCACTTGTTAGGTAGGATGCTAACTATCCCCATCTAACATTAGCCACTTCGACAGTGCATCTATCTATTAGCAGTTTGCATGTTGCTAAGGGTATTGGTATTGGAACCTTATCCGGAAGGATAGTTAAGATTGTCCCCTCCCTACCTAAATCATCAGCCCTGCAATTGTCTTCAATATCTCTAAGGCCCGGCCACCAGGTTTATGGGCACCGAGACCAGGTTTATGTTTATGTATTCAGACAATTCACTTAATATCTTATGAAATTGTACTACGGTTTTCGACGATTGTCTTACTGCCTGCATCGATTTTATGGCTATCCGAGTAGATATATATATATATATATATATATATATATATATATATATATATATATATATATATATATATATATATATATATATATATATATATATATATATATATATATATATATATATATATATATATATATATATATATATATATATATATATATATATATATATATATATATATATATATATATATATATATATATATATATATATATATATATATATATATATATATATATATATATATATATATATATATATATATATATATATATATATATATATATATATATATATATATATATATATATATATATATATATATATATATATATATATATATATATATATATATATATATATATATATATATATATATATATATATATATATATATATATATATATATATATATATATATATATATATATATATATATATATATATATATATATATATATATATATATATATATATATATATATATATATATATATATATATATATATATATATATATATATATATATATATATATATATATATATATATATATATATATATATATATATATATATATATATATATATATATATATATATATATATATATATATATATATATATATATATATATATATATATATATATATATATATATATATATATATATATATATATATATATATATATATTATATATATATATATATATATATATATATATATATATATATATATATATATATATATATATATATATATATATATATATATATATATATATATATATATATATATATATATATATATATATATATATATATATATATATATATATATATATATATATATATATATATATATATATATATATATATATATATATATATATATATATATATATATATATATATATATATATATATATATATATATATATATATATATATATATATATATATATATATATATATATATATATATATATATATATATATATATATATATATATATATATATATATATATATATATATATATATATATATATATATATATATCGTGGATAGAGGAATAATCTTTATATGGAGCAATCCCTCTCTTATTGCTATTACTTCTGCTTGGAACACAATACCATGGTCCGGGAAGCGGAAGGATAAACGGACGATCAGCTTTTTATAATATACACCTCCTCCCACCCGATCATTCAGTTTTGAACCGTCAGTATAACTGCTAATTTCGTTGTTATTGAACATGATTCAATTATACCAATCCTCCTTTAAGGGGAATATGGCGCTAAAAGATTTTCTTATATTCCGCTCTAGTGAATTACAGTAATCTGTAGTATCAGGAATAATAGGAAGCTTTTCTATTATGGTCGTATGACCTCTTCTACTAGTAATTAAAAGTGAGAGTGCCCTGAGTCTAAGAGCTGACTTGACTACAAAGTTGCTTTCCATTGGCGCTGTCCTTGCGCTGACTATCACCATCCCAAGTATGGGAACTTTTTAGTCAGTGCTTGAACGGCGCTACACCGTGCTATCACAATGGGCCATTATGTGTGCTCAATTGTGCTTTTGGCGAACTGGGCGGCCACTCCTAACTACCTACCTACGTGCTTTCCATTCCAGTCAATTGGCAAAAGGTCTAGCTAGCACTATGTTCAATGGTGCTGTGGGAGTCGTTTTGAGACCTTCGCTTATACATAAACTGGCGGCTCTCTGAATAAGTTCTAAGTTTTCCACAACTTATCTTTAATGAAGTACCACCATACTAGTATACCGTACATCAAAATCGGTCCAACCAGTGCTGTGTATAACCAATGTACTATTCGGGGAGCCATACCCCATAGTACATCCCTACTGTATTTCTACACAAGTAGAGTGCTATTGCGGCTTTTCTTACTCTATCCTCTACATTTAGTTTCCAATGAAGCTTCCTATCGAAAATGACTCACAGGTAGCGGACTGTATCATTAAAAGCCAAAGTTCCATTCACTTTAGGGGGCCTTACCTCTGGTACTCTATGTTTCCTACTAAATAGTACCAGATCTGTTTTGTTGGCATTTACGGCTAACCCACAATATTCCGACCATAGATTTAGCTCATTTAAAGTACTCTTCATGACTTCGGAAAGCATAGTGGGGAATTTACCTCATACCGAGCTTGCAATATCGTCCGTATAGGCAACAACGTGGCTTGTTCTCTCCTCTAAGCTCTTTAACAGTTTATTCATTGTCAGTACCCAAAGGAGAGGAGACAGCACGCCGCCTTGAGGAGTGCCCCTGCTAAGAGATCTATGCATACTCGAGCCACCCAATGCTGAATTCACAAACCGGCATATGAGCATTTGTTCGATGAAAACAACCAGCGCCCCGGGGACACCCAACTCCGTCAGTGCTCCGGTTATTGGCTTGGGTAGGATATTATTAAAGGAGCCCTCCATGTGTAGGATAGCTACCAATGTGAATTCTTTGTTTTCTATTGATTTCTCAATTACTGTCACTAACGAATTCAAGGCTGTCTCTGTCGATTTACCTTTACAGTACGCGTGTTGTGAAATCGCTATTTGGGATGGGGCTATTTTTTCCTTGATGTATGTACTCGTATCTATTAATCTCTCTAGAGTTTTCAATAGAAAAGAAGAAAGACTGATAGGCCTGAAATCACATGCGAGCTTCTCCCCGCTTTTGGGATAAATACCACTTTCACTTCCCTCCAAAGTAAGAGGATATGTTTTAAACTTAGCGCACTTTTGAAAATCGTTATTAACCATTCCATAATGCAGTTTTTATAATTCTGCAATTGAGCTGGGAAGATCCCTTCTGGTCCCGGCGACTAAAAGGGTTTAAAGGTTTTTACGGCCCACGTGATAGTATCCTCAGAAATGATATTTAGAATTTCGGACTTTGCCCTAGTGTTATATGAAATTTCTATTCTACCCATAGTTGGGTTTTCAGGAAAGTGCGTATTTAATAACAGGTTTAGAGACTCCTCACTTGATACTGTCCAGCTCTTGTCGGGATTCTGGAGGTAACCAACTGTTGGAGTGGAGCTTGAGAGAATTTTGCATAGTCGAGATGCCTCTGTGGTACCCTGGTATCACCACAGAAGGATCTCCAAGAGGTTCTTTTCGCTTTTCTCAATTCCTTTTTGTATCTCTTTAGCTTGTCGCTATAACAGTTCCAGTCGCTTTCATTCCGAGAGGACTTCACTTTATTGAACTGGTCTCTAGAATCCACACTTAGTTTGTTAAGTTCAGAGGACCACCAGGGGGGTTGCCTCTTACATCTATTATAGATTTTAGGAAACGCTCTGTTTAGGTGCCTTCATGCAAGAGTTGGTAAAAGACCTGGCAAGATTATTGAGGGACTCAGCGTTGTCAGGAATTTGTGGTGGATACATAGAAATATTTTTCTCTATTATTATAAATATTATACTTTTGCCAGTTAGTTTTTCTATGATTCCTATATGTAATTGATAGGGGCGTTTCCTCATGAAAGACGACCTCAATGGTCAGAGAATGAATGCTCCGATAGCACCTTCCAATGTACCGCCTGTTCGAATAATACTTCAGATACCAACGTGATTCTACGACTTCTTGATGCTTGCGTGTGATATACGTGGGTTCATTTCCCTTATTACAAAGTAGCAACTTTCTACTAACAATATAATTGAAAAGAAACTCACCCCGCTACTGAGGACAAAGTGTAGCTGGTGTTCTGCCAGTCTATTCAGGAGAGCAGCCGAAGCTGCTTTACTGTGGTGGAGGTTTATCTGCAGGAGCTTCATCAGCTACCAGCGTCGCGTCTGCTGCAGTAACAATGCCTGTTATACACAAACCGACTGGTGAGAAACCGTCAATTTATCAGAGTGCGTTCTCAATAGACAAATGGATACTTTCCCAGTTCCTAAATTTCACTGAAGAGAGATTCTAAAGAAATATAAGTGGATGCTTCATCAACTTTAATGAAGAATAAGCTACAAAAACAAACTATTTTTGCGGCATGTAAAATACCCCAGAGAAATGAATTTGCCAAGTTAATAGGCTAATGAGATAGTGTGAGGCTGATAAATATCATGGAATCATTTTAGCGGGAGTTCCCTTGAGTGTTTTCTTGGTTGTCACATAAAATGTATTATACATTAAGGTATGTGAATAATTCGAATATGCAGGATATGGCGATATTCTCCAAAACAAATGCACACGGATTTCAGATAGTTACAGGCTTCATTCACATTGCCGCTACTGGTAGAAGCAAGCACAACATCCACTATACTCTTACTTGCCAAGCACTTCTGTTAACATTCGAAGAAGTACCGGAAATTAGCTATGAGGGCTCAGGAACTTAGCTATGAGTGTACTATTCTATAAGTCAATTACGTATATGGGTTTATAGTGCTCTTATGATGCAATATTATACAGTATTTTAAAATAATGCTTCTCATGTTTTGACACAGACTACGGTGGTTACGATGCTTGGGAAAGCAAACACAGTGAACTGCTTTTGTAACTGTTCTTTGAACGAGAACTGAAGGGATCTCATTGGCTCAGCCTCGATGACTCAAATTTATGGTCGCAGAACTCTTGTGGGAAATGGGTTCGAATTGGGCATGGGAGTTTGTGCAGCACTTTGATGAAGATAAAGTAGGAAACATTATACCAAAAAGTTTGATCTCTTCTGCTACTACACTAAGACAAATATACCAGAAACAAAAAATTGCCACTATCAAAGGAACTGTGCAAGAATATTCAAATTGTTCGATTCGTCGTCGTTCACAGGAATTGTGGCTCTGTGCGAACACTATGTTGACAATTTTGGTCAAATATCTGGGACATCACTCCAATAAGACCCATCTGGAAAAGGAAATAACTACCTTAGATATAAAGAGACCTTTGCTTACTTAATATTATACCTTTGTTTACATTGCTCGTTCGCCGTTTGTGATCCAAAGTAGTTGCAAGTTCGTCCATTGATTTACCGAACATTGTGTTCGCCAAAGAAGCTTCGTTCTTCTTTCGATTTAGCTACACCAGAAAGGAGTTTTATAATATTCATATCACTCCATAAGCAAACATAACGTTGATGTGTGTGAAAGGATCCTGCAGCGATTGCAGTGAGTTGATTATGTGTATATGTAAAAAATGAGGAGCATCTGGTGGCATCGTAGGACTTTACTGTTTCTAAGATCATATTACTATCAATGGAACATGATCAATGCATATTCTATGCAAATTTTGGATAACATTGATCTGAAGAAGGATGGCAAATCGTCAGCAGGGGTTTTTTAAATAAACTATAATCCAAAATTTGATTTTTTTGGGATCACAAAACATGAAAATCTCGGGTTTGTTAGAGTAACTTATTCCTTACCAAATCTGAAGAATGCTTTGAACTCATTTGAATTTCTATATTTATAAAATTATTAGAAAAATCGGACCCAGGCTATAAAACAAAATCTCGAGTACCTTACTCAAACTTAGTATACAAATATTGCAATGGTTGTGGGTGTGATCATTCGGCACCTACTGTCTGATGGGGGCCCATGTGTGGCAGCTATTTCTGGATAAGTTTTGGGGAGTGGATTACTGGGGTGAACTAGTTCCTGATTAGTTTAGCAGACTTTCGTTGAAATGAATAGTAAGTGAAAATATGCAAACGACTTTTTTGTCTGCTCTATTATTAAAGGGTTTTCCAATAAGAGGTGTTATTTTGAATCATCCGGTATTTCGGTAGCTGTCACTTTTGAAGCTTTTATTCTTTGACATTTGACAAGTAGAAACTACGCCATTACTAAAAATGGGACGATACACGCTTCAACAACGCACTGAAATTATTAAAATTCACTACAAAAATGGTGAAAATCTTGCAGTCACAGTGCGCAAAACTAAAGCATTTTAGGGTCGTCGTGAAGCACCTTGTCGGACCGCAATACAGAAATTGGTGGAAAAATTGGAGCTGTTGGGACAAGTTAGTGATGTGAAGAATAAAACCCGTGCACGTCGCTCAAGAACAACTGAGAATATTGCTGCTGTAGCCCAAAGTGTTGAAGAAAACCCAGGTTTGTCCATTCCTCGTCGTTCTTTGGAATTGGGCATTCCACAAACGTCATTACACCGTATTTTGTATAACGACTTGGGTCTTAAGACTTATAAATTTCAGTTAACACAAGAAATCAAGCCGACCGATCATCAACAACGTCGTGTCTTTGCTGATTGGATCCTTGAAATGCATGAAAATTATCCGGAATTCCATCGAAAAATCATCTTGACTGATGTGGCCCGTTTCCACCTCGGTGGCTACGTCAACAAGCAAAATTGTCGCATCTGGGGCACGGAAAACCCAAGAGTTATTGTTGAGAAACCTCTCCATCCTCAACGTGAGACTGTTTGGTGCGGTTTATGGTCCGGCGGGGTCATTGGACCTTACTTTTTCGAAAATAAGGTTGGATCAACAGTAACGGTGAATGGATTGCGCTATCGAGAGATGATTAATGATTTTTTATGGTCGGAGTTTAATTGTATTAATCTGGACAACGTTTACTTTCAACAAGACGGCGCTACGTGCCACACAAGCAATGAAACCATTGCTCTTTTACGGGAAAAGTTTCCGGACCGTGTTATCTCTCGAAGAGGTGATCACAGTTGGCCACCGAGATCTTGTGATTTAACACTTTGCGACTTCTTCCTTTGGGGCCACGTGAAAGATAAGGTCTACGCCAACAGCCCAGCGTCGATTCAAGACCTCAAAGAGAGAATTCGTGAGGCTATCGAGGACATAGGGCAGCCACTTTGCAATTTGGTTATGGAAAATTTCATGAAAAGGATATGGTCCTGTAAGCGTGGTCGTGGTGGCCATTTGGCTGATGTTGTTTTTCATTATTAACGGCATACCTTCCTCTTTATTATGAGATAAATATCCGATCATTTATCTCAAAAAATGGCATTTTTTTAAATACCAAAATAACACCTCTTATTGGAAAACCCTTTATACTCGTATATCTATTTGCACCCTAGTGTAGAAAAAACCTAATTGATCCGCTTATCGAAAGTAAATCTACATTTGCTTGGCGAAGGAAAATTGCTTGTGCCATTTCTCGTCATATTAAGAAGGCACTTTCTAGCTCATTTGTGTTGAACAGGCATCTGTTCTCTGGAACTGTGCGCTACTATTTGGAACCTTGGCTTTCTTGAAATGCAATTTTAGTAATAATATAACTTAATGGCTCACTTCGCCGAAATCAATTGGAAGGTCAATTGCTTAATTTGAGGTCAATTGCTTAATTTGAGGTCAATAAAAAAATAATCAAACGTTAGCGCCCTTAATTGGAGTATGAAATTTGAATGAAATCAGTCAATCAAATCGTATATTTTGGCCCTGTTAATAAATCAACCAACACGAACAACGCGTATTGACAGACAATTCACCCAACATGGACTTTTTCACACATCAAAGTGAAAGAAGCAAGTGTGCAAAAATTTCCCAAGCAGCACTCATTGCGAAGCATCCAGCAAAAGCAGCCCAGTTAAGCGAATCAAAATGAAAACGCAAACCAATCACACTCGGTAATTATCCTTGAAAGTACGCTTTAACTGTTTTCGAAGTGTTTATACAATTTTCCGCTCATTTTTTGTGTTTATTAATGTGCTGAAACGAAACACGTACGCTCACACATACAATTTGGAACGTGCTCATTATACGAATATTAAAAGGAAGTAAAAAATACACACAGACACACACATACACAAACATCATAGTAGCCACGCAGAAGGAAGCAAAAAGGACGGTAGACAATTTCACTCGTAATTCTGGCGTTCAGCAATGAAGCGTTGATAAACTAACAAAACCAATCTGATAAGAGACGCTTTAAATTCCATTACGTAACGCAAATTTAGAGCGTTAAATTGCAGCGTGAACATGTGACGAACGCGTACACAATGAGGCAGTTAGATAGGCAGTCAGTCAGTCAGTCAGCCCAGTCGCAGACGCAGCAGGCGGTTGGTCGGTCCGTTGCTGGGTAGGTCGACGGTTCCCGTGACGCCAGGAGTGGTTAATGCAGCATGCGTAATTTTGGGAAGTGTTTTACTGTATAATTTTTTAGCTTTCCTCAATTGATTGACTTGTCTTTGAGGGAAGGTGCCTCCTACCTGCAAATGCAATAGATTCACCTCTCATTGCTAATCGATAAAATCAAATGAACTTGTAGGCTAATCTTCAAACTTAACTGAAAAATTCTCACAATTCAGGGATATTTTCATAGTTCTTACTCTCCCTATTTTTGTGCTCTAGTCTCATCTCATCATAGTCACAATGGACATACATAGATATCTCCGAGTGGAAGCACGCCTTCCCAACCTTCATCTCATCCCTCTTTTTTTCTTCAACATTGTTCTGCTTTGAAATAATGTGAGTTTTTGCAACATCAATACAACGGTCCTACTCTGGAAACCAAAGCACTCACAATTAGACAAAATCAGCGTGGAGACCTGTACCAAAATCTCACAACTCTGAGGTGTTAAATAGCAGCTGACAAGCATGAACTACGTACTCGTACAATTATCAAGCTTGGTTGATAGTCTCTGAAGCTCCTTAAATTTAAAGTATTTCAAAAAATTCTCCAACCTGACCTGGGAAAGAGCAGACAATTAGGTTTGCTAGATTAGAGCAGTGAATTATAACTTTTCGACCAAAATGAATACGCCACAGTGCACTTATTTCTGTGTGCTCTGTTTTTATTTCACAAGAAGCTGCTCACTACGATCGAGGTGTCTAATAAATATGTTCTTCACATCCCCAGTTCATTATAATGGTCTCAACTAAAAGAATCAATCAGCTTAGTCAACACAAAAACAACAAAATTAGAAGAATTTCACTACAGTTCTCAAAGACTCAGGATGAAGGACGCTCATATAGTTTATTACGTTACTTTCTCTGTATGGAAGGTAACAATACTTTTGGTTGAAAAATCCGAACAAAAATACAATTTTAAGGAAGTTGGAATAGAAAAAGCAACGCAGGCTGGGGTGATATCGACTTGTACGAAAAGAAAATACTTACTTTGCTTGATTTTTTGGAGGTTACTCTTATGCTAGCAAGCTGGGTATGATAACATATTATCGTAGAGCAGCCGTGTCAGAACTAAGTAAAATTTCGTGAAGAGCCACCTTCAGAATCAACAATCCTTGCTGCCTTCCAGCTGAGAGAAGGAGAGCTGGATCTGTATTTGATAGACTTTTAAAGAAGAGTCCCTTTCAATGCTTTTCTCTTTCAGCGAAGTACGTTGACGGAAATGTTTTCAAAGCAGCATTCCATTGTGTCTCATGTTTTTGTATCTCAGCGGTCTTCTAATAATTTTAATTAATTATTTTTGCATAATTACGGGTACACTCCATTGCGTTCACCAAGCTGGCAGCGTTTCTGAGTAGAGGTCATTAAGATCATACTGAAAATGTCCCGTCATCGCTCAGGAATGTGGTTTATTGTACTACGCTTCAGTGCATTCATTTTCTTACCATTTGAAAAATCTGTTTTGAGGCAACCCGCCGCTTCTGGAATCTACCTTTATATTTTCTCCTTAAGGTATAATAGAGGGTTCCATCACTTACGTATATCGTGCAATTTCGATTTCTGATCTGCAGGTCCAACATACTAGTACTCCACATATTTACTACAAGTACTCGTAAAGGATAGTCGGTATTTTTTCTAAGATGATCAAGTTTGGCTGTAAAGCGAGTTTAACATTTTTAAGTCCATCTCGTTAATACCGAATCAGCCTATATCCTAAACTGAAAATATGAAAGTACACCAAAGTTCTTATTTAGTGTATGGTCATATTTTGATTGCTCGCTCCGATTTAATATGAATTTTGAATAAAATCCTTAATCAAGTGATTCTGAGTACTCGTTAAACTTCGACTTTTTCTTACAAGTAAATTCAGCGTTGTCGGGGCTTCAGGAATATGATTGTACGTATACTGGCAGGTCACTGTCCAACGGCGGTACACGCTAAAAGGATGGGACTTACGAACAACGATGATTGTGGGAAATGTGGGGAGCAGGGCACAAAGGAAACTTTGGAACATCTCCTGTGCCTATGCGTCGCTATCTCAAAAGCTCGCCTGGCATACCTGGTAGTTCCCTGGTTTGAGGGACTGGACGATGTCTCAGCACTTCTTAAAGTTCACTAAGGCCGTCTCTCTTTTTAAAACTCCATATTACGTCTCTTAAATTGATATCCATGAAACCTAACCTCACCTAAACTAAATTTAAGTTCAGGTTTACAGAAATCCAAAGCAATTTTACCTCCGAGTAGACTGGTTGTTTTTGGGAAAGTAACACTCTTCTTATCAATATCATACGACGAAAATGTGTCTTAAAGCACTCTTGTACTAATATCCAAGCAAACTTATTGTTCTTCTGATATCAATGCGCTTCGAAATATTTTAGATATGTTTTCAAATTACTTCTAACTACTCCACAATTTGGACTGCATCTTTTAGATTGCCTCTTTTCTGGTGCTTCAACGCAGAAGAGTTGAATATTTAGCAGGCTCCACTTTGGATTAATTTGGCGAGTAGTTCTTGTCTAAGGACATTGCGTTTTGTTTGGTCACATAACCTTGCCAAACCACTCTCCTTTGTATATAAATAATAATGTGCAAATAATCTAAACAAGAAAGTCTGGAACTATTCACGTAATGCACTGCTTAAGTATTCAATATTAGTTAGTAACATAATTTAATATAACTTTGACTCAAAATTTTTGTTGTTGACTTTAAAACAACAAGTTTGAAAAATTCAAATTGACTCAAAATGTTAGACTCTGAAGTCATCGAGGAATCTTCAACATTTTGTGTAGTCAAAACCGAAATGCCTAGAATTAAAGAAAGGAAGACGCTACTAAAAAACTGAACGAGGTTGCACTGCGCTAAAGGTGGTCATCAATGCCATGAAAGTTGTTCAAGAGTTATAAAAATAACAATAAAAGTCTGTCTTCAAGGTATGCGAATGCGGATTGATTGATGATGTTTGCTTCAACAATGGAATTAAAAACAGTATAACACTCAGTTGGTAAACGCATCGATGTCACCGGTGATTCCACGAAAACATTACATTAATTTTATAACTGGTGTAACTGAACAATTATCAACAATTGTGAGCAGCTTTTCCGATCTCCACTATATTATTATCTGCTTGTTTTTTATTTCTACGGCGGTGTCACTCTTGACTAATTGGGGTTAGTCTATAAGATGAGAGAGTACAATAATGGGATGTTTTAAGGAATATGTGTGATATTAAATTTCGTATACAATAGAAATCTGTGGTTCCCAAGGTTAATTGATACCATCATTGAAGTCGCATGAAGCGGAATAAGGAGTTCCTATAGCAACACTTTAGAAACATTCTTTATAGTTCGTATTATTTCTACGGCGGTGTCACTCTTGACTAATTGTGGTTAGTCTATAAGATGAGACGGTACAATAATGGGCTGTTTTAAGGAATATGTGTGATATTAAATTCCATATACAATAGAAATCTGTGGATCCCAAGGTTAATTGATACCATCATTGAAGTCGCATGAAGCGGAATAAGGAGTTCCTATAGCAACACTTTAGAAACATTCTTTATAGTTCGTATATGCATTTTATATGTACGAGTATACTATGTTTGTAATTGCTTAGCCTTATCCAGAATAATACCTATATTTCAGGTAGAAATTTTCTAACTGATCTCAGTGAGGTCAGTAAGAACAGCATCCAGAGTCTATTACTATAATTCTGATCGATGAGTCTAGATAACGTACACTATTTGAAGAAATTGGACTACATCGTTGTATAAATTCATGTAGTCATTCAGATTGACTCTTCTGGTTATATTTTGGGTTGGTTAAAACTGACAAAATTACACAGTCCACTTATCAGGGATCTAAAAGAGATAAGGATATTCTTTTGCCATCTATTAAATTAAAACAAATGGAAAGGTTTCATAATGAACATGGACAAATAGTGAGTAAGAGTAATGCAACAATTGGAATGTTTCCCCACATTGCATCTCCATTATTCTGAAAACACAGAGTGTGTCATTACTAGATACGGAGAGCCATACCGCACCTTAAATGTCTGATAGTGAACTTTACCAGTATTCTGCATAGTTTTCTATAAATTCTCATAGCAGGAGCTGTACAAACCCGCAGGAGAGAGAAACAATCGGACACTTTCTTTGCGATTGCCCAGCCCACGCTCGCTTGAGACTCAAATATTTCGGAAGTCCTCTTCTAGAGAGTCTAGGGCATTGCTCTAGTTTAGAACTTTTAGACCTACCCAAATTTGTTAACAACTCCGGCTGGTTGTAAATGTTACAAAAGTATATTAGTAGGCCCGCGAGGACATGGTAACAAAACGGCACTATTGCTAATTGAGGCTACCCGTGGTCTCCAGCCATTTTACCTACCTACCTACCTTCATTCTTACCAAACATGAGTGGAAGAAATGCTGCCAGTCCATATGAAAGAGTTCTACACCCGTGTTGTCGTAAGCCACTCTGACGGTTTTCGTAAGCTTTCTAAGCTGTAAACCGCTTCAAATTAGTTAACTTTGTTAGCCTAAGAATAGTTTTATTGTGTCAAAAACTAATCCTTTTGTGTGAAAAAATTGCCAGATGGCAGTTCAAGGGTATATGGTGGCGACTCGAACAATTCCACGGTCTCGCCTCGAACAAACGAATCGGTGTGTGTTTTTGCTTTATCGTGTTGAAGGATAATATGCAAATATGGCTCCAATCTGCATTTACTGCTGATTGTTCCTCAGAACAGAGTGTGGTCACTTGATCAGTTTGTGTCGTGCATTATTTATTTTTGTTGGACTGTGCACTTATAGTACTTTTGTAAGTTTTGGTTCCATTTTCCTAGTTTCACTGGCGTGATTAGGACTTGCCAAGTGTACGTTTGTCAAACAGTTCTTGTCAAAGGACATCTTTTCTCTCTGCTGACATAAAGTTGCCAAACGACATTCTCCTTTATATTTACTTATTAAAAGAACCTACACAATGATGTCTGGAACTATAACACTACCTTCCTAATAACTTTCACGCATTGATTGGCAAGGATTTTATCAGACAATGGCCATCCACTTCATTCTCGTTTGGATATTTCCTACTGGAACAAGTTGCGTGCGGCAAATGCCACAAAAGCTGCCGCTCAGATCAATCAATCATAAGAGAGCGGAAAAATATGCAAAATGTGGAAAATGATTATTTTTCCTTTTTATTACATATTATTATAATTTATTATGAACAGATAAACGAGAGGGGTAAAGAGGTGCCTACGAGTACGATGATGCGAGATGAGATTGCTTGATCAGGGAACGCAAATTGAATGTTATTTTGTGCTAGCCAACTGCACACGTCTACTAGGTACGTGCAGTTAATGCTGCAAGCTGCGCATGCGCAACAAACGCAAACCGTCCGCTCTAACCGAAATGGGCAGACCGACACACTGGCTGTGGTGTTGTTATAGCGCGCGAAGATTCTTTGATCATTTTACGGTTATTTGAGATTGCACACTGTGGAATCAGGAATCACCCCATCAGCGGGCACAGCAACGGCCTTACTCTCCGCCGATTCCGAAGTCGATGTCGATGTTGGCGAACTTCAGCATATTTTACGCTCAAGATGTGATCAAGTGGAATTTTGTTGTAGTTGTTATTACAAGTATTATCATTTTTTTCCCCACCATAAAGCGCGCGATGAACAAATAAGCCTGGTTAGCTGCATCAGCTCGTAGTGCCTTAACAATGACTCATTTGACTTTTGAGTTACTGCGTTGTGGTGCTGTTGTTGATGTGGTTGTTGTTGTGGTTGTTGCTGTTGTCGTTGTTTACATCTGAAGCTGAGGTACTCTCGCCAGTTGGTGGCTGCAGGTGAACTCCTCTCCGCGTTCACTCGCTCGCTGGCAAATTATGCTGCCTGGCCCGACCCGGCCCGGCTTGGCCTGGACAAATTAGTGCCTCCATCCATTCGGCTGGCATTGTGTGGCTGCGTCGCACTCTTCGCACTTACACGCCCATCCCCACTGGAGCGGCGGGCATCTCTTTCTCAATTATTTTGTGGCTTTTTGTAGCTTTTGCGCCATTTTCTTTTCTTTTGCCGCTTCATTTTCGCTTTGATCTGTGCCGCCGCAATTGCCGCCGCTGACATTGTAATTTCGTTGTTTCTTTGGTTCCTTCGTTGGGAAATTTCTTTGTAATGACAATTGTGTTTGTAATTTTTTCTTCTTAGTCATTATTGTGCAAAGAGAAATTAAGTTTGGTTGTGTTTTTTCTGGTGTTTGAAAATCTTTTTTCTTTTAAATTGTTTTTTTTTTAATGTTTCTTTGTTCAGCAATTCCGCAATTACACTCGTAGTGCATTAATTTCGTATTGTAAGTCTGCATTATGGCGCGAATTATGTAAGTTTTGTTAGGTAGTTGTTTCATTTTAGCTCAGCGAGGTATTTATTATGAAACATAATAAATGCGGCAATCTTTGCTTGAGCGTAAATACCATACCTAAACCCCCACTGCTCTAATTCCACGCTTGCCAGCTGAACCGAAGTTTGCGAGAAAACTTGCGGAAACATTGGCAAAACAAAGCCAGGAATTTTTTGTGATTAAGGAAGTAAGGAAGTATTTCCAACATGTCCAGAAGGGAAGCGGGCAGTAGGAGGAATGGTGGACTGACTGAACTGTTTGTAGAATTTATGAAATATAATACAAATTTAATATTAAACTTTGATAGGACGGTAACTTTTTTTTATAACGATATAGAACAGTTTTTATTCTAAAACGGCAACAAATAAATTGCGCAGCTGTGCACTGAAAATCAGTAAAATTGACTTTAGATCGAGGGAAATTGCTCGGCATTCTGTGGAAACAGACCTGTCACAATCTTAGCCATTTTTCTTGCGCAGGTAGGTGGGTTAGAATTATTACGGAGTTTCTTCAACACAATTCTGTACGCGACGCCCCAGGGATTAAATTGTACTTCTTCGCTGAGGGTGGGGAAAGTCTCACTCTTAATTTTTTTGTTGCCTTACACAATTGCTTCTTTTTTTCCTCCAATTCTGCTTGGGTCTGTTCGTAGTTTTCAGAACCCCTAGCCCTTTGGTATCGTCTGCGACATCTGTGGCATTGTTTTCGTAGGGAGGCAATGGTTTCATTCCACCAATACATTTGCGTCCTCCCATTTCCTCTTCCTTTTCTAGGCATGGTGGCATCACGTGCATTAGTAAGATGGTCCATAAGTCGCCTGGTCCTCAGTTATGCGCTACCTTGTGTTTCTTCCATGTTGTCAAGCCTGTATTCCGACATTTCGCAGTCCATCTCCATACGTTCTATCTTACACATTTGAAATCGTCTTGGTGACAGTATTTCAAATATTAGTGCTTCGTGGTCACTATGCGTATATATAGATTAGACTTCCCACTTTATCTGTCTCGAGATCGCTCTACTTGCAAAGGTGATATCTATTATTGACCCCGATCTACCATTATTAAATGTGTGTGTTGTACCACGATTTAAGTTAACTATATCGAGGCTAGCAAAGGCTTCCAATAATGCGGAGCCCCTGCGATTCTTTCTAATGCTGCCACTCAACTGACCATGCATTGAAATCATCCGCAATTATTATGGGCTCTTCCCTCGAGCATCTGTACCCAAGCAGTCAAGCATTTCCTCCATTTCGTCGAGGCGTATACTTGGTGGGGGTCCACCTTTAAACCCTTCCTGTTTCCGGTTGGTTTTTCGTTCGAAGGGAATGGTGCCACAGACCCAGATGGCTGCTCGCTGTGTTGAATTTTCTGCCCAACTATAATCATACATAGGTGTTTTGTATTGTTCAATTAATGCAATGTCCACTTTCTGCTCTATTATAGTCTGCTTAAGCAAATCCTGTAAAGCTTCCAGTTGAATGGTCGTTTCCACCTTTGCATCATGGCTTTCATATTGCGCATTTAGGTTTGGACTTGCACTTTTTAGCTAAATGCCCTTTATTTCCACACTTTAGGCATACACCTGAGCGGTCCTCATTGCCCTTGCAGTGTCTAGCTATGTGACCGCATTCCAGGCATCGGAAGCATCTGGTTGGAGTTATGTACTCACGGAGCCTGCATCTTACCCAACCTACACGCATACGACCGGGTCCCGCTGGTATTAGCCAATTTATATGGAAGGCTATTCAGCGCTGTCTGCGTGCCATCCCGTATGCGTCGCATAGAATTAATTGCTTTTTTCCGATGCTTGCAATTTCGGGAAACTGTTCTCCTATGGCAATACATATTTCTTCCGGTGTGGTGACTTCAACCCGGTCCCGGCACTCAGTTGTTGTTTCCTCTGGAGGATCCGCTCAGCTATTTCCTTAAGCTTGCCAGCCCGCTCTCCTGACCCGCCTTGAGCTCCATTAGCAGTTCTCCTTTGGCGGTCTTCTTTATTTTGTTGATACTTTTGCCAAGTTCGTCAAGTTTAGGCTTTGTCTTCAACGTTTTTAACATATCAGCATATAACATCTCTCCGATTTTTGCTATCAATATAGCATGCGTCGTGTAGCCGTCTTCCTCAGCTGACCGTTGGGGTTTTGTTCCCGTTCTTACCCTCCGCGCGCCTCTTTCCGACCACTTTCCATGCCTCAGCATTTCGCTTTGATACTGATTCCTCAATGGGAAATTTTTGGACTTGATTATCGTAATAAAATTGTAGAAGTTCCAGAAATTATATTGCTGGAGATCATAAGAAAAATACAATTAAACCAATATCAACAGTACTCCTCTAAAAATGCCTGTTATAAAAATTATAATGTAATTATTATTATTCTGCAGTAGGAGTCCTCTTAATATGACAAAGCATGCTTAAATGTTAAATGTTATCAATATTGAAACATAAATGATTGCATACTTTTAGGATACCTCTATTAAGTTCAGTTACTACGAGAGAGGTGTATATAAGTCAAGACACAATCTATTGGGAAAAAGGCTTACTCAAGATCCCTATTATCGAATTTCTACCGAAGTATAGGCAATTTTCTAAAATGTTCTACTTCAACCATTCAAAAGGTATATAAGCCACCACACAATTAAAGTAGAGACGCAGTTGGATTTTAATTGTAACATTGTCTACATCGTGCATTTTTAATCGAAGGAGTAACATTTGTAATTGCGATTAAGAAGTAATGAAGTGATTAATTGAATTATTAAAAAAATTGCAAATTGTAATAAAGTAAACTTTAAGCCTAATATTAAGTGTGTAAATAGCAATAATTCAGTAAAGTTAGTTATTTTAATTTAACCAACTATTGTTTGATTACTACACAATCTAGTGGTACAAATCCGAGTCTAGAGAGTTAGAGTAAATTGTCAGGAGAGCAATTTCGTAATAATATTCTATCAGTACTTCACTGGGAGAAGATAACGCAATACGGAGGTGGATGATCAGTGCTTGTTCGGGACCAGCAAACTTAAGAGAAGAACAGTGTGAGAAATAGTAGTTTGAATATTCATGACTAAAGAGGAATAAATATAACTTTTTAGAGAACAAGTCATTAGTGACAACAAAATATAAAGAAGGAGTCAGAAACGATGCTATACTATTATATATTAGTTTATTTTATATTGTGTGAATTCACCCCCGAAAGCAGCCAAAATAATGTCGTGACGATGGAGTCGGAAACGGAAATTTATATGACTTGGAAACGGAAATTTATATGACTTGGAAATTGAAATTTATAAAAGAAATGAAAAGAGTATTATATTAGATTATATTAAAGAATAGCGGGATCTATTCACATAGTCACTGCGGCCTCCATTGGACCTACACACTCAATTAGTTAGAAATCCTCTGAGAGTCTAGTATTCATTAAGAATTCAAAGATCTCCTTGGGAGATTTGTCCCCAATTTCTGGCGGTTCTAGGTAGTGATAACCTAAGTATCGCAGTCGAGTCCTTATTAGACCGTTATAGTGGCATAGCAAATGCTTTGATATTTCTTCATACTCATTACACAATCTACAATATTCAGTATGACTGATTCGCATTTTATGTAAGTGTTTCAATGCTCTGCAATGACCAGTCAAAAATCCTGTGACTATGCGGATGCCTACACGGCTGAGACTAATTATCTCTGTGTTCGGGCGTGAAAGTTTTAGCCACCCTAATATGTTTAGTTTCCGTCGTGGATTGATGCGATTCTCCCTCAAGCCATTGCTTGCTTTTAAGTTTGATTGAGCTTCAAGGCAACCCACAGAATGGTTCCGGTCCAGTAAAACTACTGGCAGCTCCTTTCCTAGCCAGCTCATCTGCCTCTTCGTTCTCTATGTATGCACTGTGGCCTGGCACCCATATAAGATTAACTCTGTTATATGATGCTAGTTTTTGAGAAGTACTTCGCAGTCCCAAACTAATTTCGATTTAATTTCGAAGGCGTTAACGTCGCCTTGCTATGGGAGTGAATATAGACGTGACTATTATGGGTCGATCTGTCTAGTTCCTCTTTTAAACACAATTCATGCATGAATCTCGGCCTGAAAAACAGAGTTTTCTATACTGCTAAATAAATGCAGGTGTTCCCCAAATACCCCAGCTCCAACTCCTTTTTGTGTTTTTGAGCCAACTGTGTACCAGACGTGAGACTTATACGAGTATACGGACTTTGGTCTGATCTGACCTGGAAATTTTCTTGAAAGTTAAATTTATTCTGACAGAAGTCGCTTAGTGTGTAGGGTCTCATATGTGCATGAGCCGTACCGCTTCTCGCTTTCGTCCTCTAAGATGAGCTTGGTCGCACATTGCAGTGCTTCTTTCTTGATGAACAAAGGAATTGGTGGTAGATTTAACAGAACCTCAAGGGCAGCGGTTGGCGTTGACCTCATGGCTCCTGTTGTGTAGAGTGCTAGTCGTTGCACTCTGGTGATCTTTGCTTGTGCTGTAGTTCTACTTATCTTACTGCACCGCACAGGTGGTCTTGCAATTGCTGTGTATAACCACAGTGACATTCTTTGATTTAGTCCCAAGTTCTTTCCCACACAACTTTTGCTTGTTGAAATTGTCGCCCTGGCCTTATTTATGGTCATATTCAGGTGACTGTTCCAAAGTAGTTTCTCGACAATCATAACACCTATGTATTTTCCCTCACTTGATAAAGGACTAAGAATGGAAGGTTCTCTAAAATTGTCCTTTATTCTTTTCCTGGTGAATATTACGATGGAGGTTTTTTTGGGTTGAAATTTGTGTTAATTTCCAATTTGTTATGAGGGTCAGTACACTCTGGAGTAGATCTGAGATCGTGTCTTTAAATTTTCCTCTGATTAAAACGACAATGTCATCTGAATAGCCCTGAACATCAAAACTATTGTTACTCAATAATTGGAGTAATTCATGAACAGCCATGGAAAGTAGATAAGAGTATTATAAAAGTATATTTTTAAATGGCGAGTTGGAAGAAGAAACTATTTAAACATATTTTAACCAATAGAACTTTCATGAATGTTGATTTAGTAAATTTTTTAAAATGTATATAGTTTTGAAGAATTATTTATTGTTTGAATTATCTCTTTTCATCGGAGGTTGTTTATGAAGACATTTTTCCAGTTTGAAGTCAGAGTTCTGCCTAATCCAACTTTGACTCCTACCTCAGAATGGGTAAAGGCAACAATCAACAATCTGCTAAGACAATCCAGATTATTAGATTGGTAGCTGCAATCGTCCGTAAGAACCTTCAAACCACGCATAAATTCATATTCTCGCTTCAGAGCTCCAAGAACAACCAAAACGAAATTAAAGTGACGAAAGTTTTCACTTATAAATTATTATGTTTAATAAAAGTGGAGAAGTGAAGCTTACTCGTACACTCAAATTCATGAAAAGAATGAGTATCGAACAGGAGCTATTTTTAAAAAAATTACCATAACATCATAAAAGTGGGTATGGATAATTTTAGTAAATGAGAATTAAATGCTCCACAGAAAGAGATGATTCAGGAGATCCATAAAACGAATGTATACCATTACTGAGGTGGTTAATTTCTATACGATACCTTCAATAAGCTAGTTACGAGGGCGGATTGATATTGAAGCTACATAGCGCTAGATGGAACCACAAACACAAAAACTTTTTTTGTTCCGATCTGTCAAACGTCAGCTGTTAAAATTTCACCCAAATTCATCGATTAGTTTATTTGTTGTAGTCGGCTGAAGTAAGCAACTTTTGTGTTTCTTGAAAAATGGAAAAAACAGAATTTCGTGCAGTGATTAAACACTATTATTTGAAAGGGAAAAAGGCGAAAGACTGCAACAATACCATCAACAGGAAGGCCAAAAGAGGTGGTTACTGAAGAAAGTATCAAGAAAATCCTCGATATCGTTATGAATGATCGCCGAGTCAAGTTGCGGGAGATTGTTGAAATGGTAAACATATCATATGAACGTGTGTTAACATTTTCCATGAACATTTGCATATGAAAAAGCTATCGGCAAGATGGGTGCCGCGTTTGCTCAGTGTCGAACAAAAACGAGTTGGACAGACCACTTCACAGCGGTGTTTGGACATGATAAAGCGTAATCCTGTTGATTTTTGGCGTCGATTAATAACTGTTGATGAAACGTGGGTCCACCACCACACACCTGAAACCAAAAATCAATCGAAACAATGGGTGGAAGCTGGTGGAAGTGCTCCGAAGAAGGCGAAGGCAGTGAAATCGGCTGGCAAGGTTATGGCCACTGTATTTTGGGATGCACACGGAATATTGCTCATCGATTATCTTGAAAAAGGATCCACAATCACAGGAAAGCATTATCGTGCATTATTGGATCAATTGATTGATGCAATCAAGGAAAAACGACCACATTTAAAGAAGAAAAAAATGCTCTTTCTTCAAGACAACGCACCGGTTCACACAGCATTAGATACGATGCTAAAATTACGTGAAATACACTTCGAATTGGTTAATCATCACCTTATAGTCCAGATTTAGCTCCTAGTGACTTTTTCCTGTTTCCAAACTTGAAAAAATGGCTCGCAGAAAAAGATTCATCTCAAACGAAGAACTGATTACCGAAACTAACGCGTATTTTGAGGGATTCCCGAAATCGTATTATTCAGATGGTATAAAAAAGTTGGAATATCGTCTTACTAAGTGTGTCGAAGTAAAAGGAGACTATGTTGGGAAATAAACGGTTTTTCAAAAAAAAAATCTTTTTTTCCTATTTAGGTAGCTTCAATATCAATCCGCCCTCGTATTAGTGTATAGGAAACTCCACCAACGCCAGTATCAAGCCCCGATGTGAAATTAGTAGCTCAGAAGTTCTGTGAGGGTCTGGCGTCCCTTCAAAAAATAGTGCAAACTGTCATTAAAACAACAGAAAAAGTCTCGGACAGGTCTTTAAACCCATAATTTCTGTGCATTGCGAAGCCTTAAGAAGGTCAATAATTGTAATAAAAGTGTATAAAAATTTCGATTAGGAGAGTATCCTTTAAATTTCCTCAATGTATATGGTATATAAACTATTTTCTGTTATTTGTATATGATCAGTCAAATATCTATCTATGTGAGATGAGTACTAGGGACACGTAACAAAGACGGATAAAAAATAGTTTCAAAAAGTATAAGTAAGGAGTAGGTAGGTAAGTTGGGCAGCCGCATCACCAATAAACCAGTGATGCTACTTAGACCACCAGTTGGGTCCGTGGAAAGGAGTAAGAAGTAATTAATTCTTTTCCAAAATGTAGGGAATTTTTGATTCATAAAGATTTTTGTTTACTGAAAGTCGCACATTCCCCTATATAGAAATTTTGTATTGTAAATATAATAAAAATAGATCAGCCAAATTATTTCAATAATTCTCCTTCTGAAAATTATGACGGTGGCATTGCCACAAATACAAAATTGCAACTGTGTGCAACTTGTCTTGTCAATAAATTCTCTGAGAAATAATCTTAATTTATAATAAAAATATTAAAAAGATAGTAAAAGTTCCACAGTATATGGAGATTTATATATAAAATTTTAATATCTATCCAAAGAGGGAGGATGGTAAGAAAGGGCACTTTCATTGAGATGCATCCATGATGAAGATTGCACAATAAGGTAAATTTTAGTTCTTTTCTCGCATGAGTTATGATTCAGTATTCTGCTTGACTATTCTCTTTTAGAGGAACTACTTGCTAAACTTTTTCAATGATTGTTTTAGGTGCGGAACTGGAAAAAGTCGAATCTAACAATTTGCCTCAAATTATTCGACATCTTTTGGAAACATGAACATATTTTCTCACTCACTCTAGAATCACTCTGCAGTTAGCAAAAAAGCTAATCACTGGCTTAAGGGATGCAAACCGCACTTTGTAAAACATCTCCTAAAATTCAACAAGATTTTTTCGTACTTCAGGGCAAAAGGTTGTCAACATCAAATAATCAGAAATGAAGAATCAAAAAGGACATTTTTGTACTTAATTTTAATGGTCGCCTCTTACATAACCTGGTTACTAATTGCATTTCTCTTGTGCCTTCTTCCAACACTTCTTCTACCAATTATTTCTAATCATAGTTAAAAATAATATTGCGTGCCTCAAGATTTTGTCGTTTTCCAAATGTTTTCAATAAACTTTTCCATTTGAAAAATCAGCCATTTTTAATTTTCCGTTTATTATTAGTGTATTTCTGCCATTATTTTTAATGATGGCTGCAACTACCCCCTTCCAAAGCAGCAGCGTAAATCACAGAAATCAGCGAAACCCTCATAACGGCAGCAGCACACAAACAC
Organism: Clusia tigrina; assembly: GCA_920105625.2. NCBI lineage: Eukaryota > Metazoa > Arthropoda > Insecta > Diptera > Clusiidae > Clusia > Clusia tigrina. Next base: position 25,727,437 of record OV050030.1, on the reverse strand, counting down.
CCCAGTCGAAACCAGGTTCGCCACACCAAGCGTTTATAAGTTCCCTAAGCAAACATCCACCGAGCAGATCAAAATAAGCATACCTAACGCATCCAGCCATCCATCTTCGCACTAAGCAAGCCAAGAGGCCAATTTTAAACAAGCTTCGACGCTGCTGCACTCTCCCTGCCGTCGAACGCAGCTGCAAACACACATTAAAAGTGTCAAAGAATTGTTTTATTTTGTTATTAGAAAGAGCGGCATCGAACAACGAACAACGAATGCATCTCTCCATTCATCCATCCAACCAACCAACGTGGTATTCAAGTCAAGCGGGTCAGGATGCAGGCTGGCAGCCAGGGAGTACCGATCGACCGTCGACCCTTTTGTTACTTTTGCAGCAACGATTTTTTGCACGCTTCACGCCAATTTACGCGCTTATCAAGGCGCTCGGCTCAGCTCAACTCGGCTCAACTCCGCTGGGCTGACGGCAGTTTGGCTGGGCGGCCATTCCAGTTGCAGCGTCGTCAGTCAATGTGGATTTTTCAGCATTTTGACATACGCTCTAACGTCGTTCGACACTATTTCTATTTGCTATTATTGTCCCTTCTATGAGCATTGCTGGGGTTTCACTGTGGGAATGAGCCAGGAACACTTTGCCATCAGCATCGCAGTTGAAAGCGTTGCTATTGCTGACGCTCTGTTAGGACGCGCAATTTCATTTGTGTACATTTTTTTCGATGTTGTTTTTGTTATTGTTATTTCCTCAGTATTGCTGAAAGTCGTGGAAATGGATTTCCATATTGGTTCACAGCATAACTTCCACTCACTCTCCATGGCCTTGAATTCTTTTATTTCGCATTTCATTTATTTTGTCTTTGTATTCGACATAAAGGGTGGAAAAACGCCATTTTCATGGAAATTGATGGATGGGTGGATAGCAAAGGCAGCTCTATTAAAATGTCATATAAATTCTTCTTAGAAATCCCCCTTACGATTATCGTGGTAAGAGCGGTGCTCCCGGAAGTTACACATTTATCGTTTAATTCAGATATGAGAATAAAGTGAGGAGTTTACTTAGTAATTAACTCCGCTTAAGCTGAGACTGTGTAAGTAGATGCAGAAAAGAAGCAAGTAAACCAATCTCTGGTGGCTCAAACTCCAACGCAAATACACTAATACATGTTTATAGTAGTTGTGGTAACACCAACTTAGTTTAGGCCTAAGGTGGTCTCTTGACAGGAGACAGAGAGAGAAAGAGAGAGAGAGAGAGAGAGAGAGAGAGACACACCAATAAGATACAGTATAATATTATCAAATCGTTCATATTTCAGATCCCCCAAACTAGTCCCTTCATTAAATACAGTTTTGTATATTAATACAGGCAAGTCGAATACAGGATCAGAGAGTTACCCGCAGATGGGACTTTATTCTTTAACCAAGTACGATATCTAGTTTCATCCACTTCGAGGTTTGAATCTAATCCCAAATCTCATGACAGGGATCTAAGCCCACCGTATTGAATGCACAAATCTCATGACAGGGATCTTAATTAATACTCGACAAATGTAATAATGTGTAATGTAATAATCGTTACCATAATAGCCAGAAGGGGCAGGTAATCAAAGGAGTATAACCAAATAGAAGGCCAACAATTCTGATAGGTCCTCTAGAATTGGTGGATCTAAAATAAAAGACGCAATTACCTCAAATCATTTTAGAGCTATCAAACCGACAAATGAGATTATCGAAGGTGGATCTAAGATTTTAAAGAGAAAAAGGAGCAGTAAATTTTTTCGATTTCCAAAAATCAGTGTCGTTAAAAAGGACTGAAAAGTTGCTAAATCTATTAAATTTATTTAGAACGAAATTCTGTCCAGCTCGAGGTGTCGCATCACCTTAAGGGGGACTAACATTTCTTGACCAAAAGAAATTTTAATAGAGGATAACGTGCGAGGATGACGCAAGACAGACGATTTTTTGGATATTCTCTGGATCTGAGTATATTTAGTACACGAAACTAGTATCGCAAATAATTCTGCGGATCCAGATCATCATGATGCCCAGTTCCAAAGATCCTTCTACAAATCCGAAACGGGCATTTGCCTATATCAGCAATGAAACTGAGGTTCCAAGGACATCTTAATGTGTGAAGATATTTTTTTGACATCGGTTTCGCTATCAATTTTACGTCGAATGTGTTCCTATGATTTGTGGTCATATGATCATGTGGTTATATGATTTTTTCTTATCGTAAATGGAACTAGTTTTGTTTTCTTAGGATTTACAGATATACTATTTTTTGGACATCTGAAATGAGGATTGCGTTTGATCATAGATGGGAGTGTTAATCATAAGATTTTGTTATGCAGAAGCCTTTTGTCTACAATCGACCAAAGGAAGGCACACTAACTTTTAGAAAAAACTTTAGTAAGAAGTATGATTAGCTATATTCATGATAGAGTTGGAAAGAGTTCTTCAAATCAATATACAAGCCAGATAAAGTATAGAAATATTATCACATTTATATATTTTACTCCTCACCTTTGCTCACATTTTGATATTTAGGACAACGATATTAAGTCATGTACCCACTGCATTTTTAGTGGTCGAAGAGATCTATTGTGACATCATCGGCTTCTTTAGTCGGGTGGTGTAAGCATTTTAGCCTCACACTGCTAAAGACGTGGGTTCACATACTGTCCATGCAAAAGTAACAAAAGGGTCGACTGTCGATCGGTCCTCCCTGGTTGCCAGCCTGCATCCTGACCCGCTTGACTTGAATACAGCGTTGGTTGGTTGGATGGATGAATGGAGAGATGCATTCGTTGTTCGATGCCATAATGCCGCTCGTTCTAATAACAAAATAAAACAATTCTTTGACACTTTTAATATCTGTTTGCATATTGAATCCATTAGCAATATTCTTCAAGTCGAAGACCATAGTTTACCACCCATTTCTTCAAAACCTTGGGAGACATATTTAGTTATTTTGTTAGGTGTAATAAAAATAATAACATTTTGACATTTCATTGCTTTTTTCTTTCGTTTCTTCACAATCCATTCTTATTATGCTAAATCTGGAGAAAAAATCTTCCAGAAATCTCCAATATCAAAGGATTAATTTAGTGAAAATCTTGCCACGGAAGCTTTTGACTAAATTAATCCTTTGGTTGAATTCCCGAATGTATTAAATTTAAAGCTGAACTCCTAAAAATCTACTAGTGCAATGGAAATTTGGCCTCCCTGGATTCAGAGTATATGAACTAAATAGGCGTAAGTGGAGGCGAGGTTGAACGTAATATAATTTCTGACAATTAGCAAATCAGCTTCAAGGAGAAGCAACTTTAGAGATATAAAATATTAAACAAATACGAGTAGATAGAAGAAAATGTTTCTTGGTGTAAATAAAAAAAAATAATCCATCTGTGTGTCACTGAAGAATCATGTGATCGAAATTTACTATATTAAACTTACAAAAAATATGTGATATAAATGAAGAAATATACAAATAAAATTCCACGACGGAAATGGTATATTGGAATTAGATATTACAGGCATAGTTAGATAATTAGGTAGAGGTAAAACGGCACACTTAGGCCATGATTGACCCTTTGAGATACCGCATGAGACACAAGTCCCTTCTCTCTCTAAAGTCCAGTTATTTGGAGAGCTTTATGAACCAGTTGATGGAGCTTATTTTTTGTTTGGAATGTCTCCGACGGAATCCAGAAAATAGTCACCCAGGAAAGTGTATCTCGTTTTGGACAGCGTCGGACACGAACATATCAGGCGTTTGATTGATTCTTGTTCCACCTCATCCATGCAATTCCTGCAAAAGTCATTTGAAGCAATTCGCAAACTTCTACCATGAGTAGCCAGGGTCCAGTTTCCCATTATCACACTTATGACGGTACCTATATTTTGTCTATTTAGAAATATTAGACCTTTTAAGCGCTTGACGTTTATTATAGGTTAGATATTTTGTATCCCACTCCTTCAGACCAGCACATATTCACTGCGTGGGAGGATATTGTATTAATTAAAGCTTATATGTAGCAATGGAAATACCGAGGTTTGATCTAGCTGGCTGAAACGGTAATGTTGTGCCATCTCCGGCGAGTTCATCTAATTAACAGTTCCTTGCTTATCTATCTCGTCTATAGATTTGTGGTAAAATACTCTTCAACTGCTTGAGATATAGAGATAGTCCAATAAGAATGAAGCGTATTGGATGATTATATTTAATGGGAGCTGAAGTCCCTGGCAACTATTGCTCCCCTTGCAATGTAAAATAATAATCAAGTTATTTTTTTTGCAAGTAATAATAATAATAATGCAATCAAGTTTGTTTTACCCACGATTTTTATGATTTTATATAATTCTAATGTATATTTTTATATAAAATAGCTATGTTCAGTTCACAACACAGTTTCCACAACTCACTAACTTTTTGATAATGCAACTTAATAAAGCAGTAAAGGTTTAAACATAAATCGATGAGATAAACTCTAATGCCACATTCATCATTGACTCGAGATTTATGCAAGAGTTATCAACAAAATTTCCCCACAATACAAAATGGAAATGATAGTATCGCAGTTGTGAATTGGCGGTACTTGAAAGTCCCGCTCAGAACATGGTGACGAAATGCTTTATATTATATCCTTTTCGAAACGCTGAACAATACCATCAAGCTGTTAATGCAATAAACCTAATAAACTAAATTAATTTTTAGTCCTTATTATGGTTGCTGCAGAATTCATAATGCTTTAAGGATAATGAAACTTAGTGCTCAATAGTGGACTGATAGTTCAATTATCACTCTTACCTTCATATAGAATTCAGCAGTACAATAAGTTTTTCAACAAAGAGAATGTTTGGGAGTAAATTACATGTTCTTCTGTTCCCTCCTGGAACGCAGAGCAATACCATCACACACCGACTCCTGTTAAACTCGAACTTGAGCAAGAGATAGTTAGCCTACTTGAACCGAAATATATTACTGTAGTGATTGATTATTAGTGTCATTTGTGAACCTCATTCATACTCCTGAATTCACCACTTTTAGTTACATAAATAAGCATAAAGCAGGAGCCTTGGTTACCACTAAACCATCCTCCTGAAGCTACGATTAGTATTGTTGCTTCATCGATTCTTTGTGCATTCGCTTTGTTGCTTACCTGTACCTTACTTAGTAACGCTATCATTCGACATATGCTTTTATTGTTATATAAAACGAAAGGATTAGGACCACTTTGTGTACAGCCCGCTTAGAAAGTACTTATTTATTTGCCCTTGTTTATGCCGAATTTATGGTTGAAGTCTTCATCTTAATATTTCTCATTGGGTGGGTAGTTATCTGCATAATTATAGCTTTAGCCTTCAATACCTTTGCACCCGATAATTTTACGAAATAAGCTTAATAACAGCAGCATAGCGAAAGCGCATTAGCTACACTCACATCTTATAAGGGAGTATGGTAGCCAAGATGGTGCTGGACGCTGTGGGGGTTATGTGCTGCTTCCTGTCGCTGCCAGCTCAGGTGAGTTGAATTTCAACAAAATTTAATTAACATTTTTTGTTTGTTATTTTTGGCTATTTTTGCATTAAAATATAAGTACAAAATTTTGCTAATCTGTTAATCCAATAAACCTAATAAATATTGCCAAACTGAAGTGTGCTGATCCCTTTGTCTGCACTAGGATCAGACAAGCTGAGTCCCGACCCAACCCAACTGCCCGGAAAGGGGCACACCAGCCAGAGAGAAATTAAAAAGTCACCTCAGGACAAGAAAAAAATGATCAGATAAAATTGTGTCAAAAATGCAAAATTTCAAAAGGATACACACACTAAATCCTTGGCACAACATGACTTTTTGCAAAATTAATTTTGTGTGCTTGCTTGGTGTGAGTGTGTGTGTGTGTAAGTGTATTTTTACCTTGTAGGCGTTTACTCGTCTTACCACCGGATTTCGCATGTAATCCAAATTAAATCGGATCATGTTCAAAATCGGATGACAGCAGAAAGTCATTGGCAGCAGAAATGGCACAAATGCAACACAGCCCAGCACCAGTGACAGTGCGGCACAACGACAACAGGCGACCGCACTGACTGAGAGTGACAGGACGGAACAGGACAGCTCAGAGCACAGCACACTCAAAGTGCTGCAGGCCGAGTTGATGAGTTTATTTGAACGATTTTTGTAGTTAGCTGCTTTTTGTGTCGCCTGCGGCTCTTTGAGAAGGCCATCGAATTCAAGTCTTACGGTGTTCGCAACAAGTGCTCAGCAAGGATAATCCACTTGTCGTTCCTTGCTGCCGCTGCTGGCTATTCAGTTTGTTGCGCATGTCAGGCAGTTGCAAGTACGAGTCTAAATGAATTGTTATCTTTTTGTGTATGCTTACTAACAATATCTAAATACGCCCACTTCTGCCCTTTTGCTTCTCACCTTCCGCTTTGTGGCTTCACTTGATTGCCTTGTTGATCCGTCCGACATTTGGCAATCTTGCGCACAGTGCCCTGGCTTGGTTTGGCTGTGTGTCTTTCGCTTTTAACTGCTGTCGACCTGAGGCGTTTTTATCGGATCAGCTTTTGCCCTACCTACATTTGATAGCAGCTCAGTTGGCACTGCGAATTTTCGGTGTTGCTGTTGTTGTTTGATTCTAAGCGGATATATATTTATTTCAACAGAATTTTGTAGATTTCTTTGTTTGAGGGTTTCCTTCAGGCAAAGGCTTAAGAAGTTGCAAACAATATTTTGATGAATTTATATTTGAGACAATTCAAGGATTAACTTTATGAGATTAAGTGATTTGTTTATTGTGCTTTGTTTGATTTTACTCTGTGGCATAGTTTCATGAATAGGATTCTCAAGGAAAGTCTTTCCAAACAAATGTTTTGATTTTTAAAATCAAAGCAATTACTCAATCAGATCTTTATTACACGTAGAGTCATCAAATGAAAAGTATACAGAGATGTTTGCCGGCTTCGGGAGTAAAGATTTGCCTATCTCTTAGTTCCCGTTTTTTGCTTAGTAATTGCTGGGCATATGGTTAGGCTCTTGGCCTCTGAAAGCAATAATGTTTTCTTTATAGATATGTTTATGAATCTGTTGGAACATTATTATCTCTTCCAGACGTTAAGAAGAGTTACGGTAGAAGCTATCCTTATAAAAACTCTATTTCAAGATGATGGTTTTAGTAGTTCAGCTAAACACCATCTTTCATAAAGCTACTATTATTGTTTTTCCATCGATTATCATTTTCCACCGATTGTTGTTCCATCGTTATTGTTGTTCCAATGATAATTATAGTTCCATCTATTGTCATTCTTCCATTTATTATTATTAATATTGTTCTATATAATCCCTTTTATACTTTGTTTTATAATTATCACGAATATATTCAAGTCTATGATCATCATTTCTGAATACTTTGTTAAACAAAATTGGTTCCTCAGTTCTTTCTGGAAATATGGCTTAATCCAAATGATCGGCGAAGAAACAGAAACCGTTCAAATTGGATCGTAAAACCGCAAAGGCCACCACCAGTGGATTCCAAGATAATACCAGATGTGAAGGAGAAAAGCAAGCAGGTGTGGCAGGAAACCATTTACGAATCGGGAATTCTATAATGCACGTCGCATCGTGCAGAGCTATTCGAAACGTGACGAACTTAATGGAAAGGAACGCGAATGGTTAAGCCGAGCCAAAGAGATCATGGTATTACACAAAGATAGAGTGGAGCTAAAAACTCATATCGATTAGCTCAAGGAAACCAAACAGCTTGGACTCAAAGAAACCAAACAGCATGGACTTAAGGAAACCGCTCTGCACTTCTGGGTTTATTGATAAGACATAGGAACATGAATCAGCTTTGATAATATTTATTCATGAATATAATGCATTATAACAGTGGAAATACACGAAATAGCAACTCAGCCTCATTAGATTGTTGTTAAATAGGACAAATTTAAACATGCGGACTTATTCATGCCTACTTAAGGTAGGACCAAAATAGACGAAACGTAACGAAAGCGATTGGACGAACGTCTGCACTCGTTACGTCGATTTTGGCATTTAACCCAAAATGTGACGCTATCAAACGCATCGATGGATGGCGCTTTTTACATAAATTCTGAGTTCATCCCCCACAGCGGCGATTAAATTGTAGCAAAATTCCGTCATTTTAATTTTAATTTCTTTAAAAAACAACAATTGTGTCAACAAAGAAGAGGTTATGACGAGTAGCAGACGTTTGCAGTTCGGATCTTACGGGACCGATCGTCATGTCTAAATGTTTCGTTCAGTTTCGATCAAATACGTTTAGCCATTTTGACTATTAACATTGATTCACATACGAGTATGCTTGAACTTACTTGTTACGTCTCGTCTCGTCTATTTTGGTTAGCCCTTTATTAAGGAAGTCCGTGTTATTTCATTTTATTTCTGCGTAATTAGTAGCATTGCTTTATGAAACCAATCCGTAACGTTGAATCAGCAATCAAACCTTCCTTAAACAAGCAGATCACCATAAAAACCAGCAACTTCATCGGCATCAAATCATATTAGGGGGACGGTCAAAGCACATCTCCACATTCAAGAATGATTACCGAAACTTGCGGCGAAAGCGGTTGATTGCTGTGATTCATAAGAGTCGTACTTGGCGCTATGCTGCTGGAACCAAAGAGTGTTCAATTTGAAGTCGTGAGACTATGGCCTTTAAAATTAATTCAAAAGTTTCGGTAGCACAGTCCTTAAAGAAGTTCCGAAAAACACACAAGTCAGTTACTTTGAAGATGTCCTGATTCCTTGACAACTTATTTTAAGTACTCAAATCTTTCAGTTCTTCTTAGTGACATATGCTCCGGAATGAAACCACCGACTTTCAAAAAACATTGACGTAATTTTTCAGCCTATTAAAAATCTGCGTGGTAGAGATCAGCGATAACGAAGTGGATGGTTATTTTGCTGCAACTCTAGAGTGAGTTATTTCCAGTTGTTCCTGTGTTTAAGCAATATTTTCGGCAAGTTTCTGCAATATTGTACGGACTTTGAAAATAAGTGTTAAATATATTCCAACCTTATTGAAGAGTAAACGAAACCCTCTCTTATATTGATTACCAGGATTTTCCTGTTGCCTGACCACGGAGGTTTTACATTACATTCATATATCTGTGAATACTTTAAACGCCTTCTTTGTCTACTGATAGAAATTACATGCATTTCCAAAGGCAACCAACAAATGATGCTTCTGTTACTAATGAGACCTTCATAAGATCTATTTTGTTTTAGTAAATATATTAATTTTCCCCCAATTTGGGGTAATAGCGCATATAATAGGGAACTAACGGTATATACCTCAATTCAATACGTTCCATACTATATTCACAACAAATGTAGAACATTTTACTTAATTACAAAGAAAACTTATGTTCCATATGAGGACCCTTTGAAGAGTTCGTGAGTTGTTTCTAACTTTACCCACAACTTTCCTTATGATAAGCTTATTTTAATTATATGTTATAGACTAATTTGGAAATTCCTTTTTCTACCTATTCGCGAAGCTTTTGTATCCTTAATGCCTAATTGCATATTATGCCCTTCAATTGTTTTGCTTTTCCATCACTGAGCTTGCAACATAAAATGTCCACTCGGGTTGGAGATCTTCGGTTCTAAGTATAACAATGACATTATAGGGATCAATTTTGCTTTCAATAGGAAGATCTCTTACTGACTGAACAACGAAGAGTACTAAAGTTAAGAGAAGCCATTATAGGAACTTTTGTAAGTGGAAGGTCAGAGCTTTGGATTCACAAAAGATTTTGATATTAATACAAATCTATCAAAATTAGTTCTGGACAAGTTTTTGTTCGTGTTTTTGAGAAGAACAATTTTCGGATGCTGATGGAATTACTTTACAAGGTGAAGCAACTAGACTGATTGAAAAATTTATTTGAAATTACAATGGCTTTGAATGCTATGTATACAAATAATTCCTGAGTTTGACAGCAGCCAGTGTTGAAAATAGAAACATCCCACCCAGCAACGAAGCATATACTCATAGGGTAACTTCACTATGATTCGGATGCTACTCCTTAGTCTTAAGTTGACTGATGTTATTCTACTTTAAGTCACAACCAATGAAAACAACTACGGTCTGACAAAGTTCAAAAACATTTTTGACATAAAGGAGGAAATAATGTTTCAGGCTCTCTGGCATTACCTCACAGACTCTTCTGTCAATACGATCATAAGTTCATCTATGATGAAAGTGGAAAAGAAAATTTGTCCATTATTTTTGTTTCTGTTTTGATGAAAATTTTTAGTGAATATGCTACTAAGTAGTCAGTCCCTCAATACATAATCGGTGATGATGCCGATAGCCCTGGCAGCTAGTGCTTTTGTTTAATTATAATTTTAATTGTAATTAGATTATTAATAAATAAATAAAAAATATTTCAGATTTTCTTTGCCATATAATGTACATGGACAAATATTTATACTGCTTTTATTGTACATTTTTCCAGAGATCTTCTGGGCAGTTGTAAACGATTTGAGAAAGATTAAAGTTGTCTTACACCATCAAAATTTGGACTTATCTAAACCACGGCTAAGAAATGCAGGGAGTGAAGCACACACAATTGGGAACAAAGCTGCTTGGCTCTATTGCGGTTCATTCTATATCAGTATAGAAAAATGGGGGATAAGTCGGAATTTTCCGCCATATGATACTGAGGTGTTATATGGGAAGTTCTACCAAATTCGTAGATAACATAAGACAAAAATTAATTATGCTTTGGATAAGGTTTCTGCATATTCCATATTTGCATTTCTTTCAAGACTGCTCTGTGCAATGCTTAGAAACTAATAAATATATTTTTAGCATATGTGAGGTGAGCCATGCCTGTATTTATGCTATATAAACGTTTGGCATACTCTCACTGAAGAAAACAAATTTTGGTTTCTGTTCAAACATTTGAGGAAAATATGTTTTTCCAGCTGCCAAAGCGAGTCTTTTCGCAAAATTCCAAAATAGAATCAGAAAATCATAAAAGGTTGAAACTAATTGAAAAGTAAACGAGTATAGGAAAATTTGCAAAGTTCATTAATTTTGTTGCCATTTGTAATTACTTGTTGACAATGGCCTAAATGGTGTTGACAAAATTTCTGTCATCAAGAAAACAATAAAAACAAACGAAAAGAAAAATTAAAAAGGCGAAGAACGAAACACAAACGAGAGAATCGCGCGAGCACTGCACAGAAAACAATAAAAATGTTTATTTATGCACCGGAACCAAATTGCAGATAATGAACAAGAATCGCGCACCGAGAGTCGAGATCCAAGAGGCAAGAGCGCAGCTCGCCCCTGCTGGCCAGCGTTGACAACGGTTTGCCCGCTGCGGCAGGATCTGTGCAATAGCAGCGAGGCGCAACGCCATTCTGTCAGCATTTTTGTGGTTGCCTTGCGCCACGGAGTTCGAAAGAGGGAGATAGCTTTCAGGGGAGGGTTGTTCGGCTACACACATGACAGGAGCAGAAGTAGGAGCAGGAGAGGCAGAGGTGAGCTGTGTGCATGTCACAGGATCTCTCACACAGAACAGTGTAGTGCATTCCGTACCGTAGCGAATCGCCATTTTGCGCCAAGTTTGTTGGCATACCTACTGCCCATGATTATCGCTGCCAATGAATGGTGCTGTCCTAGCTGCTCGATCACCTTTTCGCTCTAGAATTTTATTGTCTTTAACTTAAGAAAAGTAGTTAAAAAGAACAAATTTAATGAAAATACTGGCTCAAGAATAAAATAATATTTTCAAACTATTCCTCCATGGAGGATTTGCATGCTGTGGACCTCTCTGCCAGTCAGTGTGTCTGTCTCTCTGTGTGTGCATCCATCTGCCTGGCTGGCTGTCAATCTGTTCAATATACTCACTGACTGCTGCAGTTGATCAGCGCATTGGCATTTGCCACATGTGATTGGATTGTACTTCACACTCCTAATGGACCTTTGATCCCTTTTATTGTTTCAGCAATTAGTTCCGTTCGAATATACTCGCAGAGGCAACGAAAGCGAGAGCTCAGCTCCTTTCAATATATATGGCCGTCGGAGTTATTACCTCAGCCAACTGATCCTGATGTAGGAGCGTCGAGCATGAGTGTGTGTAAGTCTGCTCACATTTGGCATGAATTATTCGTTCACGTTGTACCCGCACCCGATCTGCACAATACTCCTATGAATGCCAACATCGCACAGCCATGATCATCATTTTCACCAGATTATCATCGGTGTGGCCAGCTGCCGTTGGTTGCCGTTTGGTCGATTTGTTGCGGCTGCGTGGTCTAAAGCGGCACGTTTCTGTGTGTGCGTACGCCGTCTAAGGATTTGAAGGATTCCATTCCTTTTGCCTCTGCGCACAAATAAATAGTTGTTGGCGTACAGTTTTACTTCGTTACGGGTTTTATAGTTAATCAGTGTCGTTTAGTTGCATTACTTTGATTCTGTCTGTCCAGCCTTTGTGCACACCTACCTAACGAAAAACTGTCAAAGTGATGTCACACCCATATCCAAATGCGGAACCATTTGCCATGTGCCATGTTAATAGTGGTAATGTGATATTTGCAGGTAATGTGATTCATTTTAAGCCATGGCAATGGCTGCATACGAGTATCTATGGTAAAGTAATCAGTGTCTGGAGAACTCTGGAAACAGAATGGAACACATTCTTCCTATCAAACACTACCCTAGAGAGGATGCATTTCCTCCATAGATAGGTACGAAAATTTCGATTATGTAGAAGCTCAATCTTTTAAACTATCACGATAGTACCATCGATAGAATTTCTGACAGTACTGAGAGCACTAAAGGGGGGAGGATATAGGGTACACTTCACTTACACTTACTACTGGCTGTTTTCTCCCACAAACTCAAGTCTTAGGAGAGGTGCGTTTATATGCGGAGAGGCCATAGAGGAGAACGAATAACGTTTTCATCTGTTTCTTTTTGCACATTTGTAAACATTTATATTCCTCATACAGAGGACGTTTCCAATTAGCTTCAAGGATGTTTTGGACTTTATATAGAGTAAAATATTTTACACAAACAATGAGACAATTTTTGACTTTATGCTCAATTGTAAGAGTGGTAAAATAATATAATCTAAGCTTATCCACACAACAAATCAAACATTATTAAATACATAAGATTCTAAGAATAATTTTCCAGAAAAATTAAATTGTAATTTATATCACGTAACGCAGAAATATTCATAAGGAAAGAGTACTGAAAATGGAAACGGAATTTCAACTCTGGACTTTGTGAGTGAGCTGGAAGGGAGAAAGGGTGCAACAATCATATTCATTACTGAAAGAATCTACTTCTGTTAAAAGCTAAAATAGATGTTTAAGCCAGAGGACACAGAGAAAAGAAACTTAAACGTCAAACGGCACAGCAGCGAAATAAAGCAGACGGACGTTGTACACGAATCCACTCAAAATCGTGTCGAATCCACTCTGAATCGTGGTGAATCCACTCAAAATCGTGGTGTGTCCGCTACGGACGCCGGCAGCGAAAAAGACTTTCCTTTCTCTGTGTTCACTGGTTTAAGCGACAATTTGCACTATTGTGAATTGTTGTGAATTGTTGTATTATGACTCTCTCTCTGATGCTGGTCCATGCATTCAAATATACTCGTATATAGTTTCACTATTAAAGTGTTGGGTTTCCATTCGTCAGATACAATCAATTCAACTTCCGACACAACTCAACAAGGGTTTGCAGTGAAATTCTAGCTTAAGATCAGGTTTCACCTTGTTGTGGTTATGTGAATGTTTCGCACTGTTAGGAAAAATAAGTCGAGTTCGATCACTGGATTGTGTTAAGTAATACCAAGAGAGAGCGAGAGAGATAGAGAGAGAGAGATAGAAGTTCTGCTAACTACGAATAGTTAGACCAGGGTTTGATCTCTACGGAACCTACCCCTCGGGAATTGTTGAATCTGTTGAATACCTTTAAGGAGAGGAACTTCTTTAAATTCACTTTCAATATTCAGCTTCTTCGAAATGCTGAATATATAATACGTCCAATATCCATTAATCCAATATCATTGCCATCTTAGTATCAATATACAAAATTATACATTCGATAAAGGAAATCTACATAAAGCGTTTGGGGTAAATGTGATTGAGCTTAAGCAGGGATATATCATCAAATAGGTATACGAGTATATAAGAGGTGTGATCAAAAGATAACCGTTAAACAGGAGCTGTTGACGATACCAAAAAAAGCGTTTCAGAAGTGTTTCGAGGATTGAAAAAAATGCTGGCATAAGTATATTATATCTGAGGGGAATTACTTTAAAAGGGACAAGATAGTTGTTGATGAATAAATAAATACTTTATTTTTTGATCACACAATAACGGTTCTTTTTTGATCACACCTCGTATAAGTCTTCAATTCACAAACGTCATTTCACCTATGAAATTCAGCAAAAAGACTGTTGCCTGTGCGCTCTTTTGCACCCACTTTCACTGTGTTTTCATCAGTAATATTATGTTCTGTATTGAAACATTCATTTGAGTAAATTCACCTCTAAAAGGGGAAAGTGGTAAATTTTGTTAATGTAATTTTTCATAATAAAGTCGCTTTCGCTCGGATCATTTGTAGCGATCGCTTATCGACTCTTTTAAGCACTTACCTTTGAATATAAGTAACAATTCTAGATTTTAAATGCATGGTTACTTTAATATGAACAATGAGATATAGTCTGTATTATAAGCAAATCACTAATAGCGAAAACCTCAACACATCGAATGTAATGGATCCATGCAGAAAGAAACTTGACAACTCAGGTCGTTGTCTTCTGCTTGTGGATATTTGTGTTACAATTTGCAGTATCAACTCAGGTATTGAGAAGTTCACCTAACTATGAATAGTTAGTCAAAGGTTCGGTATGCACGAAACCCCACCCGCGGGAAATGTTTAATCCACTGAATGTCGCCAAGGCAAAGTAAAATATATTCGTGGACAAACTAGTCACAGAAAAGTACTCTGAACAAAGTGTTCATTATCAAAGAGATTACAAGGTACTAAAACTCCTTTAACTCTATCATCCTGCTCGCTAAAGTCAGGAATGTTATGGTAAGATTCTCAATAACTTTAACTAGCAATAGACTCATTGTTAGTTAGGTATCTCAATCAATAGTAATAGCAGCGATGTTAGAAAGTCTGTGGAGGATATTTTGTATTTCTATCTATATGTAAGTGGTCTGCTTCGTTCAATAACAACATCAACACGTGTAACTTCACTCCAGAGTTTGATCCAAGAGTTCTTTAGCACTTGTATTGAGTACCTAATCCAACTTCCCAACAATCTATACTCCGAACATAAAATATCCTTCAATATGTAAAGAACATGAACGTTGTGCACTACCACAACAAATGTATATCCCCACCACTAATTTTTGGAATTAAACATCCTCAATAGTTACTACCAACAGAGGAGGTTTTTCTGTCTGTATTATGGTGAGTTTGTACCTATATGTTATTATTGGCAAGTGGGTGCTTGCCTTGGTTTGTGCTGATTTAGTTTACTCCTCTACTTCCACTGGTATCATGATAGTCTCTTAAACTCCAACTTTTGTACAAACTTTCCTATTAGTCCTGTATATCTCTATTCTCCTTTTCAACTCTATTGTCTGTTAGCTGGATATTCTGAAATGTCCCAAATATTGTTCTCCGGTCTACATATATATAGATCCAGTTGCATTTGGTGTACATCTCAGATAGTTCCGTCCTTCTCGTATAGCCAACCTTCCATAATTGAAAACTTATTGCGCTGGTTTGTCAACATATCATTGCACGTACCAAACACTTCCAACTCATGTCCCTTGAAATATTCATTGCCATTTCAAAACATTTAACCATTAAAACATTATATCTTCAAATAGTCGCAAGTGTTGTTTCATTATCAACTTCTCGACTAGACGCTGCTCCCCCACCTCTTCCTACATAAACATATGACACTACATCAAAACATCAGATGTGGACACCGGCCTGCAGTTAGCCTCTTTCTCCTTCTCTTCCCATGAACTCTGTAACCTGAATAAATGTTTTTCCGGCTATAGCATATATTGAGGTTCCAGTTACACAACAATGTCAATAATGCATCGATTCCGACTTGCATGAAATCTCCAATCACTCATTGATTGAAAGTTGAGCATTAAATCGGTCGGTTTTTTTCTCATCCCCTGTTACTCATATCTCAGTCTGTGTCTACTTGTCGACTCCACTGAATGCTTTGCTTCTCTCCATACTTGCTGTCAACTAAACACCCTACTGCCACTCACTTCCCAATAAGCATATTGCACTTCCTTTACTGTTCTTCATGCGCTCTGCGTAATCACCCCCCGTCAAGGGCTGCCCGGAGCCACGATAGTCCTGTAACATTGCCAGCCGTGGCAAATCCATCTACCTACCTAACTCCAAATCTATTTAAGCTTTCTTTCCTCTTTCGAAGGCGATGTACGACGAGTATTCCACGTTATTATTCGTAGTAATGAATATACTCGTGTAAAGGAGCATATGATTTCAATGTAGCGATAAATGCATAAATTGCCGATAGAACTTCCTTTGAGCTCCAGCCGCCGCAGCCGTGTCGATTGAAATGTAGGCACTCAGCATCGCAGTCGCACTCACAGACGCCGTCGCAGTTGCATTCAATGCAGTGAGCGCACCTCGGCACATGCATCACTAATTTGCATAAAACTGAAAATACTCAGCATCAGGCAAAGATCAAGCGATCACAAATGATCGAACGCATCGTCGAACGAGGGAACGATCGATGAAGTATTTTCCTATGTGTCCCCCAAAGCGATGTAAAGCAGCTCCCCATTTTGCAGCAATGTAACAACGCCACAATGCCGTGAAGCCGCAATGCCGCAACGCCGATACCCGATATGCAGATAGAGTACGAGTACTTAAGGTTAAACTATGAAGATAGTAATCGACACAACACAACAAAGCAAAGCCAAAAGATATTATTCTAGGGCAGCCGCGGCAGATATAGTGATCAATAAGATTGCGGAACATATTGAGGAGTTGGGCCGAAGTCACTGGTCTTCTAACAATAATAACCGCATAGTTTGTGTTTATGGTGGGTGCGCGCATGGACATTTGCGGCCTACAGCGAGCGAATCACCCAAGACAAATTGGTGCGAGTATGAAGGTAATGTTCGTACGAGTACATCTGTCGCTGGGCTGTGCTGCAAGTTGCTCGCCAAATTGCTGTGCCCCACCGTGTGGCTATGCTACGTGATCGCATGCCAAAAGTACGGGTTCGGCTCAAGCCAAATGCATGAAAATGAAAACGTCTACGCAAATTGCACAAATTGTTTTCGGGATACCAGAGCAGACGTACGGACGGCCAGGCTAGTGCTGCACTACATATTTTGTTGGGACTTCATAGAATACAGTTCCAAACGATTACTCACGCTTTCATTGTTTGAAATGCAGACCAAGTTTTCTTATAAGGTTCCTTATAAGAAAACTTGGCATTGTCGAGTTTGTTTCGTAGAAGGTCGTGGAGTTTGTATATCTATAGTCACTGTAAAATAAGTAGGTTAAGAAAGAAAACTAAATGTCGACACTAATTTAACCGCTGACTTTTGAATAAAAATGCTTCAGTAAACAAGATTGTAATATGGTGGTAATTAACATACTCACCAATATAAAGATATTGTTTTTATATGAGTCCCCGACATTGTCTTCATATAATTCTATCACATAATTACCGGGAATAACACAGAAAATATTGGTGATATTTATATAGTCACCTTCAGAAAATTCCCCAATTGCATGCTTTGCAATTTTCCCAACGAGTATTTAAAGTGGGACCACACTTCTTATAAACAGTTTCCGATAGTTCCACACATTTCGGTTTCGCTTCAGTGGACCGAAAACGTCAGGGAAGAAGGGATAATCAGAGTCAGCTAAACAAGTAACTAAATATTCTTCTTTGCCAACTTTCCAAGAGTTTTAGGTCAAAAATCCGCGTACAAGGAGTGATGTGTGAGGCGGCGTATTACTTTATTAAGGAGTTTATCAACAAATCTGTTAATTTGACCTCAGGAAACAACTTGGGGAGCATTTCGATTTGCTTTATATGATTAAACTGTTTCTACTTCCACTGTATCACATCATTGTAATATAGCTTCAAAGCCTATAAACCAACTTCGCTCTATTAGACCTGGAGTAGTCCATGACTAATCATCATAATCAAGTGAACTTAGGGTCCGAATAGATTCATTGAAGCATGCCTTTAACAACCTATTTAAGATACTCCTTTATCAAGACTCTACACCTTTATCGAACGATAACACGATAACTAAAATGTCGCAAAACAAACGTTCGGAACCTTTCTCTTAAGACTGAATGAAGATTTTCTATCCCCATTTGTTCACTTTGTTAGTGCTATCATCGATCGGTAGAAGAATATGCTTGCAATTACTATTATTCTATCGTACCATAATTAATTATATCTGCAGGGGTTTGGGAATTGACTTCTAGCAACTAAAGCCTTTAATTCGGAGAGTAAACGGTTTAGAAAAAAGCATTTCGAAACCATGGCTTTGGCAAGATCTGAAACTGCTGTCACAAGACTATGAAACTAGTATGCTTACGACTAGACAACAGAGGTTGGATGCTTGCCAATAAGTCTACCGAGTTACCAGAACTACTTAGTACAGGAATTTCTAGGACATCCTTTAAGATTATCAAAGATAAGATGGTTAAATAGTAGATCACTTTCAAATGGGTATGACTCTTCTCTGTGGATGCTCACATTCTGCCTCATATTCTTCGCAAATTTCAATGCACTTTTGTATATTACAAATGTTTTCAATATCGCTGATCCACTTATTTCTGAGGTCATTCAGACATGATTTAATTTAGTTTTCCATTAAAATAATTCGTTGTTTGGTTTCGAGTACTCTTAGAAGAGCATTTTTTGGAGCCACATTTCTAGAAAAGAGGTAACTCATTTCCAGGGAATAGTGGAGATAATAAGATACCGAGCTATCAATTCCACGTCACTAGTTCCAGAGACAACAAAAAAAAGTAAACAGCAAAAAGATGATTATTAATGATCAAATGAAATCTGAGTGCGCAGGGGCGCATGCGCACATTTTCCAGCCTCAATTTGTACAAAAATATTTATTCGCCTTAATAGACATCAACACGTCTCAAAGAGATATTTTTATTTCGATTCCTTGCTCCTCTTTTATTTCATTTTATTTTTTTTATATTTTTTTCGTTTTTAATTTTAGCCGGGCTACAACTGAAACGCCCATTTGCGTTACACCCCCTCGCAGCAACCATAGCAGAGCGGGGCTGGCCGCGTGCGTTCAAAAATCCAGCAAAAACCCCGAATCGAAATATCGATGGAAGGTAGGACGGATTGGCGGGACGGACGAAGCTTGGCATAAATCTTTGCAAGTGTTGAGTTATTTGTTGCACAAAAGCTGCGCGCTGGCTCACTGCCTGCACTGCGATCGCGTACGTGCCTCTTCCGATCGTGGGATATTTTGTATGGGGGCCTCCTCGCAGATGCGGCCGCCGTTGCTGCTGCTGTTGCTGCTGCTGCTGCTGCTGCAGCTACTACGCTTGAATACTGCGCTGAAACTGCAACGAGACGACTGATTCAGTGAACTTTGTTGCAACTTCGTTGAAGCGACTGCTGCTGTCTGTTGTTGTTCTTGTTGTTGTTGAAGTCGCTGGAGTTGCTCTGCAGTGGTCGGCACCACAGGTGATAACTAAAGGCCCTGATGCTAATGTGATTACAGCCTTTAAGTTTATAAACATCAGTTGAACAGTTCCTATTCCTTGCGTCTTTTTGTTGGCTTCCACACTGTCCCATTCGCCGGATCCGCTGAAATTGCACTGGCAACAGCAATAGCAACAGCAGCAGCAGCGGCAGCGGCAGCGGCAGCCGTGCTCATTTCTGACTTTTATTTCGCGTTTTTCTGAGTTTTGTTTCGCTCTTATTTGAATTTATTCTTATTAGTTGTGCGGCAAACTTCAACCGGGGCTGCTTCGCTCACTTCATTGTGGCTTTTTTACTGAGTTTAAGCGTTTTGGGGAATCTCCTTTTCGGTGTCGAACTGTCTTGTATAACAGGGATTTGTGTGAAATGACAAGAAGGAATTTAATAAACAGTGGTGTCGTACTGGGAATTGGTAGGCGGAAAGTGGACCATGGTGCGAAATACTCCACCAGGCGAGTGTCTCTACAAGAACACAATCTCATACACAAGCTTTAAAGAAGGATCTTCAATTACAATTGATAAAGCAAACAGATAATAAAAAGGTTCATTAACAAAATACTCGGTACAGAAGCTGCAGAATTTAGTTCTACGGAAAAATAACGAAGTATTCGCCGATACAGATCCGCAAAGATATCTGGAACTTAAGAAACTTTTCAGAATATATTTTTCGAAGATTATAAGCAACCAGCGAGCAAAATACCACCTTAAAGCTTGGTAAACGTCAGGATCTACAGTATTTTTAGAATGTTTTCCAGAAAGTTATTCCTTCGAATAGTCGGGATTTGGATGGATACCAGAATGCACCATATTCCGTTTGTTTTTAAACACAGATCTTGGGAAAACTCAAACAAGTCGGATTGAATCGTCGGCACTGTGACCCGGCAAATACCAAAATTTAAACATGTTCTGCACTACCAGACTCTGTAGGGAGTTGAGGCAATCCTTTCCATCCCAGGGTGAAATTTTTTGGTCTCTGAGTTTCTCTGGTTGCCGGATGCAATGTTGGTAGAGTAGTGGGTGTTTCTTAATAATGTTCTCTGACACATAATTGTCGATCCATATTTGATTTCCATAGTGTTGAATGTCACAGCATATTCCAGAGAGATAAGATTTATAGCATACCAGTAGATCCGACACAGATATACGAATCCTATAAAATATATTCGACTTTACAAACTATAAATTGGATATCAGCTCCATTCCTATTCATTCTTGACATATCATTTCCTGAATTTTTTTATGCCACAATCCCCCAACCTCTACCACTGTACACCAAAGAATAACAATCAAAGTTTCTACTGTTCCGTACTCGTAGTTAACCTATAAATACGTATAAGTAATCCTCACTGGAATACCAACAACAACAACAGCAACTACAAACACAACAATAACAACAACTTATCACCGAGACGACACATCTCAGAAGAACGAAAAGTGAGCGACTTTTTAATCCCTAATGGAATTCTCTCGCTCTCAATTTTCAGGTTTAAATTGAAGCCAATCTTGCACAGCTTTTGTCCAGATGTGAAGATCGATTTGGTTGTCTGTCTGTCTGTCTGTCCATCGATTCGTTTGCCCGTTGGTTCGTTTGTCAGTGCAGGCCGTGGTACCGTGGCATGGCTGTGGATGTGGATGGACATGAAAAGGAATGCAGCCCCCAATTGGAAATGGATTGAGGTACAACACATATCCAAATGCCTGTAAGGAGGACTCGATAATTTACCTGGCTTACTGGCAATAGTGAGGATATATCATCAATCCTCACTAGAAATCTCTCCAATTTTTGAACCCTTTTTTGATAGTTAAGACAACATGCGTACATGTCTTGTATAATCCCGGCTTCATAACTGACACAAACTTCCAAATCCCAGAACTGGGTTGTCTGCTGTCTAAATTTTATATTAGAAATGACACGACCCATTTTTCCAGGCGTTCTCAACTGATTTATACTTTGCGTTTTCCGACTGGGAAGCGTGTTGGTCATGGAGTTGTTAATGTGTTTGTGTGTGTATGTGTGTGTGCCACCTCCCCGCTGTCTGCGAGGTGATTTTGAAATGGAAAGCTGCCACTTGCCTTTGATTATGAATTTCAATTCAGTTTTGGGTTGGCTTTAAGCTGGCTGCCAGGTTGCCAAGCTGCCACAGCAGCCCAGGCGGCATTTTGCCGTGGCTTTGCCATGTTGCTTCATCTTAGCCGGCAGTTTGTGACTGCCGCGGTGCAGTATGAAAGGATTTTGTTCTTTTTAATGTTGGCGTTTTTCCTTCTTTTTGCTGCATTTTGAATTTTAATTTTGGCATATTTTTTTGGTCTTATTTTTGCTTTAAATTTTTTGAACTCGATGGAGGCGGTTTCAGTTGAAATCTAATTTAGCTGCAGGGGCAATCCTTTTGTGATTGTTGCTATTCTTGTTGTTGTTGGAGCTGTTACTGGTATATTAATCTGTTTATGTGTTATGTTTTCTTTGAAGTGAATTAAAGTTTTCGGAAAATGTGGTTTTTTGATTTGGAGTGTGACGCAAAGTGTGTCACTCGGTGTGGGCTCGGACAGTACCAGTTTGGGTTTGGGTTTGGTATGTGCCAATGCTGCTATCGTAGATACGACATACCTATGTAGTAGACGATTGATTAGCCAACGATAGGAATAATGCTCAAGAACTTGCTCGCTCTCCAGCTCTTTGGCTAAGGACGTTATAAAATTAATAGAACTGTGTGCAGGAATAGTTGAGAGTTTACTCCAACATGATGTTAATTGAGCGCATTTAGACAACATCATCTGATTAGACGATTCGTTTTCTATTTCTGAGACGTAGCTGAGGGGCTCATTTATTAGTAATAATCGTCCCAAAATCCTTTCAGTAATAATAAATTATGATAAGTTCAGATTCCATTAAAACATTTTCCAATTTTTTAATATCAATTTCACTTTAGTGGAGAAGAACATTTTCAAGAAGACTCGTAGAGCGACAGCTGTGAAGGACTCTTGTCCAACTTAAACACTCCACGTAACATCACCGCGTGAGATCACCGCGTAACATCACCGCGCAACATCACCGCGTAACATCACCTGCGAAACTACCAGTCTGCGCAGACCTAGTCTCTTTTATGTATAGTCTGCTAGTCTCACTTCTACTTGTAAGAGGGGTAGTCAAGATTACAATATAGTCATTATCTTACAATCTCTGCTTCTTCGGCACAAAACCCTTGCAGGCTTTTATTCGATTTCAGTTTTTTGCTGAAGGTGGTTTTTCTCTGAAAGAAATCGCTGGCAGTGAAATTCCACATCCGGCGATTCCTTTAGTAAGCCTGGAAATCTCTATAAGTCTAGTTAATTGTCATATCCATACTGGTTCAATAAACGATGTCCTCCATGTCCACGAATTGTATCAGTTTATATTTTGTCTCACAACAATTTCCCTTCTTCCACTTGTTAATATTTGAATTGAAATCTATCGAACTTTTGGTTACTATCCACTCACTCATCTCTCCCACCAACTATAAGACTTCTTCGTTACACCTTTGGGCATCTTTGCAATGCAATAGATTTGCACGTTTTCTTTCTTATGTAGTTTGAATGCCATCATCGAGGATGTGGTTTTGGATAATATTCTAAATGAACTGCAGCCTTCAAGTGTGCTTCGCTGGTGGATCTGATTAATTCATTAACTCTTTATATTCGTCTTACGCATGATTTGAGGTGGGATGCTAATTTATTGGCTAAGCTCTCTTGCTTTAACTGAAAACGACCATAGTTGAGTATTGGCCCCATTTCACTAGTAGTTCTGCGTTGGATTGATCATTGTCCTGGCCTAGATAAACCGCATTTTCTGCTGAAATTATAGCATTGCCTTTCCTGCTGCCATTCCCCTATTGCTTAGAGTTGTAGAACACCCATAGTGAAACTCTCCTCGTTTACATCAATTGCAGATCACCCCGTTGCGGCAAATCGGGTAGGGTTTCTAAGAAAATACTTTTTACATAGGTTGCAATTCGACCATTTCATTGGAGCCGTGCTCGTTATTCGGCAGTTGTTCGTATCACAAAACTTCCAAAGAATTACGACCAATAATTAAAAATGCTGACCTGAGATAAGTATCGGCCTGCGTACACTTATATCCATCACTAAACTGGTCCACCACACTCTATTGCTGTGCTACTGTGGGGTTAGAAGGATTGTTGCAACAGTATTCGTTGATTCAAACGCATTCTGTGGAAGGTAACTTCAAGTCCTATATGGCTCTGTTTCTATACGCCTCTATTGCTACTTTACGGGAAAAATCTGTCAAACTACTTTGCAAATTTTTGGTGTTATCTGAAGCTATATCGAAGATACTCTAAGAAAGCAATCACTGAGTTGTTTCGGAATAGTCTAGCTTTATTCTATTTTTATTTAGGACCATGGACACCCTCATTTTACCAAGTATTTTCAATATATTTTTTCCCTTGCAACAGGCCCTTAGGTAGGTAGGTAGGGCAGCCGATTCAACAATAAGCAGTGATGCCACTTAGACCACCAGTTGGGTCCGTTGTGAGCCGCGGATGCTTGGTACGTTTCCCCCTCCAGATTAAACCAACCTCAGCCTTTTACGAAGCGAAGAATGTTGTTAACACTTGACTGGCATATACCATCTATACTTGTTAAGAAGTGGGATCCTAGTAAACGTTCCCTATTTCTAGCAAAAGCTGGACATGTACAGAAGAGATGCTGAATCTTTCCAGTTCCTCCTAGTTCCTGCAGCAGCGGCAGAAATCATGTATATAAACTCCCATTCTTCTTGCTTGATTTCCTATTAGACAATGTCCCGTGAGAGGTCCTATTAAAACCCTATTTTGTAGTCCATTGAGTCTAATGATATTCCTAGATAGACGCAGATTTAGCCTCGGCCATGTTTGCCTGACGATTTCACAGGTAGTGGCGGAGATCCACCGTTGATTGGTAGAATTAATTAGTGTCTCCCTTATGAGAAGCTTACAAGTCGCGAGAGGTACACCCATATTCCTACCGACATTTGGCGTACAAGTGCCATCTCTCGCAAGTTGATCAGCCTTGCAGTTCCCTGGTATATCCCCATGTCCTGGTACCCAGCACAAATGGATATGGAATTGTTTAGCCATCTCATTTAGAGATCGGCGACAGTCTAAGACACTCCTTGATGTTATTTGGAATGCATTCAAAGCCCTTAGTACAGCTTGGCTGTCTGATAAAATACAGATATCCTTGACGGTTACCTCTTTTATCCTCAGCCAATTCAAGGCTTCGTGAATAGCGGTTATTTCCGATTGAAAAACACTGCAGTGATCCATTAGTTTGATGGATTCACTGATTGAGAGCATTTCGCAATAAACTCCTGATCCTACACCGGTATTCATTTTTGATCCGTTTGTGTATATCTTGATGGGAGTATCGGGTGATGGATCCCCCTCGAGCTATTCCTCTCTGGAAGGAATCCTAAGCCAAAAATTTCTTTTGAAACAGAAGGAAGAAGGAAGGTAATCAATATCACTGGGTATGTCCGTGTAGGATTCTAATATGGTCGCATGTCCATACGGAACAGCTTTCCATTGTGAGCTCGCCTTGAGCCGAGAAATAGACCGCAAAATAAGCCAGTTTCATCAAGGTCACGCAACGAAAGCCGTAGGAAGTCTGTTAGAACTTATCATTTATAGGATTGGAGACCCACAATTTTTCATATTTCCGGTTTTATTCGACTAATTACTGAACAGCCCACATTTTGCTGGCAATATTACATTCGCTGCTTGTTGGGTTACACAGTTACCAAAAAGCCACAAAGTTGCTGAGAGCATTCTTTCCAGAAAGTTGCCAGGACTGCCGACAAATGTTGATATTTTTATATGTGGAAACTAATATTCTAAGTACAAACTACACTAAGTTGTCCCTATCCAGGTCGCTAAGTCGTCTAAACTGTCTCCAATTCGTTGGTAAGTGGTCCTTCGCTAAGTTCTTTTGTTGTAATTCCACACAAATTTGAAAATAAGTGACCTTCAGCTAGTTTTAGGCTGGTAAAGCGAACACTGCCTATTCTATTATATTTGCAATATATGTATAAGTACATTTTTCCTGGCTTCATTGAAACATGTTCCTAAAAGCTTTACATATTTTTTTAAAGGCGATTATGGAATGAATATATATAAATTTTTAGAGAAGATCGTTCATTTAAAAGGAAACCCCATCTTATACAACAATTTTTGGGTATTATAAATAATTTATTTTATGTAAGAAATCGTCAAATTTGCCAACTGTATTTGAAATAAATTTTCCCAAAATATAATTTTGGTGTAATATTTCATTGCATACTTTCATAAGGGAATTTTTTCAATTTTACAGAAACCTCAGACAAGAACCATTTGGGAAATATCGAATTAATTCGCATGTG
Source organism: Clusia tigrina (assembly GCA_920105625.2). Classification (NCBI taxonomy): domain Eukaryota; kingdom Metazoa; phylum Arthropoda; class Insecta; order Diptera; family Clusiidae; genus Clusia; species Clusia tigrina. The sequence continues at coordinate 25,701,249 of OV050030.1, read as the reverse complement.
AATGTGAAACTTCCCTTGAGCACGAATTCGAACTTCCACACAAATACCTGCAGGGAAATTTTGTTTTTCTCTAATTTTATTTAATACAACCACCCAACTAACTCTGTGGATTGTGGACTGTAATACACTTTGTGGAAATAAACAAGTGAAACACTGAAAAAAATCCGGCGTAGAGGATTTATCTTAGGTGTCTAAAGTAATTAAATATATTTATTTACATTTGTTAGTAGAGAGAAAGAAAGAGAAGAGTAGAAACGAAGGGTGTTTAATTACAGATTCATTTAATTAATCTCACGTAAGAATACACTCCAATTGAGCGGCAGAAGCGCCACTTCATATTCTAAAATTCCACACCCTCCCCGTTAACCTGTATAGTAATGGAGACGTCCAGAGGAGGCGTTGTCTCACGACTGGAGCTGCTCGTGCGTGTCAAAGGTGCTGTGCTAGGCGGCGAACTATTGGTGGATACTTCGGCCAGTTGCATAACGCTTTCCCGCCGCAGAGAGCGACGTCTGGTTGTCTCGGCAGTTTCAGTGAAACCACGTCTAACGACGCTTTCACGTCGACTTCCACTGGCGGCAATGACGGCAGTGGTCGGCGTGTCAGTGTCAATAGATGCATATTGGGGAACTTGCTGCTTGCTTGCCAGCTCCTTGCGCCCGAAATACCCATACGAGTAACGTCCGTCGGCGGAGTGTGAGCGACGTTTCTTGCCCGATTCTCGTATGCCCAGCAGATTCTGTAAGTGGAAGTTACATTTGTTATGCAGGATGCTTCCGCAAAAAGGTGTCATGTCACTCACCTCGTGCATATCATAGCGAGCGCTGTTCTTGCGCATGCGTCTCAAACCATGTTGCTCGTCCAGTTTGTTCGACATCAGCGTCATCCAATCTTTAGCATGCGACAAGGACATCGAAGACTGGGAGCGCTCCGGTAAACGTGTAGGGAAGAGGGACTCACGGGTGCCCGTAATGCCGCCAGCTTCCAGCACAAAAATGCGCGGAAAGTCAATCACAAAGTCGCGACTGCGTATGAGGTCAGCGATGGCGCCGCTAGTACGTCGAGTGCCTGGTCGGCGAGAGGTGCTGGCGCCGTCGGCCCCCGCTGCCGACCGATCAGGCTCATATTCCAGGATGCTCTCTTCGCTGCCGAGAAACTGTTTGAGGTGAAAGTGATATTTCATTGCGTTTACAGAGAGATAGAAAGAGAAAAAGTGGGAGAGAAAGGCTCTATTTTTAATTATCAGCTGCTGGTAGCGTTTTACAAGCAAAAGCGTAAGCGGTGACGGAGCGTTCATGAGTATGAGAATAAAATTTTCAAGGCAGCTTTCAATTGTTCTCATATAAAGAATCAAAAGGTTCCACAAATATTTTCTTATATTAACTAAAAAAAAATATTTTTTTCCATCGCTTCTGCGTTCATTTAATTTAAAAAAATTATTCAAAGTTTTACGTATTAACACAAAAGCTAAAATTGTGCTTAACTAAGCGTAGAGTAGCATATCAGCTCTCATTTGAGTCGTCTGCTGAAATGCCGGGTAGTCATGACTTCCCGAATGACATGTCATTTGAAGAATTTGCTATCTAGACATGATCTTAACTATACTGTGTTTTGTTGTTGTGTTTGTTGTAGATAATAATGACAGATTTAAGGCAATGCTGATTAAATCAAATATAGATGACCGCAGAGTCGCCTTAATTTACTGTTAAGGATTTGTAAAAGGAGTTGTGAGAGAGTGTACGCAAGACTTAATCGGGTAGGTTGGAACCTTGTAAGTTTCAAAATAAAATTTCAATCAAATAATCTTCGCTAAGAAGTAAATAGGTATAATTTTGGTATCATGAAACTGAGTTGATTTGCAGATATTGAATAGTTATTGCTTATAGGTGAATGATGTGGGCTCCTTATACTCGAAGTGGTGTCTCATAAGTACAGATATTCTTGGCAAAGGTCACTGTGCTTCTAAGGTACTATCAGTTTGCTCAGTTCCCAAGATGAACAGATAGCACTACGAGCTCTCTGGGTAGAACAATGCAGTACTATTCTTTGATGTAGTTATATAGTGGACAGTCTTGTTCGAAAAGACGGGTAGATAATGGTTGTTTAGACGAGAATGGTACGTATAAAACAAGACCACAATCTATTAAAAACTACCGAGATAACTAATTCTCGACTATTCCATCTGAAAATAAGAGCATTCTTCTAGGCTTAATTGGGTATGCAGTACATGAACTCAGTTTCAAAACTACCCAGATAACTAACTCTTCGCCTAGTCCATATGAAAAAAAGAGCATTCTTCTACTCTTAATAGAGTCTGCAGTACATGAATTCAGTTTCAAAACTACCCAGATAACTAACTCTTCGTCTAGTTCATATGAAAATAAGAGCATTCTTATAGCCTTAATTGGGTCTGGAGCAAATAAACTCAGTTTCAGGCTCATATTGTATGGTGCAATATTTCTCACCACTCCTTTTTGAACTCAATGACAGCGAAGTGAGCAGCTTTTTCACTACTTGTGCTTAGTAAAATGAATATAATCTGTTCCTATTACAATATGCCTTACTAGTCATTATCTGATCAGATTGGAGGTCTAAAATATCTATCTCTATCAAGAATCAATCTGAAGATTAGGCATATATTTATTCTCCCACTAGTTTCCTAATTTTTGTGATATCCTCTGGGATGCTAGCCCAACACTACCAGAGAAAACACACTTGAATAATTGAGCTTCATTGGGGTGCAAGCGTTTCTGCTATTGTTGGGCATGTCACTATGCTGTATTTCTCTCCAAGGGTCTACTACTGATCTATTCCAATTCAGTTTGACTATTTTTTCGTTTTTGAAACGGTCGATCATCCAAGATGTTAATCATTTTTATATATCTGCGTGTGTTATGATAAATCCCTTTATCCTTGTTAAATATTAGTGTTAGTTGGAGATTGTATTCCGTCTCCAAACGTGTACTCTACTCAGTCTTAAATTATTGTTGCCATTTTTGAATCAATACTATTATTTTTATGCAAATGAAAGTGTCCTTTCTATGTCACTCATTGTCTGCCGCTGTTTTTTTATGGGTACTAAGCAGAGAACTAATGGGATCATCTGAAGAAAGTAACAATAAATAATCGTGCACTGTTTTAATGCCTTCAAGCTGACGACCTTCACTGAAACAGACCTTTAAAGAGAGACAACTAACTTACTTCGAGAAGCATTTCTCTATTTGAGTTCTGTTCTTGTTGTTCCATTTGTTGAAGAACACTTTTCTTTGGTTTTCACGTAATTTATTGTAATACATTTTTTCTTTTAATAATTTTTATTAATTGTAGCCGCATTTTTTAGTCTTGTTATAATCAATCATAAGAAAACTATTTAATACGATTTTGGCACTTGCAATTTAGTGTTTAATTCTTTCATTGTTAATGAAATGAATTAAACTTTTGTTGTAAATCTCATCTGGATTTAGTTTCCTTTAATATTTGAATTCAAATTTTTCTTTTTAATTAAGCAAATTATTTAAATTTTTTTTCGTTGGTTTATTTATATATATATATATATATACGAGTAAATAAAATTTATCAATTATTCAACTTTATTCTAAGTAAAAATGTCTGAGTTTGTTTCTAAAACTAATTGAGTAAAATGTTGTTGTTGATATTCATGTTTTTCTTAATTGCGGAAATTAATTCTTCAACATTAAAAGACAGTTCCCTCTTTCAATATGTGCGGTTTTTCTATATCTCTGTGCGTATATTCTTGAAGACTTCAAAATTTACTCCCTAAAAGTTTCAAATAGTTACATGAAAAATTGTCAAGTATTGCCAATAAACTGGCAGAAGGGGTGAGAGAGAGAAGAAATTGGGCGAGGGGGATAATATGGAGAATATTTTCGTTTGAAATTATCTGTTTAAGATCTGTTACCCTGGGTCTTAGTAGAACGTTTGAATTGGTGCCAAAAGTGACAACGAACAATTATAAACATTTTAAATAAAAGAGCAAATAACAAAAGAAACAAAAATAATAATAAGGACGTTATAATATAATTAACAGAATATGGAAAAAAGTCTATATAAGGACGGAAATTGAAGAATTACTTGGAAGGTTGCAAAATGATAAGAAAGTGCTTGAATAGCAGAATATTTATATGTTGTAAGATACGAGAAGAACTGAATGGTGTTCTCATCAGAGACTTCCTGAGCTCAGTAGGTCTATTATAACTCCGATTTGACTGATGAAAATATTGCGCTCTGATAAAATACCTTTTTTTCACAAAGACAGCGGCTGATGAAAAACAAAGTTATCTACAAAGAGAACTTGCCAGAAACACATATGTGGCAAAGACGGGTAATAGAACTGAGAATGTAAACAAAAATCAACCTTGTATTCTCGAGCAGACAAACCATAATTGATATACTCGCACCTACATCAAGATATGGATTATTCACTTGAACTATATAGCGAGGAGTATACATGTGTAAATCCATTTAGCTACGAACTAGATATAGCTAAAGCAATATATTTAATGGATATAGATAATAATAGAAACAGCAAATATTTAATGGATGTAATAATGAAAAGAAGCATAAAGTTTGTCTTTTTTGTCTTCAAGTTATAGAATTATGAAGACATTGGCAACTGACCATACTGTTGTTGCAGAGTGTACGCATCAGCAAATTGTTCCCTTGTGAAATTATCCCAAGAAAACGAGAGCCATTTTTAGTGGCTTGAATGGAACTTGAACTTAAAGGGAATGGCAGTTCACAAGGGAACTGGAATTGAACAACAATTGTTGATGCATCCACTAGGGTAGGCCGTGTTTATAGAACACATATTTAGTGGTACAGGACTAGCTGTTAATCATATAATGAAAGTGCGTTTTCTACATCTTGGAACAATACCATTAATTCGGATATATCACTAATGTCTCCACTCCAAATATTTCAGACTCAGAACATGATTCAAGTGAATTATTTCTTGGTAAGTACATAAATTTTACTGTCTTAAATTACCGCTAAACAACTATTAGAATCAATGGAAAATCCATGGCATAATAAGATTATACGGTATTAACATTAACGGGATTGGTCGGCATAACTGTCAAAAATCCAACATAAGTTTGCAGTAGAGATATTATTATATTAATTTATTATATTAAACTATCTCTGGATTCATTCGAATCATACCTAGAAGCTTATGTAGAACATGGGTTTCTGACAGGATAATGTGACGTTGAGCGAGTTATTGTTTTGTGCTCTCGCGTTTGTTGATCAACAATTTCTACTGACACTACGTGGGGATTATTATGCCATGGAACATATGTCCAAAAATCAACAACAATGCAGAAAGCTTATCAACTTTTAACTACGACAAATTTACGAAACTTCTTATTTTTTTATGTTTTTCTATTTTGTGAATTTATAAATATAATTAATATTTATATATATGCATGTATATATATACACATATATATACGCATAATTTGTATAAGTCTTACACTCTTAAGTATTTGGGTTGGTTTTAAATTATATCATTAAATTTCTTAGGGTTTTTTCTCCTTATATACAAATACACATACAATTTACAAAGGCAGGTTTGAAATTCTATAAAATAAAATTAAAAATTAATTAATAATTCTTAGCGCTAATATGTACAATGGAAAACGAAACAAACACACGTCAGCACGGCGCTCTAGTTGAGGACAACACTCAAACATCAGTCACTTGGCGGCTGGCAGTGGACACCTGCAGCAGCTGCGGTGCCGAATTGCGTCGACTGCAGTCGCCAATTCTGTCTGTGTTGCTGTTGATGCTGTGCTGACTGTGACAGCCTTCAATATTAACCCTATTGCTATGGCTTTGGCTGCTATCACTACTGCCACTACCACTATCGCAAACACTACCGCTACAACTAGCACTACTACTACTACTAATCAGCTGATCTGGTTGCATGGCCTGCGGCGGCTGCGGCGGCTGCGGCACATGCGCCAGACTCGCTAGCGGCGGCGCTACTGCGACTACAATGATTGGCACATCGTTCTCGTCTAGGGCCTCTAAATTCGGCGGTGTATGCTGCGGACTAGGCGTCGTAGTCACTTGATCACCCACCACATAACCGTAGAACTTCAGTACGTCCAGTTTGCACATCGGGCAGGTGCGATGCTCGATCAGCCACGGATCGATGCAGCTCTTGTGGAACTCGTGTCTGCAATGAAAATTTGGACACAATTTTTAATACATAATTAAATAAAAAATAATAATAATAATAATAAAATTGGTTAAGGAACGATGCACACTTGCACGGCAACACTCTGATGCAGTCGGGGGGTTTGTAGGCCTCAATGCATATGGCGCAGCAATCGCTGTCAATATCTTTCTCATCGCTCAGCTTGCCAGTCTTTGTTGGAATTTTCATGATGGCCTTTTTCGTGACCGAACATAAATGCCGCTGGAAATAGTTAAAAACAAATATGTTCATGAAAAATTCATATTATTGATGTTAATAAAATTAGTAATGAAATATGATGAGTCTTTTATTATTCCTTGGGCAATTAGATCCAATTAGATATAGAAATTAGAAAAGAATTTAGAGGTACGACTAATTGATAATACGTTAAATTCTGTCACGTTACAAGAGGTAGTCAAGACACTGGTGCTGAGTTTCAGAAGGCATCAGTTCTAACTTAGACTATAGTGTAAACAGCCACAATGCTACGAAGTGTATTTCTACGCGGTTCTTTATATACGAGAAAGTGTGGAAAAGTGGAGAAAGAAAGTTTGGTTCTATTGTATCTCATTTTATTCTATTGTATCGCATAACAAGCTATGGACAATTCTCATAGAGAGTTTGCCAGATATGCGGGGGGTGTTTAATAATACCAGTAATACCAGTGTTTGGAGTTAGATGACGTTACTGATGTTAAATGATATCATTCTTTGGTGTCATCTGTCAAAATTTTAGCGAAATCCATTGCGTATTTCGGTGTTAGCATCTGTTGGAAGTGAACAACTTTAAGTTTTTGTAATTATGGAGAATCTTCAGGAGGGCTGGAAAAAGTTGGAGTATCGTTGGGCCAAATATATCGCTATAAAAGGGGACTATCAGTAGAATAGAAAACATTTGCCCAAAAATATTTTTTTTTTGTAAACTAACACGGGTACTTATCAATCACACCTCGTTCATACATTCCAGCTGAAGTTGTTCTATAATTATTTGTTGTTCTTCTTGCTGGATATAACTGGTACCCAATCCGCACTTCCCGAACTAACTTGAATTATACGGAAGGTGTTACACTCAGTTCTCACCATAAGATCATAATTGTGGAGTTGCTACTAAAGAGAACACCACCAGCTAAGAACTTAGTTGTAGTTCTTCGACAATTTCCTTAGTCTTCCCACAATCCACGTTTACATGGTACATGAGAGTAGTTCGTACAATTGTGTTTATACAATTAAACGTCCATAAATTCTTGTGATATTTGTGATGGAGACTCTAAGTGAGTATTTGTTAAGTATCATTTAGTACAATGGATGAGATTTGTGGTGTGAGTGCTATATCAGACTTCGAACAAAAAAAGAAGAGAGATACTACACTGAGTGAGACGGTTCAGATATTATGTTAGTGTCTGAGTTTCCATAATGCCACTGAGCGATACTATTTAAAAATTCATTAAAAACAGTTTCATATACTATGGCATCTGAGTTAATATTTAGACAGATGGCCCGCTCATTCCAAATGGTACGTGACACTAACAAAAACTGTTCCAAGGCAGTTGAAAGATTGCCACATATACGAGTATCTCGTGAGAGGAGAATTGTAAAAGATGGAGTAAATGTAATTTGTATGTTTGTTTAAGAGTTCTTGTTAAACAACTTATGCAATGTCTAAGTACAGCTTACAAAACACAATGAAACAAATCTGAACTTACCGATTGTTGATCTTTTGTTTGGAGATATCGGAATCTTTGTATATAGTAGAATATCAGCCAAACCAATGAAATAATCATAAGCACTATGAATGAGATGGATACAAATAAAACAGAGGTTCTGCAAGAAGTAAAAATATATTATTTAGAATTGTGTGGATTTTAAGGTACACATTTAAAACAAAACAATCAATTTATCAGAAAATATATATATTTATAATAAAAGATCGTAACCCTAAAGAAGAACTTCTATGTTTGAACTATAAGACACGAGCTATAAGATATGTATTAATTGAATTAAATATACTTATATGTAAATATAAATAAATAGATAAAGTTGTGTAGCATTCCCGATTTGAATATATACTAAAAGCAAATTGAGGTAGCAATACAAATTGAGTTCTCTATATCCACATTTGATGACTCCTACTCAACTCACTGAGTGTTGTAATACTAAAATTGGTATACAACAACAAAAATTACCCAAGTCGTTATTTGTAACGAGATCGCGTTAGGTCGCATATTAATTAGCGACTTTGTAACTATAAATAAGATTTTTCGATAAGAAATTATAGACTTTGTAAGAAGATTCAATGCTAGTGTTACCAACAAAGGAAATGAACTTAGCGTGGGTATTGGGGGTAATTGTGTACCAGTTGCATTAGCTAGAGCAGGCATCGAGCTATAAAGCAAGAGCACAGAATAAGAAGCACGGATGCCTGTAACCGCTAGCAAAATGCTACTAAAGATATAGAATACCTGAAGAAGGTAAATGCTAGATAGCTACGAGAGCCGACTTGCAACAATGCAAGGCAGATCTGGCTTAAGATTGTTCCAAGCAGGTCTATGGAACTGATACCACTAGACGCACAGTTTATCGGAATATTAGTAGGCATCGTATCCCGACACTGCCTTATTAAAACACATGCGTACAGACTTAGACTCCCTGATAACGACTTCTATAAAAGCTACGGAAATGCAGAGAAAGCAGCAAGTGTAGACCCCATTTTATGCAAATGCCTCGCGCTGGCAAAGGGGCGTTTCAAAACATGGGAAAGTACTTCTTTAGCCACATTTCGGAGCTGGAGGGTAAATCAATAAGAAGTATACTTCTATTTCCCAGAGCCAGTAAATGCTTCGCTGACGTGTGAAGTTGAGAGGGACAGGGCTCCTCGTGGTAGCACATATAAGTGATGTCTATGAACAGCCACATTAACCAACCAACCATGAACTTCACGAATTGGAACTACTTTTAAATTAGTTAATTGCCTTCGTATGAAATTAACAAAAGGAAACAAGTTTCAATGCCAGTGCGGCCAACTTCCTATAAAACCCAGAAAGCGGCTTTGTGACAAGCGAGTAACTTGGGAGGAGAATCGAATGCGGCTTCTGTAAAATAGAGAACTATTTTATATATGAAAACTGGAGGAACAGAAATACATCAATTGTAGAGATAAATGAATTGTAATTGTAATTATGTTAATGAGAGAAAGAGAGGAAAAGTGAAAGAGAAAGACAGAGAATATCACATTTATTGTAAAAAAGTATAAAGTATTGAACCAGCACAAACATTTTTAATACATTTTCTGAACAAACCATGAAGATGATATAAAGATGGAATAATGAAAACATAATGGAATAAATTGCAGTTCGGAACATACAACAAGTTTATAGAATACAATAGGAAAATAGTATATAAAAATGCATACGAAGTACATAAATGCAATAAATGAAACATAACCATACGAGTTTAGTGTAGAAAACTTGGAAACTAATAAAAAGTTATCCTTGTAAGTATCAGAAACAATTTTGCTGCTTTTGATGTGTGCCAGTTGTTGTTATTCTTTAATGTTGAGTCCAAAACAGTCACTATCGAGATCAATTTTCTCAGAGTCTTTTATTCTTCTAAATAATTGTCAGCCAATATAAACTATACTAAATGGAAATATTGGGTTTCTTTTTCCATTTAGTATAATTTATATTGGCTGACAATTATTAATTTAGAAGACTCTTTAAGAAAATTGATCTCGACGGTGACTGTTTTGGACTCAACATTAAAAAATAACACCAACTTTCTTGCATAATAATATTAAGCTCTGTTTGGACTCAACATTACACAATAATAACAACTTTCTTGTATAATATCTAGTATCGAATCTTCTAAGTTGTGTTTACAATAAACTTTCTATGCAGGAGTTCTGTTTTAAAGAAGTTTTAAATATGTTCAATTAAACGGTAGTTGTGAAAGATTATCGTCAATAGATGGCATTGTAATACAGTCCTGAACTGTTCGCAACATCATCAATTCTATTGTCTAGATACTCGGATATGTTGTAGAACTTTGTATAACTAAATTAAACAGTGAACAACGCTATAACTTACTTTTTTATGATCTACAACATATCCGAGTTTCATCTAAGACGCAGGCGGCTGGTCTGAATGGTTTTCTGGTGTAATCTACAAATACATATTAGGAAAATGCAAAGGTGTCAGTTAGTTTGTGGAACTCTATACAAGTAGTACTGGTATAAAGATAAAATTATTTCAAAAATAGACTACAAAGAGACCTTATAAGTGATATTTTAGAGAAGTCTTTCTGAATTTTTGGTCGCTATTGATGCTCAAAAAGCAACATTGAATTCCGTGATGGAAATCGGATTGTTATATTTGAATATTAATAGGAGAACTAATGGGGCGAATTACATTTAACATTTCAACTTCCTTAAAAAATAAAATAAAAAATATGCCAAGAAATTATTCTAACATAAAAATACAAAAAATTGTTAATTATTTATTCTTGCATTAAATACAATTATTTTTTGCTCATGGATTTGGGTCAAATCTTATAAATAACAACAACAACAAAAAAATGGTCGAATAAAACAAAATTAAAGAAACAAGCCGAAGAATACACACAAATCTTTTAATGTTTGCTGCTTAAAGTTTATTGCTCTGTGGGCATATACAAATTGTTCGCACATTTATAGAACAATCGCAACGATGTCCCCTCTGTGTGCGTTATCAAGAGTACTCGTGTTTAACTTTTAAGAATTATATCAGTCAAAGAAACGTTCATCCCCGTCCGAGACGACGCCGCATTGCGAAAGCGCATTTGCATTTGGGACTTAAAAATTCAGACTTTGAAAAGAGTCGTTTATAAATCTGAGCAAAATGTGAATGAACTTTTAATTATAAATTAAATAAATTTCTGTTGCAATTTTGCATATGAGAATATATGAAGGAGATTACTGAGTTCAACAGCTCAAATGGAGGGTACCTAAATAATATTCAGATGAAGGTAAGTCTGGAAAAGGCCTATAAGAAATTGAGGAGGAGGGAGGTAATTGTAAGTAGGCTAATGAAGCACAAGAGAAGCAAGAAGAATCGTAAAGGAATTTTCACACAATTAGCATATGAAGGAGATTACTGAGTTCAACAGCTCAAATGGAGGGTACCTAAATAACATTCAGATGAAGGTAAGTCTGGAAAAGGCCTATAAGAAATGAGGAGTTGGGAGGTAATTGTAAGTAGGCTAATGAAGCACAAGAGAAGCAAGAAGAATCGTAAAGGAATTTTCTCACAATTAGCATATGAAGGAGATTACTGAGTTCAACAGCTCAAATGGAGGGTACCTAAATAATATTCAGACGAAGGTAAATCTGGAAAATGCCTATAAGAAATTGAGGAGGTGGGAGGTAATTGCAAGTAGGCTAATGATGCACAAGAGAAGCAAGAAGAATCGTAAAGCAATTTTCTCAATATTAGCATTGGGATATTCGAACAAACTTCTTCCACGAGCCAGTGTTACACAGCTGTGTTTCAGCTGTGATCACAGAAGAAAGGTGTCTGTGTACTCCATAGTGTTACGCCAGATCTTGGGGAAATAGCTACACTATTTTAGCATATACTACCAATAATCAGAGAGCACAGTTACTACCAGGGTCTTAGGAATCACCGTTGAATATACACCAAAAATTAGATTTACTGCTTAGTATACTATCGAGGCATAGAGGACATGGAGGTCGACTTAATGTAAGAGTATCAAGAGTGAAATAAAAACAAAAAAATATAAATGATTATCACATATGTAACATAATTTTTTAACACCATTCCTTGAATAGTTTTAAATGTTGATTTTGGCCCAAAAACATTCATATCAAACTTTTTTGTTCCAATCGTGAATGAAAACGAGATAAAACACTGAGGCGAGCGCGAGACGATAGTGAGAATCAACCTTAAAATTAGCCTCCATACTGCCACCTATGCTCACATACGATTTGATATCACTCGATTAATTATTAAATAACACTGTATTTATAGAATGATGAAGTTCGGCTCTCTTGAACAGTTTCTATATTAACGCATTTCTATATATTTGTATACTCTCACTTACCTATTTAAACTGTTGATGGGACGCGACCCGCTCCTGCCCTCAATAATGGCGCAAGTCACTTCAACACCCTGGTCGACAAGATGGGCCATATTCAAGCCGATTTCCTGATACGTTATCACGGCGGTTATATTGCCTGTTAGGGGATTAGAAAACATACACAATTATTAAACATTTACGAGCAAGATTGGCAGTCTAAAAAAAGACCGTCGTTCGAAAGTGCGCAGTTCGCAATTCCATTGAGGGTACTCACGGTTTTTGCCTTTAATTTGCATTTTCTCCAAATTCATGACCGGCTTGTCATTGTATATGATCACCCCGGCGGCCCCTTTGGCATGCACATTCTTCACCTTCTCCTCGAACGTGCAACGACCGCGACGCACCAGCGCTATCCAGGGAATTCCGGCTGCTGGTGTGGCATCACCGCGTATGCCCAGCACATTCGGCGAGCAGGCGGTGTCATCTTTGGAGTCTTCAGCATCGCTCACGTGCACCAATTTGCCCTTGACAGTCAAAATTTTACCCTCACCGTAGCGAGCCTTCTCCTCGCTGTAAGAGACGTCCACAGGATTGGGCGCCAGATAGGAATAGTTGAGGAAGGCATATGTGTAGGAATCCATAGCGATGCGATCTTCGTTCATACTTATGGAGCCGAGTGTCTGCGAATTGTTCGCTGTGCGAAAATAGCGCTCCAAATCCGGATTCGCTATGGACATGGCAGCGACGAAGGTGGTAGTTGTGGTTGTAGAACTGAGGCCGCCCAGCAGGCTGAGGCAGGACAGCATTAGCAGCGATTTGGGACACATTTTTCGCTGTTATTTTCGAGAGTGACTGATTCCCTGCTTAATTTGCACTTTTCGCTGTTGCGTAAAACGAGGGCTTAGTTTCTCTCTTCAGCATGTGGTGTGTGGCTTCACACCCTCAATTTGTTAATGTTTTCGGTCAGTTGACTAATGTGGAAGTTGGTTCAATACGCTACTGTCGGCTGCTGGCAAATTTGCTCAACTTATGCCAAGTTGCCATTGCAGTGAATGACGTCTGTTGTAGCTGTGTGGGAGCTCTTGTGTATGCGTCTCTTTTCACACCTTTCGTTCAACAATGTCGCAAGTGTTCTGAAATAAGAATAACACAAAATAAGAAAACAATGTTTTTAATGATTTTTTTTTCATTTCAATGCGTCATAATAAAATTGGGTGATACTTCGTGATAAGGTTTGTCGTCATTTTAAGCTACAACGTCAGCTCTTTGTTTTAATATTAATTTACTTGCAATATCAACAACGCTCGAGTGAAGGTTTCCTGACCCCCCTTCTGATACCTCACAACCTATTCAGGGTCTCTCAAGGAGAATATTTTTACATCTACTGGTTAAAAATAGCTACAAGCAGTCAGCTGTGAATCATAAGAGTGTGTTATCGCCATCCTTTGAGGAACTAAATTTAATCCTTCAATTTCGATAGTTGGTGGAATACAAAATTATATTTGTACAGCACCAACAGAGAAGAATATATTTACAGAGATAAATATGAATCTACCCTCGGCCTCCAAGTTTAATTCTACTTTAAAATATCCAAAGATGTCTTTTCACAATCTCCATTCTATTTACAATGTAATTTTCTTCGACAAACTTTCTTTCCGCTGCAAGGAATAAGCTCTGATATTTTACCAAAGTGTCTTCCAAATAAATTGTAGAATATTTTCTCAATGTAGATTGCATGGAACAGAGTGTCTGTTCTGCCAATTTGTACTACTCAATTAATTGTTTTACTGTCAATCACATTTCTCCATCCATCACAGTATCTCTTTGCATTGATTGCATTAAATCAGTCGCCACAGTATCCAGCTCGCTTGTATTTTGGCATCTTGTAATGTTATTATTTTCATTGATATTGAATAATAAGTAATAAATAATGAATAATACATATATCATACAAGTAAACTAATCTAGGCACTAACAACTAAGGCCTTCAGCCCAATCAAAAATATAATCAATAACGCACGCCATCCACCACCTGGGGTTAAATTGCCACAACCCTGATTAAATAACACCTCAAGTACAAATACATTTTTAGTGGCTTGGTGTCCATGATTCATGACTTGCTTGACAGGGAATTGTTTTTTTATTTCCTTTGTAATATTTTCATTTCAACTGTCTTTTTACCTCTAAATATCTTCCAAGTTTGGAGTGAATTATTCATATGTGGTTGATTTTCACTCTAACTTTCAGAAATCCACTTAACTAATGATAAATGTATTATTCTTAATTAATTGTATTATTCTTAATTAAGTTTATTTGTCTCAAATTTATTGACAGACAAATTTCTCCCGGTAGATCCAAATGTGTGGTTATGCCACCTTTATAATTGTCAGAAGGAGAATTATTGAAACATTTTTGGCTGATCTTATAGCTATTTAGGACACGCCACTTGTCCTCATCAGAGATCCTTCAATGAAAGGCAATTTTTCCCAAGCATTTTTTAAGGCTCACAAATCAACAGCTACCAGCTATGAACCCTCCCAGGAATTGAACCTGGGCTTTCAGCTATTGGAGCTCTGTCCATACAGACAACTACACCAACTGCAGGTGGTGAACTCACTTATAAAATTCTGTCCATGTACTGTCTCAGTCCACCTAAATCCACTCTAAACTACTGTTTATTATTATTATTACTATTATATCTTACATTATAGTTAATTATGACCCCAAGAAGGGAATGGAGAATGAGTGAGGCTTTCGAGCCGAAAAGAAACAGATTTTTTAGAAAGAAGCACTTTTGAGACCAAGTCCGGGGCAGGATGTGAACCTGGGACCCTTTGAGTGTGAGTCTAGCATGCTTACCATTAAAACTGGGACCCTCCGAGTGGGAGTCAAGCAAGCTTACCACTAGACCATGGAGCTGAGAATGCTTTCAAGAAAAATCAGTGGTCTGGAGACGGTAAACAATTTTAAAAGTGCATCTTCACATCTTTGAAGTACTTTAGAAAAATATGAAAAAATTTCTTTGTTAACTAAACCAACAAAATTTAAATTATTGCGATTTTCTAGATAAAATAATTTGTTTTTTTATATTGTTATTTATCTGGAGACTTCCATGAAGATATTAGATCAATACCTTTGGATTAGAATCAATTTCACTTGCACTGACTCCAACTCACCCCCATGAAGATAATAGTTCAATTCCTCTGTAGTCGAATCAATTTCACTTGCACTGACTCCAACTCACCCCCATGAAGATAATAATTCAATGCCTCTGGAGTAGAATCAATTTCACTTGCACTGATTTCAACTCCGTCTCCGACTCTTACTCCGTCTCCGACTGAACAAATCCACCACTCCTCACCCGACACCTCAGCTTTATGGAATACTCATTAGTATATGATGTTTATCCTGCAACACTAATTCTCACTTTCGTTTCAATCCTAATGACAAGATTTCTGTTAATGACTACAACCGAGTATTCAAGCAATCACTGCAGCATGAAAACACTTTCGATTTTCAATCGACTCAGTTGTTAGAGAAAAGTTAGTTTCCTTAAAAATCTGTTAATGCTTAACTGTAACACTGGGAACTGTTATATATCTTTCCCATCCAGCACCACGGCGAATGTTTACGAAAACTGTGCGTCTCGACTTAGTTTAAATAGAGTAAATCTCTTAGGATTATTTTATTTCAATTAGCTGCACTTGGTTTGGTCATGTCGAGCACCACAACCAGACAGTTTTCTCTTTCGCCAACAGAGCCAGGCTAAACCTCACCAAGCCAGCCAGCAAAACGGTTGCAAAATTAGCGATGGACACAAACAAAAAAACGTAGAACAGAAGTGACTATCGTAAATAGGTAAAATCCTAACATTCATAATTGAAATGGCTGAAATACGCCAGAAGCGCAACTGTAGAGATTTATTTTTGTCATTGTTTTTTTTCCTTTTTGTCTGTTTTTCTTCCAATTTGTTTTGCTGTTTTTTCCGTTACGCACATTTCAGGCGCCCCGTATTTTTTCCACCCTTTAATTTAATTAAGCTAAATTAAACTAAAGGCGAACAAAGCCGCTAACGCGTCACTTACTAAGACTCAGCATTTAGACAGAAATAAAACAGAAATAAAGCCTGTGTGTAAATTATAGGAAGTCTGTTTGGTAAGTAACCGAAGTGGTTGCACCCAATAACGTCGCAAGAAGGAACTCCAAATTTGAAAAGTTAAAACAAAACACATAAAGTTAAAACAGAAAATAAACAATAAAACTAGCAAATGAAAATGCAATAAAAAGTGGACGAAGAAAAGAAATAAACAAAAAATTCAATTGAGGGAAATAAAATTCTATATCGAAATAAAATTTTATATACTAAATTCATATCAAAATAGAAAAGAAGACACTAATCCGAAATTTGGGACACTTTGAAACTTAAAAATTGGCAAACAAATCAACAATTAGAAAAGGTAAAAAACTTAAAAAATGTTGTAGAAAAATTAAATCATAAAAATAGTCGTGGAAGAGGCCCCCGAATTATTTGCTTCAATTCGCAAAGGATTCCAATAGGGAACAATCTAATAGGGTACAATCCTATAGGGAACAATACTATAGGGAACAATCCTAAAGGGAAAAATACTATTTAAATCCTATGCAATCCTAAAGGAATTTTGAGAGATAAATAGATATTCCTCAACTGTAGGTGCAACTCGTAGTGAACACTCATATTGTAGAGGTCGGTTTGGTCCGTCTAGGACATTCCATGTGCCCTCATTGTACTCTAATTGTACCCTAACTGTAGCTTAATTGTAGCCTAACTGTACCCTAGGTAGGTAGGTAGGTAGGAGTGGCCGCCTAGTTTGCCAAAAGCACAATTGAGTACACATAATGACCCATTGTGATACCACGGTGTGGCGCCGTTCAAACACTGACTAAAAAGTTACCTTACTTGGGATGGTGATAGTCAGCGCAAGGACAGCGCCAACTGTACCCTGACTGTAGCCTAACTGTATCCTAACGGTATCCTAACTCAACCCTAATTGAACCCTAACTGAACCCTAACTGTAGCCTAACTGTACCCCAACTGCACCCTAACATTATATATTCACCAAAAGAATACTTTCCAAATATTACATCTTGACACTTACATCTAGACTTCTGTACTTTTCAATTATGATTTAATGCAGCATTGGTGACATTTACCAATCGGCTTTTGTGGAATTCACTGGAAAAATGAATTGTCTATTAAATAAATATTAAAATACAATTAATTGCTAATTTAAAAATAATGAATATTTTTATCATTGTCATTGCTGAAAAAACATAAGAAAATTGCTGAACTATGGACCGGATCTGGTGTCGTTTTTGTCACGTGCATTCAACACACGTCGATTCGTGCTAGAAAGGCTTGAAATGAATATCAACAAAAGCACACAAACTGAGATTTCATGTATTTCCAAGAATTATTCATGAATAGGTCGTGTTTCGTATATTAGAAAACAACTGTCAACAGTTTATTTTGAGACAGGATCACGTCCTATGCAAAACGCATGTACGAAATTATGTCTTAACAGTTTCTTTCAGAGTCACAAAACAAAGCGACCTTCACACCTGTCATGAGCAATGCATTTTATAAGCAAAAACCCTTTAAAAAGTCAATTACTAAAAGTAACTACAAGTAATGCATATTGCAATTGCAACTGAGTGACCCTAAACCACTATGGACGAGGCACAGGAAGTACGGCGAAAAGATTGTGGTTAAAGCGCCAAAAATACCTTTGGCGACAATATCTTCAACGAAGTTTCTATTAAATGGAGTCTGGTAGAGGGAAGTGTGGGCAAATATTCCATCCTACATATTTAATAATAATTATTAACTATACGAGTATACCATAATTGATATTTCTAGTACCAGATCTGAATGCAAGTGGCACCTCAAAAGGTTGAACAGAAACACATCAGCTTAAAGTACAAAAATGCTCGATTGTTCAGCAAAGGGAATCAATTTGAAATGAAAACCACACCCAAAGTGGAACATTGCAAACTTCTTTGCAACTCTTACAAACTTTTAAAATTTTGGCACAACTCAAGGTCATTCACCCACACAACACATACACACAAACACACATAATCACACACCCACAACACTCTCACGCGCGCACACAAACGCCAGTATGATGGTTGACTGTTATCTTGTGCTGGCTGTGGACGTGCGAAACCGCAAATCCTTTAATGAAATGCAGCGAAGCATGCAAAATTTAATGCAACATTTAAGCAACACAACGACACCGACGTCAGCCAACATGAACGCGAACACGAACATGAGCATGAACATGAACATGAACAGCACCAATAACCATAACATTAACGAATGTGACGCCAAGCGTGGGCGCTGCTCTTATAGAGATGCCAAAGCAGCTTAAGTGAAATGAGAAAAAAATAGGGTGTCTTTGATTAAGTGGCATTTGTGTGCCAACGCCCCTGGACAGCAGGTCGTGTGCTGGTGCTAAGGGGGGTCAAATGAGCCACAACACAGCCCACAAAAAAGCACAATAAAAATGCGTGGCTTTAAATTTTCGCTTGGCGTTTGTTGCCAAGTGGGCAAGCGAAAAAATGCGTTTTAATGGGAAAAAAGAGTGGCGCATCGGAGGCGTTGGAGGCGTTTGTCACTTGGTTGTTAATGTGTGCTCGTTGGTGTCATAACATGCGGTGCGGTTGCGAAACTGGTCGCTATTATTGTTGTTGTCGTTGTTGTTGTTGTTGTACACTCGCTGCAACCGCTGGCATTGCATATTAATGCAATTTTATTGTACGCGCGACGCCATGAAAATGCAAGTCTTTGCAATCACTGGCTTGGCGGTTGTAGTTGTTGTTATTGTTTTTGGTGTTTTCGGTGTCGTTGTCGCTGCTGCTGTTGCTGTTGCTTGTTTTCAATGTCAGCTGGCAACCAGTTTTAAATGCAGTGTGTATAAAATGTAATTAAATTTTATAATTTGATGTTTTTTTCTACTTATTTTTACCATTTAAATTATTTGATAATACAAATTTGTATTTATAATTTCACTTTATTGAATTGCTCTCTCGTTTTTTTACCTGTTTGTTATTATGTTATAGGTTAAATATAGACTCCAGGATACAGCATACGAGGGCGGATTGATATTGAAGCTACCTAAGTAGGAAAAAAACATTTTTTTTTCAAAAACCATTTATTTCTCAACATAGTCTCCTTTTACTTCGACACACTTAGTAAGACGATATTCCAACTTTTGTATACCATCTGAATAATATGCTTTCGGGAACCCTTCAAAATACGCGTTAGTTTCGGTAATCACTTCTTCGTTTGAGATGAACCTTTTTCCTGCGAGCCATTTTTTCAAGTTTGGAAACAGGAAAAAGTCACTAGGAGCTAAATCTGGACTATAAGGTGGATGATTAACCAATTCAAAGTGTATTTCACGTAATTTTAGCATCGTATGTAATGCTGTGTGAACCGGTGCGTTGTCTTGAAGAAAGAGCATTTTTTCCTTCTTTATGTGGTCGTTTTTCCTTGTACTACTTTCCTGTGATTGTGGATCCTTTCTCAAGATAATCGATGAGCAATATTCCGTGTGCATACCAAAATACAGTGGCCATAACCTTGCCAGCCGATTTCACTGCCTTCGCCTTCTTCGGAGCACTTCCACCAGCTTCCACCCATTGTTTCGATTGATTTTTGGTTTCAGGTGTGTAGTGGTGGACCCACGTTTCATCAACATTTATTAATCGACGCCAAAAATCAACAGGATTACGCTTTATCATGTCCAAACACCGCTGTGAAGTGGTCTGTCGAACTCGTTTTTGTTCGACACTGAGCAAACGCGGTACCCATCTTGCCGATAGCTTTTTCATATGCAAATGTTCATGCAAAATGTTGAACACACGTTCATATGATATGTTTACCATTTCAACAATCTCACGCAACTTGACTCGGCGATCATTCATAACGATATCGAGGATTTTCTTGATATTTTCTTCAGTAACCACCTCTTTTGGCCTTCCTGTTGATGGTATTGTTGCAGTGCTTGTTTGGCCGCGTTTAAATTCAGCAATCCAATATTTTACCATGTAATCTGACGGAGCAGACTCACTGTAATGTTTATCGAGCTTTTCTTTTGTCTCTTTCGCCGTTTTCCCTTTCAAATCATAGTGTTTAATCACTGCACGAAATTCGCTTTTTTCCATTTTTCAAGAAACACAAAAGTTGCTTACTTCAAACGACTACAACAAATAAACTAATCGATGAATTTGGGTGAAATTTGAATAGCTGAAGTTTGACAGATCGCAATTTCTGAAAAAAAAGTGTTTGTGTTTGTGCTGCCATCTAGCGCTATGTAGCTTCGATATCAATCCGCCCACGTACATAACATGAGATAATGTGCAGAATTAAATAGAAACAGTTTTCATACCGAATAAATGAAAATAAATATTAAATAAGCACTTTACTGCTCCCAAATATGTTATGGAATCTGGAATATGGAATCTGATTTTGTTTAATCAAAATTTTTCTATAAATAGAAACTGTCTGAGACATCGATTGGAAACTAGTGAAACAATCCGCGCATTGAAGTTTAGTGCGTACTTTCTGGACTTCATAAAATACACAGGATTTGGCTTATGCAATATATCATATATTTATATATTTGCCTTTCTGAAGAGATCAGATGGCACGTACACAAACAATGGCCTGGAGACCCTTGAGCTTCTTGCCAGCGTGCACTTCCCAGGTTCACAATCCTTACTCAAGCCCAAACGGAAATGGTACAGGAGCATAAGCCATTAAATAGAAATGCATATCCGATGTTGATATGCATATCAGGCAGGAAAACAACTACTCATGCTCTCTAGAATCTCTCGAAAAAGATTGAATATGCAGCTTTATGAACAATAGCTGGGAACTTAATCAAAAATGTCGCTATGACTATATACAGCTATCACTGGTCTGGTGTAAAAAGCTGAAACAAAAGACAACAGAGACCAAGATCAATAAAATACAAAGAGTAGCCTGTGCCTTCACGACTGGAGCCATGAAGTCAGCTACGATAGCAGGCCTGGAGGTATTATTAAACCTACCTCCAATTCAATTATTTATCAAGGAAAAAGCGCTGCAATTCCCAGCAAAACTCATCTGAGAAAATGAACAAGGTTCAGTGCGCTTATGGCAAACCTTACTTAGGGACGAAACTGAAATCCAAACGACTAATCTAACCCTAACTGACTTATGTCACCCTATGTATGACTTCACACACAACTTCAAGGTCACATTCCCGAGTATGGTTAACTGGGAGCAGAATAGACTAACGCCACCTTATACTCGTAATGCTCATGTATGGTACACAGACGGCTTAAAAACTGAGGAAGGAATTGGGGCCGGGGTTTATGGGGAAAAACCCAGAAATCATTCATGCACTAGCCTGGGACGAGAAAATCTGTTTTTCATGCCGAAACTCAACGCTATCGAGCTCTGCCCAAGAGAGGAACTAGATAGAGGTACAATAAATATTCACATCCTTATCCACAGTGGCAGCAAAGCAGCACTACTAGCTCGGAGCTTCATTGTCATAAAATCAATTTGGGATTGTCTTCAACTGCTGAAGAGACTAATAACTAACAACAAAGTGCATCTGATCTGAATGTCAGGTCACAGCGCACATATAAGGAATGAAGAGGCAGATGAACTCGCTAGGAAAGGGGCAGCCATTGGACCGGAACCATTATTGGACCAGAACCATTATTGGACCCGAACCATTATTGGACCGGAACCGTTCTATGCGCTGCCATAGAGTTCCATGAAGTACAACCTAAATCAATGTTTAGAGGTTAAATCAAATCAATATTGGTTGGAAACACAAGATATAAGAGTCGCACAAATCTTCATGCTAAAAAGATCCCGTAAAAGAGCTATAGAAATTCTAGGTTTAATGAGAACATGTACTTGCATAGTCTCAGGCTTTCTAACTGGGTAAACAAAAACCTATATACCCTGAAGATAAGCCCAAATGAGTGTTGTAGGTTATGTCACGAAGAAAAGGAAATATCTGAACATTTGTTGTGTCAATCTGAACATGTGTGTAACTGTCTAATCTGGACCAGACTTCGTAACTTAGGAAACTATTACCTAGAACCGCCAGAAATTGAGGACAAATCTTCTAAAAGGATATCAGAATTCTTAATGAATTCCAAACTCTGGGATGTTTTATAGATAGAGCTTGTCAAATAGGTCCATAGGTGGCCGCAGTGACTAGGTGATTTGTTCCCGCTTTCAAACTATCTAATTTAAGCCTTTCTGTATTAAAGGAACTGACTTCTTTCCTTTGTTTTGCATTTTTGTAATCTTTTTGAGACACAGTAAAGGAGTCCATGGTTGATATTCTTGATCGGTATAATTATCTAACATTCCCAAAATACCCATTCTATAATATCTCTGTAAGTTATAGAAAAAAGGACATATTTTCGGAAACCTGCTACTTTGTGATTAGGGACGAAAGTCCAACAAGCAACTGAGTTTGGTTTTCTCACTTAATGTGTCCAAAATTCCTCTATAAACTTAGGTAAAAGTAATCTCTATATTAATCCACTAATATCAGTCAATATTTACTCTGAAAAACTATTGGGAATATCTCCTACATTCCCAGACATTTCTGGATGCAAAAATTACAAAGGCAGTCGAGGTAAGACGGTACACAAAATCATGAGGCAATCATCGATGATCAACATGAGGACGTATCGTACTTGTGGGAGGTGGTATTTACATTGCCCTCTGATGAAATCAACGAATAATTTGGCACTAAAACATAAATAATTTGGATTCTAAATAAATTAATCTAGAAAAGGTGATAATAGTGGTCTTCGTTAAATCTCCCCACAACAACACTGCAAAAAAACCGAATCAAAAACCTACAAGAATAAAACAAAAAAACCAATTCGTAATGGGAATTTTTGTTGTTGGTGGCTTTCTCTCACTTTCGTTTGGGAAATTTTTATGGTGGCCCGAACAAAGTGTGCAAAATTTTCGAAAATATAATTTTTTCTCCTACAAATTCTCGTAAAATTTCTCAATTTATCTTGTTTTTATTTTGTTTTCTATTTGAGCTATTTTTATGAGCAAAGGCAATTTGCACTTTCGTAAATAAAAACAAATATATTAAATATTCTCAAAACAACAGCAACAACAACAACAATGGCCACAATTTAGAAAGATCAATGACTCAAACTCACTTTTCCTTTATTCAACGCTATTCAAATAGAATTTTTGCGCATTTTCGTTGCTTCGCAGTCTCAGAAAATTGTACGTTTTGTGAAATTTTTGATCCGTAGCCAAAATTTATTTATTTGAATAAATTCTCAGCAAGAATTTTGTTTATCAACAAAGCGACGACAATGGCGATTGATTCCCTTCGTCCGAAAATATCAATTTTACTATCCGCCAACAGAAATCGTGCAGATAACATTGGCGTGTGGCAACCGCACCCGCACCTGGCCCATATATTCCGCAGGTGTTCTTTTAAACACTGATCAAGCGGAAAATCCTTCACTAATCGCTGACGTCAGTCAACCCCGCAAGAGGCTTTATATTGTGTTATTCACACATAATTTAGCAAATTTGTTTAAGTTTTTTATTTAGCATCATTAAATTAAATATACATAAATAAAATTATGTATAAATAGACAAAAATTTGCTATTGTTTAAGAGTTGTTGCTTCATTTCTAGCACTGTCAGGATATTTTATTATATATTTACTAGGGTGGTCTATCTGTACAGAGATCCGTTATATACAGATAAGGCTAAATAATTCGAAGGGCGACAGGTATCCAGATACTCCGTTAGTGGCTGAGCTATTTTTAAGACTGGACCCTCAGTCAAGTTGATTGTCGGCACGGGTCGTAAGACACCTTAATCTGTCCCAGGGGTGTTTGATACTTATTTTAGAGGCGGAATCGACTCGCCCTGTCACAGAAATTTCATTAGGCTTTTGTGACCTTTTGTGCCACGCCTTCCATTCCTGCCGCTATTGGTCGTGGACTGCTTATTTCATATTCGCAGCTGACCTACATGTCTGTAGATTGTTCAGCTATCCGCCACCTGCTGACTCTCCTAGTAGCCTAAGGCTCGGTCCTATGTTTCGAATTCGGGTATGAAGAAGTGTATGAGTTCGCTTATAAAGTGTTCGTAACAGCAACAACATAAAAATTACAACAAAGTTTTTGGTTTCGAGTCGTTCGGGTATGAACATGTAGAAGCGAACGCATAGAAGAGGAGAGAAGAAAGAAGAAGATTATTATATATCTTACACCATAATTAATTATGACTGCAAGGGGCTAGGGCATAAGTATTAGCCTACTGAGGCTTCGACGCGAAGAGAAAACGATATTTTAGAGAGAAGCATTTTTGAGACCAAGCTTGGGACAGCTTGGATTTGATCTTCCGACCCTCTGAGTGTGAGTCTAGAATGCTTACCACTAGACGACAGAGGGTGGCTATATGCTTTATTAATTATGTAGCAAACTATTGAGAGACCCTTGAGAAAGATTCCGTTTTCTGCTATTTTATGTCCTCCCATTTGGTGAGGGAATAGGGAGCAGAGAGAAAATGATATAAAACTGGTATCGACATTTATGGACCTTCCTTACACTCTCTTGGCACAAATAATTATTTATAATATGCGTAATGAGCAACGTGGATAGACCAATGTGTTGTACGATTTGGTTCCAATATGGATCAAGTGATATACTCGTATGCTTATTGTCTTCCTTGTTATAGTAATACTGGGTAGTGATATGATAGGGTGATTATGACAATATCATACAGTTGAAAGTTGAAAGACAGTATTGAAATACTTCACACATGATTATAATATATTTCTTCAAAACCTTTGACCATCAAGTTTTCTTTCATTGTCTCTCCCATAATTAAAGTCTACTATGTTAAAAAGTGGTTTTCTCTTCATCTATATATATATATATATATATATATATATATATATATATATAAATATATATATATATATATATATATATATATATATATATATATATATATATATATATATATGTATGTATATAAATTTTACTCAACGGTACACTGTTTAAAAGCTTCCAGAACTTGGTTCGCGAATCTATTTCTGAAGCATATCTGCTAAATGTCTAGGATTACAGCCACATTTGTTATATTTGATTTCTGAAGGATTTCCCTCACGTCTCGACAAGAGTTGATCTATTTTCTACTAGTCTGAAGTAGCAGGCCGTGGGTTTAAAATTTATACTTGAATTATACCCACATCAACCTATCTCCGTGTAACAATTTTCACGTAGTCTCTAAAATCCTGTTTTTGTCTTTAAAGAGAATAATAATCAGGATCTCAAATTATTTAAAATGCAAGTTGGAATTTTCAGCAAAGGAATTTTCTCAAATTCTTGACTAATTTAAATGGACAAAGCAACTTTTTTCCACAGCGGCAAATTACATCCTTCCATTCTGAACATCCGTTCCATTCGCTCAATTAAGTAACCAGACAACTTCTCAGCACTGCGCTCCTTCAAGTATACGCCTTGTCTATGGAAGGTCACGCTAATTTATGCGACATTTAAAAGGGTTTTCTTGTGTTTCGTTGTGTTTGCTCAGAAAGAAAATGCGACTTGAATTGACAAGTAAAAAGTTGATGCCTCATGTTGGGCAGCAGTGACATTTTGAAGCTAGAAAAACTGCAATTAACTGTCAATTTATTTTTCTTTAAAATTTGAATTAATTTTAATTGTGTGAGCCTGAACTGAGCCAGTCGAGGGAGGTCAAGGAAAGCTGTGCGAGATTACTGTCTGTGGATTATTCATAAAGGACAATAATTAACAGCTTTTATTTTTGCCTCTCTCATAAGAGTTTATGCACCTCTGAGATAATGAATGAAAATAACCAAATTTTATAGAATATATTCAAAAAACTTACGACAAACTACTGCGAATGGAACTGAAAATTTTGCATTATGAAATGAACGTTCACATCGCTTAACACACAAGAACTGAACATCCTAAGAGTAGGCTTACTTTCATTGATATTTCGTGATAAGAATTTTCATGAGTTGAGCATAAAATATGAAATTACTTTGTACTTTTGGATTGAACTACTCATCAATTCTCCTCTGTTAGATGATGCAAAATTTCATTTTATTATGAAGAATGATGAAAATAGAGTCTTTCTATCCATTTGTCTGACAATTTAATCTGACATGCATAGAAAACAGCACGCCTGGTCTCCTGGTTCCTATGCTACCAGACGTTAATTTGCATATTTTTGTTATTGGCAATTTCTCAATCACTCTGAAAAAGGACGTGATGGATTAATATCATTAGGCAGTTGTATAAGGTCTTAACTACATGCAATATTATGTCACAGTGGGACATCTGCAAAACGGTGGAGTAGGAAGGTGAGGTAAGTTGAGATTAATACTAGAACTGGGATGGAATTTCATACGACAATTCGGCGTAATGATAGAAGAAGCAATTATTCAGCTGCTGAAATACAAACTACTGAACAAAGATGGAACAATTGTACGTTGCATTATATATGCATGTGTCCTTGTGTGTTGCCTATAAAATCAATGAAGTAATAAATCCATGGAACATATTTATATACTCGTATATTCTGCATTATATCAAAGTAGTTAAAAGTACTTTGGTAAGTCATCGATGATTTCTCTTTGATATTCTGTAGGAAAGAAAGAGGAAAATCTACTTGATGAACTTGGGAGCTTTGAGAAGGCGTATATACATACACCTACTTCATATCGATAACAAATATAGACAGATCTGCATAGTATTTCTCATACCTGTATATATGATACACTTTCTCTATTTATAAACCTAACTTCAATTCTAATCCCAGTGTGTATTACTGTAAGTTACTGAGAAGTAATCAGTTATCTTCATGCCAAGAACATTTCGTGGTATTATGATGACCATAGGTAGGTAGGTAGGTAGGAGTGGCCGCCCAGTTTGCCAAAAGCACACTTGAGCGCACATAATGGCCCATTGTGATACCACGGTGTGGCGCCGTTCAAGCACTGACTAAAAAGTTCCCATACGATGACCATAACTTCTCTGGAAAGCACATGTGGATTTTGTAACAAGTAAGGCAAGTAGAGCATTAATGTATAGCTGGGAAGACATGGAGTTGCAAACCTTACATTGAAATGGATGTACACATGATAGTTAGGCCAGTTCTAACATATGGAGCAGTGGCATGGGCTCAAAGAACCAAATAGCTCACCACGAAGAAGACTTTGAACAAAGAACGACTAGCATGTAAATGTATTACCGGAGCTATGAAAACGTGTCCCACTGCAGTTAGAACACTTTTAAATCTTACTCCGCTACATATTAAAGTAGAAATGGATGCAAAAAGAACCCTATTAAGAATCGTCAAGGAAGGTGCTGGCCGCGAGAAAATTTGTAGTAATAAACACAGCATCGTTGCCACTATACCCCTCGCGGACCTACCTAGAGACGATATGAACAAAATATATAACTTTGGAAACGCTTCACAGTTGTGTTTGGGAAGGAATGGAAACCTGAATCACTTCTAGATATCCTAAAAGATCATACCATCAAGTGGTTCACATATGGTTCATAAATAGAAGAAGGGATAGGATATTTGGGCCGAGGGTCAACCACTCCGAATCAATGGGGAAATCACCCAGCATTTTCCAGGCAGAGATACATGCAATTTGCCTCTGTGTTATCTTTAACCTCCGACGTAACCTTGTGGGTCAAGACATTGTTATCATGTCTGACAGCCAAGCAGCTATAAAAGCACTCAATTCATACGCGATTCATTCTAAACTCGTATGGGAATGCATAGAGCTTTTAAATAAGTTAGAGAGCCTCAATAAACTTTCCATAATATGGGACCCAGGACACACTGGATCCCTGGAAATGAAAAAGTGAATAATCTTGCCAGGAATGGGACAGCCACACCTTTTATTGGAACTGAACCTTTTATTGGGGCAAATACCATAACCGATAAATTAAAACAAGAGGAAAAATCCAGAAGATCACGCTACCAAAACTTAGGCAATCCAAGCTCATGATTGGGGACTATAAATCAAAACGTGCAGCTCTATGTCTACAGTTAAGCAAAAACAATTTAAGAACTCTGACAGGTCACCTAACAGCCACTTTCGTTTAAGAAGCCACCTCATGAAACTGGGACTCTCACCAGTAAAGAGCAGGTTCTGCTCGGAGGCAGAAGAAACACCAGAGCACCTTCTAAAGAACTGCAAAGCCTTAGCTCGCAGTAGGAAGAAACATCTGGGGCACTACTGGCCCGAGGGCAGAGACTTTAGAGCAATAAACCCCAACTCAGTGCTAAGTTTCCTTAGAACTGTTGGACTAATAGAATACCTTTAATAGGTACATGCAGGAGGAGTGCAATAGATGAAATTGGTCGAGGTACATTTTCCCCTCTTTATTTCATTCAATCATTCATATGGTGACCATGTTATTCTAGGAAAAGTTATTTTTATAACTATCTCTTTTTGCCCAAAATGTCGGGAATCTCAATACACAGTATATCAGAATTCGTCTTTGATATATTTGATGTTGGATAAAATCATAACAATTAAAGATTACATGATATCCCAACGAAATGACATCCTCGATGAAGTAATTTATATAATTTACTATAGAATTAGACAGCTCGCCACCGCTTAATATGTGGAGAAAAATGAGCGCTGAGAGATCATTAAAAACGGAGCAGTTTTTTAAGCCTGTTAAGTGAATCGATGAACTAGCGCCTAGAATTCCTACTGGGTGGATTTTATTAGTTATATCAAATAATGGCAGTAGGAGCCTCTACTTAAGTAAAGTGATTAAAAAAGTTCGATGAAAGTATTGTTAAGAATTTATTGTTTTAATTTAAGTGAGAATTCTTATATGAGCACCTCTTCAAAGACAATGAATCGACGATCTGTGCGATAGGAAACAAGAAATCAGAAAAGCAGCAAAGAAACAAGCATTAATTTAATATTATGCAAATGTTCGTGCAAAGGCAAGACTTGTACGGCCAGCACAGATACAAAAAATCAACATAAGAATCAAATGAGTATTGGACTGAATTAATATTCCTACGTATAATCTCCCCCATCTCGTGATCACCTGAATCATGTGGTTTGTTATTTAAATTGGCAAAATATTTCAAGTTCTCTAAGAATAAATTTCCCAAAATTGCCTTTATGGCTTCTGAAATTCACACTTGCATACTATATTCAAAGAATAGAATTCGAGTATAAATAAAATTTCGGATTAACAGAATTCTTTTTACGGCAAATTATTTGGAGCATTACATGCTAAGTGGCAATAAATGCCGGGTGTGGGCGCGAACACTGGTAAACACGAAATAATGAGATTTTTGTGAATTGTCGCTCTGGAAGGTGACTTCACTTTTAGTAATTTTGCACTTCGTTTACCTGAAAATTGATTTTACTATCATAGAATTTGTTTACTTTAACATTTGATAGGAAAAGGAATGAGTATATCCCTAGTGGGAAAAACAACAAGAAGAGGGGGTAAAACCTCCGCGAAGGAGGGGAAACTTTTTCAATGGGAACGAAAGAGTCACTTAAAATTTAATGTTCCGTAGACTTACGATAAAATCAGATAAAAATGAAATGCCTGTTAATCCGAAACCCCAAAAAAGGTTTAAAAACCCTCGAACACCGGTTTTAAACTAGTTCAAATTAACATCTGAAATATGATATTCGTTAATGACACCAAATAACAAATTTTGTATGGGAGCTTTGTATATAAAAATTGAGCCAATTGAGGTGAGGAATTAATGGAGACGCGTGTCTTGGTAATATAGAAAACACAGACCTTCTATATATTGCTTCCAACTGTTTTAGAATTCTTAGAACAAGCTGGAGATTATTGGGATGGGTAAGTGACCAGTGACATTCCAAACAACTCAGTCCGTTGACATATTGTATCTTCAGTATGACATACTCAGTGATGCTTTGTACTCTTGTTATCTAGCGAGTATCATGAGTATAGAAGGATTCATCCAAAACTTATTTCAAGAAGCTGCAGATTATAGGGATCAGTAAGTGACTAGAGCCATTCTAAATAACTCGGTACGTTCATTATATGACATTCGCAGTGATGTTTTGTACTCTTGTTATTTAGCAAGTATAGAAGGACTCATCCAAAACTTATATCCAAGTTTATGTATACTTGTAGAAACTTGAACTAAATATTACCGGTGAGTCATGGAGGTCCACACGAATTTTGAATATTATGAGCTGACTGAAGCGATAATATGAAAGGTATGTTTTCTGTATCGGATTTTCTGTTACAAAGGTCGACATTTATATACGATTATATATACAATAAATATACAATAAATAGTGAAAACTTCATAAATAAATAGAACAGAAACTGAGGATAGTCGAATGAAAACAGACGCTTTAGGGTGAGGAAGCCATAAATCTTCTAAGAGTATGTACGAGATACAACAACACTTTTGAGCTCGCCCACTAGAATTGTCGGAGTGCGTACTCATTATGTATAATCATGCGTCTGTGGCTCATAAAGAGTTAAATATGATCATAAAAATAATGGTAATAATCAATGTCATAATAGAAGAATTGTGACCGATGTGGATTTAGGTACAATGACGTTTTTTTTTAAATTTATGTTTCTATTATATTGCATTTTTTTATGTTTTATGAGTTGAATTTTTAAGTTATTCACTGGTCAACCGGGATTTTGTATTTAATATAAACAAATGTGCTTGTAATAATTTATAAAACTTCTATAAATTGATTAATAATTTTATCAGTTTAATTACAGTCTAACACGCAGTTGTGCTCACTAAAAGGCAGCACCAAAAATCTTTCAGGAAGTAAAATTCTTATCAAGAATATAAATTCATACGGTCGGTATGTAGCAGCATATATCATCAGCATAAACTGAAGATATGTTGGAGTCCCAAGCGAATGAAATCGAATTTGCTTCATTAAGGTTTCTAGGCATGCCCGCCAAAAGACCTACACGTGTCTGTGCCTATTTCTATTTCAGTTGTCTATGCCAGAAATGGCCAGAAATGCGCAATTGGGGAACGCTGTCTTAGAACGCTTTGCGGCTAATTGAGTACGCAGTAAATGAAACCTGTGCAAAAGTTTCGCAATCGCATTGAATGCTGAAATCTACTTGTTAATGAAATTCAATCATATTGGCAGCTAGTTTTGAAAATTTAATAAAAACATGCAATTGAAACGTGCCCCAACGAAAACGTGCTTCAAATGCAAAATCAGCCGACATCACCTTAGCGAGCAACACCTCATTACGCATGCGCAGACGCAGTTGGCGACGCAGCTGAACACAGAAAAATTATTAATGAAGGAAACGACGCGTGCGCGACTGCGCAACATTCACAATTTTGCATACTTATACCAGTATATTTCTTTATTTAAAATATGTTTGAAGAAAAAACAAAGAAAATATATTTTAACAAGACAACAAAACAGAAAAGCGAAGATGCCATTCGGCCCATTCAGTCGTTAACGACCGGCAATTTAAACTTGTGCATTTTTAATTTATGCCTCAAACTAAAAACAAAAAGATAAATAAATAAATAAATAGAAATCCATTTAGTTAAACTAAATAATTCGTCAGGGGTGTCCAACATGTTAAGTTGAAGCAGCGGGCCACTCCACTCTTAGTGCAACAAATAGAAGACGTTTCTTATGCTTTCATCAGAGTAGTTTGTTATTCGCTCCAGCTTTCGCACTCATTCATTCATCCTATCACATTTACTCATATGCAGTTCTTGACAACTGAAACACAAAATTAAAATGTCAAAGTGTTTATAATGCCATACTCCCAGTCGAAATAGGAACAATATTTATATAGAAGTAGCAGCTTGTTGCTTAGAAGTTGCGGTAGTGTTGTATTATAATTCCTTTGGTCCGGTCAGTCGTATATATGACCGCACATATATGACTGAATACGAAATCACTTTTTATATAGCATTGAAGCCATTCTAGCATTCAGTAGGTAGGTAGGTAGGTTGGTAAGGATTAGCAACCTAGTTTGCCAAAAGAACACTTGAGCACACTTAATGGCTCATTGTGACACCACGGTGTGGCCCCGTTCAAGCACTGACTAAAAATTCACTTACTTAAAGATGGTGGAGCCAGCGCCAGGACACGCCGGGAAAGGCACGACTCCCCCATCATGTTGCAGGAAAGCATCCTGATAATTTGATGAACCTTGCTATGTCCTTAATATTAAAGGATGACAGCTCTGTCCAACTTGTAAGGAATGGGGCACCAAAGGTGCGATTTCTTCTTCTGCTCAAGGATGGGCAGTGACATAGGAGGTGAAGAACCCTCTCGTCCTCCTATTCGGAACCACAGCTCCGGCAGAAATCGTTTCAGGGTAGGCCCAGTCTTTCTGCGTGCTTTCCCAATATAGAGTGGCCGGTCAAAACCGACACAGTTGTCGACAAAAATATGCGATCAAGTCGAAGAAGTTGCTTGGTTCTGTGTTTGTCCACTCTTGCCCCAGTGAGTCTAGCCGTATGGTAGGATTCCTCGTCGACCGAGGATTTATATGCATCACCCACGTATTTCCGTTTGATATCAATCTTGGATGTTGCCAGTTGGATGCCGATATTTACGGAGGGCTGAATTTCGTGCAGTAGGGTGCTTGCATTGGCAAGCTCGTCCGTCTCACAGTTGCCCGGGATGTCGCAATGTCCGGGAACCCAGACTAGGTGCACACGTGAGTATCTTGAGATGGGCGAAGAGGCAAAAAGAGCTTTAATAACTTTATAACCCGATCGTCTTTACTGCCAATCTCCTTACTCAATAAACATTGTAAAACATGAACCCCCGCCACCTTATTATACTACGTGTACTATCAAAATGAATCATCATTATTAAAAGCTTGCGGGCCGCTTCTCTGCCGCACCTGCTATGCATTATAAAATTCTTTCGAAGGTGACAGAATTTAATTTTCTCTGTTTCTAATCTGCTTTTAAATAAAAATTATATCTTTAATATTGTTGTTGTTTTTTTTTGTTAATTTTTACCGCTTATAAAATTCCTTCGACTTTTCGGTGTCATTGTCAATGACAGATTTCAAGGATACCTATATAGATATACGATATATAGGAATACAAGCAAATTTATACACAAAATTGTTCTATCTTGGACATACGCAGAGTTTGTGTTGAGTGTGAAACTTATTAATTCAAGTGCTGTAGACAACTTCTTGGCTACGTAAGCAGCATGCATTAGTAGCGTATTTTGCTGAGATTCTAAGTTTGTACACAAAATCTTGAGTAGTACTTAAAAGAATGTACCTAATGCATTTACATACATATGTACATATGTATTTGGCCCACTATAATCACTGACATATCACATCAGTCGGGTGGAGCGATGAAGAAACTTTTAATTGCAGAATGCCTGTATATTGGAACAATGCCTGGTATGCGAGTGCCAAAAGGCTTTGTGGCGATGAGCTGCATTGTGGCATTAAACAGATCTCTGATTTCCTGCAGGATCAATCAATGTTGTAAAAGAAGACTGATACTTTCAGCCTATTATCTCCACGTAAAATTTGTAAGAGTGTGGATAAGAAGACTGGTTGGCTTTTAATTTACCAGTTGCCGATATACGAGTATGATTCTCATACGAGTGGTACTATTTATATTTCGGGAATAGCAAATAATAACAGACATTTTTAAATGAAAATGGCTTCATTGTTTTTCAAAATATTCCCCTTGATGATCAATACATTTTTGCATTCGTTCAAACCATTTGTCATAGTAGTTTTTCCATTCCTCTTGAGACACCTCCAAAATATGGTTTTTGAACGCTGCAACTGCTGCTTCGGCGCTCGTAAGTCGTTGACCATGCTGTTTGTCTTTGATATTCGGGAACAAGAAGAAGCCATTGAGTGCCAAATCAGAAGTGTACGGAGGATGAGTCACCAATTCGATGTTTTGACTTCTCAAAAATTCACCTGTTTGACGAGATGTGTGAGAGCTCGCATTGTCATGATGGAGAATGATTCGTCTTTGGCGGTTGGTTTTACGAATTTCTCCGAAGACTTCCGGCGAACAAATGGTCGTGTGCCACTCAGAATTGACCGTCCTACGTTGCGCAAGCCGAACAGTGGTCACATGACCCATTCGGCCCAAGAAACAGGCGACAATTTGCTTCGCTGTGCTTGTTCCACGAACAACTTTTGTTGGATTTAGTTCATCGTGGAATATCCACACGGTCGATTCCGGCTCATACGCATTTATCGTATTATTCGTCACCTGTCACGATTTTATACACGTCTTTTGAAGCACCACGGTCGAACTTTTTAATCATTTCCTTACACCAATTAACACGAGCCTTTTTTTGAGCGATTGTCAAATTATGTGGGAACCAGCGCGAACAAATCTTTTTTACAGCCAAATGTTCATGCAATATTGAATGTATGGAAGTGGAAGTAATGCCCAAGGTGTCCTCTATCTCACGATATGTCACATGACGATCTTGCATTATCAGTTCACGCACTGCATCGATGTTTTGTGGCACAAAAATCGATTTTGGACGACCTTCACGCAGTTCGTCGGCGACCGAACTACGACCACGATTGAATTCACTATACCAGCGGTATACTGTGGTTTTTGATGGTGCTTTATCGCCATACAAAGAACTGACTTCATCGACACATTCTTGTTGATATAATCCAAGTCGAAAGTTGTGAACAATAATCAAACGAAAACCTTCTCTTGAAATTAGCATATTTTGGTCAAATTGATTTTCTTAACTCACTGTACACAAAACAAATAGCACTTGTACATCAATACGTTGTGAGTACGTTTATGCTAAGAAATGTCAAACTTTATTATGGTGTTGCCAGATTTTAGCTATTGACATTAGTGTTGCCAGTTCCCGAACAATGAATAGTACCCCTCGTGTAATTGGCTCCCCGTAGAAATAGCTTGCAACTGCCAACATGTAAAATTGCTTCTATCCAAAACATCAAGGAAGTTGCAGCTGTGCAAAGACCATCTGCAGTCATCGCAGTATGCCCCCAGGCGGATATAAACTTTACCACCAATAATTATTCAAATTAAAATTTCAGTTTCGTAAAACTCCTGTTTGAAACTGGCCAAAGCTGGAACTAGTTTGCTTTTATCGTTATCATAATTTTTATCAGCTGAAATATTTGCGTAGGACTAGTTTATTGAATCCAGTCGATAGTTGCTGTGCAAGCGGGCAGGCTGGCACGTTATGCGAGTTTATGCAGTACAACTGAGTAAACAAAATAAACTGAAATGAGCAACGACGTCGCTGGTGCTTGTGCTGGTGCTTGTGCTGGTGCTGGTGCTTGTGCTGGTGCTGGTGCCAGTGGAAAAACGTCCATAGACACGTACCGAAAGATGAGTATTTGGTGTGTAGATTTTTTATTCCGTCAAACTGCGTTATTGAATGAATGATTTATGGCGTTGTTCGCTAGACGAATTGCTTGAGCTGCAATATAGACTCGCTGTGATAATTTACGATAATTGCATATAGAATTACGTGTGTACATATTGAGAGGGTTAAGCAATGCCGACTGTTCTAGACTGAAGTAATCACTCATATAATCATAAAAATAGCGATATATTTTTACTTGTCTTTGGAATGGAAAGAAGAGGATACTCATTGACCTTATTAGGAAACAGTTGAAAGTTGAAATATGCTCAATCACATGCGATAACAACCAAAGACTGAACACCAAATTTGAAGTCGTTTTTAAATTTCCACTATAAATGATGCAGTTGGCCTCTGCAATATTCACATTGAAACATTGAAATTGATATAAAAAAAAACAAGTGGGAGTACCCAGAGAACACTTGCGATGCGCTTTTAATAGCACACGCACCATAACTATTTATAACAATTATCGTGTCTCAGAACAGATGATTCCATATGTTTCTGCTGCACTGAAGACAAAGTAATATTGAATGCAACACTGTTGTGAACGAGTATTTATTTCACTGAAGTCAGTGTTATTTTAGTGCAATAAGTTTTCTCAAAATATTTATTTAAATATAATTTTTATATTTATGCTGGTAAATGTTTATGTAAAGGAAAACTTTATCAGCACTCACTTAAGACAGTGTGATATGAGCAATAGAGTACAGTGATAAGAAATAGAGTAGTTGAATTAGCAAAAAAGTTATCTCGAAACAGGGGGCCTCTCACGACCTAACCTATGCGGAACTAGTATCTGTTTCTCTGGGTGCGATCAATAAGGTGCATCTACCTGAATTGTCTCTCCTTGGCGGGTAGAAGATGGAGGGCACTCGTGCAATACATCCCGGGTGATCTGACTAGTCGACAATATAGCTAGGTCAAGGGATATTATAAACAGGGAGCGTAGAGACACCAGCTGACTAAGGGCGGTTTTTACAGGTCACTGGCCACGGAGAAAATGCATAGTCCATTCAATACCTATCGTAGAAGTTGTAAAGACTCGGATGTAGGGGAAACAATAACTCACTTTCTTGGCTCTGGCGGCCGCAAGAAATAGAGACCTGGGAAACTATTTTCTAGCAGGACTATCCGACCTCTCGGCTGTAAAACTGAAGGATCTTCTAAAATACTTAAATTCCACGTAGTGGATCTAGATAACAACCCATCTTTTTCCAGCGTGAAAGGGGGGTAGTGGTTATAAAACGGCGCTAAGGCGCTAATTGTGATTCATGCTAAGATGCCGTGGATCAGCCACCTGAACCAACCAACCAACCAACCAACCAACCATCTCGAAACCAATTATAGAAATTGGTTGTAATATCACAGAGCAATAAGAATAACCATATTGATTAAAGTGTATCTTTCGAGACATTCTACGGTAAGATCATCACTTCTATTTGTCTAGATATGTATAAATAATTTTGGTCTTCTTTTTCTCTTCGAGAAGGCAACTAATATATCATTCACAATTCTATAAAATAAATTTAGCAATCTTAGAGGCATAAAATTCCATCAATTCAATTGGAAATATACCCACTTTTAATGAACTACCTCTAAGGAGTAATGAGTCCTAACAAACTGACAATATCCTGACTAGTGCTTACAGTACTGGAACAAATGCGTTACCAATTGCTGCGTGGCTAGCCTTGAAACCACAACCACACCCCAGGGCAATGACGTTTCATTCATAGATATAAGTATATATATAAGTATACCATGCACTCATATATAGAAGTAAAAAGTTTGTGCGAGTACGAGCGGCACAAATGGCAAATTAACACGTACCGAAGGGGTCACGTTCCGAAAAGAGAAAATTAAAAAAAAACCACAGCAACGCTTTAAAAAGTTTCGAAACATGTGTTTAACAAATAAAAAGAAAATCTAGAGAAGAAACGACAAACAAGAACCACATCAACATATACTAAAAAGGATATTGAAATGCTAACAACACAACAGAAACGTCATAAATTTCGATTAAACACAGGCGAAGCCAGCAGGCGGCACCTCCGCACTGGCGTTGCTCAGCGACTGCGTAGGCGAACACGCAGTCGGAAGCAACTGGCCCCCAACAGCCTCAGCTGCCCCAGCGGCTGCTCCATCCTACCCTGCACACTTGTAAAAACGTGATTTCCGCTCTTTTGGGCCTTAATTGTTTATTACAGTATTTTTTTGTACTTCTGTTTCGCCTTGGCTCATACATTGGTACCACTGCTCACTGCTGACTGCTGCTGCTGCCTACTGGTAGCTAAGAAGCCATGCGGATTGTCGGAAATCTCTGCCCGCACATGGCTCTAGCGAGGTTTCTCTTACACCTAAAAATAAATAGTAAAAGAAAAAGTACACCTTCACGGCGCAGCCATTTACCGATTCAAGGAAAATTGTGCAGTGCTTTCCTGGGTTCTCCCATCCCCCGTCAAACGTGTGCGTTGTTGCCAACTTGATATGTGCTTTTCTTCGTTTAAAATGTTTATTGAATTTGTTCTTGTTGTTGTTGTTTCGGAATTTGGCTTTCAAAACTGTCAAACAATCTTTGCTGACTCTTGTTGGCAAAGTTTTTCGTGTATCTACTCCTTTGGCTTGAAACGATTTGCTGCCAAAAGTAGTGTTTATGGACGTGTTTCTTATAAACGCGTTTCCTAAAACTTGGAAACTAGCATTACGGGTGAAGGTTGAATATACCGCAGGACACTTGAGTAAACGGAATTCGAAACTTTGCATTATTATGGATGTGAGGAAGCAGCTTCAAGGCAAACTCAGTTGATGTCGACTACGACACCGGTACTGAATTCTCCTATAAACAGATATTTTAAAAATTTAAATAAAATTAACTTCATAGAAAATAGTATAAAACTAAATTAAAATATTGTTATTATCCACATGTTATAATATTTTATGCTGATATGATTTAATGTATTATTTATTATTATGTCATCAAACACATGCTCCTTCTTTGGACTCCAAAATCTCAAGAGTAGTACGATTTTTAATGTAGACAACGGATATGATAATTCATCCCATTGAGATGGTTTGGAAAAACTGACATATCCTGATATTTGAATAGTATACGATAAATAACGGATATTCGACTTACTTATGTGGTTCATAGGAATAGCGAAGGAACAGCTGATTTTGCAAACAAGTTGGAGTATTGATTTATTTAATTGAAAGTGTGGTAAATTGGCTACGAGCATGCCTCCAGAAAGCCATATACAGACGGGGGCTGCATTGATTAAATTTGCGTATTGTCACAAGTATCTTTCAAACAAGACATATGTAGATGTACGAGTAATTTATTACATTATTCATCCGAAGAGTAGGTGAAGTGGTTAACAAGTCAAAGAAAGATGAGGAGTACTTCACAGAAAGTCAAGAATCTTTAGCTAATCGCAATTATCAAATTACCAACACTCAGCAGAGACGTATGGGTTCACGAAATTGGTTCCCTGGAATATAGCACCACTTTTTCTGAAGTCAAAGCAATAAGAGGAATATAAGGACATTTCGGGATCGTTTGGAAATGCCATAAACAAGAAAGCCTTTTCGCCTTTTTACAGTGATATTAAGATCTTTCCACTGATCTGATAATTTATGAAAATATAATGTAAGAGCCTTCAAGCTTAAATTATTTTATAAAGACGCATATTAGAAAACCGACTGTTTTTCATTTAGCAATGACTTTGAGAAAGGAAAATCTTTATCAGTATATGGATACTAGAGGTCTGGTATTTTGAGGGCGGGACACAATTATGAAATGGAGATATACAACTTGTTCTCGAAAAAACATATTCTTGAATAAAAGAGTTCATCTCAACTTTAACTTGATATTTAAATTATGAAAATTCCATATAGAGAACTGTGATTGTTGAATGCAACTTGTGAGTATAGTTCAAACCGTGGTTCTACTAAGGTAGTCTATGTATGTAATGATCAGTTGGCTATGCATGTGATGATGGACCACTTCCAACATCAAAAGTAACGATACGAATTTCAATTAATTAGAAATTTAGTAATTAAGCGACAATTATGAGATATGAAAATATTGCCTCTAAAGTTTAATATAATATGAACCATCTTTCGAAATATTTTGCAGAGCTCAATATCTTTAAGAAGAATATTGCTAACGATGTACGAGTAGCTTTGATAATTTTAATTGTTGATATGAAAGTTCTACTGACATAATTGTTGACTTATAATATGGAAATTGCTTGTGAAATGTGTAGAATACACGCACACATGCTCACATTCCCATACAAATAAACAAATACATCGAAAACTAAGTAATTTGTGCCATTTGGATAAGTGCCAAACACTTTAATAGTCTGCACAACTTTTGTGCCAAAGACAATGAACGCCAAATATGACTCTGCAACATACTCGTACGAAAAGCGCAAAGCGTAAAGACATCACGTCGACGGCTGCCCCGCCCCTCAGCCCCCATCGGTGCAGTTCCATTAGCTACGAGTACATTTTCATTATAAACGCTTTTAAGGTTTGAGAAACGATTTGATTGAAATTTTTCGAGCTGTGCACTTAAGCGGCATTTGGCTCAAAGCCCGAGAAAGGCTCAATTGGAGATGCGGATGTACTGAATTAATATGTGAACAAAATTTAAAGCTCCCAGTGAGAAATGGAAAACAAAGCGGGAACTTATAGCATAGTCTCTTTGACTATATAAAAATCTGTAAAAATATTATATTATTAAAATGTAATAAAGGGTTTTCCAACAATAGGTGTTATTTTGAATCACCCGGTATTTCGGTAGGTGTCACTTTTGAAGCTCTTATTCTTTGACAATTGACAAGTAGAAACTACTCCATTACTAAAAATGGAACGATACATGCCTAAACAACGTATTGAAATTATTAAAATTCACTACAAAAATGGTGAAAATCTTGCAGTCACAGTTCGCAAAACTAAAGCACCTTGTCGGACCGCAATACAGAAATTGGTGGAAAAATTCGAACTGTTGGGACAAGTTAGTGATGTGAAGAATAAAGCCCGTGCACGTCGCTCAAGAACAACTGAGAATATTGCTGCTGTAGCCCAAAGTGTTGAAGAAAACCCAGGTTTGTCCATTCCTCGTCGTTCTTTGGAATTGGGCATTCCACAAACGTCATTACACCTTATTTTGCATAAGGACTTGAGTCTTAAGGCTTATAAAGTTCAGTTAACACAAGAACTCAAGCCGGCCGATCATCAACAACGTCGTGTCTTTGCTGATTGGGTCCTTGAAATGCATGAAAATGATCCGGAATTCCATCGAAAAATCATCTTGACTGATGTGGCCCGTTTCCACCTCGGTGGCTACGTCAACAAGCAAAATTGGCGCATCTGGGGCTCGGAAATCCCAAGGGTTATTGTGGAGAAGCCTCTCCATCCTCAACGTGTGACTGTTTGGTGCGGTTTATGGTCCGGCGGGGTCATTGGACCTTACTTTTTCGAAAATGAGGTTGGATCAACAGTTACGGTGAATGGATTGCGCTATCGAGAGATGATTAATGATTTTTTATGGTCGGAGTTGGATGGTATTGATCTGGACAACGTTTACTTTCAACAAGACACAAGCAACGAAACGATTGCTCTTTTATGGGAAAAGTTTCCGGACCGTGTTATCTCTCGAAGAGGTGATCACAATTGGCCACCGAGATCTTGTGATTTAACACCTTGCGACTTCTTCCTTTAGGGCCACGTGAAAGATAAGGTCTACGCCAACAGCCCAGCGTCAATTCAAGACCTCAAAGATAGAATTCGTGAGGCTATCGAGGACATAGGGCAACCACTTTGCGATTTGGTTATGGAAAATTTCATGAAAAGGATATAGTCCTGTAAGCGTGGTCGTGGTGGCCATTTGGCTGATGTTGTTTTTTATTATTCCTCTTTATTATGAAATAAACAGCCGATCATTTATCTCAAAAAATGGCATTTTTCTTTGAAAACCAAAATAGCACCTCTTATTGGAAAACCCTTTATAAGAAAAGTTTTAGTTTGAATGAAAATTGTGTCTACGATTAATTCACACTTTTCAAATAGAATTGTGAAGAAATGATCACATTTTTGCGATGT
This sequence comes from Clusia tigrina, assembly GCA_920105625.2. Lineage (NCBI taxonomy): Eukaryota > Metazoa > Arthropoda > Insecta > Diptera > Clusiidae > Clusia > Clusia tigrina. The sequence continues at coordinate 25,659,358 of OV050030.1, read as the reverse complement.
AACGTCGAAGAGATTTCAATCGTATTTCCTTGTGAAGCTCTTTTAGCAGTATTCGCCAATTTCGCTTCTGTTTATGCCTTAAATTTCAAACTTGAATTTTTTCACTTTTAAAATGAAACAACTTGGGGTGGAATGCTTTCTGAAGTATAACAAGCCGAGAAGCGTTTCTGGTGAATTTCAAGTACACCCACAAAATTTAATATAAAACCTACTAGTCTTTTCCTATTATTTTTCCTACTGGGTATGTATGATTGGCAGCAAAAAGTTTTATATACATTTAATTTTGAATTTTATGTTTGTGCTGAAAGTGTTTTTCATACTAATTCTCGAATCAAAATGCCACAACATTAATAAATGAGGCAAATTACATATGAAAATGAAAATACAAACAAAATTAGGAAAGCAAAATTGATAAGCAACAACACAGCAGAATTGAGCAAAAAGTCATAAACAAATTTTGTACATAAACTTTAATTATTATTTCTTGCTCAACATACGAGTACAACATGCCTCCCCTTCAAAGAGCGATTGATTGCAGTGCAGACATGGCCACAGATAACACACTCAAAGGTCTTTTTTATCTTTGGCTGTTGCGGTGCTTTTTATGTTCTATGAAGACACAATTTTGTGTTTTTTGCCCTCTAAGAATTTTGTACATGTACTTGGAAATAATGAAAATGAAAACGAAAATCGACATAAGTACACAAATCGTACAATCAAATGTTATTACTCGAAGTACAAGAAGCAATTGCAATAATGAGTAAAAATGGATATCAAACAGCCTTGACCCACTTCCGCCCTAGTAGAGGGAAAATCTAATGAGCCGTTTCTGGGCCGTCAAAGATTTAAGTTTGTATGTAAGTTCTTTTAACTTAAAAAGTAATTTGCTCTTAAATGAAATGAATAGGCATAGGAATATTGAGATATTTATTAGGTATTCGTAATCTTTAGAGAAAAAAGCAGGCATCATCACAAATAGAACAGAGTCAATTCCCCCAAAATGTATGTAAAAACCCATGGGGAACTATTCTGATGCCGGACGAAACAGACTGCAGAAAAAGGGGTTTTTTCGACTCGAAAAGACAAGTATATGTAAAGAAACCTTTCGAGAATATGGTCGGGGCAAGATTATGCTACTCCACGAATGCGAGACTAGCATGCTTGCCACTTCATGCGAGACTATCATGCTTGCCACTGGAGCAGTGATGCCGCTACCAATATATTAGAGAAAGATGCACATAAGAGGCATCTAAATAGCTTCCATGTAGAGTAATTATTTATGGTTCATAAAGAGAAGAGACGATATAAATTATGACTTCTTTATAGCGACAACGAGATAGCATCGCTAGTAGCATGATGTCTAACTTAAGTTGGCTGTTCATAGAGTAACAATATGTATGTGAATGCCTCAATAATTAAACCACATACTTGTGCGCCAATTACTTGTTTAATATTAGACACCAAATCATCATAGAAGTGGTATTTCATGAAATTATATTCGTCGGCATTTATCATCAAAGTTCAGAGTGTGGGAGCCGAGTGCATTCTTCACAAAATTATCTTTCCAGAGTTTCACATACTCTGGACATACACGAATATACACGAATTCTCAGCTAATGACCGAACTACACTAATCTTATTGCAATTTCAAACAAATCTCATCTAAAACTAGAAGAATTGATGGGGAATACCTGAAATATGTTTGCGTAGTTTCTCTCTACACCCAATGAAAATGAAAGCTTACATAAGAATTGAGAAGAAAAACTCAATTTTCTCGCAAACGATTTCTACGATGCTATGAATTTTCACATATCGAACGGTCGTTATAATAACCTAACAAAACGTTCGATGTTTTCGCAATAGCCAATTAACGTCAATAACAATGAAATATATTATGCTTCCATAGATGCTTAAGTGAGGAACTTTGGTGTCGCCGTACAATTTTCACATTGCTACCAGCGCTGCAAATTACTAGTGACATTTAATATTGTTATCACCGAAAAAATCTGCGTAGTGATTCTATATTGAGAGTAATTCTGCTTGGCTGAGACTCCCTTTGCATTCAGTTACCAGCGACCTTTACGGAGTGCTTTCATTGTAAGTGTCAAATTACAGTACAATCGCTTGTAGCAATTTTCTTGTTAATTAGAAATACTTGTCAATGAAATTTGTTGGGTGTAGAGGTGGTGGGTGGTGTTGTTTGGTCTGATGTATTGAAGTTTGTATATTATGTTTCTAGGCTAATCGAAATTGTGGGCAGCATTTTGGTAACGGCACAAGTTTGCTTCCCATGGAAATAGAACAGAGTTTAAGAAAGGAATAATTGATGAATCGTGCTCATTGGAATAGTACCTCGGGGCATTAAAGTATATTGTGTTTAAGGCGTGGACAACATTAAAAGAAATTCCTTTCAACTCATTACTCAATTAATTTGAAGTTACTCATTGAGATTGAAGCAAGCAGAATATGATAGAAAGGAAGGGACATTGATTAACAGCTGACGGAACAATGCAAATTTTGAGTAATCCTGGGAATTGATTATTTTTGTATTATAGTAAGAATGCTGAATAATGGCCATGGAAGTAAATATTTGTAAGTTTGCATATCTTTATTTAACCTGCTGTTTTCTCTTCGTTTTGTTTCGTCGCTCTGTTTAGTAAAGCAGTTTGTTAGATACAATATTAGACAAGTCCTGTGAAGCGTATCCTTAACTCAGATGTGGTATTCATATATGCCTTTTCTGCCAGAATGGTGTTTCCATAAAGCAACAACAAAAATACCATTCCAATAAGCAAAAGGAGCATAAAGTAGGAAAATGTTCCCAAAGAAAAACATGAACCTCTCATCAAAGCTGCGCACATTTGGCATGTGCCATAAGGACGAAGAGGAAATTATTGAAAAAACAAAGAAAATAGAATAAATAAGAAATGTGAAATAACACCAAATTTGTAAGAGGCCAGTGGCGTGGTGAGAATTTACTAGTCAAGCCTCAATTTGAGTAAGATTTTTTAATGCTTCACAGTGAGATATGAGGCGTATTCGATTCGTATCTTGTATCGAGCTCGTATAAAAAAGCAAACGAGTAAGTGGTACACTTGGCAGCACTGTTTCAAAAAAAGCACTGAAAAAATAAAATATCCCAAGGAAATTTTCATGGGTTATTTTCAATTTGGAAGCACTTCTTATCGAGGATAGAATAACTCGCTCGATTCATCCGAGTATAATTTACTCGATAACTTTTTGAATACAAAAGTCTGCCCTATCCTCGATAGAGTGGCGAATCGAATACGCCTACTGCGCACTATAGAAAGAACAAAAATGCTACTCCCATTTTCCAATATGGTACTAATTAAATTAATGTTCTTATAACTGCAGTTACATAAAATGGTTTCACAACTCCTTTATCTTCCATCTCCTCCTTCCCATATCCTTAGGCTTAAATTACAATGACCATAATTTGTCTGAGTACTTAGAGAAATATTTCTAAAGTGATTGTCCAGCCTACCCCACTTCTAACTCTCTATCTATGTATGAAGTTTTATGAATTCGATTCTTTATCAACAAAGTTGGAAGCCTTTCGATCAACGACATTAAATTGTATAAAGTGTGATTGTTCCTGGATAAACACGGTATACGTACAATCGATTTGAGAGTTGAAGGAACTAGAGTTCGGGAGAGATTGTTTTTTTGCATAAACATTCTAACTTCATACCTGATGAAGCTTTTTAAGTGTTTACGGATCATGAATCATGAGTCATGAGCTATAGAGTAAATATAAGTACTGTTACTAACGCTTTGGTGTTTTTCGATGATAAAAAGACCACGGGTACGTTGGTAAAATACTGGCTCTGCCACTGTAGAAAGTATGAGTACACATTTAGTCCAGGGCGCAATCAAGTTGCAGATGTTGCAGTATGGAATAAAGCCATGTAAAGAACAACACTGCAATAACAACACCAAAAAAAAAAAAAAACACTCACAACAAAACAACAAACAGCAATCTGAGCAATAACAGAGTACACCAAGAGTTCACTACAAAAATACTCATTTGCGAAACGTGCGGATATTTAAACATGCGTTGTTAGTGTTGCAGTCATTGTTGTTGTTGTTAGTGTTGTAGTTGCAAGTTGCTTATTTGATAGAGAACAACATCACCATCAGCAGCATTATCGCTGGCAGTAGTGCCGGCACTGTTTATTTATGTTTCATTAAACATCAATTTGCATAATCAAATTGTAGTGCGCAGTTCTGTTGCACGCAGTTTTTGCTGCTTCCATAAACAAGTTAGCTGCAACAACACAGTTTCCAGCGTTCGATAATTTGCAGTATTGAAAGCGAATGTATTTTCAGCTGTTGTCGGTCGCTGACTGAAGGGACGCAGCACAGTCGGTCACAGTTTGTTTATGCTCCATTTTGCTGCTGGCTGTGCATTGATGTCAATTTTAATAGCTTAGTGCACACGTGACACTTGCACTGATTTTGACGCTGCATTGTGACAGAATGTTGCTTGCGACAGAGACTGCTCAGTGGGTTACATTAAGTGCCAAGAAGTGAGTGAGGCTGTGCTGGAACGGTGCTGGAGCTGTGTGGTGATTATTTTGTTTTCGTTGCTCAATTTTAATGGGGCGCATGCCAATAAAATTTAGTGCTGGAGAAAATGCGATGGTGGCATTAGGAAGAGCTGAAATCATTAAATTCTCACGCACATTGTGGAATGCTGTCACTCCCTTTAAGAAAATAATCTTGAACGAAATGTTCCAAGTTTTCCAAGACTCGCAGGAAAAATATGTGGAAAGAATGCTGTCACTCCCTTTAAGAAAACATTGTTTAGTGAAATGTTGCAAGTCTTCTAAAGATCGAAGAGAAAAAGATATAGAAAAATAATGCTGCAACTCCCTTTAAGAAAACATTGTTTAACGAAATGTTACAAGTACTCTAAAGATAGAATAGAAAAAGATATAGAAAAATAATGCTGCCACTCCATTTAAGAAAACATTATTTAACGAAAGTAGCAAGTTTTCCAAGACTCGAAGAGAAAAATATATAGAAAGAATGCTGCAATTGCCTTTAAGAAAACAATGTTTAACGAAATGTGATAAGTCTTCCAAAGCTCAATGAGATAAGGGAATAAACAATTCATGGCCACGCCCTAGGGAGGAATTAAATCTGCAATCCCATAACTGAGGAACCAGGATGCTTACCACGAGAATAGTGAGGTCGGCTGAAAATAGTTTATGTTTTATGCCTAATGAAAGGATCAAAAGTGATGTAGTCATTATAAAATCTATATAGTTCTTCTAATTTATTTTGAGAATTTTTACTTTCATATGGAATACTGCAATTACGCCTTTTTTTGGGATCTTTTTTTAAACAAACATTACATTACAAAATAGAGCACCTCTAAGTCCTTAGAGTTAGCTTCAAGTAGAATTTCAGTATAATATATTTTTAAACCGAGCTAAGATCAGGCGGATAGAATTACATCAGAACAGATAGTGATCTATTAAAAGAATATAGAAATCATTCCGTATCTGCCACCCTTTCCATTAGGGGCCACAAGCATTTCCTCACCAATTCATTATGTAGATTGTGGGGTACGTGACAAATGGGTCGTTGCGAAGGTGTCTTTCTTATGTAGTCTATAACCGAGAGGCATTCCCTCTTCACGTACACAATTAAAATACTGTCGGTGTATGCTGACTTCAAATAATTACCAGCGATCATGTGTGCTCCGCCAAAGCAGTGCTCCACTATAAATCAAATCAGGAAATATTCAATCAGTACGTGTACTTAAAAAATACTCTGATCAATCAACTGCCATTCTTGTGTAAATTTCTTCATTGCTTCGGACTTGCTCATGTTTATTTAATAAATTATAAAGTTTATTCCCGTACTAAAGTAAAAAAATCGTTTTGACATTTAAAAGAGTTGCGTAATTATTTAATTATATTTATATATTATTCCACTAATTTTCATTTAATTCTATAACTTAATTGATTTAGATAAACTATGATGAAGTGGAAGTCAGAGATACTCCTTCCCGTATGTTGAGAAAGTGACGAAACCACATTGCACCTGATCACAGACTGCGGACCATTGACACACAAAAGACTCAGGTGTTTTGGAGAATATATCTTAGATATGAGGAAGATCCCTCAACTTGATACCTCCAAAATATATGAATCACGGTTAACCTGACAGAAGATTTGTAGATGAGACTATCCTCATCTTTCAAATAAAGGGGGGCATCACAATAGATCTTTCAGGACGCGGTGTATAACAGACATAAATAAATCTATCTTCTTCACTTCCCATATGACAATTTCAGTTTAACTTCCTTCTTAATGAGAACATACGACTTGTCAGTTTAGGAATAGGCGGGCTAAGATTGAAGAGGAGTTTTACAGAGAGTGATGGGTCCAGTGCATTATCCCAGGTATGTGCTGAGGATACTATAAATAAATTGTTGGTATTATAATAAATAAATTGTATGTATGAAGGTTTTTTCTGGTGAACGTTGTTGGTAAACGAAATTACTTTGGGTACTCAGGAAAAAGTGTTGACAGAGTAAACTATTATAATTATTGTGAGTAAGTCGATAGTCGTCAATTCTATGAACATGAAGATTATTTTTCAACGAATTTATTGACAAGACAAGTTGCAACGTTATTAAAACTATATACAATTATTAACTGTAACTAAGAAAGCACTAGTGCCACAACCATCATCTTAAGTAAATTATATCTAAAACTAGCTTCCTGGATTTTTCACCCATTTTGTCAAAGTTACTCATTAAAATTTCTTTTCATGTTTCATGGATTCAAAATTCTATAATTAATTTTTGAAATAATCTTGAAATTTCTTTTGGTTAGTTATTTTTTCTCAGTTAGTCTTTTAAAATCTTTATTATTGATCTGAGCTCTCCTTAAAATAGTTTCTTACACAGTGAATAAAAAAGACTGCAATAGCCTTAAGTGCTCCTTTTTAATTGAATAACAAATCAATATTGCAAATCAACCTACTTCTTGTGCGACAGTAATTGTTTTAGTCATCGATCGACCATAAAAGCCATCGCTGAGAGTAGTGCCATTTAGTAAGCACACTGCATGTTTCATTAAGTATACATGAAGGGGATGCTGCTGTGGGGCATTGAGCTCTCCAAGCACAATTTCATGTCAGGTAATTATTATGCACAGTACCTGTCAATCGCAGCGACTGTATGCATTATTAATAATATTCTACTCTGTAATAGAATTGAAATTATAATATAATAAATTGTGTGAAAGTGTGTGGGAAGGTCTACAAATGCACATTCAATGAATTGTCATTTTGTATTTTGTTAAGAGCCTCAAAATTTCTTGCGAGTAAGTACAATTTCTGCAATTAGTATCCTAATATACCCGCTTTGTTAGTACCTGAGCCTTCAATTAGTTCTTCTGCATACGTATACAGTGGCTAAAAATTTAACCGACTTTTTAACTTGTTCGCTGAGTCTGAGAAAACGCATTAAATTCTACACCATGGAGTAACTGAAGCTTTAAGAACAAATTCCAAACTTTCGACTTGAAAGAGGACATTTTCTCCATCATTTTCATTTCATTTTCATTTTACCATTACTTTGAAGACTTAAAGGGCTATATACTATATATGCTGAGTACAATTATTGACACAAATCAAATACCAGGAAAAATCAACTGGATCCAGTTCAGCTAAAGTTACATCCTAGAAAAGTATGATTGGCACAGAACTAGATCGACGAGGTCTAAGGAAATCTGATAATATTTGGCAGTACTAGAAATTGTATCGGTGACATAATTTGGTAAAGCTGACTTGGCATAGCTGAAAACGGATACTGATAATGACATTTGTGGAAGATTTAAAGACTAAACAATGCTTATTTTATTATGATATATTGCTGTTTCAGTGCCTTTTAATGCCTGAGTACAAAAAACTCCCATCTTGAATCCTCGCAATGGCTACAGAGGCACTTACTGTCTATTGAACAGTGGCTTAACAAATGGAAAATAAAGGTCAACGAAGCTAAATGTGTACACGTAACATTAGCCTTAAGGAAGGACACGTGCCCCCCTATTCGCTTCAATGGTCAGAACATTCCACAACGCTCTGCCATTAAGTACTTGGGAATCCACTTAGACAGACGATTAAGCTGGACTAAACACATTGACTCAAAGTGTGCTCAGATCAAATTGAAACTCCATACATTAACTCCATACTAAATAATCATTCAAACCTTGCCTTAGAATATAAGGTACTAATTTATACTAGTGCCATTTAATCTAACCAGAAATTATTTGAAAGACAGTTTAGATTAAGAACAAATATTGCAAAAAAAAAAAATTTTTTTTAAAATACCAAAGAAATTTTCCAAAAATGAATTATTTTATTTAGAATGAAAACATGAAACATGCAAGAAAATCTTAAGATGTAAAATATTTAAAATAACTATTAAAATATTTCTGGAGATATTCTGCATAGCATTTTTGTGCAGAAACAATAACCAAACCATAAAATTGTCAACATATCTTATAATTAATAAATTATTAATAAGATTTATCAGTAAAAATATGTTATGTCCACACCAATTGATCGGTATTTTTCATCACTCAATTTCCATTTAAGGCCTTTAAAAATTTTCCAATTACCAGTTTAGGCCTTTGATAATGATATCGGTATTAAATAACAGTTAGAGAATACGAAGTTGAAGTGTTGTGGACATTGGCTGTCTCACTTTCTATTGTTCTCACGATTTTACTCTATCTCCCTCTTTCTGCATCTCTCCTCTTTTTGCACTCTCTCTTGCTTTAACTCTCCATCTTTTCCCATCTCTATCTCTTACTCTATCTTACCCCTTATATCTCCCTTTATCTCTACCTCTAACTCTCCCTCTATATCTCCCTCTTTCTGCCTCCTTCTTTCATCCCTATATCGTTCCTTTTATCTCTCCCTCTTTCTCTACCTCTTTCTCTACCTCTATCTCTACCTCTATCTCTATCTCTACCTCTATCTCTACTTCTATCTCTACCTGTATCTCTCTGTTTATCTCTCCATATTTCTGCCTTTCTATCTTTCCCTGTGGCTCTCCCTCTATATCTCTCCCTTTCTGCCTCCCTCTATCTATCCCTATATCGTTCCTTTTATGCCTCCCTTTCCATCTTTCTCTTCCTTTACCTCTTTTTCTACCCCTATCTCTACCTCTATCTCTACCTCTATCTCTAATTTTTTCTGCCTTTCTATCTTTCCCTCTATCTCTCCCTCTATCTCTCCCTCTATCTCTCCCTCTATCTCTCCCTCTATCTCTCCCTAGCTCTATCTCTATCTCCACCTCTCTCTTCCTCTTAAATTTCGTTATCTAAAGGAGAAACTCGTTTCCTTTGTCAATGTCATCTCGTCATAGAAGCAGCATTTATCGATTTGTTGGAAATGTAGAATACACAGTCCCACATCTTAAGTATGCCATGCTGCTGTGTCACCACACTCGCACCGCTGCCGACTGTATGGTGCACATATTATATTAAAATATGCGGCACTTGTTCAGTCTCTCATTTATGGTTGCACTCATTTTAAATAATTCAATTATAAATGAAATTATAAATGCACGCACTGAATATTTATCACAATGCAAAGGAAAATGAAAATGGGAAAAAAACAAAAATAAATAGAATCAAAATAAAAATCATGGAAGAATTATATTTAAAATGGGGACACATCCGCTGTAATTATGCGAGCATCAAAGCGATGTGTAATTTCAGAGATTGCTGCATCTTTTGTGGTCGCCTGCAAATGTCAACGAATTGTTCAGGGAAATTGTTGATTGGGTTTAAACTGAAAGCTGAAACTCAGTGGGCCAATGTAAATGCAGGAAGTTCTTACATGACGTCAGAGATCATCAACAAGTGACCCCATTTCACTATCATTAGTGACGCCAATGGCACAAACACAGGTCTTCAGTCACATGTCCACATAATTATTATTTGATTTTTATTTTTGTGTTTGTAGTGGAAACCAGTGCGGGGTTTTGTTTCATTTCATTTTTGTTAATTTGATCAAATGTCAGGACTCTTTAAATATTTATAACAGAAGTAGGTGTTTACGCTCCATGAGCATGTACAGATTATTTTTACACACACGTTTCAGTGACATCCCTGCAGGTTTATGACATACTTGCAACTAAAATTAACATATGTCCCACAAATATTGTTCTATTCTAGGATGTGGCATTCTTAGTGAGCACGATTTGACACGTTGACCATGGCACTAATGCCAGAGTGGACCTCATCCCACACCCAGTTGTTCTGTAAGTATGCTCTCATTAGTTGTAAGTACAGTGTGCACATATTCTCATTCTGAGTTGTTGTGCTAATTAAAATGACTCTGCGAAATAGGGTCATTGGAAATTGCCACATTTGAAGATTCATTTGTTTTACAGTATTTAGTGATATGGGACCCAAACTGACCTCAAAAGGCATTGATGACATGAGGATTTCAAGAAAGATGTATAAATCGCTTCAACTGCCTTGACAGAATTTTGCTGCAATATATAAAGAATTTAACTCTCCACATTACTTTAGAAATCCAAGTTTATGAAACTATATTTAATGACAGGAATAACAGAACGTTTTAAAAAAATTCCTACTCTTTTGAATTCTTCGTATCGAGTATATGAAGGTTTGAAACTCTCTGAAATGGTGAACATTTTATGGACTAAATGAACTGAAACTACACTTCCTAGAGAACAGATTTATATTCAGCATACCTAAAAGGAACAAGAAACAACGATCTCCAGGACCTACGGATTTTCTAATTTGGAATTAGGAATAACTAATTTCTCTATAGCAATATTGGAATAATTTGTAAAATGTGGAACTATATTCCTTCATCCATGCAAATGCTTCCGGGGGACAATTTTTAGCCCAGTTAAACTATCCTGCTTAAGATACTATGAGACATTGTAGTAGACGAACGTAAATTATTTCAAATATTTTAATGTTTAGAGAGAATTGTGTTCACAGAGACGGCAAGAAAAGTGTGTCTCACATTGCATAAAAGACGCTGGACGCTGCAAAACTATTCTTAACTAAAACACTGCAAACTGGATTTAAGTTGAGATCAAATGAAATCACATTGCTCACGAAATTTGAAGCAAAAACTACCAAAATATTCAATTGAAAAGTATAGTGATGAAATGGAGAAGATATTTGAGATATGAAGTACCAGCAAAAATTACCAAAACATTCAATCGTAAAGTACGGGGATGAATTGGTGAAGATATTTGAGATATGAAGTACGAGCATGCCTACGATTCACATTAAAGGTACAACGAAATACAATGCCAAAGCAATCAACAAAGTCCAACAAAGAACAATCAACGAAAGCCGGACAACAAAATTTTCGATATTTCTATTTCAGTACAAAATATGAGGTTGAGGACAAGATTGTAATCCAATACAAAAGGCTGGAAAGCACCTGAATACACAACACAATTAAAGTTATCATGCTCTTACCTACTCAGGCTGCTTCAATTGCTTTCAATTTTTATCTTTAGAATAGATGGCTACCTGGCTGCAACCAAATTCTGGTGGCACTTCTACAGGGACATAAAACGGAATACGTTAATTTGTGACTAAACGACCGCAGTCATTGCCATTTGTCCAGGCAATTAATTCTTGAAATGCTATCACGGTATGCACTAAAATGTAGTTCAATCACTCAATCTATGTAAGCATTCCACAAGGTCACTTGAGATATGTGGTTATATATGTTTCAAATGTTTGTTTTGTACATATCCTTGAAATGATAATGAAGTCATTGCCAGAGGAGTTCTTTGAGACAGAAATATGCGTTGTGATTTATTGCAGAGAAATCTATTTCCATAAACTGTGAACACACTTAGCTGAGTGTCGCCAGCAAATACCCACACAGACTTATAAGTATGTACATATATGTATACTCTTAGAAGCAAAAATGGGCAACATAAATCCTTTGAGCTGCTCGTTTTGTTAAAACCACAGCTAAAACGACAGAATAGCCAAACAACATTACATTGAGTTTTACTATTAGTATGGTTGCTGACGCTATGGAAGTGGTTTCGAGTTTATAACAATAAATTCAGTTCACGAATGTCAACATTATTTTAATACATATTTCATGGGGTCGATAAGTCAGTAAATGTGTGTAGGTTGCATTAAAAGTTATGCTCCTTGGATTTGAGCACTGAAATCCTTTTCACTTTCAAACTCGGATGGGGAAAGGTATTAAATTTTAAAGGATTTGGTTCAGGGAGTTTTAGAAAGTTAGTACAATAACTTTGTACTCACCGCAGAATAGAATATGTATGAACATATTGTTAGTATAGCAATGTACTCGTATAAGTAATAAGCAATGTTTCAATGGAGAGAGAGAAAATAGGTCATAGACTCCTCAACTTGAATTCCTTAATCACCCAAATCGAACGGAAATTTTATTAATTAAGTTAGCAATGAAGTGAAATTGAACATATTGGACGAATTTGTCCCGCTTGCAGATATTAAATAATTATTCAGCTTCATGAGGGTATAAGACTCTTTTTCGACAATTGAGTTGTGACTCGTACTAAATTGTATCAACTTATTTTCAGTATTCAATTGACAAAATTGTTTTAATGTCATTTATTTAATCCTTAACTTATTTTGGAGCTATAAATATGTCACAAGGTTGTCAAAGCTGAAGATGTATTCGATGAATCTTGATTATATAGAACAATATGTTCAAATGTCATTAACAAAGTAATCAGAGCGTCCTGCTTGTATAATCATTACCCAGCCAGCAATTTCTCGTTACCGAGCTATTAGCGAGCTTTTCAAATGTACCTTACCGAGCCCTTAGCGAGGAGAAAAGGGCCAAGGTAGACTCGGTAGAGCCTATCAGAATGTAACTCTATAATACTTCGTAAATGGCTTATATAAGGCGTCTGGGGCTTCGCAGATCAAGCTATATGGAAGCAATAACCTCTATGGAAGCATTTTCGGAAAGGCCTTATCAAGACTCTACCGAAGCTGCTACCGAAGTAATAGCCTTATCGAGGCTTCAAAGGACTTCGCGACACTAATTCATGAAAATGGTTCCCACTACATAGTCACAGTTCCGTTAAGACTTGCATTGATATGCTATTGCTTCGTTGGAACTTCGCTTCACAGACTCTGCGCAAGCTTCTATTCTCGGCTCTCCATTCGATGCTATATGGAGGCTTCAACTTCGCTAATCGGGCAAAACCTACTCAAAGCCCACACAACTACTCCGCAGAGGCCTTACGGAAGCTATTACCGAAGTTACAGCCTCGCACTACCATACAGCTCATGCGACAGATCCGAAAAGACCTTATGGAAGTGCTTAACGACGCTATAACTTCCCACATTTCAAACCATCCTATAGCCTGCGTTCACAGCCTCTAACGAATCTCTATCGAAGCCGAAAATCGTCAAACTGCGCTCACAGGTTCCATCGTGTCTCTACCGAAGCATCTGACTCCGAAAATCTTGAAAATCTAGCCTTACCGAGGAGAAACTGCTGCCTGGGTACTCATGGGAAGATAATCCCTCACTATACAGTCTTTAAAGAGATAGAATGTCGCTTCGGATAAAACTGTAATGTAAATTAATTGGCAACTCTAATTTGGTTGTTTTTTGGTTATATTGCTTACAATTTATGAAGAATTGTGACAGAAGTGATATTACTGTTCTGCTTGACCTACGCATCCCTGAAAATAGCAAAATCGCAATGAGAATTAACACTCCCAAGCACAGAATATAGCATTTGGTTGCTTGTGTTGTTTACAATTAACAGGACTCACTCAATTAAATGAGGGAGCTACTTTCAATGATCTTAGAGAAGAACACTATTTTTCCATGCTGCAAGGATGTTAAAGTAAATGATTGTATTTTCATTTGATTCAGTTTTTGGTGCAAAAACCTTTTCAAAAATCCATCAACTAAAGTCTTTAAATACTGCTGCCCTGTACAGTAATTAAGTATAAGTAGGGGAAAAAGAATGCTATATAAAAGTTATCGAGGAAGAATCTCCCATCTGATCAGGTCGCTTAATATACAAATATTATCTAAGTTTAATAGACTTCTCTGCTTCATTGTTTTATATATCCGATTCCCCTAGCAGAGCCTCTATTCATTGGGTACTTAGTTCAAAGTCGAAGTGGTCCCGCTACGATACAAATAATTTCTCTATATTTAGAGCGACGATATTTGGATTCATAAATAATTCAGCCAGATACGACAGATCAATTACCTTCAAATTGCCAGGGTAGAAAATTAAATTTAAAATGTTTCAATTTTTCCTATTATTTATTTAAAATATTTCAATCCAAAAGTCAACTTACCAAAGTAACATAAAATTCGTCTGTAAAGAAAAGAAAACAATTATTTTAAATTAGAAACATTGTTGTTTACTGTTTGTGGCTTTAATTAATAATTTCGCCTAAAATGCGAACTAATCATTAACACTGATCTGCAAATGAGTAGTGGCCGAGAATAGCATAACAAATGTAAACAAATTCTATAAATAGCTCGAAACTCATAAACCTGAATTGAAGCTGAATTTACCATTAGTCTATGACGACCACGTGTCGGGTGAAGTGCTTCAAGAATTTATATCAATTATAGTCGATTTCAGCACAGATATAGGAACACTTTCTCCCTAAAGCGCTTCCACAAAGTGCTTGAAATGATAACGAAACATTTTATTCGAATTTTATTTGAAATCTTTTTCGTATTACGTTTGTTTATAATAAATTATTTATTTTAATTTATTATTTATTGTTTTGAATGCTTCTGGTCGTGTGTCTGGTTTTATAGCAGAAACGTGAATGCGTAGTTTCGAGCACGTTTTCATTTTTTCATTTAGCATTTGTTTTGTTTGTTTATTGATTTGTGCAAACGTATTTATTGATTTTTGGGTTTGCTTCTTTTTGTTTTAAAGAATTCAAGAAAATCCAATTATGCAGCCTTACTATGCGCTGGAACGGCGTACTCGTGGCTGTGTGTGGGCGAGCGTGTCGCATTCCAACTGGCTACGAGTTGCGAACGGTGGTATTTGTGCTAAAATAGATCAGCTTGCTCCGAGTGACGTCACGTCACGTTTCGACGTTGAACCCGTCTAACAGCTGTACGAGCACTGCTACGAGTATAATGAATAATTCTTTCTTCGAATGCGGAAAACTTAGCTTTTTTATTATTTACGACTTATATGCAAATTTTATGTTTTGCTATTGTATTTTATTTGATTTTATATTTATTTTAATTTTTTTCTTATGTTAAGTTGCAAGTTTTTCAACAATTTTAATCGCTTTTGTATGCAAGTTGAATTGGTTGTGAAAGTTTTGTATAGAAATAAATCTACAACAAAATCAAATGGCAACTATTTTCAGGCAGTCGACTTCCTTGTGGGACATATGAATACGCATGAATACGTTGATAATTAATTTTGTTTCAGTTTGTGCAATTGAAGTTTCCTGTGAAGTTCTTAGTTGATAGAACGGGAGACGAGCACCTTCAGGGAAATAGATTTTGAAGGCAGTCAGACAGCAAAGGAATTTCTGACTGACATTATGACACTTCAGACAGGTAATGAACAAGGAAATGCAATAAAACACGAGCTGGGACGGAGGCAAAAGTTTGTCTCAAAGTTCCTACCAGGAATATTTTCATACGGCATACAATTTTCCTGATCATATCGTAAGCATTTTGAGTACACAGTAAATATTCTAAGCTTAATGAGCCTGTAAGAAAATGTTCAAAAATATTCCAGCTCCAACCAAACACCAACAATTCTGTCAATGGAACTATCACACCTGGCAACAAACAAGTGAGATAGTGGTGAAACTACTCACTAAATTCCCAGGTTTACTACATTAAAGATTCAGAACAACGGAGACGATTTAGAGTAATGATAAACTTAATAATATTAGAGACAAAAGTTAAGTAAATTTTATTAAAATATTTGCGGACTTCTAGGGTTGTGTAAGAACTGTTCAGAACACGAAGAACATGAATATTTTGTAAATAAGTTCTACGCTAAACCACTCAATCAGAAAATAATCAAAGCACTGAGAAAGGCCCTTAAAGTGCCCACAAAAGTATGAGTTCACCAAATTAAAGCAAGGTAATAGCAGAGAACACAGAGAAAAGAAACTTAAACGTCAAACGGCAAAGCAGCGAAATAAAGCAGACGGACATTCTACACGAATCCACTAAAAATCGTGGTGAATCCACTCAGAATCGTGGTGAATCCACTCAAAATCGTGGTGTGTTCGCTACGGACGCTGACAACGAAAAAGACTTTCCCTTCTCTGTGTTCTCTGGTAATAGTCAGATGGCAGCAGAACCTTAGGGAATAAGACTAAAAAGGGATCACACATATTAAGAAAACAGAGAAAGAAAAAAACAATTTTTAGGTACATGGCTTCCTCATCAAAAAGCAATGCCACTATAACACTAAAGCGTATATATCTAACTGAAATTTGTTCAATTACTGAATTATCATATAGTGTCACTGAACAATGAAGGTTTCTAATGTCCGCGTACTTTTCAGTAGTGAAACGCAATATTCATTTACGAGTGTAGACAATACGCTTGATGATCCACGCTCAATTAGACATAGCGTATTCAACGAAAGTGGCAGTCGCTGAGAATTAAATATGTTTTTCAGCTTTAAAAAGTGATCAAATCATAAAAACTGTGATTGCTGCAAAGAATATGAAGCTGTGATTCATTGGAAACTGCCTAAACCGGAATTGTTTGAAACACATAAATCAACAAATGATTATTTACATACATCTGAATAGCTCGGAATAGACAATTACTGCTAGAAATTCACCGGGTGCATATTTATAGAGTATGAATAAATTAGATTTACAGTGTAGGGTGCACTAATAACTAGTTTGGCAACTTCCGCCTAAGCGATATTTATAAATGGCACTATATTCTTCCAGTGGTCATATAAACGAGAGTAAAAAGTTTTGTGTAGTTTACAAGTTTGAGTCACTATGATTGATCCCACTACTGGTGACCAAATTATGTTGATCAGCACAAAAGTGTGGGGTGAATTCATGTAAATTGTGATCTAATAATGTCACACGACATTTAGAGTCCTTTTTCAATGCAAAGTATCTGGCAAGTAGAATTTCTTACGAACTCTGATGTCAAGATTAGAGAGAATTATGTGCAAACTTTACAGAAAGGATGGTCAGGCAGATAAAATGAGGAGTAGATTCATCAGTGGCGTATATATTTGAAGAGAAAATATATATCACAAATAGAAATTAGACTAGTGTGCGATGCTGAGGAAAAATAAGAATTCGGAGTTTAGATGCGACCAATGTGCTCAAATTTGTTTGTAGATGTGTAGTGATCCTGAAGAATGTTATATGATTGAATTTTATATAATATCTTCCTTAATCGGTATAAACAAAATCTTCAAATGCTTTTATTCCCATTTGACTGGAGAGATGACGAAAAGTTGATTTCACAAATGAACAGTTTCTCCAAATATTCAGGATCATCATTATATCAGGATCTCACTGAATAGCACTTTAAACTTATACTGCATTTTGACTATATCACAACAGTGTCATTTTAGTACATTTTGCTATTATTATTATTATAATTTTTCTATTTATGATTCCAAACTGCTTCTGATAAGAGTACTTCATGGTAAAAATATGGCAATTTGGTGTTAATAATGCTGGAGAATAGGTAATGTTAGTGTTTTGGCAAAATTTTCTATTCAACCTCATTATACCGACAATAGTAGACGCAAAGATTGACAGGACGAACAGGAAAGACCTTTCATGAAGAATATGGAACTAATTTTTATAATTTTCAAGAACAAAGTCTTTCTAGAATGTACTTGAAGGGGGATTAGAGAAAATTTATTTATTAGGAAACCCGAGGTATAATAACATATTTTGCGAAGATCTCTATCTCTTTATCTCTCGCTATCTCTCTCTATCTCTCTCTCTCTCTCTCTTTCTGATGTAATAATTACTCCAAAAATTAATGAATTGATTATAATTATATTTATTGGTTTATATATGGTTGTTTCAGGTGGCTGATCCACGGCATCCTTGCATGAATCACAATTAGCGATTTAGCTCCATTTTATAACCATTTCCCCTCCTAAACGCTGTAAAAAGATGAGTGGTTATCTAGATCCACTTTGTGGAATTTAGGTATTTTAGAAGATCTTCAGATTTAAAGCCGAGAGGTCGGACAGTCCTGCTAGAAAATAGTTTCCCAGGGCTCTATTTCCTGCGGCCGCCAGTGCTGGGCATTTGCAAAGAACGTTAATTATTGCTTCCCTCTCGTCCGAGTCTTTACAACTTCTATAATAGGTATTGAACGGACTATGCATTTTCTCCGCAGACAGTGACCTGTAAAAACCGCCCTTAGTCGGCTGGTGTCTCTACGCTCCCTGTTTATAAGATCCCTTGACCTAGCTATATTGTCGACTGGTCAGATCGCCCGGTATATATTGCACGTTGTAAGTGCCCTCTATCTTCTACTTGCCAAGGAGCAACTGTGCAGGTATATGCCCCTCTTGATCGCACCCAGAAAAACAGGTACTAGTTCCGCATAGGTTAGGTCGAGAGAGGTCCCCTGCGCGCCAATTCATCAGACTTCTCATTCCGATCGATATTTCTATGGCCTGGAACCCAGATGATGGTGATATCAGCATGGAGACTTCGCGCTCTAAGTTCATCCCTGCACTGTCTGACCAACCTGGAGTTGATGGTGTTTGACTGTAGAGCCTTTTTAGCAGCCTGGTTGGCCACAAAAATGGCAACGTTGCTTCTATGTCCTTCTCTAATGTATTGGATATTTTGCCGACACGCCTCCCTGATTGCGGGTACTTCTGCCTGAAAAACTGTAGCCTCATCAGGTAGGCGTGTGCAGTAATTGATGTTAGCGTGTGTTGAAAATACCCCAGCGCCTACCCTCAGATTCATTTTGGACCCATCTGTATAAATGGGTATATCGTATTCCGTTTCAAATTTTCGCCTAGATCACTCTTCTCTTGAATGGTTTATATATAATGTCGATTCTTGTAATTTTTTGTGGTACTACTCACAGACAGTGATCGCCTAAGATCCTATGAAAAATGGTCAACTGTAGAGTAACTACAATTTCAAAATGCGAAAGTTCTCGTATGCGTCTAAGCAAGAACTCAGTGTAAATAAATTTAATTTACACAATGTAAACAAACGTAAACTTTCTGATTGCTTTTGTTTATATTCGCATTGCAAAAAGCAAAACGAAAAATTAAATAGAAATTACATAATTTAAAACGCTTCCGACCAGAGTCCGTTAATGATACTATTTATAAAAAATTTTTTTAATGAATCACAAAATGTTTTTTGCTCAAAACTCCTCCATTCATTAAAAATTATTTTATAATTAATGAATTCAATTTAATTTGATTCAAGTGTTCTCCAGAGTGGCGCCACTCTAAAAATGTACGCACATTTAAGCGCACACTTGAAATACTTCAAAATAAACATTACCAACTTGTTATTTGTTCGCTAATGGACAAAATAATATGTAAAAATACAAGAAATCAACTTTAAAGAGTTGCAAGAACTGATGCAATTTAATCTTATTTGAGATAAATAGAGATAACGAGGAAACTCTAAGCAGCTTAAATTGTAATTTACGTTCTCCAAATCCTCTGTGCCAGAATCGTAAGTAACCAGATTACAATTTCGCTCCTTGAGACAAGTTAAAGTCTCTGCCTTTCGCCTTTGCTTACTCAGTAAATTCCGATTACTTGCAGGATGTGAAAGTCGTAAAGATGCATAAAATTATATAATCAGTGCTCTCCCTTACTTCACCGCCAGGATTTCTACCTGCAGACGCACCTGCTTTCCATTTGCTTTTTGGGGTTTCTTTCGAAATGTTCGTGAATGCAAAGTACATACAAAATATAACTCTTTACTTTTACAATCACTTTACAAGGAAAATGGGAGCGATGAATCTATAATTAATGTGTTTAAACAAACGAAACTGTTTAAATCGGTATAAATATATGTTCTAATCTGGTGAAGGCCAATTGAAATGCTTTATGATTCTAGTTCTTTAACTATTCATAATTAAAACCAATGTTTATCCTGCCTCCAAATTAGGCAAGTTTGCTCTTAAATGTTAACAAAAGACAAACAGACAAAACACAAGTACAAAAGAATAGTCTCAGAAGTGAGACTGCTATATTTAAAGGAAAATGAAAGACTTTATTATTAACCTGCACTAAGCAACTTCATAAGAATTTTATCAGAAAATTAGTTCATTACTTTTGAAAATTCAGCAAAACAAAGGAGTGGAAAAATCAATCTCACTTTTGTGTCTTTAAACCAGACAGGCAGCTATGAACTTCCTTAAACTTGTCCCACCTAGGATTTCATATGATGAATTTCACTCTAATCATAAGAGAAAATAATATCAATTGCTGGGAATAGTTTACTTGAATGACTTAGTTGCCTTTCTTGGTTACAAACGTGAGGCCAGTTCATATTATAAGAAAGGGTTCTTTTGTTTCTTTCCATTGAGTGTACAATATTGGAATGGTATTCGATTACGAGAAGTATTTTAAAGGACATATTTATCTCCGGCATTTTCTATTAGTCAGAATAGAGCAAACTACTAGAAGCAATCCGAGGGCAACAGTTCTATGGAATGGAACTCACTACACGTATATAGAAATATTGAGCAGCAGAAGATCATAGATTGACTTTTGCCCTACAGAAGTTAACTTAGAAAATATTATCCTAGAATACCAAAGTTATGCTAGCATTTGAAAAAAAACACTTTGTCGATTTGAGCATAGAATTAAAGGAGATTTAATGTCAGATATTTGATAGATTACATGAGAGACAGCCAAGAGCTTTGCGCTCTCTGGATTCGACTATTATCACCTCAAAAGCGGTCAAGAGTCGCCGCAAATCTTTAGACGAGACAGCTAAACATAAACGTCTCCATCAGAGCTGGGTTCCCTTACACAGGGATATTCCAGGGAACTGTAAAATGGATGAACTTTCCCGATAGGGTACTACCATACTGATTCAATCAGATAGATCAAATCACGGTATTCCTATTGCCACTTGTAAGCTCTTCATTAATACAATATCCTTGAGCAAAGCGGGTAGGCGCTTGTCTGAAAGTACAATATGCAAAATAGCTAGACAAATCTGGCCGGAAATAGCGCCCGGTCGGAAATAGCGGTCAAAAGATTTATAGCCTAAGTAACTTAGTGTCCTAGCGGGACACTGGACCCTGGGTACTCATGGTGGTAGGCTGGGGATTGCCTCTAATGACTTCTGCAGGAGTTGCAAGGAAGAGGAGGAACAAGTGTCCATTAAACATATATTATGCATGTGTCCAGCGTTGTTTAGAATGAGGCGCACTTTCCTGGGTAACTTTCTGGACTCTTTGCAGATATTCCAAATAAGAAGATAAGCTGCATCAATTCTTTCATTAGAAGCTCAAAATGGAGGGACCCTTGAAAGGGTTTAGAGACTTGTGTCTCAAGCGGTATCACAAGGGGTCAATGATGGTCTAAGTTTGTCCTTTGGCGGCCGCTATACCTACCTGCCTATATGAGATAACATCAACCCTTCAATATCCAAAAGAAAACAGATGGGAGCCAACTGAAAGAGAGATTGCAAGTTGCACTATTCCCGCAAACAGAATATGGACACGACAGCGTCCACTTCCGCAGTTTCCTTTAATTAGAAACAAGGAAAACTCGTCCACTCTCGTATGTGCAGAAACATAAAGGATATCATTTATGTTTCTGGTATGTGCGAAAAATTTTCAGTACCATAAAATGTCAGTTGAAATTAAATCTGTATGCTCACTATTCTGCCAGCCCACTATTCTGGCATTCTCTTTGCTATGCCAATTGACGCGTATGTGTGGCAGTGGCACACATCCACGAGCTGAGTCCCCACTGCCAAGTAAGCCGTGCCTCTTGTACGTGTATCAAGTACGAGTATTGCAATTTTATGATGCATGCCAGGCACCGATTATCAGCAGTTAGCAGGCCAGCCTTCTGCGATTTGATAGATAGTAGTGCACATTTTATTTGCTTTTAATTGTGGTTTTGCGGTTTTACGGGTTTATTGAGTTTAAACTTTATTTGCATTTCGGTTAAGATAATTTAATTAATGGCGCTATTGTTGTGGTTGCTCCCACATGTATCATTAATTGCCTACAATAAAACTGAAACGGTTCCTTTTGTGTGATTATATTTCAACGATTTTCACTTGTCATTGTTCCAAATTTGGACTACTCTTTGGTGCCTGTTCCAAGTCATCGCCATATAAACAAGTACCTTATTTTATGTTCGCTTCAAAGCAATCTTACACGTTATTATCTGATCTCATTGCTTGAGCGCGTTGCTCGATTGTTTATTTATTGTGGTTGCATGTGTTTTACCAAATATGCTTCAAGATTTGTTTCTTCCTTTTGACCCACTTTTGGAGAAAACTGTTGCAAACTACGACGGCAGTTTCGTTATGTTTACAATTTCAATTATTATTTTTGCAATTTTTCTTGCTTGTACTTTTTGCGTACTTTGTTATTTTTTTATGATTATGTTTCAACTCCCACTGCAGCAACTCATACACAAGAGAAAATATTAACAATAAAATCGTTTACCAGCCCACAATCGTGATCAGTTTTGCTTTTGCTTTGTGGGTCAATGGAGACTGCGAGTCAGACGCATTCAGTGACTCACTAGCAAATTAACAGCTGCCAAATGTGGCAATTTGTAGGAAGGAAAAAAAAAATACTATTAAAAAGTGGGCACGTTTTTAAAACGACTTTGCCAGTTTGCATACGAATCAATACTGTATTGAGTAGGCTAATATGGGCAGCTATAGTCCCACATTGCATAATTTTATAGAACAGTACAACAATACAAATCGATTTTTTGGAATGGTTACCCTAATATACCCTCTATTTACTTTATGCAGAACATACAAATAGCTCCCTCAGAGAAGCGATTTTGTGTAAGGAATTTTAAGTTATGGTATAATTTTATTTAACCAACGCATAAGGTAAGAAATCCTTATCTAAATACACCAATTGCAAAAGGAATTATCTTGAAGATAATGAAATCAGCCCTTATCAATCACTATAGTCACATGTTGTTTCATTAAGTGAGAGTCTACAAATAACTGAATATAATGATATATGCATATTTATCGGTCACAGAATATAGAATAATCTTCTAATTAAATATTCAAATTATATTATATATTAAGCTGATATATAAATATGAATATAAATACTTAGTTCCTTCAACTATCGTTTTCTATAAAGAGGTCTCTTAATAGTATGTTCACAATAGTTCCCTATTTAATAATGCAGAAGAGATTACAAAATTATGAAACTTTCTGTGTATATATTTTCTACGTATCACCTCCAGTTATAAAGAAGATCATCTCTTCTCAATAACTGGAGGTGATTATGAGATAGGTTAGGACATCCCAAGTTACGTCACCATCCCAAGAAAGTTAACTTTTTAGTCAGTGCTTGAGCGGCGCCACACCGTGGTATCACAATGGGCAATTATGTGTGCTCAAGTGTGCTTTTGGCAAACTAGGCGGCCACTCCTACCTACCTTAGGACAGTAAAAAATGCCCTATCTATATATTTATAGCATCCGTTCAATTTTGAAAACAGTACAGAAAGATTCGAGGTATATTATACTTATGCATAAATAATATCACCATCACTTATATTAGTTAATCCTCAATACTTTTCATTTTAATGTATAAAAACAATATCCGAAAATTTTTATTTAATTTTGATAGAAAGAGAAGTTCCTTGACATCTGAAAATCTGCACTTTATTTAGTTAGAATATTGTATAAGCTCTCTGATACGATTTCACTTGAAGTTATCCATAAAAGAAAACGTACTTTGACTTCAAGAATAGTAATTCCTTTGATAGTGAACTTTCATACAATATTCATGATGTCCTTGCAGAATAGTTATAAAAACAAAATATCTCTGAGAATCTCTCTAAGAATATATCAAAACTCACACGACAATATTCGTGATGTCCTTGCAGAATAGTTATAAAAATAAAATATCTCTGAGTATCTCTCTAAGAATCTGAGATATATCAAAACACACACGAGAGAATTGCTTTTTTTGGGACTTTGTTATGTATACTTGTATTTACAAGAGAGTTTAAGAAGATCATATAATAATTTGTTTCAATTTGCTTCATTAAGATAAAAGTATAAGAATTCTTCTAAGAATCTCAATTTAAATACATATACGAGTATTGAAACATCATAATAAAATATGCTATAAAAATCTCTCTCCCGTATTTTTAATTATGATTATCTTAGAAGGCAATATGAGACCTTTTGCGTAACTGGAATCATAACGAAATTGATATATAAACTTAGTGCATTGCTGCTTATGGTATTTTCCACCTAGTAACCTTGACCTAAAGTGTCAGACACAAACATTTAATGCAGCATGCTATCCATTAAAACAACCCGTTATCCAAGATCTTGTTTTGTTTAGCAGTTTAATTTTTATTTAATTAGTTACACATAAAATTTCTACACATAGGTAGCAGGGACTGGTAATGAAGTCAACGAAAGTCCTGACGGGCTTTTACACACCAACAGGCATGATTCAATTTATATAAACCCCTGTGCACCATCATAGAGTTTGAGATTTAAGAAGCCACTTTTTGGACTCCAAAACTACATTCGGTGCAGAGTAGAGAACTCATGTACACACGTCCGGTTGCTTTATTTCGCTGCTTTGCCGTTTGATGTTTAAGTTTCGATTCTCTTTCTTCTCTAGTGTAGAGGTTTCACAGAATAGGTATTACATATTATCATTTTCCTTAATAGTTGTATTAAGCCTTTAAAGTCTGTGCTTTAGATTATTCTAATCAAATAGTGTATGTACACACAAATGGTTGCAGAATTTATTCCTTCGTATTCAAACTGGCTGAGCTGTTTTAACAAAAGTTCTGTACTAAAAATTTCGGGAGATAATACTCTGCTGAGTCAAAACTAGCATTAAGAGTACCTTCCAACTTACTTATCAAATTACGCGCCCATTTGTGATTGTTACCCCTAACTTACTAAAGACATGTTTAGTAAGTTAACCCCCGCTAGTAGGACATCGCCATAGATCTTTCATCTTTCTAAGCCGAAATTGCTAATTTTGCTTCTAAGAGTCCATATCTATAAGTTCCTCGCTTGCTCTGCAAGTCTGTAGGGTTCCCTTCAAGTTTATTTTGAAATAATATTTTAGAATTATTTATTCATTATCACTTGCATATTGGAAACTTGGTTAAGAACAATTTAGAAATCTGAATGTAGATGTTACGATTAATTATATTTTGTTGGTAATGACCCCAACACTGTACTATAATTAGAGGTAAATACAACCGACCAACAATATAAATTAGCTTTGCAAATACAGTGGTGAACACTACTCATGTTGTTTATATTCACAACTATCTCTACTCCAAGTACTACTAGCTACGCTTTTGGTATTTGTATTAATTAATGCCTCATTCTGTTAAGTAATTATTCTTGTAAGAATTACATTTAATTCTCGATTAACCGCGCAGCTAAACGAATATGAAATAAATTAACATCTTGTTAGCGCTCAGTCGCCCATAATGGTCAGCTTTCGTGTGCAGTGGGGAGTGCAACTACTCGTCTTAGCAGAGCGCAAAATGAACAGAGTTTAACTTAAGATTAGCCAATTTTTTTAGTTAACTGCTGCTAATGTGAATATCTTATCGTATCATCCGTGGCATGACCTTCAACACAACACTCTAGGTCGTCCTCTTATTTTTTCAGCAGGAGTTACGTTAATACAGAATATGTACCGCATGAAATATGTATTAGCCGAAAGTAAATACAATTGATTCAGAGTCAATCACAGCAATGACATGAATAATGACAAAGAAGACTTTTCGAAAATTACACACACAATGGTGTGTTCAACCGATATAAGTATACATAAGTATACCGTATGTATAAGTATGCATATGAATATATGGTGTCAATGTAGCCATAAGAGTCTGTCACTTATTTTATATAGTTTACCGCCAAGAATCAAAATAAATAATTGTGTAGGGGATTTAAAGCTCGGTGAACTTTCGATCTATTGTGCCCTACAAATCAAAAAATTAACATTAAAAAATCATCTATAATTTTAGATGAAGATGCGCTTCAACATATAACTGAATTATACAATTAGGGTACTTCGGACCATTAACATACCCACTTCCCAGATACTCATATACTTGAAAAACTCATATCTCAAGAACTAAAACAGATATTTTGCGAAATTTCATAAAAAGTCGCCCGGTTTCTGCTGAATCTAACATGGTGGAAATCGGACCACTATGAGACCCACTTTCTATAAGGAAATTTTCAGATAATAACATATACGGGCATAATCTTATAGTCTTCAAAGTTAAGAGAGCTAGTAACCTCATCTATTTCTTTTTAAAAGCTGTTTCCTGCACCATTAGGAGTTTTTTTTGGTGAGTAATAGATTTAGATTAGGGGCATCACAATAGATATTTCAGGTCCCAGTGTAATAAAGCTAATCCCTTAAATAAATCTAAAACATAGATCTAGATATCCTTTAAAATTGTACCTAAATTTTAAAAAAATAATAAAATAGAGTAGTGATGGATAATAAAACGAATGTAGAGGTGTAGCTTTGTTGTAATAGTCACAACGACCGACTATAGATGTGCTTTCATCGTTTTCCTTTGAACTATTCGTATTAATATGATAACTACAAATCGCACGTAGTTTGCTCGTACTACGGACTATGGACGTTTAAATTGGTGCGAGATGTTGAACACTGACGTGGTTGAATACTATTGTTTCAAGAATGATGAATTAGTAGCAAAGCAATAGAAACATCTTCTTATACAATTTTATAGCCTGTCTAATAGGCATTGCTTACTCGTACAATTAACTGCCTTCAGCTCACAGTCCAACTATCAAAGTATAAACATTTTGAAACTGTCTTATTTATGACCTAACTTAAACAATAAGCATGAGTTAAGACTATTTCTGTTAAACATTTTTCAACTTTCCTATTTATGAAATAACTTAAACAATAGGGATGAGTTAAGACTACGTCTGTTAAGATTCTATTAGGTT
Organism: Clusia tigrina; assembly: GCA_920105625.2. NCBI lineage: Eukaryota > Metazoa > Arthropoda > Insecta > Diptera > Clusiidae > Clusia > Clusia tigrina. The sequence goes on along the minus strand of OV050030.1, from coordinate 25,632,127 downwards.
GTAATTTTATTGAACTGAAAAAAGTCACCAGTACGCATGTTGTAAGTGTCGCCCTCTGTGGTCTAGTGGTAAGCATGCTATACTCACAGTCAGAGGGTCGCAGCTTCAAATCCTGTCCCAGGCTTGTTCTCAAAAGTGCTACTTTCTAAAAAAGAGTTGCTAAACATTAAAGTAAAATTAACAAATTTTCAGCGATATCTACTCAGAAAGCTGATAAATTAGTTGTTGGGCACCAAATACTGGTTTAAAGACAGAAATTATTGTTAATATAGAAATTTTGGCGATCTTGGTAGTGAAAAAATAAGTAACAAAAATTACTTTAAATTGTTCCAGTTAAAACCCAAGAAATTTTATTAGAACTGTGGTGTTTCGGTCTTTGCGATTGCTGAGTAAAACCTGAATAAACTCCGAATTTCTGTTCATACAATAATTTCTCAGTTCATTCAGTTTTAATGTCTACACAAGTGTTTCTTAAATTATTTGGTTTCTGACAATAGAGACATAATTTTGAATGCCATGAGTATCAAGGTAATTCTTATGTAGTTCTTTCTTGTTGTTCGTACTTAATCAACTACGTGTTGTGTGTTGTTTTTCAGAAATCAATGGGACTATGTAAAAATATGAAGGTATTAACCCTGAATAGAAGATAAGTACAACCAATGCGATTGTTCCGCAACACTCTAATAACTCGGAACAAACAGTCAATGAAGAAGGTTTCCATTTACAGTTCCATTTTACGGTTTAATTGAAGTAATTGAGGACACTTTTCCTATAATTATTTACATATTAATAAGGATTCACACACAAAGTAAAGTAATTCATCAATATTCTTGAATCCACTCCACCTCCATTATAACTACCGCGTTGCAGGGAAGTCAGCGAAGGATTTGTCTACCGCAGCCTGCTGTGAAGGATAAATGTTTTCGTAGAAAAATTGTCTTGAATATCTACAAAAAGCACAGTCTGCAGAGGCACGAGTTGGTGATGATAGGTTGAGTATTGTGAAAAGAAACAAATATTTTTCTTACTTCGCTGCGCTGCAGAATTTCCACTTGAGTTGCTTTTCAATTTACATAATTTTTACGAACTTAAAATAATAAAAACAACATTAAAATCAATTTAAACGGTTTTGACAGCTCATGAAAAGCCAATTTAACGCCCCCCCCTAAAAAAGCCACTCCAAAATATGGAAAAATTTAAAGTGTTGCATAACGCTGCTCCAATAAATGCGGGTGTGACATGAGAGTCGGCCAGCAATGGCAGCGAAGTGGAAATGGAAAAGGTTAACAGCGCTTACAATTTATCAGCTGTTTGACTGTCTGCTGCGCGACCAGTTGGGTTGTATTTGGTGAAGCTGCAGCTGGTATTTTCGACGCAGAGTGGTGGTGTCTATCAGTGCTGATGATTGCCAAAGTGCCTTTCAGAGTATCAGCAGGAGCGACTATTGCTGTGCTGTTTTTGTGTAGCTGTACTCGTATGTGTGTTCATAACTGTCAATCAAGCAGAAGGAACGATTCATGGTATGCAGTTTGACCGAAATTGTGTGTGGATTTGTGCCAGCAACTCCATTGAGGGCTTAACCAAGTTCGTTAAGTGGGTAATTAAGAATTATTGTTTCAATAGATGATCATTGAAAGAGCTTAAACTTTAGTTTTGCAGGAAGACTGCGGATACGTATTTTCAGTGACAAAAGGTCTGCTGCACTGCTTCCGCCAACCAAGCAGCAGATTCGATATGGCTTTCTTTTTGGATTTCATGCCAATTGAAGATGATATAAATTTAATAGTGTGTCAAAAGGGGGGTGGGGTGTATTTGACTTACATGCATCATCTCTCAATACTGCTTTAAAGTGATTCCAGTCGTACTAATCTAGTCACTTGGAAGACGAGTATTGAGTGGGGAAATGGTTATATTTATATTTGACTTACATGCATCATCTTTCAATACTGCTTTGAATTGATTCCAGTCGTACCAATCTAGTCACTTGGAAGAGGAGTATCGAGAGGCTTTTTCTTTATTTCGGGACCACTGGGCTATAATTATGATAAAAACTGACGGAGCTCCTCGAATGACACAGGAAATGATAACACACGAGTTAAGTTAAAATCGTCGTGTTTATTCAATATACTAATAATATATACAGATAAATTCCAATACCAAAAAAGAACAAATATATAGTTATGCTGTCAAGAAAATTGGGTGTAATGCTCATGCAACGCTTTTAAGATAATCCTTTTACTACTAATTTCAGTACGACACTAAATTGGACTGGTTTTTAATCGAGTGCTATATGTACTTATCAAGCTTGCTGTAGATATGTGAAGAAATATGTGACTGTATTCCATCATAATCCGGTATTCCATAATCAGTGCATCTATTCCACACTTCAATATTGAAGACAAAAAAAGGTGTGTTTACGCTTCTGTAAACGGAAAGTGATGAAAAATTCAACTGATTTAAAATGCGATTTTCCAGTTGAAAGGCGAGTTAAATCACTCATTCAAGCATTTGCTTCCCCAACAGCAACTTATAAATTTTGGAACTAGCCTCTAATAAAGGAATTTGAGTTTCATTGGCCGCTTTAAAAGTAAGAATTTGGTATACAAAAAGTTGTTTTGGGAGCGTGCAATATGGAAAAAGTGAACCTATCTACTTGCACAGGGGTGTCACGTAGCATCATATTCATAATCCGCCAAAGAGACAAATTTTATAATTTTTCCCTAAACCCCCTTTCCCCTCTCTATCAAGTCACACATGCCCACCTGTCTTTTGATATTCCCGCTATTCAAAAATCCTCTTCGATTGTTGTGTGACAAAAAATCTATTAAGCGAAGCAAGTTATCAATTGAAATGCTCCATAAATACTCAGTTGCCTGGATTTGCATATGAAAACAATTTTTGTGTCAATTGTTCCAAACCAACAGCACGTTCGCCTATATTCGTATTTAAAGAATATAAAAATTGAATTAACCTTTTTGACATTTCGAACATAATTCAAAATTACACACGCACCAAAAATCGTGTTGCCATAAACAAACAAATAAACCGACGCGCCTACTTTCTTGAAATCGTTTTCCACTTCAACACTTTCCACACTTAAACAGATTTTAAATTCATTTGCATGCCGCCGCTTTATAACTGAGCGCGTCCGTCCGTCCGTACGTCCGTCTGTGCGGTTACGAGTTGATTTCTTCTGCAGTGTCAGCGTCGGCGTCTCTGACTTGTGTGAGTCATTTTCCACATGCAAGGAAAACGAAGCCGAGGGGGCTCAACCAACGTTGTCTGCTTAAACACCGCTGACTCACGTGGGGGCTTGCAGTAGAGTTTATTTCTACTCAAAGCAATTTGTGTGCATGTACGACTAGAGTGGGGCATGCTAAATTACTGACTATTGTGGCATGCAACATGCAGCAAGAGTCAAATTGCTCCGAATTCAATAAAGATATTTGCACGACTGCTGAAATATCCTCCACAACTGGCAGCAACGAATGACTGAAACCGGAGATTCTCTATTTTGGGACATATCAGTGAAGTCAGTGGAGTCAAATCGATTTCAACAAAACCTTTATGCCGTGTGGTGTTCAACTTCAAGAGTTTAGTGGACGGTTTATTACTTTATTTTGGATTGTAGGATACATCAACAAACCTTTTCTCAATAGCAGACTAAATCAAACGATATGCACCTGTGGAAAGCATCTCAATAATACCAAATACCCGTATAAGGGTATATAAGTAAGAGTAATAAGATATGTTTACTGGTGTAGTCCTTCTGCAGGTCCTCCTCCTTATCTTCTGTATAATGAAAAGATAAAGCTGAACGCTATGGTGCAGTAACTTTGGATCACAAAAATTGATTGTGCGCCTTAATCGCATATAACATCATAATAACAGAGGACAGCTCAGTCGATAGGGCATCGGTCCACTGCCACGCTGATGGAAGCTTCTTTGTTATACATATCAATCTCCTTTGCTAACAATCAATCCAGCCCTTCAAGCAATTTATTTCTATGATACTCGTATTGATTCTGATAAGACGAGTTACAGCAAGATTGAATACCTCTGCACACTATTTGGATATTATATCGAAAACAACAAAAATCACCTCTTCGGTAGCATTAGGAAATCGTAAACATCTTTTACTTTTGCTGGCCTCATATTGGAGTGTAAATTTTCTACAACTATTTCTACAATTATTTGATCAAACGTTTATTATCGTCATAGAGATTAATTTTTGCACAACAATTTTGTACAACTATTTCTACAATTATTTGATCAAACGTTTATTATCATCATAGAGATTAATTTTTGCACCACTTCCGCGAAAAGTCCATAAACTATATTCACACTTTTTAGATTAGAGTTTTTTCTAGTATAACTTATTAGTTCCAATAAACAATTCTGTAGCCTTATCGGGAATATGGATTGTTTCTCACATGCTAAATGCTATGATATTAAAGTTCCACTAGTGATGAAATTCAAGCTAATTTATTAATGTATTTTTGGACAGTTATCATGAAATTGGCATTATACAAAAGCCACTGACTAGTGGACTCTACGAGTATATAAAGTTAACTGTTAGGAAGTGCGCTGATTAACTTGTTCATGTATCGAAAGAAATTCTAGTACCAACCCCAGATAGTGACCTATTTAAACCTTAACTTTGATGGAAATGTTTATTGTTCAAGAAGGATGAGTTTATCCAAGAAAGATATTTTCGCTGATCATCATATTTTCCCACAAGCTCCCACCTCCACTTATACTTAATATCTTTGGTTTGTTTCTTCATACAAATATACAAATCCACAGAAGTAACTGCAAATATATGCCAATTTGACTTCTAAGGTCATTGCACTTACATACTAAGAATTTCAATTTACTCGCATATAAGCAAACTGTTCCGGACATCCTCAATATCCATCAAGATCAGTGAATTCCTGTTGTCCTCAGTTTACAGAGAAGACCGACTGTAGTCAAATCCATGGGGAAACAATGCCTCCCGCAAGGGGGGATAGGTTCATCTGTCACACTCCTCCTTATCTTAGCAATGGAAATTGTTCCTAATATATCAAGGCCAATTTACGTTTCGTATTGAAACTCCCCCAAGGTAAAATCCTGCTCTGATGCAAATTGATGAACCAGTCCATACTAGGCAAAAATATATGAACTGGGCAATCTTGATCCTTATCTTCTCATCGAAGAATTAAAGCCACATGTCACGTTGCAGGTGGCAATTTACAAAATTTGGTTTCTATATTTTATGGTAGGAAAAGTAGCACTGCCAACAGTATAGAAACAGTTGCCAGAGCTGCCATAAACATATTATAAGGAATCGTTGTACTAAAGTCGATATACTCATAAAATATTTATTTGAATTTTTTCTTTCGTTTTGTGTCAATTATGAGCGCATAATTAATAATAATTATTGTTGTAATAATTGTGTCACAGCAGTCGGGATAACAAAAGCTTTTTTACGTTTTGTTTGTAAAGCAAAAAACAGAGAATTGTTTTATTGTTTGAATTCCGAAAAGTGACAGCGCTGAACTGAAAGGAACCTGCTGCATGATTTCTTGATGCTTGCAGGTTGTATAACACACACGTTTCTTGAAAAGCGGTTGCTGCACTCTGTAAAGCGGGCACGCGTTCCTCAAATCAAAGTCAATGTATTTATTAATCAAGTATTTTATTTTATTACGCATTACTCCGGATGTTGTCCCCATTTGTAACCAGGTCACTGCTGAAAACCACAGTTAGATAAAGTGATAGGAAGTACATACTCGTAATTTATGTTTTGCAAACAAGGTTTGCAATATTTTTCAAGATTGTCTGTGGAATCTTTGGATGAAAATTTCTTATAAGAAAAAAGCTTATAAAAAATATTAAAAAAACTAATGAAATAAATAGGAAAATATAATTATAAATTAAGAACGAAATTAAAACCCGCTAATAAAAGCTACAATCGCAGTACCTGAATTATAAAAGATGGCATACTAATAATAGGTAAGGCCTTAATTGCGAGCGTCGTGCTTTGTTGCAACTTTATATTTGCTCTTTTCATTAAATTCCCTGATCACCTGTTTTAGAAGAAATTGGTGTGAGGTTGTTATTAAATGAGTTTTAGTCTTAATAAACATATAAACAATATGAAGATTATTTCTCAACGATCTTAATTTTCACTGAATTGACGACTACCGACTTACTCATTCATATAAACAATATTTGTTGTGATTCATCTTATTGGATAAGTACTTAGTTTTAGGGCATGGTAAAAACATTGGTAAGTAAGGAAACTAAATAGTGGAATTGGACAGTGAACTGCCTTTGCAGTATTTATTTTCTACTTGCGTATGCTTGCTTACTATTTACTTTATTAGGGCATTAAGAATACTTCGTCTATTTACCTTTATCTAAAGAGAATAAGTACTCATGTACTCGAATGTTGTGTAGAGGCTCACAGATACCCTCTATTGCCTTGAAATATAAAATATTTAGTTTATTTTATTATAAAAAATTAAACTATGTGAAGCCACATTTAGAAGACTGTATGTGGACCGTATGATAACTGTTCATAACAACTGAAGGTCACGAATTGGTATGAAACAACATAAAAGTAGCTTAGTTCCTGCTTTCTACAATTAATTATACTGGCAACTAATTTCTGTTGCTAAGTCTGGTATATATATCCATATATATAGAAAAGGATATATAGGAAAGGACTAATTAAGAGTAGGCGCCCTGTGGTCTAGTGGCAAGCATGCTAGACTCACGCCACAAGGGTCACAGATTCATTCCTGCCACGGGCTTGGTCTCCAAAATGCTTCTTTCTAAACAATCCTTTTCTCTTCGAGTCGAAGGCCTCTGTAGTTAGTACTCATTCTCCCAGTACCTTGCAGTCACAATTAATTTTAGTGTAAGATAGAATAATAATAATAAAAATAATAATGCAGAAGCTTAATATCGAAGTTGTCTGCAGTTGTATAAACAAACCCATATCAGTTAGATAAAAATAACGATACACCATAAATTATATTAGCCTCGTTGAGCCTGCCGAATCAAATGAATAATAACACTCTCAGAAGAAGGGGCATTTGTGACCGGATCAAGCCTTGGATCTCTTCATGCAAGACGAAACGCAATAGCACGATTAGTTATTAATCATAGCAACACTTCTATTTTATATGTTGAGCCATGCCCCATATTGTTGATAATCGTCTGTGGTTTACTTTTCCCATACAGGTAATGGGAACTTAAGGACACTTTGAACAAACCTAGCCTGCATATTGCAATAAAATCGTATTGTTTAAAGATACCAGTCGGATAAAAAATACACCTACCTGCCACATATGCCACTGTTGACACCTCGTTTAAAGTAATCCATGTTTCGTTACGAGACTCTATAGAAAATGGTGGACTTATATACAAGGGCGGATTGATATTGAAGCTACCTAAGTAGGAAAAAAAAGTAGGATTGATATTGAAGCTACCTAAGTAGGAAAAAAATTTTTTTTTTCAAAAACCATTTATTTCTCAACATAGTCTCCTTTTACTTCGACACACTTAGTAAGACGATATTCCAACTTTTTTATACCATCTGAATAATACGATTTCGGGAACCCCTCAAAATACACGTTAGTTTCGGTAATCACTTCTTCGTTTGAGATGAATCTTTTTCCTGCGAGCCATTTTTTCAAGTTTGGAAACAGGAAAAAGTCACTAGGAGCTAAATCTGGACTATAAGGTGGATGATTAACCAATTCGAAGTGTATTTCACGTAATTTTAGCATCGTATCTAATGCTGTGTGAACCGGTGCGTTGTCTTGAAGAAAGAGCATTTTTTCCTTCTTTATGTGGTCGTTTTTCCTTGTACTACTTTCCTGTGATTGTGGATCCTTTCTCAAGATAATCGATGAGCAATATTCCGTGTGCATCCCAAAATACAGTGTCCATAACCTTGCCAGCCCATTTCACTACCTTCGCCTTCTTCGGAGCACTTCCACCAGCTTCCACCCATTGTTTCGATTGATTTTTGGTTTCAGGTGTGTAGTGGTGGATCCACGTTTCATCAACAGTTATTAATCGACGCCAAAAATCAACAGGATTACGCTTTATCAGGTCCAAACGCCGCTGTGAAGTGGTCTGTCGTACTCGTTTTTGTTCGACACTGAGCAAACGCGGCACCCATCTTGACGATAGCTTTTTCATATGCAAATGTTCATGCAAAATGTTGAACACACGTTCATATGATATGTTTACCATTTCAACAATCTCACGCAACTTGACTCGGCGATCATTCATAACGATATCGAGGATTTTCTTGATATTTTCTTCAGTAACCACCTCTTTTGGCCTTCCTGTTGATGGTATTGGTGCAGTGCTTGTTCGGCCGCGTTTCAATCCAGTAATCCAATATTTTACCATGTAATCTGACGGAGCAGACTCACCGTAATGTTTATCGAGCTTTTCTTTTGTCTCTTTCGCCGTTTTCCCTTTCATATAATAGTGTTTAATCACTGCCCGAAATTCCCTTTTTTACATTTTTCAAGAAACACAAAAGTTGCTTACTTCAAACGACCACAACAAATAAACTAATCGATGAATTTTGGGTGAAATTTTAATAGCTGACGTTTGACAGATCGCAATTTCTAAAAAAAAAAGTTTTTGAGTTTGTGTTGCCATCTAGGGCTAAGTAGCTTCAATATCAATCCTCCCTCGTACATATGTATATTTTCTTGTCCCTATATTCGTACCCATTAAGAACTTATTAAATAAAGTTGACATATTAACAAATGAGGACTGATTGGATCCAAATAAATATATATATATATATATATATATATATATATATATATATATATATATATATATATATATATATATATATATATATATATATATATATATATATATATATATATATATATATATATATATATATATATATATATATATATATATATATATATATATATATATATATATATATATATATCTATTTTATTGCATTTTGTCTTAGATTAACAAATGAATAGACTTAGAATATACGTTAGGTATATTGTAGTCGATCTCACCCGACTGCAGTATTAATTACTTGTTTCTATTAGTGATTGCTTTAAAATTAGCATACGTGTGAGAATATGTGATGCAGTTGACTGTTTCTCATTCAATTATTCTTTCTACAACTGAACAGTTCCACAATTACATGTTACGCTTTGTAGCGTATTCAAAGAACCTCGTTAATCCTTATTTAAATAAAACTAGTATAATTATTAATTTTTGGAACGCTTTCAATGTCAGCGGAAATAAGCTGGAAAACTCCCCAAGTTCCGCGTAAATACCCCAATGCGTTTGATTACCATTTAACAACATTTTTAATTTATTTCAAATGGAAATTAGTTAATTACTTTCTATTTTTTAACGGCAATTTAGAACCGGTACGCGTATGAAATGTTATGAATTAATATCTGTAAGTACGGAACGAGCGGTGATATCAAAAATAAAGCAAATATGAAGTAAAATAAATTTTTACACAAATTTTGTATTAAAATGTATCCTTGAAAGGTGAATTAGCAATTCAGATAATTCTCATTTCTTTGCTGACGTACTAGGGTCTTAATAGGGGCTCAATATTTTGTGTTTGCCCCCTCAACCCATTATGGTTAAAATTTAGGAATGTAATAGATAAGTACGCGAAATTAGAAATAAGTGAAGCCTACAAATACGCTATCAATGTCAGCTTGAGTAAGATATGATGCCCTACATCAAGCTTTGACAAAAATATATTTTTATAATAATTTTTTCTATGCCCATACATTTCTGTTAAAATCCCTACATTTCTGGCAAATTCTAGACCACAGTTATCCATCCTCAAACAATTTAGTTTACATATCCGATATTTGAAAAATAATATATTGTAAAGGTCCTATTTGTATGTATTCTTGATTGTGTTTGTTTATGAGACATGTGACAATTCAATGTAAAAATGAAAATTATTTGGTGGTATACGGTGTTTTATAGATCAAGTGTGGAGACATTATATTCACCCCATTTCAAAGATGTTCATTTCGATAAGTATCTTATGATAATGAACATCTTTAAAGTGGGGTGAATATAATGTCTCCACACTTGGTCTATAAAACACCGTACACCACCAAATGTTCATTTCGATAAGTATCTTATGGTAGGGCACAATAGATCGAAAGGTCGCGGTGCTTAAATCCTCTACACACAATAATCTTATGGTAAGTAATTTTTAGAGTGATTGTAGACTTTTAAAATGTTTCTCCCATACAATACTAGACGCCAACTCATCGTATAGATTAGGCAAGGTAATCAATCACTTTATCTCATTGTGTTTAGAATTGTGCGAGTGGTTCCGGGGTGATGTAAATTGTTATTCTCCCACACCCACAGCAAGGACTGTGATCTCAATTGTTTACCAAGTTAGATACTTCAATGGAATTCTCTTTCTCTAAATAAATCTTTTAAATATCAATCAATTTTTATTTACGAATCCCAGAAAATTGTATTGAGAGCTTGGTTTACATCATAATGGATATAATATTATGTACGCAGTCGTATAAATTTCACCTTCGACCTCGTATCTAGTGTCCAATTGTCGCTATCATCACCTCTAGCTGTGAGTCACTGAATATATCAGTTTTCTAAGCAATATGCTTAGGTACTACATACATTTTCGAGGATGTTTCCACACTCATTAGAGTGGGCGCTAAACCATTCTAACTCAATGGGATCCACTTTAGGGAGTCAATTTATTAGTTTCTAAAACTCAGATGTACACGAAATTTGATTCATAATTTCCACTTGCCTAAATAATTGTCTAGACTGTTTTTCCTCCTCATTTGCATCCCTATAACCTCACAGATCACAACCTATTAGTGATGTCTGAACTTCCTACTATAAGAGCAAAGGTCACTGGAGTCATGTATCACAACTTTGCTCCATCTTGATATATTAGACTATGTTCAAAGGATGATAAAACCCCCTTAACATTCATAAATCATAACATTCTTCCGCACTAAGAACACTCTTCGCAATAGTTTCTATAGATCGTTTCTTTTTTAAATATCTATCCGGGGAAGGCTCTCTTAACTACCTCTTACCCTAGCTTACTTTAAGCTTGGACCTATCCTGTCTGTTCGTTGAACCCAGAGCACTACTTTCCACATATGCTACGAGCATGTATTGTACGAACATGACACTGCTCCGACGGCGTGTAGGGTGTTTGGCTGTAGGTCTCAATTGCTTCTTCACGTGTGTTTATTCAGTTAATTACCGGTTACTTGTTATTTTTAAACGTACATGCCCATATTGTATTTGCAAACAGGTTGCGACCGGTTCAATTTCACATTTTCCACTTGTGAGCGTTTGTTTTTTTTTTTGTTTTTATTGCTATTGTTTTTTTATTGCAAATGTTCATTTTATTGTCCATGCATTTGTGCTGTTGTCACCCCGAAGACCCTCAGCGCTGTCAGTAGCGTGAATGAACGACCGCATACGTAGTGCGTACTGCGGGCTCATTGATTGTAATAATTTTATGAAATTGATACGTTTTTATTAAGTTTGTGTCAGTTGCTGGTGTGTTTGTTGCTTTTGTTGTTGTTAAATTAATTTCATGTTAGTTTTATTGGTGCTGTGGTTTTTGTTGTTGTTGTTGTTGCTTCAGCTGCTGATGCTGTTGTGTGTGCTTTTATTGCTCATTGTTTGGGTCACTGATAAGGTTATCATGAAGCGCGGCCACTAATTGCTCAGCGCTCTGTCAGTTGAAATGCCAATTTAATCACATTGGGAAAACGCTTTCGACTGTTTTATGTCGCATAATGCATTTTTTGTGAGTTCTCCACTGACAATGAATGAGGTATTTAGATACTAATAAATTATCATGAAGGTGAGAAGTGCTTTCAATGGCAGTGTACTCATAATTCATAACATAAGATCCCAAAACGTGGGATTGCTCTATTTGTCAACAAGCATTTCAGTTGTTTACATAGTGATGATGAATCAGATATGTGGAAGCACATATAAACAGAGCTACTGAATTGTGTGTGAATTGTGGAAGATTAGAGATTATTTCAGAGACAATGTTATTAGGTTGGCAGGTGACCCTTCAAGCTATGCTCAAGTATCATTTACAGAGGACGTCTACAAATGTGATGAAGAATTATTAGTTGAACAGTAGCTGAATAGAAGGTACAGGAAACATCGTTAAATACACACAAGTTTGCAAGAAGATCACGATAAACGGAATCTCTCTTATTGGTCAAATCTTTTCTGCAAGTCTTGTACAACTCAACCAAGAAGTTGTAAACTATTATAAATAATTTTTTATCTTATGAATCAAAGTTCAATTGAAGATTTTTAAAGTAGCCTAAATGCCGCTCACAGACGCTGTGCTCTGATGTCAATGAGGAAGGCCATTTAAATGCGAAAAACTAAAGCATGATAATCTCAAACAGAATCTTCAAAAATTATTCTCTATGAAAGTACAATGATTTTTTCCTAGTTACTACTCTGAGAAATATATAAGAAATAATAAGAAATCTATACTAATACAATACAATAAAATGTGTAATATAACATATAATAATATATACAAACTAGCCCCGTTACAACAATTGTCTGAAGAGTACTGATGAGTATAAACATCGTATAAACATTGAACACACTTTGGAGAAAAGCACGTCCTCAGGTAACGAATTTGTCTGCATATCCTCTTTTCAGACTATTCAGAGAGTGATAAAATCGCCCTTAATACTCGAACATAAAGCGCAAGACTCTTGAATACGCACACTCCTCGAAATCATATCTCTAGAAACGTTGTATCTCTCGGGGAGGCTCTTAACCTCTTCACTCCAATATAGTTAGTTCAAGCATAATAGAGTTCCCAAAAAATTACAAATAAAGATACCACAGCTGGATATTAGCTCCATCAACATGTATCTAAACTAAAATATACTCTACCCAGCTAAATTGATACTTCGCACCTTAACAACTGCTGTGATTCACGGTATAAACAAACTTTTTCTCTATAGCTAACCAACTAGTGTACAATTACTTGAACCACTCTGAAATTATCGAACAGAGCTATTAGCATAGGAGTTGATAATTCTAAGTAATTAAGTATTGAGAGTAAAATCTGTGATTCCACCATTCTCAAGTCAAAAGAAGTAGGATAATAATGTACTAATGTTTTTTTTCCCAAGGCTGTTATTAACTTCTGTAAACACTGGGTAGTGGAAATACACATATTAGAACTGTTTTTATTGGTTCTACTTAAAAATTGTATACTGAATTGAGAGAAAAATCTTGAATGAGACAATAATGGCTTCGATATTGACTATTAAGTTGGAGATAATACAAATAGTTCGCACCCAATGTGTTCCAAGCAACGTTGTTTCTAACACCACTCATCCGTTCTTATTCAATGAAAATAACCAAATGAGAGTGGAAAGACGGAAATTAATTATCCGTTTAGTTGCTTGAGTTTACAATAACAACTACCGTAGAATTGACACAGCGTTCCCATCGACTGTGGTCGATTTATTTCTGTATGTTACAAGTAGCGTAGAATTGACACAGCCTTCGCACAGTTTCAATCGTAACGTTCCAATCGATTTTGGCCTACTAATTTTTACGCATTGAAACAATCGATTTAGTGCACTGAAAATAACTGTTGTAAAAGTGTATTTCTCTAGAAAAGTGATTTTCTAGTAAAAATTATATTTTGTACTATATTTATGATACAGGTATTTATGATGCAAATGTCTCGTAGCATTGCTTTATATTGAACTACATAAAATTTGATTGTGGAATATGAATAGATATGGCATGGAATAGGAATATATTCTCAGTTCTGTGTGCTACCTGTGAATTTATCATGCACGCAAATATTTAATATCCCTATATAGTTAGTAGAGAAAATTGTTTAATGACCGATCTAAAGCGGCATATGCCGACCCAATTTATAAAAACAATTATGAACGGAAAATAAATATTGTTCCTTCCCGTCGGAACAATTTATCATCAAACAACATGGAGCTATGTATGCACTCGTTAGTGCTTATCATTAAAAATAAAAAAAACTTACTAAAAAAATTACTAAATAAATAATAAAGCTAACAAAAAGTCACAAAAGAAAATTACAAATAATTTATCTGCCGCTTCACTTACCCCCCACACACGTATTGCAATGGCTTCAAAAGCAAAGTCAGCTAAACAACAACAGCAACAACAAATTACAACAACTTTAAAAGTATGTTAGCAAAGTAATTAAAAACATTAAAACGGCTTTTTCATTTGTCTGCAGCAAATCAAAGTGAAATACATTTCTGCACAAGAAAAATAAAAATAAAAAAACCATTGCGAAAATGTTGAACGAAAACGAAATGTTAAATGTCGTGAATGTGAGAAATTTCTGCGTCGATACACTGAAAGAAATTTGTATGCCATAGTATAAATAAATGCAGTTAATTTTGGAGTTTACATCGAGCCACTCTAAAGGGGGCATACAACTATATTAGGTAAATTCGATTCGTATCTTGTATCGAGCTAGTGTCGAGTTGTCCGAATAAAATGGGAAACGAGTAAGTGGTACACTTGGCAGTACTGTTTCAAAAAAGGCAGTGAAAACTTAAAAATCCCAGGATAATTTTCATGGGTAATTTTTTAATATCGTTGGTTTTCAAGCAATTTTCAATTTGGAAGCACTTTCGAGGATAGAAAAGGTCTCTTGTTTCATCCGAGTATAATTTACTCGATAAATTTTTCCATAAAAAGTATGTCCTATCCACGATAGAGTGGCGTATCGAATACGTCTATTTAAAACTAGATTATAGGCTGGGATAAAAATTCAGCAATGATTACAATGCCGTGAATTCAAAACAAAGTGGCAATAAAGTGAAATTTGTATTGACTTTTAAATTGTTTGGTATTATTTTTGGTACTGTTGGTACAAAAACATATATTTTTGTTATTTTGTGTTTCTATTTTTTCTGTTTGTATATTTTTTTTAGGTAGTAGAATTAGAAAGGAAACAGGAATCGTGAATCAAGAGATAGACATGAGAATCATGTGATAAACATGAGATATAAATTAGAATTATAGTACAGTTTGAAACAATTAATTTCAAAAATGTTATTATCCACATAAAAGTGCTCCCATCATCAGAGTATTTTATTTGTTGCAATGGATGTGTTATTATTATAGAACTTATACATTTTCTACACTATATTCTCAATCTGATAAAAAATCGACTAAAGCTGTACTGGACTCAAGTCTGTATTTACCCATAAATCATCTCAATAGTCAATCTCTTAATTCCTCTTAATAGTAATAATAACGAAAATCAATCTCGATATTGAAATGGTATTATATTAATTCTCGATCGATCGATTAAATCAATTCAAATTGTCTTGACTTGAAGTCTGTGTTCCTCCAAAAAATGCATTAAATTTTTTCCATAGTAATAATAACTAAATTCAATACTGATTTGAAATTGAAATTGTATTATATTAATACTCATATATATATCCAAATTCTGGCTGGTTGTAAATGTTACAAAGGTTTAGGCTTGCGAGGACTACAAAACGCCACTATGCCAACCATTTTACCTACCTACCTAATACTCATATATTTATTGAGCGTCCGCCTCTCTGTGGTCTAGTGGTACGCCAATTCCGTGCGAACAGATTGGGGTGATTTTCCAGACGAGTTACGTATTTTTGTGCGAACTGCTGGATTTCTTCCTTTATTAGAGGCATGTTCAAATCTCTGTGGGTGCTATCGTTTCTCATATACCAAATCGCGCCGGTTATCATTCTTAGAACCTTTGACTGCGCCCTATGCAGCTTTTCTCTGGTGGAGGGACCCGCCGTTACCCACAGCTGAATGCCATAGGGCCATATGGGCTTTATTATACTTTTGTACAGCAGAACTTTCAGGTTTAGAGAGAGCTTAGAATACTAATTCAAGAGCCAATACAGGCGCGCTGTTTAGAGTTTGACCTTCGCCTCAATGTGTGTTTCGCACAGAGACGATGGTACCTGCATGAATGTCACTTTTCGTGCAGGGATGATCATCACCGTGCAAATGTTATGTATTCTGATTGCTTTGGAAAAAACTGTGTTAAATAATTAGTTCGGTTTTGGTGCTTGTTGGTGCATGTTTGTGCGAGATACAGAATAAATATTGGGTTTTTAAAACTATTTTTCCAATTAAAATCGTGTGGTTTTATTTTCTTTAATTTCAGTGTCGGCTGTCAAGATGGCAGCCGAGGTATTTAATATCTACTAGACTCACACTCAGAGGGTCGCAGGTTCAAATCCTTCCCGGGTTTGGTCTTAAAAATGTTTCCTTCTAAAAAATCTTTCCTCTTCGAATCGAAGGCCTCTGTAGCTAATACTCATTCCCCAACCTATTGGAGTCATAATTAATTATGTTGTAAGATATAATAATAATATTAATAATAAATAATTGAGTGTGTAAGTAGCAGAGGAATATTTTCATTTCATCCTATGTACTCAGAAAGTCAGGAATTTTCACCGAATAAATATTAGAAAATGTGAAAAAATACAGTGAAAATGTTTCGTTCCCCAGGGTTTAATTTTAAGTGCGAAACTGGGCTGGACATAACAGATAAAATTTTCTAAGGAATTGTGTTGGTCTGATATTTGAAGAATGATATTTTCATTCAACTAATCAAATCATATTGAGTACTTAATAATCTCCATTTATGAAATCGCAATGCATTTCCCATAAAACGAGTCTAGCTGTGATATGATTCTAATTATTATTATTATTATTAATTAGTCAGTTCACCACCTGCATTTAGCGTAGTTGTCTGGATGAAGAGATTACAACAGCTGAAGGCCCAGGTTCGATTCCTGGGGGGTTTATAGTTGGTTTGCTGTGATATAATAAATCCTTGGGAAAAAATTACCATTCATTGATAGATCTCTGATGAGGACAAGTGACGTCTCCGAAATAGCTATAAGATCTGCCAAAATGTTTCAGTAATGCTCCTTCTGAAAAATATTACGGTGGCATAATCACATATACACAATTCCAACTACTGTGTACAACTTGTCTTGCCAATAAATTGGCTGAGAAATAATCTTAATTTTCAACTGAATTGACGACTACTGACTTACCCACATTATTAATTATAATTAATATTATTTTATACATAGGAGATTTTCGTGAATACTTCTTCTTTTCAACTTAATTTCGATTCAAGATTCCAATATAATTTTAATAGAATATAAATCAAGTCGTTAAGAAGAAAATGTCGATCATCCAAATATCGATACCATTTTTTATTCAACTAGTTATAAAGAATGTTTGTATGATTTCTACCAATGAATTCAAACACGCATTAATCAATGGAAGTTTCGATATATTTAGATGAATCTGTACGATACACGAATCACTCTCTTTAGTTGATGTAATAGATATAAACATACATGTACTTATATGTATGTGCTTAAATGTACTTATGGTATATTATAGTACGGTCTGTTGGTTATAGTTGTCGTTAATTGAGTTCTCTACATTTCCATACGTTTGTATTTGCACCGCTTTAATCAGGACTCTCATAATTGTAAATTTTTCCCTAACTTAATACAGACTAAGTGCAGTTCATCTCACTTACAACAGCTGTTCGAAATATGTTTGAACAGATAAATCTTTCGTTATAGATGGGCAAAGGTAAAACCGTATAAATATGTTGAAGTTGTCATATAAATTCTCCGAACAGAACTGATATTTTCTTTTCAACATCACCTTTTGATTGGTCTACAATACTTCTTTCGGTGTAGTTTGTCGTCATTACATTGTTTACACTGTTATTAGCAATTTGCAGGTGCATCTTTTTTCAGTGTACAGACCTTTTGTATCGAATAAGGGGTAAGAGAAGACACAAACAAAATGTAAAGCATGGCATGCGCCGCGTTTATGCATGAAAATGTTACCAATGCATTGATGGCGTTGTGGCTCCAAGCAGTAATTCAGGGAAGCCAGTAGGGAAGTGTTTTGTTGTAGTTGTTGTTATTCTTGTTGTAGGTGTTGTTTCAGTAGTTGCTGTTGTTGTTGTTGTTATTGTTGTTGTTTTTGTCGCTGCTGCTGTTACTGCTGCAGTTGTTATTGTTAATGATGCTGATAGTTCAATGCACTCCCCTTTTTGGCGTATTTAACAACAATAAATATCTACAGCCAGCAGCGATATTAACAATTACAGCAGCAGCAACAACAGCTTGCATGCAATTTTGTTGCTGTTATTGTTGGTATTTTTTACAAAATAATGTTTTTTATAGGTTTTTACTTTGTTGTCTTTCTTTCCTGCCTTTATTTAGTTTGCAATTTTAAGTGGAAATTGCGGAAACATTTCGCGTTCGCCTCCCGCTGTTTGCATTAATTAATTGAGCAATTTTTATTTTATTTAATATTATTACACACACGTTGGCTTCATAGAGGAAGAGTAAGAGAAAGAGAGAGAGGCAATTGAAGGGAGGGAGATGTGATAAAAGTATTTACTAATTTTGCTGTTGTTGTTTTTTTTTGTTTTACATGAAATTGCATCCCAAAAATACACACCGACGACACAATTTAAGTGCAGCAACAACAACAACAACAACGACAAAATCAAAGTGGAAAAAATCAAATCCGAAAGAAGTTGTTGCTTTTGTAAACATGGGCGCAGCGTTTGCGCACTGCGCAACAAATTTGTTGACACTGCCTTCTAAAACAGAGAAGAGACAGAAAAAAAAACACGATTGGCAGTGCCAGCGCAGCCAGCAGAGGCGGTTGATGTGCTAAATTTTTAATATCTCAATTGCAACTACACTTCCCCTCTACGCCTTGCCACTCCCCCAACCCACTTTCCCATGTGTTTAGCTATTGCCCAAAGCCGAGCCGAGTCACTTACCGCTTATGTGTGTTGCATGCCAGCAGCGCTGCAGTTGGCCAAGCGTTGCTCGACTTTCGGTTGCGTTCGTGTTAATATGCCTGCTATTTTTATTGATTTTTCAAATTGAAATTTTTATTCGGTTTGCAAATTTTACAAATTTTCCATTCTTCTTGCTGTGTTATACAACTTTTCTCTTCTTTTGCTGCTTTTTCAAAAATTCGCAAAGAAAATTATTTGTAATTGAAAAAAATTTATAATTTTTTTTTCGTAAGATTTTGCTTTTGTATCTTGGAGACACTTCTGTGTATCTTGCACCACTTCGAATCACCTGTTTTGCTTTGTTGTATGTGTGCGGCGGGTTTTTTGTATCAAAGAGCAAAGTGCTCCACTCTAAAAACCAGCCAAGAAAACACCTTTATTGATAAACAAAACATACAGCAATGTTTCGCAGACTCCTCTTCATGTAGAAAACTTTGCTGTTTTTTTTTTATCTCACACTCGCGAGCAAACAAATTCACAGAATGAAACTTCGATACGAGTACTTTATAAAAGCTAAAGTAAGTGAATTTTTTCTTATACTTCGGTTTGTTGATCTTTGAATATTTTAAGTATTTTTTTATAATTATTTTAGCTTGAAATTCGTAACCTTATCGCTGCCTAATTATGTAAAGCTGCCATAAACTGGGTGAAAAAATTTTCTAGCTTGTCTTTTCACTTACGAGCAGATAAAATATTTATTTATTTCTATTATTTTTAGCTTGGTAAGTATTTTTTAGACTGTTTATTTATCCACACCCTTTTAAGCCGTTACGTTTTAATCACCAACTTTATTTTTGTAATAAAAAATTATACGTTTTTATCTGAAGAAAAATCCACAAAACTCGTTTCACGACGAATTTGTTGCTTTATTCTAAATTTAGTTATTTATTTATTTTTATTTATTTAATTTAATTTTGTTTTTTTTTTGCGAAACTAAGTATCTAGTATCTTTGGCTGCTGAGCTGTTTGTTTTTGTTATTCAATTTTCATTATTTTTCTCTGTACTTCAACGCCGCAACAGCTTGGAAAGTGAACCAACTCGCTGCAGATACGAAAAGCAACTGTTTCAGGCACACGGCGGGCCGCGTAGACAACTCGTCTTTCAATTGGCTTCAACCGAATACAGCCCCGAATTGAATCGCATTGAAAGGCGAAAGTTGTAAACAACACTGATACAGTCGGTGTGCGTTGAACGCAGTGCTGTGTGTGCCTATGTGGCCTATGGGGCTTGGGCTGCTCTACCCGTATGGGCATTTGCTGCACGCACTGCATTTTGGGAATTGTGTTGTGTGCAGACGGCTTTTTGCTTGAATTTTTCTTCTTACCAACTACCAATATTTTCATGTCCTCTTTGATGTTTTACATTATTGATTGTTGTGGTTTCCCTCAAGCGTCTAATGAGCTTCCTGACATTTGGCTCTTGCTTGTTTTGTTTAAGCGCTCCATGCTCTTTTGTTGGACGATCTGTGAAAATGCGGAGTGGGAAGTGAGATTTTCCGGCTATAGAAACTAAGTAAGTGTCGAATGCAATCAGATGAAAATGAGATATGACAGTCAAACTGACGTTGAAGAAACACGTCTCGAAAATGAATGCTATAACTTAAAAATTAAAATGTAAAATAAATCTCAAATGAAATAAGACGAATAATATGAACGAAAAGATATGAGATACATTATATGAGACATTATAGCACTTAAATAAAAAATGAGTTACATATCGAGTTGAAAAAGCCTCAAAGAAAAAAGAACAGAAGAAGAATGAAATAAGTTCGAGATAAGAAATGGCACGAAATACCATTTAAATTGTCAAGTAAAATCGCTATCAAATGAGTGTCAGTAGAAGAAGCCCCTGGAAGAATAATAAGAATAAGTCTTAAAGGAATAATTTGAATAAGTCTTAAAAGGGAAGCAATAAAAAATAAATTAAAAATAATAAATCACCAAATAAAATAATTAAATTGTAATTTATAACTGAACTGGCTTCGATAGGGATGGGCAGATTGCAAATAAAATGAAGTTATGCAAAAAAATTAAATAAATAAGAGTAATGAAATGGGTTCCGATTAGAAAATTTACAATGATGATGATCGGAAAAGGTGCAAAAATTACACCGAAACAAAAAGTTTAAATTAATTAAAAATCAAAATTAAGACCCATAAGAATACATAAGACTCCGAAGAATACATAACAAAATCAATGAATTAAGTTTCGAAAAGTAAATTGCAAATGAGTCAAAAAAGAAAGGAATTGACTCTGGAAAGAAAACTTACGCGTATTTCTAATTTAAAACAATTTTGCAAAATAAACACTAAGAAGAAAAATATAGATCACCAATGTTGGCGTAGAGCTCTCCGATGCAAACCGGCCTTTCGTAGGATCCCTTCCATGATGAAGTTGAAGAGATCGCAGGATCGCCTTGTCTGAAGCCTCTTTCAGTATTAAAGGTTTCGGAAAGGTATTTTCCTACCATGAAGAAGCTGCTCATGATGAAGTTGAAGAGATCGCAGGATCGCCTTGTCTGAAACTTCGTTCAGTATTAAAGGTTTCGGAAAGGTAATTTCCTACCTTGACGGAGCTGCTCGTTTTGCTCAATGTTATCCTGCAGAGTCTTATCAACTTTGCGGGTGTACCGAACTCAGACAATTTTTTGTATAGGCAATTCCGCATCGGGCTACAGAACGCAGCTTTATAATCAACAAATAGATGATGGTTGTCGATTTGATTTTCGTGCAACTTTTCCAGGATTTGGCGTAGTATTAAAATCTGGTCTATGGTGGATTTACCAGGTCGAAAGCCGCACTTATAAGGTCCAATCAGTTTTTTTGTATGCGGCTTTCAAACAGTATGCTTTCAAATAGTATGCTTGATCTTCTTTCACACAGTACGCTCGACAGGATCTTATATGCGATGGAAATAAGACTGATACCTCGGTAGTTGGCGCAGATTGTTGGGTCACCTTTCTTCAATATAGGACAAAGCACGCTGAGATTCCAATCGTCGGGCATGCTGTGCTCTAGCCGTATTTTGCTGATGAGTTGATGCATACACCATTACAATTCATCCCCGCCGGTTTTAGACAATTCGGCTGTCAGGCCGTCAGCACTCGCTGCCTTGTTGTTTTTGAGTCGCTGTATAGGAATTCTAACTTCGTCATGGCTAGGTAGTGGCACTTCCATTCTGTCCTCGTCGATTGGTGGTATCGCACTGCATTCTTCTTGGGTGGAATTGGTAGAATCGTCACCCGTAAGTATATTTGAGAAATGCAGTCTCCATACTCTCAGCGCACACTGCGTATCTGTAATCAGGTCTCCATTTTTTCACATCAATACAAATACTTAAAATCTTGCTGCGCTTTTGAGTAATGAAGAGAACCTTGATATTGATACTTTATATTTTAACGGGCGGAAGGTATTTTATTTATCACACATTTCATTATTTTATATAAAGCTCAATGAATCTTCTTTTTATATTTTTATAATGACAAAGAATAAAACGCTGAAGATAGTAACACGCTGATGAAACTACAGACAGGAACTGAAGGAGGAACATATTACGATGCTCCACGAACCTAGCTGGCGTTACCTTGGTTATGCTTATCCAGTAGTAGGATCTGCTAAAGGTATAGAGGAATCCATACAAGATCTACTTCTTAAAAAGAACATTGGACTTAACAATTTGGTGGCCATTGGTTGTGATGGTAATTTGGTAAATACAGGAAAAGATAATGGCGTGATAAGGCTATTTGAAAAAAGACTTCAGCGCCCACTGCAGTGGATTATTTGCATGTTCCATTTGAACGAATTGCCTTTTAGACACCTGTTTAATAAACAAGATGGCACTACACTTCTTCTTCCACTAGACCCATCGGAAAATTGCTAGAAAACTGCGAAAAACTGCCAGTTTTATCTTATAAAGTAATATCAAGTAGACTTCCACATCTTCAACCAGAAAACATCAGTACTGACCAATAATAACTGTATGAAATGACAAATGCTAAAGACAATGGAAATTGTCCTGAAGACTTAGAATTAAGGGCTTTAGGAAACTTGTCAAATAAACGATGGGTGACAAAGGCGAACAGATTCTTCCGGGTTTATACAGCAACATTAAATCCATTAGAAAACTTAATGATATTGGCAGAATTTGTGGTTAGAATATACGCTCCAATCTGATCTGAAATAAAAACTCACTTCAGAAGTTATTCATGATTCAAAAAATGTTTGGAAATTAATTAAATACTCTCGATATCTTCCAATCCAATTAAAAACCATAATCGACCCAGTCATTCAACGTAACGCATATTTTACACGCGCAGAAAACGTTCCTTTGGCGATGTTGTGGGAGGATGAAAAAAATGTGAGAGAAATCACAGTCGAAAGGATTATGAAAGCAAGAAGTTCTTCAGATAAAGCAAGAAATCAGCGAATATTTAATGTGCCTAAGATCAATTTTCATGCAGAAAATTATTTTGACATGACTGCTTGGGAGGAAGTAGCTGCAGAACCATACATTCTTCGAAAGATTCTAAATGAATAATTATATACATATATTCAAAGAACACAAGACGCCTTTTTCAGCACTGCCCTATCATACCCAAGCCGTTAAACGAACAGTAAAATTGGTGACGGAGGGGTCTTCAACTTAATTTTTTTTTTTTTTTGTTTCAATTCAGTTTTTTATTGTATATTCTCCAAGAGATTGACAATTGTGTTCAAATCTTAACATTAATAATTAAATATTATAATTCTGCACAAGTATGCGAATTATTAGTTGACTTTATAGGATAACTATAATGTTGGAAGATCTCGTCTTTTCAGCCGTGATAAGCTTCAAGTGTGTTGGAGGACCTGGGCTAGCGAGTTCGGATGATGCAGAAGCCTTGCATGATATTTTTCAGTCAGAACGACTAGTTCTTCTTTAATGGGTGCAATGTCTAGATCGCGATGAATATTAACATTTTTCACGTATCATGGTGCGTTCACAATGATTCTTAGTATTCTAGACTGAGCTCGTTGAATTTTCTCTATATTAGAAGAACTAGCAGTTGACCTTCACTGAGCGCCATATTACCAAATCGGTTTGATTGCGGCTTTGTACAGAAGAACTTTTTGTTTTCTATCGGAAGGCGAGAATCTTTGTGTAGTAAAAAATTAAATTTTAGGTATTCTATATTTATCTGCTTTTGCTTGGCTTCTATATGTTATCGCCAAGTCAGCCTTCTGTCGAAATGTAGTCCAAGGTATGTAGCTTCACTGGATACAGGAATGGTGGCGTTGTTGAGTTTCAGGACCTTGACATATTGTGAACGTGACATGTTTGCTCTTCGTTTCGTTTACTTTTATGCGCCAGTTACAGAGGCATGTTTGAATATCTCGCAAATGTCGATTTAGGCTAGCTGATGTAGCGTCTGCTACTGAGTGAGAGCATTGTATCGCAATGTCGTCAGCAAAAATACAGATTTTTGTTTTTTTATCTTTCGGTATATCAGCCCGAAGCAAAACATACAGGACAGGCCCGAGAACACTACCTTGGGGTACACCAGATTCGATGCTGTATATGTTCGATGTGGATTCGTTGAACTTCACTAAAATTGTTCTCTCTGTAATGTACGCTTTAAGGGTAGTGTGAAATTCTGCAGAAAGTATTTGCTTCAATTTGTACATAAGTCCGTCGTGCCAAACCTTATCGAATGCCTGAGCTACGACTAAGAATATGGCAGAACAGAATTGCGTATTTCTTTGGTAATTCGGTACACTTGCTTAATTTTTACATGTTTTCTCCGAAAGCCAAATTGGTGAATTGGGATCAAGTTGTCAGCATACGTCGGCATCTTGTGCAAAAATATTCTTTCAATCTGCTTGGAAAGTATAGACAATAGGCTGATAGGTCTGTATGAAGAGGAGGGGGAGGTGGGTTCTTTAGCCAGCTTGCAGATCGTTTTTATTACTAGCAATTTCCAAATATTTGGGAAGTATCCTACTCGAAGAACTGCATTGAACAAGTTATGAATTAACCTCATTGCGCATTTTGGTAATTGAGCTACCATCTCTGACGTTATCATGTCGTAGCCAGGAGCCTTGCTCGTTTTACAGTTCTTTCTTATAGTAAGAGCCAATTCTTTAAAACTGAACTTTACCTGATGGTGGGTTTTAGTAACTTCAATATTTGGAATTGCGAAGTTTTTGAAGGTGGATTTGGCTTAAGCCGTCGTTTGCAAATATATTTGCTTTTGAAAGTATACAGGAACTTAGAATAGAGACTGCAAGTTACAGCTTTTTAAAAAAATATATATATGCTATCGAGAGTTGTTGATTTCATTTTCCAGCAGGTTGCAGCTCAGTCTTAATATAATATAATAAATAACATTTGGAAACAACATACGAGGGCGGATTGATATTGAAGCTACCTAAATAGGAAAAAAACATTTTTTTTTTTCAAAAACCATTTATTTCTCAACATAGTCTCCTTTTACTTTGACACACTTAGTAAGACGATATTCCAACTTTTTTATACCATCTGAATAATACGATTTCGGGAACCCCTCAAAATACGCGTTAGTTTCGGTAATCACTTCTTCGTTTGAGATGAATCTTTTTCCTGCGAGCCATTTTTTCAAGTTTGGAAACAGGAAAAAGTCACTAGGAGCTAAATCTGGACTATAAGGTGGATGATTAACCAATTCAAAGTGTATTTCACGTAATTTTAGCATCGTATCTAATGCTGTGTGAACCGGTGCGTTGTCTTGAAGAAAGAGCATTTTTTTCTTCTTTAAATGTGGTCGTCTTTCCTTGATTGCATCAATCAATTGATCCATTAATGCACGATAATACTTTCCTGTGATTGTGGATCCTTTTTCAAGATAATCGATGAGCAATATTCCGTGTGCATACCAAAATACAGTGGCCATAACATTGCCAGCCCATTTCCCTGCCTTCGGCTTCTTCGGAGCACTTCCACCAGCTTCCACCCATTGTTTCGATTGATTTTTGGTTTCAGGTGTGTAGTGGTGGACCCACGTTTCATCAACAGTTATTAATCGACGCCAAAAATCACAGGATTACGCTTTATCATGTCCAAACACCGCTGTGAAGTGGTCTGTCGAACTCGTTTTTGTTCGACACTGAGCAAACGCGGCACCCATCTTGCCGATAGCTTTTTCATATGCAAATGTTCATGCAAAATGTTGAACACACGTTCATATGATATGTTTACCATTTCAACAATCTCACGCAACTTGACTCGGCGATCATTCATAACGATATCGAGGATTTTCTTGATATTTTCTTCAGAAACCACCTCTTTTGGCCTTCCTGTTGATGGTATTGTTGCAGTGCTTGTTTGGCCGCGTTTAAATTCAGCAATCCAATATTTTACCATGTAATCTGACGGAGCAGACTCACCGTAATGTTTATCGAGCTTTTCTTTTGTCTCTTTCGCCGTTTTCCCTTTCATATAATAGTGTTTAATCACTGCCCGAAATTCCCTTTTTTACATTTTTCAAGAAACACAAAAGTTGCTTACTTCAAACGACTACAACAAATAAACTAATCGATGAATTTGGGTGAAATTTTAATAGCTGACGTTTGACAGATCGCAATTTAACGAAACAAAAAAGTGTTTGTGTTTGTGCTGCCATCTAGCGCTAGGTAGCTTCAATATCAATCCGCCCTCGTATTTGAATATGTCCCGAAAACAAAATTGAAGTTAGTGGCAAAAAAGACATACATATTTCGATATATTTCCCGTGATATAAGCAGGAACCAATCAAACAAAATCTTAGAGAAAAGAGAGAAGTCCAGCGGACAAAACAAAATTAGTTCCAAAAGGGACGAAATAAATTGCAAATTAAGAAGTTAATTGAGTCTTTTCTATTCCAATTTAATGTATAATTCTATTATTAAGTCTGGCTTTCTATTCCTGGGAGTAGTCTTTTACTTACCTGGAGTCTTATATTGACCCCAAACACACACATTGAAAAATTAGTCAGGCAAATCTGAAAAAAACAAAGACTTATAGTTTTTTCAACAAGAGAGAAGCAACGATAACTTGGAAAGTCGAAAAGCTGTTTCTTTAATTTTCGTACATTGAAGTATATATTGAGAGCTACGATGCAATTATTCACGACACTGGGAAATCGCCCTCAGCGTCGAGAGCATCTGCTCATCTTCTTGGCACACTTTGAACTAGCTATTCAGCATACTCCGTGGAAAGGGGACGCTATATAGTTTGTGTTGTTCGGCAGATCTGTTTCAAATTGTATACAGGATTTCCTGCAGGTCATAATGAATCACACATTTTCTCTAGGGTTGGCATCTGGAGATTTTTATCCTTCCATTCGCTGCAGAGGCGACTCTGATGCTTTGGGTAATTGTGTTTTTGTAGAACGCAATTTTCATTATTGAGTCCAAACATTTTCTTGGCTGATTTCAGTTGTTCACGCTTGTATAATTTCATCATGAATTCTGGATAAAAAATTTTGCTGGAAGGAAAGCAAACTACCATAACCGTGTTCTGAGAAGCATCCCCAATCATTAACTTTTACAGGGTGTATGACGGAGCGTTGTAAAAATGGTTTATTTGTCGTTCATCAGGCATGCTTCACCGGAACACTTGCTCCAAAATTAAATTCACAAGTAAAAAACGCATTCGACCAATCGCGATGACTGGTTTCATTTCACCAGGTCCTCTTTATGTGGTCTACCGTGAGCCATGGTATCGAGGGTGTGGAGCGAAATTTGACATTTGTTATAATTTTTCCAAGTAAAATTCATGATCCCTGAATTTGAAGCTGTAAACTAGTGTTCTTCAACAGTTCTAGATTGTTACTATTCACAGGATATTGGAAACATCAGAACTAAGGCTAATGGTAGTCCATTTTACTTAACTTTATCTAGGGAGAATCTCATTTAAAGAAAACTATCTATGAGCAAAGACATTTCTCTGCCACTTCTTTCTAAACTTCGTGGTTTAGTACCCTGATTCTGATTGATTGGCATATGATTTAAATAAATTAAACTAAAGCCGAGAAAAACATCTCGTATTAAGAAAATATGAGGTCCTAAAATACCACAAACCCCGTTAAGCTGACTCCACTTCATAATAAAGTCTAAAATTCTCTCCCAAATGTGGGCAATTTTAGAATAGTTTCAGCCAACTCACACACACAACCAGCCCAAACTATATGAAGGCAGCCGGTTGCTCACACAACATTAAAAAAAAATTGAAAAAATATATTCACTGAAAAGAGGTCGTTTGGTTTCTTTTAAAAATCGGGATCATAAAATTGAAAATTTTCTGACATTTATTTATTCATATTTCTCAACACTAAAGAGGCGGAAATAAGTTTGCTCCTATTTCGAAACGACGAATTAATTCCTAGAAACAGCAACAAAGCCATGTGGCACTCGGTGTGGCACGGCTTGGCAAGGGTTTCCTCGACACGTTTTCTGAAAATGCGATAAAACGTGCGAGAAGGCAAACAATACAAAAATAGAAAGCACAAATTCGACAACGTTGCGGAAAATGCGAGTTCAATGCTTGGCACTATTTTGATTGATACTCAGTGCAGAAGACAATTCCGTGGAATGCGCTGACAATAGAGAAACTAAACTAAGTTGCACTCAAATGCGTCGAACTGCACAATCTTCTCATCGAGTGCCCTGCATCTACCCCGCTGCGGGGTTTGTGGCACACCGACGCATATTTTGCTTAATTGCAAATTTTATAATGCCCCCAGTCTGATTTGTAGGTAGTAGGAAAATCGGTGTTAATGACTGCCCTGCTGCTGGGCAAACGGAACATTCTGAGCTAATTTAGTTGAGTTAATCAAATGCTGTGGCAGGCAACACACAACACAGCGTAGCACACTGAACTGAACACACGCTGAGATATTTGAATTTTCTTTTTCTGATGTTGCTGAATTAATTTTTCAAATACCCCCCTAAGCGGATATATGAGTTTAATGCTGTTAGTATTTATAATAGTGCGGCCAACTGTGACCAATTGACGAACTTATTAAAAGTTTATAATAATAAAATGAGTTAATTAAATTTGAAAGTTTTACAGCGGTAGACCACTAAATTTGAAGATTGTCTCAGATGAATGGGAATACTACACAAAGTTTGGCATTCACAGTGAAACCCAAAAGAATGGCAACGATTTAGTAAAGTGAAATAATGAGAATTACTTCTAATAAGGCTTTCATTCTTGTATTCAAATTATTAAGAAAATTAGTTGATTGCTAATAGGTCCAATAATGGAGTGTATCAATATTCCAACAACTTTAGATATAGGAAAGCGTTGTTCAATTTAAAAGAATTTTACTTAAGAAATTCTTAAAAAAGTACTGGAATATGACACCAATTAAATCTAATTGCGGGAGAGAGCAATTTAACGACACGAAAAAAGAGGGGTAATAATGAGACACAGTAGTTTAGAATGCGGTGGACTGAGGCAGTACATGGACAGAATTTGATCAATTTGATTGATTTGACCACCTGTAGTTAGCGTAGTTGTATGGATGGACAGAGTACAATAACTGAAGGCCCAGGTTCGATTCCTGGGAGGATTCATAGGTGCCGGGCTGTTGATTTCTGAGACATGATAAATACTTGGGGAAAATTGCCTTTCTTTGAAAGATATGAGGTTAGCGTGTCCGAAATAGCTAAAGATCTGCCAAAATGTTTCAGTAATCCTCCTTCTCACAATTATTTTGGTGGCTTAACCATACATTTGCATATACCGTGTGCAACTTGTCTGTCAATAAATTAGAGGGAAGTAATCTTAATTCATAACAAAGTTTAATTTTATACCCCAGTTTAGATCGTTTCACTTTTACTCACTGTTATCGCTGCTGCTTCCTATGCACATTTGAACTTTTGCTGGACCAATCTATGTACATTGGTATGAAAAAGAAAACACCATTGACGTACATTTTCAGCGTGGCAGTATCACATTTTTCCGGTAGAAAGGGTAAAAAATACTATCGCATTATCAAAACTGTCGTCACAGATTTGACATGTGAGAATTGCACTCACTAAAACATCCCCCTCCCTCACTGAGAACATCTCTCCACCCTGGAACCCTTTTTATACTTCCTTGAAAGTGGAGATTCTCACCTCGTTGCTTATGAGCTCTCAACATTATTCCTGCGTCCAGGTCCCGCTTTTTCTACCGGAGCACATTTTCCACATATTTATCTACGTGGTCCCAGGTTTCTTCGGCGCTGTCCTTGCGCTGACTATCACCAACCCAAGTAAGAGAACTTTTTAGTCAGTGCTTTAACAGCGCCACACCGTGGTATCACAATGGGCCATTATGTGTGCTCAAGTGTGCTTTCGGCAAACTAGGCGGCCACTCCTATCTACCTATCTATTTACCCAGTTTTCTTTGGTGCTTAGCATGACATTCACAATGTTTCCGGTAACTAGAATTGTCCCGATTTCCATTTCAAGTGTGATGCGCGCTCTGTTTCCCACCTCTTGTATTTGAAAAAGATGGTCTGCATCATCGGCTTGCTACCGCCGAATTTTCACTCAGGCCATTCAATTTTTCCCATTTGGTGTAGATACTTTCAGAAGTATTCGTGGCCAGACAGTAATTGCGTGAAATAGAAATTGACAGTTCCGGCTGCTCCTGCTATCCAGCTCGCTATGTCGAGGATGAGTCTCGATGTCCAGCTTCCGCACCTCTCGACGGCCCCATCATTCTTACCAATGCTGTACGTTTTGCTGCTTTATATCCTGCGTGATTAATCTGGTATTTTTACCCATCTTGGCTTCTCTTAGGTGTTTGCGTTCGAGGGCCAAGAGATCGATGGGGATTAAGCCTTTCTTTTGGCTTACCAAGGAACTTGTATATTGAGCAGAACGCGATTATAGAAAGAAAGCAATATTCAGATCACGGGACTAATGCATAAAAAACTTATGCATGGAAAACTTGAAAGGTTTGTAAAGAGCAAAATTTGTGCATAATGCCCAAAATGGAATAAGTATGGTTTTTTAATGCTAAATTTGAAACTGATTAAATAAAGATCTTAACTAGATACCACAGTGTAGTCCAGGTCAACGGACCAATGTCAACAAGGCTACAGTGCTTAGAATAACTTCAATTGCATTTAAAAGGTACAAAAAGTCATTGCCCTATGGTGAAGGATATTAACAACGTAAAAGCAATAACCTCAATGAAGAAACAGATCAGCCAAGCTGGAATATGGTGAGAGAACAAAGCACTCAATGAGGTTACAAAATGACATTCGAGTAGTTCCGGAACTTACTGTAGTTGTGAGTAGTAACGGAAAAATCTCTAACAGCTCATTGAGACACTAGCCGAACACCGAAAATATGATTATGCAGACTTTGACAAATCAGAATATACACGCGTATTTGCTAAATAAACTCTCCTCAAAGGTGCCGGGACACTTCTCCAATAGGACGACCCAAAAAGCGGAAATTTATCAATTCCAAATTGATGAGCATACGTGGACGAGTATTGATCCAATAGAAAACAGTGTCTTATACTTTATACTCATGGGTTTGCAAACTCTCGATACTCGTATGTTGGAGGCTGAAATCTTTAAGAATAACAATTATGAGGAGAGAATGGATTTCTTCGGTTTCATGAGTCCCAAGTCTCCCTGCTGTTCGTAAAGTCACAGGATACAAGTTCAAAATACGTGTCTTGGGGTTCGTGGCTTCTGGCCATGAACAACTTTCAAGTTTTCCACGTTGAGTACCGGAAAAATGTAGCAGATGCAAAGGAAATCTCAAACCCGGGTTTGATCCCGTGGAGGTCTATTGTCCCTTAGGCTTGTTTGCTTTTCTCTTGTATTCAAAGCTTCCAGTTACACAGTCCTTCGTATAAGGTTTAAGTTTTCACAATTTTTATTTTCACAAAAGTGTTTCCTTGTTATTTATATACTAATTAATTAATTTTAAATAATTTTCACATTTTAAATTTAAGTGCGTTCATTTCCTTCCTTAGGCTTGCCTTTTGTGTCAATTGTGTGGTGATTTTTTAGATGATTGTCACCTTATCGTTTATGCGCACCATCTTCAGTGAGGTAGACCTCGCATTCGGACTCTTAAGAGTGGATTTTTTCGGAAGAACTGGCGGCCGGCTGGCCATCTTCCGTGATTGCTGCGCGTGCTTCGTGTCCGCTTTTTTAGGCCTCGAAATTGGGTTGTTAGCAAATTTTGGGTGTTTGAATGCAGAAATTGCCAGAAAGTTAGTTCTGTCCATAACCTTAGTCTAATATGCTGATTTATGCTCGTTACCTCCACAGTCTGTCTATGTTTTCTCACAACAGGCTCTTCGTTCCAAAAACTGCAAAAGAAATAAAATAAACGACTAAACAATACCAAATAAAACAATAAAATAAATTGTTTGACATTTAAAACAGCGTTACACTATATTCAACACTTACTTAGTGATATTCCCTGTTTGTCTACATTGCCGCTTCAACCCTGATATCAGTGGATGTCGAATGACGAGTCCTGCGATCGAATTGATTCAGCAAAAATACTATTTGTAATGAATTTTAATGTTGAAACAAGTTACTCTCTGAAATGTTCATGAAATATTTCGAAATTAAATTCAATGACAAAGCAGTCGGTCATTACTTTCATCTGAGGCTGATTCCATGACTGTCTTTGTTTCTTTGTTTAATGTATTACTACTTAAATCACATAAGAATGTGTCAATCCAAAAAGTTGCCTAATAAAAACAGTTTTTTAAGAGATCCTCTGCAAATGTTTCCTGCAGTAATTGTGCCCCTTCGATATGGTTTTTGTGACAAAACTTTTTTTCTTTTCAATACTTTTTTGGTTCATCTCCAAATATTTTATATACCTTTGCATCATCTCTAAATATTTTCTATATCTTTTCATCTTCTCTAAATATTTTCTAAGCCTTGGATCAAAATTCGAATTATGTGGAATAAACACCGGCACCGAGTTTTCCATTGACAAGGAGCAAATTGGTTCATTAAAAGTTGCCAATTCTGTATTTAATTGGAACGAAGTGTATTGACGTGTTTAAAAAAATCAAATCAATATTGAATGGAAACAAAAGATATAAGAGTAACAAAAATCTTCATGCCAAAAAGATCCCGTAAAACAACTATAGAAATTCTAGGTTTAACGAGACCACTTACCTACTTTCATTGTTTCAGGATTTCTGACTGGGTCTTGTAGGGTATACAAACACCTATATACATTAAAAGTAAGCCCAAATGATTGTCGTAGGATATGTACCGAAGAAGAGGAAACATCTGAACATTTGTTGTGTCAATGTAAATGTCTAATCTGGATCAGATTTCGTTACTTAGGAAACTATTACCTAGAACCGCCAGAAATTGCGAACCAATCTCCTAAAAATTTCAAAATTCTTAACGA
Organism: Clusia tigrina; assembly: GCA_920105625.2. NCBI lineage: Eukaryota > Metazoa > Arthropoda > Insecta > Diptera > Clusiidae > Clusia > Clusia tigrina. The sequence goes on along the minus strand of OV050030.1, from coordinate 25,598,779 downwards.
ATTCTATCTCTGGGATGTTTTGCAACTACAGAGCTTGTCACATTAGGTCCAAAGGTGGCCGCAGTGACTAGGTGATTTGTTCCCGCTCTCAAGCAATCTAATATAATCTAATTGGCGTGATTTATACCTTATATGCAAACAGTTTTTGGGCAGGTTAATCATTTTCAGGTGTGCTTTAGAATATTTAAAACGGATATTTTAACCGGATAAAGATGTCCAACACGGAGTTTTCCTCATATTTCTTATACTGAACCTTTGAATATGTTGAAAGTTACAAATTAATGAAAAGCTGAACATGCGAGTGGAAGAATAATTTAAATAGGCCTGAGACTGATGAAAGAATCAGCAAAATTAAGGTAAAAATGATGAAAAGGGTCACTCAATCTTAAGAGAAATGTCTCGTGAACTAATTCATATCATTTTGCGACCTGAAGCAAAATATTTAAAACCATTAAACAAAATTCGATGAAGAATCAGAAAGTCAATCTGTAAGGAGTGATTCAATCACAGGACAATTTGACGTCATAAGTTTGTCACATCATCGGACTGTCGGTTGGAGAACCTTTTTTCTTTAATATAGGTGTGTTTACATGGAATATATGAACTGGAGGTCTTTATAACTTTGGCAGGAAGTAGTGTTCTGCGAAGTTGAACATGTTTCCAGCGAATGACACAAATATTTAATAAATAACCGATTATATGGGTTTGGGATAAATTTGGTACCGTTTTTCCCGATAGATGGCGTCAATTGTAAATAACTCAGGACACACAGCCCGTACAACTCAGAAAAGGTGACACTTCTAGGGTCACTTTCAGTGTATACACATCGAAATTGATGCAGTGGTTGGAAAGTTGTTTTCTTTTGAAAATGGAGAAAAACATTGAAAAATTGGCCTATATTTTGCCATATTATTACGACAGAGGGAAGAACGCTGCCCAGGCTAGTGGAAAAGTTTGTGCTGTGTACGATGAAGGGACTTCATCAAAATTTGTTGCACGAAATGGATCGCTCTATTTCGTTCGGAGAAATTTGATGTGAAAGATAGTTCACGCTTTGGTCGTCCAATCAGCGGATGAAATTCTTGAAAAACTAGAGCAAGATAAGCATATCATCAGTATTGATATTGGCATGGAGCTAGGGATATTGAGTGGTTCAATCTGAAGGGGGAAGCGTAGCCATGCCTCGTATCCGCGGCTCAACACGGACCCAACTGGTGGTCTAAATGGCATCACTGGTTATTGGTGAAGCGGCTGCCCTACCTACCTACCTAGGGATATTGACCACAAAATTGTTAAGAACCATTTACACAAAGCTGGGTACAAAAAGAAACTCGAGGTATGGGTTCCTCGTGAAGAACATGTTATACCGAATTAACACACTTCTTTGGTGATCGAATGCTTAGATGTTTTGATGCATCCACCGTATAGTGTAGACGTAGCATTCTCTGACTATCACTTGTTCCCATGTCTGCAGAATTCTCACAATGGAAAATCGCTTTAAATAATTCGAAAACTACGCACATCAGCTTTACAACAAAAAATATATCAATACTGCCTATTAAGATATTTGGCAATCAGATACCGTATTCAAATACAGCAAAGTATCTTGGAATGACCCTAGACATAAAACTTAAATGGAAAGAGCACATTAAAATTAGAAATTTAGTTGCAAAAACTACAATAGCTCATTGGCAGAAACTCTTTTCTGTCCGTTCACTGCAAGTTATAGCTGTTTACAAACAAGTTCTGATCCCTGCCTGGTTGTATGGCGCGCAGCTTTGGGGGTTTGAAAGGAAGTTTCATGTACGAGTACATACAAATAATTCAGCGCTTCCACAACAAAGTGCTTCGCTCTATAGTTAAAGCCCCCTGGTACATCAGAAACAGCGACCTTCGCCGCAATCTGAAAGTACTGACACCGAAATCAGAAAATTGGCCAAATCTCATCAAGAACAGGAGCATTCTTTATTTCTTCCAGAGCCAGCTGGTCGCGGTGGAATATGTTCATTCTAGTTCTTGGCAACGCCAATTATTCAAACCATTAATTCTGTTCCATCGAAACTTTGTACAGCCTTTACTGTATAAAATGAGAGTGGCTGACTTTACCGGAATTTGCCGTAGGAAAGATGGGGTAATCCCAGGAAGTTTTTGTATTATATTTATTTATTAATTTATTATAGTATTTATAGTAAATTATTAAATGAAAGAAACAAAAAGCAGCGCCAGCTGCGGGTGCTTTCGGCAGGAGCATTAAAATATTTGTATACTTTTTGAACGAAAAAGCCTTCGCTTTGAGCTTCTATCTCTTTAGTTACACTTCTCACCGACCGAACATTCAATTATTCAGTATTCTCACCCTTTATAACGAATATTTGGAAAATAATTGAATTTTTCTCATCCAAAAGAAGCGTAAAAGTTCTACGGACTTATTTGGTTTAAAAAGAAAGCAGTGCTAAATATAAATTTAGTACACAAAACACAATTTGATTTGCTGAATTGCTGAAGGGATAAAGCTGAAGTTAGTACTAATTTATTGTATGGTTCGTGTCTTTGCTCTATCAAAGCACTGTCTGAAATATTTCTATTGAGTACACAATCCCGCCAGAGTTGCTTATTGAAGAATTAGTTAAAATGAATTCTGTTGGTCTAAATTGTGCTATATGAATGGTATAAATGAGTTTAGAATAATTGGCAAAATGCCAGATATATTTTGTAAACTAATTGCCGACATTTCCACATCTTTGGCCACAGTAACTGTGTACTAACTAAGCTTCCAGCAATTTGTCAGTGGTTACAAATGGAAGCTTTGGTTAGAGGCTTTGTGTGAGTTCTTTAATGTTATTGTTGTTGCCGTCAGTTGGTTAAAGTTCGACTGAGAAGTAAATTAATCGTACGAAAGTCCTATACGATTCGTAACTTGTATCGAGCTCGTATCGAGTTGTGCGAATAAAATGTCAAACGAGTAAGTGGCATACTTGGCAGCACTGTTTCAACTGTTTTTTAAACATTTACTTTCTTCATATTTTTTATGCAAACTAATAATCTGAATATAATTTAAATCAACACAATAATAATATTATATATCAAAAAACAAAGTCCAAAGATTAATTTTTGTTTTCTTTAAATTTAATCAGCTAAAATATAAAAAATCCCAATGAAATTTTCATGGGTAACTTTTAATCACGTTGGTTTTCAAGCAATTTTCGATTTGGAAGCACTTTCAATCGAGTATAGGAAAACCCACTCGATTCATCCGAGTATAATTTACTCGATAACTTTTTCCATACAAAATTCTGCCCTATCCTAGAGTGGCGAATCGAATACGTCAAAAATAAGATAGCAATATGTATACGAATTCACATTTCCATAAACCTTACGCCCTCATTGCAGGTCCTAATCCAGAATATAGAAACGTGGCTAACCGAGTTTACATAAGTTTATTATACTATATGTATATTAAAAAGAGAGATGGTCTGTTTTATTGTAAGAATATTTGCAATTTTCCAAAAGATTATAAAAATTCATCATTCTTTGCAAAACTTATTCTTACGTAGATTGTATAACCATTTCTAGAGTGAAGAAGCTCAAATAGATGAACCAGTTTACTACCGGATTTTCGAGAATAAATACACTAATTTCGTTCTCGCGAATGCTAAAAGCTATTACTGATGATATTACTATCTGCGTATCTATGAACCATAAAAGTTGTTGATGTTGTAATGTTTCCACTATAGAACCAATCTTCTGTAAAATACTGGAAATTTCTGAAAGCAGAACAAGCTCCAAAAGGTTGAAACAAAATGGCTGGGATGGGAGTTCAGTTGTGAATTGAAATAAACAGTATTAAAAGGTGTTGTTAAGCAAAAGTGAAACTTGTTAAATTGTTTTATTGAATTCAACTTTGTCAATTATTTCTAAGGGGAATCTCTAGTTATCAATAAAGTGAATAACGTTAACAAATATAGTTTTTTATATTACTTCACCCAATCCAGTGATCGAAGCATTAGGATAACTAATAGATATCTAATAACTAATAGAGAACTAATAAAAATTGAATGGGAAATGAACCAATCAAGTGATTTTTAGTGTATTTTATGTAGTTTGAAGAAAGTGATATGAATACTTGTATTAAGCACAAAGGTAGAGCTGACCTTCATTTGGCAACTTGGCATGATATCTTCTAAAATATATTTGTAATATCTAACATAAATATGTAATACGAAATAGCTTAGCTATAAAGGAGCATGACTCATGTGGCTCAAGGGTAAATGTTATCTGTGCAAAACCGAGAAGTTTCGACGGCATTGGACGAGTGATCGGGCTACACTCCATGCAACCAATAAAGCATGTATTGGGAATTATATGGAGTAGAACGATATTCTGTACGCTGGTGTAATCTCCAAAATCTGTACGTGAAATGAAATAGATTCCCTCTCAGTTATGATAAAGGAATAAAATGCAATTCTGAGTGGTTCAGAGTGAGTGTCTTTAAGTAGAGGCGATAAGTTTGTTACAGTATTCTAAGGAACTAAGGCTTCTAACTATTTACATAGAAAATAACTACTTCATAGTTCATTTTTTTGAGTAGCACAGAGTAAGTATGGATAAGTATTCAACGTCATATATGCTTCGTCATATATACGTCATATTGCATACTTCTACAGATATAATGTCAATCGGTATCCAACTGCCACAATTAGGTCTGGAATATACAATTTTTTTTTTCTTTACTGAGGGGATCGAACAGACACGAGGTGGCACACACCACCCAAGAGTATGAGATTTTTAGTGAGATGATACCGATTTAAGAAAGTGTGATAAATATATATCCATAAAGGAACCTCTCACATTTTAAAAGAAAATGTGTCGTTTTTTATTTCAACGTATCATGCTTCCCAAACCTAAATTAAAGGCTTACATAACACGCACTTCGAAACGGCGCAAAATGTAAATAGTTTCGATTACAAGGATGGAGTTACAATGGAGTGAAATTTCTTGTTCTTCTTGCAGGAGCATTGAAGTTGAGAATGCTAAGCAAAAACCACATTTTATTTCGCCAATCAAGAGGCTGAACACAAAACAGGCAATAAGTATTGTTCTACTTGTTTTAAGAGAAGGGTGATGAATAAGTTTAAGACGATTCTCATAAGGAGGTAAACTGAAAATTCGAGTTCGATGTAAAAGAACGTAGGAAAAACAATAAGAATCGCTTTTGAACTGATTCAATAGCATCAGAGTAACAGGCATATCTAGGACACTAAACAACACTCGCGTATTCTAATGATGGGCGAACCGAAGAAGTGTAGAGAAGTTTGGTAGTAAAGAGGTCTTTGAGCTCCTTTGCCTAACGCTTTATGAAGAAGCTTTGTTAACTACAGTTGCAACGTGTTTACCAAAAGTAAGTTCAAGTAAGTTAGGTCAAAGGTCACTCCTAAGTCGCACATATGTGCAACGGATATCAATGGTTGATTAACAATGAAGTAAGCATGAGCAGATTCGGTTGGTCTGGAAAAACACATTCGTTTGCATTTCTTGTACTTTAGTTGCGTACAATTTATATTGGATCAGTCACCAAGAGCATTTAACTTGTCTTGGAGTAACTAGGATTAATTTGGGTTATGAATAGAATGAAACATTTTTTAAGTCATCAGCAAACATAAGAATGTTGCAATGGGATATACGCGAAGCAAGATCGTTTATAAACACTGAAAATAGTATGGGAGGGACCAAGGAGGCACCTTGCGCCACTCCGGGAGATGCAGGAAATTCATCAGCAAACAATCCTTTGTGCAGTAATTTGTTAAGATCAGGCTTCGTTTGCCTGTTTTGTGGTTTAGTTTGCTGTACCTGTTGATCATGGGCAGAGTATACAGAGTAAAGAAACTTAAACGTCAAACGGCAAAGCAGCGAAGTAAAGCAGACGGAGGTTGTACATGAATCCACTGAAAATCGTGCTGAATCCACTCAGAATCGTGGTGAATCCACTCAAAATCGTGGTGTGTGCGCTACGGACGCTGGCAGCGAAAAAGAGTTTATTTTCTCAGTGTTCTCTGATCATGGGGCTATTACACTGAAGAATAAACCCAGCAGCTATTCATTTCTCAAGGAGATTGTCCTCAAAGGGAAAATGCTTCAGGCAAAGACAATACACAACGTAAATACTCTTTTCTTCAGGTTACACTGCGTAATTTACAACCCTTCTCTCGTTATCTTTTCTTTCTCTCACTCTCTCTCTATTATGGAGAACTAAATACGATATATAACATTTTTTAAAATTTATATCGAATTTGTGGAGAACTAGTCTAATATAAACACGGGCTCTCTTTTACTCGTAGTTTCATGACATTGTTGGGGGTGGCAAAATTCGCCGGCTGCTGCCTGGTTAGAGTGTCCTGAAATGTTTCTAATGCCCTTTCTGATGCATTGCCAGTTTAATAGAGTGTAAATTGAGATGTTTTCGGTAGAGACACTCATAAGTGACTAATTAAATTACAATTTTATTTCTATCGAATTTTTAATTAAATTTTATTTAAATTCATTTAAATTACTTACAAATACAATAATATACATTTATGTGTGTACCCACTCATTCATACATCTGTCGGTGGAACTGTGTATGTGTGTGTGTCCTGTCCATAGATCTGCGACTGTATCAGTATCTAAAATTAAGTTCAATTATATATATCAATAAATTACATCCGATAATTTGGTAATATTCATCTAAATAACAATAATTTTGAGTTTTATGCTTGCTTTTTTTTAAAGAAAAAATCATAAAAAATGATTAAAAAGAAATGATACGCATACAAAAGAAATACAATAGTTAAATTTTTTTTTTCAAATTGAGCCTTTCAACCAGCCCAAATTTTCCGCATATACTCGTTTTGAACTGACTTTGGAGCGCCTTGGTGTTGGGGCCGCCCTGCTTGACGCTTTTGATTATTTTTTAATTATTCTGTGTACTCCGATGTAAATGTATTATAAATATTGTTTATATTTTTGTTGTTGTTGTTTTAACGATCTGCTATAAATACAAATTGCTTGTATAAAATTCTAACTTAGTTGCATTTGGAGTGTTTTGCTTTTTTACCCTGTTTTCAATGTTTGATTATTACGTCAAAATTACTTTCTTCGCTTACTTTTAATTCCATTTTATAATTTTTCATTATTCTGAATATTTAAGTTTCCTGCTGGTGGTTAAATATATTCATATTTATACATATTTTTTATTTTGTAGTTTTTGTGTTTTATTTTAGCCTCTATAAATTTTATTTTTTATTTTCTAATGAACCTGTTTTATTTTTATATTTAAATTCTGGTTGAATTTGTTTTCGTGTAAATTTCGTTTTGATTTTTTTGTACATTTGGGATTTATTTTGAGCGTATACAAAAAAATTATTTCATTTTAAATTTAATATATTTTCTTATTTGATTTTTTTTTTTGTTTTGTCTTTTCGTTTATACATAATTATAAATATTTCAATTATATACAAAATAACATAAAAAACTACTTTTCTTAATATTAATAAAAATTGTGCATCAACTGTTTCACTTTTATTAGATATATAACATAAAATTATGTTTAATTTAAATAAAAAATGTATAAAAAATTGAGCAAATTTACCGTAATGTCCTGAAATATTTCTTTAAAAATATGATACAGAAATTTTTTATGAAATATACATAATTTTTGTATCTTTCAGTATGCTTTTCAAAATTGTGGTCCAAAGCCAACCAGTTTTACAAATGGGACTCCGAAGTTACAACGTGCATATTACAAAGATCCCAACACAATAACTGCCAAGTTACACAGGTTTATTTGCGTTGTCTTTTGAACTTTATTACAAAAACCATGAGAAAACCTTTTCAAATTGAATGCGAAAATAAAACTTGAAAATTTATAATTTTAGTGTAAAAAAATATGTTGTAACTTCATTTGAGAAAGCGGAATGTATTAGATCCTAAGATTGTAATTTGACTATAATCATAGTAAATTAGACTTAGCTGTCCTAGGGATAATTAAGGACCATTTAGGGCATATACGGAGAGGAAAATTCTTTCAAGTGAAACTAACCCAAATCACTGAAAATGTCTTTCTAGCAAAAGAAAGAATTCTGAGTATGAGAAGCAGAGAAGAGAGTTTCTCAGCTGTCTAGATAAGACAATATCGATATGGAATATTAGGCGTATTCGATTCGTATCTTGTATCAAGTTCGTATCGAGTTGAGCGAATAAAATGGCAAACGAGTAAGCGGTATACTTGGCAGCACTGTCTAAAAAAAAGCACTGAAAATTAAAAAATCCAAGGACATTTTTATGGGTAATTTTTAATCTCGTTTGTTTTCAAGCAATTTTCAATTTAGAAGCACTCGCTCTTTTCATTCAAGTATAATTTACTTGATAACTTTTACCATACGAAAGTCTGTCCTCTCTTCGATAGGGTGGCGAATCGAATACGCCTATTGTCACATAATACTTAATAAAGGACGAAAGGAGGTAAACCATGAAAGTAATAAGTTAGATTTTCACAGAAAAGTGAAGTGATTAGATTTTGGAGTTTCATTCAAAGTAAAGAAGTGGAAGGAAAGCTGGATATATACGATACTTTTTGGGGTCTTCATATCGAAGAAATATAATGAGAAAGTATAATAATGTAATAAAATTTTAAAGAGATATCAAAACAATTTATCAAAAAAAACTGTATTTGTAAGTAATTCTTTGGTATAAAATATTTTTAATACAATAACGAAAAGTGGCAAAAAAGAAAGAGAGTCTGATAATGAAAGTAGCAGTGAAGACTTTTGTTCGGGGTTCAGGGCAGAATAAATGAAAGGATTGAATACCATATTGGCATATAATTAATAATTGTTAGAAAATTTGTTAAGAATAGGAAGAAGTTTCAGTTGAGGTAAAAGAAAATATTGTTAAGAATAGGAAGAAATTTCATTGAAGGTAATATTTACAATTTTATAGAGAAACAAAAGCAAATTTTTTTAAAATATTGTAATAAAACATCAAAATGGGGTACAGAAAGTAAAAAAGGATTAAATATGGAGGCATAAAGAAGAAATTTCCTCAAGTATTTAAGAACACTAGAATTGACTTAGAAGAGAATATTGAAATGTGGTCCATAATATTGATAAAATTAAGTATATTGTAGAAAATGGCGATCCAAGTATTTAAATAGAGAAAGTTAAGTATTGAAACGATAAAAAACAAAACAAATTGGGGCACAGAAAACAAAAAAGGATTAAATATGGAGGCATAATGAACAAATTTGTTCAAGTATTTAAGAATATTAGAATTGACTTAGAAGAGAATATGAAAATGTGTCCATAATATGGAGAAAATGAAGTATATCTAAGAAAATGGCGGTCCAAGTATTCAACCACAGAAAATTAAGTATTGAAACCAAAAAAACCAAACTCAATAAAAAAGTTTGTAATGAAACCATTCGAAAAAATTGCATTATGTGAGTGCAGTGTTTTTATATGGTATTTTAATTTAAAAAGTTATCAATTATTTATGCGAGTATTAAGTCCCATTTTTCAGTTTAAATTCTGCGTCATAGAATAATGTTTTAAATATACTTCAAACTTTTAGCATAACTTACAGAAAAAATCAAATTTATTTGTTAAATAAAAAATAAAAACGAAACGTATTAATTTGGACAAAAATTTAACTTTTATTTATAACTTTAACTATAATAATAATTATAATTAATAAAATAAATGGAATTGCATTTTCTTCATTCTCTGTTTATAAGAATTTTTAATTAATATGTAAAGTTAAGAGTTGAGTTTTTATAATAAGTTAAAAAATAGTGGAAATTAGAAAACAAAAAAAAATTTAAATTCAAAATAATATAAAAAATAAAACAGAAAGGAATAAAATAATAATAATTCTTACTACTTATTTGCTTATTTATGTATATAATAATATATATTATAATAATTTGTGTTTAGTTTTAAAAATTTTGGTACAGTCAATAATACTACATGATCATTGTGTTTGCTATTAATTTCCTTTTTATTATTATCAATAATTGTTGAATTATTTTTTAGTCATTAATTGTGTGTGTTTAAAAACTTTACGCGCTAAAAACATTCCTTTTTATTTATTCTCATATTTTAGTTGTATTTACACATATTCCCATTTCAAGATCTGTCGATTTCATTAAATTGTAGCTTCAATTTTTGTGTTTTGTTTTATATTTATATTTAACCTTTGTGCATTTAGCTTTGTAAGCCTTGTCAAAGAATATAAAAACAAAAAATATTTAAAATATAAGCAAATACTTTTGGGAACATAAACAATGCTGTTTTTCTTTTTCTTTAATTAATTAAAATTTTTTGTAATTAAAATAGGAACTAAAAGCACCAAAAACAAAATCGTGTAAATAAACACAATTTTATAAAATTAAGAGAAAAAATTGTGTGTGTAGAAAAAGTTGTGTTCATAAATTATTCATAAATAAATATAAATACTCGTTGTAGATGTTTTCTAAAGTTAATTAATAAAATTATTATTTGTCTTAACGCGGTCAACGAACAATAAATTAGTTTAAAATATATATATAAATCGTTAAAATTAAGAGTCATTATAATAATAATAAAATATTGCATTAAATTTCACATCGATTCACAGTTATATATCAACTTATATTTAACATCTTTGCTAATTAATAATAACTTTTTTAGTTTTTAGTTTTAATTTTAATTTTAATGTTAATTGTTAGTTTTAATTTTGTTGGTTTTTACAAATATTTAAAAATTTCTTACAATGCTCAATTAAACTAAGTGCGAATGATCGTAGACGGTGGTGCCATTTGCATGGACATGAACGGGTCCATGGCCATGACGCCGTGACCACTGTTGGCGTCGCAGAGTTTGCGCCGCCGCCGGTACCGTTTGTTCAGCTTTAGTTTGCGGCGCGTCATATACAAATTTTGATTGAACTCCTTGAAGGGGTTTGTAGACGGCGGCAGAGGCGGCCTGCAGCCGTTCGTATTGCTGTTGCCGTTGCCATTGCTGCCGCAGGCGCTGCTGCCGTTGATAGCCTCTTCCAAATCGTACATTTCATTTGGCGGGAAAAACATGGGGTTGGCGGCCCAATCCCGCCAGAAATTTCAATCCTGCGCACCGCCGCCATTTTGATGCATAGGCCCGGTGCCAGGACCTGTCGCTGCACCATTGCCCACCAAGATATCACCGGCGCTAGCGCGTCTTTGGTCATCGTGCCGATGCAGCGCCAGCGGTTGCATAGCTGCCGTCGCATTACCAAACTCTTCATCCATCGAAGAGGACTGTTTCGAACGGTCCGACTTGCAGTCCTCGTCCATGGTGATGTGGTGCAAGGCAGCAGCCGCTGCCACATGCTGGTGTCGCTCAGTGGGCGGCAACAGGTTCAGCATACTGAGTGGCAGGCCGGGAAAGCCGCCGGGGAAGTCGGGATAGAAGCCGGGCGGAAACGGGTTGAATATTGAATTGGGACCGCCCAGCAAGTCTGGCTCGGAACTGGCGCTGCGTGGTCCACCGGGTCCGGAACCGGGCATTGGACCTCCACACATGTCTATGTCAGAACTGCTGCCTCGTTGCTCCTTGCGCGATTCCCGTGACTCACGTGGCTCACCACTGCCACCGTGGCTTCCGCCACTGTTTTTGTTGTTCGATCCACTACCACCGCCGCTCGAACTGATGCCCATCTGCAGGAGTTCTAGTGGCGGCCCACTGATACAATCCTTGCGCAGCTGCTCCAGTTTCAAGCTCTTCCCGTACTTCCCCCGCACATACATCAGCAGGGAATTGTACGGTATGCCAAAGATGCGCGAGGCCTGCGACGTGGTCATCTTCTTATTCCACACATGCTGCAATGCTTCGGTGAGTTCGGCATTTGTCCAGGAGCGCGGTGGACCACCACGTGGCGCGGAATGTTGACCCTTGGGGCGTGGCACTGTAAGAGAAAGTGAACAACATTTACAATTGGTTTAACACCTCATTGTGTCATCTAAAAGCTAAACCTAACATTCATCCCCACAAAATCAGGCAACCACGCAGTCAGAGAGAATAAAACTAAATCACCTGACTCCACCTAAGCCACACCAAGCTCCACCTCACTACAACACACTCCACTGCAATCCACCTCCCACGAATCTCAGTCAGTACATTAACACAAAAAGGTTATCGCTTCTCCTGCATCTGATAATGTTTCAATCTCGTCGTCATCACGTCAAAGAATTTTTACTTCACTTTTATCTTTCCTGTGCAGTGTTCACCCACTCCCTGCTGAGCCAGTTCATGTGTATGCAAATGAATTTGCTTGTGTGTGTGAGTGAGTGTGTGTGCATGTGTATGTGTTTGTGTGAGTGGAACTACACCTTGGAATATTTACGATCGCTGTGGTGGTTCCACATGCAAATCATGAGCCTTGCAACAGTGCCAAAAAAACTTAATGCAACCGACAGCACAGATAATGCAACAAGCACAGGTTGTAGGAGCATTTCTGCGAGATGGATCCTTAAAGCGCAAACCGCACTTCCTTAAGAGATATGGCGAAAAGTTATATGCAACCAAACTCGAATTTAGTTGAAGTTGAGTTTTGGGAGAACGCTCTGTGAAATTTTCAAGTGTTATAAATAATAGGGCGGGTCTCAAAGTGAGATAAAATCAAGGGAATCTTCTTTAGACGTATTATGGTACTCATAAGGAACTAGGAATACTGCGAAATATGTGAAAGGCGAGGAATTTAGGTAGGTAGGTAGGTAGGAATGTCCATTCCAGTTTGCCAAAAGCACAATTGAGCACACATAATGGCCCATTGTGATACCACGGTGTGGCGCCGTTCAAGCACTGACTAAAAAAAGTTCCCATACTTGGGATGGTGATAGTCAGCGCAAGGACAGCGCCAGGAAAGGCACGACTCCCCCGTCATGTTTTAGGAACCCATCCTGATACTCTGATGAACCTGGCTATGTCCCTAATATTAATGGATGACAGCTCTGTCAGGCTTGTAAGAAATGGGGCACCAAAGGTGCGAATTCTTCTTCTCAGCGATGGGCAGTTGCATAAGAGGAGGAAAACCGTCTCGTTCTCCTCCTCGGAGCCACAGCCTCGGCAAAAGTCATTTGAGGGTAGGCCCAGTCTTTCTGCGTGCTTTGTCAGTATCCAGTGGCCGGTCAAAACCGACACAGTTGTCGACAGTTTTACGCGATCAAGTCGAAGAAGTTGATTGGTTCTGAGGAATTTACTTGTCACAAATTTGTAGAACTATGTAATTTAAGCTTACTGGGGATTTACCCTCTTAAGTAATTACTGAGGCCAGCGAATAATTTGTGGTATCAACATGCTGAAGTATGGCTACCTATCTACAGGAACAAATTGGAATTTTTAACAAAATGTTTTACCTAAGTCAAGGAAGTAGCTACCCAATCGTAGTATCTGATGCTTGCATAGAGTAGACGAGGCATCTTCAAAATGAAATTAGAATATAGCTGCGAATCAATTGAGATCATAATCTATTTCATTCACAAAATTGGGGAACATTTCCTTAACTGCTTGTTTCCGTATTTTAAAATATAAATTGCCATTTTGGTTGAAGTAACACTCTCATTTGACTTCCCTCTGATTTAGCAGTATACCGTTTATAGCCTCAGTTGATTTCCCTCTGATTAAGCTGTATAACATATTTTAATTATAGACATGACACCGAATTATCCCATTTGAAATCAGCTGAATTCTTGAGGTATGAAATCAAGGGACTGAATTCGAAGTATTACGTGGAACGTTTCTGCAGTGCTTTGGTTAAGCGATGGATTTAATATATATTGAATACATAATATATACAATAATAATTAGTACACTGCACCGATTCACACTGTGTGTAGAGAGAAATTAATGTACTCATGCATACTTTTAATATATTCCCTATGAGAGGGGCAGATCTGACTGCAGGGAATTAACGTAACTATGTTACTCTAAGCATCAATATAAATAATGATAATCAAAATGAGAAGTCAAGCCATGTTTGTAAGTATTTTATATGGGTTGTAAATATTATTGTTTCACGCTGCCTGTGTGCCTACTAAATTCTATTTTTGGACAATTCTCAAGATACGAATGATAAGTAATTTGTTTATGTATATGGTAAGTTTTACTCTCACTGGCACAATCCAGCGCACTTTTTGGTATAGTTCTTCAGGTATTTATATAAACATTTCGCAAGAGTTTCGGAGACAGCAGCACATTTCGTACCTTGGCGACCTGGTGTGCAGGTCCATCAGCTTATTCCTTCAAAGGAAACTAATCTGGGTTTTATTTAAATATTTTTACTGAACTGGGAGGAAGCATTGCATTAGGGAGGAAATTAATTCTAAGACTGATTCAATTTTCAGCATCGACATATTTTAGAGAAAGAAAATGGAGTTATATTTTAAACCTAATAAACGCCCTACTAATAAGGACTGTGAGAGTTTTAATTAAGTCGTAGATTTCCACGAGAATTCGCCAGATTTCTTTTAAGATTAAGTAACAGGAAATCTGCTATTTATCAGGAAGCAACTTAGGATGTCAAGAAGAAATAGTTCTACAAGTTTCGCTACGGTTCGTCATTGATAATTGTTGAAAATTTGATGATGCCCACTCATCATTAATTATTACTTCAAAACGACACGCCAACCCCCGTGAATTGTAGTATAGTTCATCGTTATATTGTAAATCGACGAGATCTTCAATGATAATTTTAGGGGAGCTTTTATATTTAATTTGCTTCTATAATAATATGGTGAATCGACATATCCTCACTTGATTTATTTATTATTTTTCTTTGTGAAATCATGTGAGGGCATAACTTTGATAAAAGGCATAGTAATATTATCCTACCTGAAATAATTTTGCTTCTTCTTTTTCTTTGTGAAATCAGGTGAATCTTGAGATAATAACTGTGAAAAAATTCTTAGTAATATTATTCTACCAGACATAATTTGCCATCTTCTTTTTCTTTGTGAAATCAGGTAAATCTTGAGATCATAACTGTGATAAAAGCCTTAGTCATATTACCCCAACTGACATAATAATGGTTCAACTTAAGAATAAAGCCTCCACTAAAGAGTCTATTGTAGAAATAAGAAAATTTCCTGATACTCGCAAATGAATCCACGTATATCGAGAAATATCTGAAATTGCTAGTCGTGTATTGTGCTGCTCGGGTTTGGTAAAAATGTATCAAAATGAAGACTGTTGCTGTGCTGCTCCTGCAAAACCTCCAATCAGGCAACAGAGTTCTAAAAAGACAAACGATCAATACCGGCGAAAGTCTCTCCTAATAAGCCAAAGTGCCGGGCTAATTTCTAGTGGTATTAAAAGCTGACTCAAACAGACTGCTGCGAACGGTTGCCAGATGCCGATCTGGCCGAGGCACGTAAGTACGAGTAATATTGTAATTTCATGTATTATTGTTATAATTCTTTTATTCATTTTTTAAGGTCATCTGCAGCGCTGACCTTTATGCTAACAGTCCACAAAGGCAATCGCACAAAGCCAAAACCAAAGCCAAAGCAACAATGACATGAATAGTTGCGGTGCAGTTGGACGCCGCAGCCACCAAAAATGCGCCTGCACTGCTGCCGCTGGTAGACTTGTAGACGTCGTGTACGAGTAACAGCGCTGAATTTAGTTATTAGCTCAATAAAAAGCGCACAAATTTCTGTTTTGTTTATGGTTTGCTTAACTCTTTTTTGGACCACAGCGAATTGCATTGGAGAAGCAATCGATAAAGGATTTTCGATTGTGAATTTTTCGGAGCGGTAGGGGACATGAAGTATTTAGAGAATTGCTGCACAAATCGCAAATCACGTTTAAAATGTGAACAAATCAGTTAATCACACCCACACGATTGACTTGCATATTCGTTCGTTCGTTGGTTCGTTTGTTCCTTTGTATTTTTCTGCTTTTGTTTCTTCTGCACTCTACAATTTAGGGCTACATACCGCGCTCTCTCCACCCCAGACCCTCGCTTGCTCCACTTTGCAGCGAGAGCTGTCTCTGTGTTGGTACTGTTCGGTCTTGTAAATAGCTGAAGATTCTTATCATTTGGCAAATATCGTGGTATATGACGGTTGATTTTTGCTTTGCTTATTGTAACTTGGCCCGTCTGTCTGTCGATTTGCCTGTGAAGGGCGGTCGGTCGGTGCGGCGAGTGTGCGCTCGTAAAAGAAACGTTAAGAGATTTTCCATATGCGATAAGAAATTTTTTCTGCCAAACCACAGAAATTGTTACCATAATGAAAAAAGAAAACAAAACGATGGTATTCGAAAAAATGCAGGAAAATTAGCGTAAAATTATGTTTGGGATTTTTGCTTTTGAGGATGATTTAGAGGAAAAATGCCAACATGACACATGCCTTCTAAACACAAGCCTTCTCTACACATGGTTGGTCAGTGAAAAGCACGAGATTACGACTATCATCACGCTAATATTGTTGAGTTGTCGATGGGGAATGAAGCAATTAAGTGCGTGCAATTGGTTGTTGAAGTGGTCATTTGAATTTTTGGGCATATGGTGAGCTATACTAGGGTGGAAGTAGTGGGTTTGAAGTAAGAAAGCTACGGTGTGCCTTGTAAGCTACGATTGCCAGTTTCATTAGTATAGAAATTGTGAGTATATGCAGGCATGTCGATACATGAACTTGTATATCCGTGGAATCTGGAAACTGAGTTGAATTAAGAGTAAAAAGAGGAACATCTTTGAGGGCCCGAGGAATAGGAACATAATACCAAGATCAGGCCAGAAAGAGAGACTAGGTTGATTACGTACGATTCATGAGGATTTCCAATGAAGCTAAGAGGCTGGAGCTCTGTGATAAAATTTGTTCTGGTAGAACAATAAACTACTCCCAAGAGATTATATAATTATAGGTATAAAATTTCAATGTGACTTTGACGAAATGCAACAGAAAGGCTCTCAAATTTTGTAATTAAAATAAAAGGTACTCGCCTGCCTAAACTGAACTTCTTAGTCCACTTTGGTATTCATATAAAATGAGTAATGGAGCCAGAAAATGGATCAATAACAAAACATAAAACAGAAAATCATTGATTTTATAAATATTTTATATTATTAAAATAATGTGGAATACTACTGGGACTTATCTTCCAACTAGTTATAACATAATTAGATCGTAGGAAGTTTCAGAATACTCTAACCGTGAACATCTGCTGTAGGATTTATTTTCTTCTTCCAAAGACTTGAAATAGTTTCATATACCCTTGACCGTTGTAGCACCTTTCTTGCACCATACCACCTTAACATCATGTTCAAGGAAACTTTTTAGTTCATTGACATATCCTTCCAATCTTTGTCCCATACAATTGTACAATTCCTGCAAGGCTCACATGACATTTCTACTGCCAACCATATAACAAAGCAATTGGGCGAACAATCTGCTATTGAACCATGTTTATAGCAAATCTTCAATTGTGATTTTTCTTTTATTTGAGATCAAGTTATTTAAAAAAAACTCAAAACAAAACTCATTAAATTTTGAGGTTTAGAGCATTTTTTTTTTTTATGATAACACAAAAAGATATTAGCCCGGCTGTGTAACTGCGCTCATAAATGTCATCAAAGTTGTGTGGGGAAAAAGTGTTGCAAAATAATTGAATTATTATAAACATCAGTTGAACAAAAAGATATCAATTTATATTGAATAATGCATGCAGCAGAGAGAGCAAAAACACTGTTGTACGATATGCATAGGTGCACATGTTCAATGAGCAAACAAACACAGGAAAACCACAAAATTGAATTTACCGCCTCACATGATTTAGACGCGAGGCCGTTCCTCTGTTTGGCCTGCTGAATGACATAAGTGTCGTGTCGCTGCGAGTAGCTACAATTGCAGTTGTTGCAGCCAGGAGCCTAGAGTTGCCAAACATTTGTGTTAATGTTCAGATGCAGCAGGAAGGAACGTACGGAATATTGAAGGAAAACTACTTCCACCTTTGAGGAATCAATATAGTTCCAGGCTGATGGTAGCTCTCAAGTTTCCTAACTTCATATATCGGTCTTTAGGTTTCCTCTGACAATCAGTTGGAAATGTTTCTCTAAGCTCTTTGACTGGTATCAAATAATTAATCACACTGGGTAATAATTGAGAGGGAGTTGAGCAAAATTTGTATATTACATGGGAACTGATAAGCTCTGTAGATTCAAAAGTTACCGTTTCGGTCTTAAGTTAGAGTGCCGATCATTTGTAGAAAACTTCAGTAGACGGTTGGAGCTTAATTGAGTTTTAGTTTAAGTCAAAAACATTTGTGAGATCAGAGAATCAAATCGATATACAAATGAAGACTGAATGAATTGTGCGATCTATTCGTTTCATGTTCAGATGGTAAGGATCAAGATTTGTCACATATATCCCTGAATTGCCACATATTCCCTTCAATGTGTTGCTACATATTCTCCGCAAGTTGCAAGACTCACCGAAGAACTCCACAAGAAACATTGTCACAGGATACAAATAACACAAACTATTGGAAATATTTCTAATAAATATTCTTTAGTAGATCAACATAAAATCAGATCTTGAAATATGCCGAAGTGAACATAAACATTTGTTTACTCTAAATATTTGAATACTTCTAAAATATTTCTAGTTCATGAAAATATTTAGAATATATAATGAAAACTTTGATGAAAACCTGATCGTAATTTTACATAACTGTTCCGATCCTCATTCAAGTTTCCCATTTCAAGAACTGCGGTAAGTTACGGTGGTAGTTTAAAGCGGAGAACACAGAGAAAAGAAACTTAAACGTCAAACGGCAAAGCAGCGAAATAAAGCAGACTGACGTTGTGCATGATTCCACTCAAAATCATGGTGAATCCACTCAGCATCGTGATGAATCCACTCAAAATCATGGTGAGTCCACTCAGCATCGTGGTGAATCCACTCAAAATCGTGGTGTATCCGCTACAGACGCTAGCAGCGAAAAAGACTTTATTTTCTCTGTGTTCTCTGGTTTAAAAAATGTCCTGTGGGGATGTCAGAACTTTCCAGAGGTGTTGGTGCAAATTTAGTTGATAATTTGGAAAATTCTGCTATACATTACTTTTAGTGTGCTTTGCCAAATTATAATGGATCATTTTATATTTGAGCCACATTGCTGATCTCATCAATGGAATCTACTACTTCAACATTTATTCGAAACTCATATTACTTCCAATGATGATGCTTATTGAACCGTGTGAAATGAATATCTTTTCAAAATATTGAAGACATTGATCCCAACGGGGTGTGGTTTCGTTGTGGAACCCAGTGTCTTATGGAAACATTTTAGTGATAAAGTGCCCATGAATTGCCTTTCGTAAGCATCGTAACATCTTTTGGTTAATTACTGTCGAGTTACATGAATAGATCACATGTTTATGTGGATAACCCAACAGCAATTGTCGCTTTGGAAGACAACATTGTTCCAGTTATTCGTATTTCTTCAGTAGTTGAAAATAGTTCGAAACTTAGGACAAAATAAGCTCCACATTGTTGTGGTCATAGGAGTGAAACTATTCTCAAATCTGAATGGCATAAACTTATATATAACAATTAAATTGTAATCAATATTTTTTATTTATGTTATTTGCTCCCCCGCGGAGCCATAGGACCATATACTCGTATATAATCAATATATAATTCTGTGTTAATCCTTTCAAATGTTTCCCAGTTCTATCATTCTTAAAAAAGCAGCCTACATTTGCAACTGGTTTCTTATGAAAACGTGGCTTATTGCTGCAAGTCTTTCATAGATTCTTCATGTTTTGTTTTCATAGAGGACACTTTGCAGATTTTCTCAGATATGTCTGCAGCTATTTTCCAGCAATGCCTGAAAACCATAAATAGTTGGCAACACTTCGCAGTTCAAAGCAGCGAAGCATTGCACAAACAATTGGCTAAGCAAAAACAAATGGAAAAAAACAACTGAAAACTACTACAAAGCAATTTCCTCACGATCACATAATGTACAGATCGATCGATCGCATTGAACAAATGAACTACCATTACTGTGAGTGCTCGAGAGCTCGATCGCTCATCGACGAGTGTACAAAATCGATCACTGATCAGTGCACACCATCAAGAAATCATTAAAGTGGAAACACTTATGGGAAATGTGCCCCGTACGCGGCGTTCTGCCCTAAACCTAAACAGTCAGATACTACGTGAGCAAAAGTACAGCTGAATGTGAACGGCGCTGGTCGTAAGGCATAGGCAAAGGAAGAGGAAAAGGAAGAGGGCTCCGCCGCACTGACTGCTCAACTGCTCAACTACTCAGGTGTGAAAAGTGACTTTTCCCATTGCCACCGAGCGCGTTACTTGTGTTCCGTACTATTTGCTTCACTTGTTTCTGGGTAGTTCTCTGCGAGGAACGACCAACACGTTTGTTGT
This sequence comes from Clusia tigrina, assembly GCA_920105625.2. Taxonomy (NCBI): domain Eukaryota; kingdom Metazoa; phylum Arthropoda; class Insecta; order Diptera; family Clusiidae; genus Clusia; species Clusia tigrina. The sequence continues at coordinate 25,578,345 of OV050030.1, read as the reverse complement.
TTTAACTAAATCACTGTCGTCGTCATGCCAATCATGATGTTGAAATGATTGTATTACGTTTTAAAGCACAGTGATTGCATGTCTGCGAGTTCAACTCACGGGTTAATTAGTTGTTACTCCAGTTAATGTTGAACTTTTCATTTTTGATTGTTTTTGAAAGTATTTTCGATCTTTTCATTACATTTCTTGATTTATTTTGTGTGCCATGCGTACTTACTTTTCTTTTTGAGAAATGGCGGCGGATCGCCGGGCATGCCGCGCGGATCGGACATTTCCATGAGCGGATTGTACAGTTTGCCGGGATCAATGCCTGGCGGAAAGAGTCCAAGTGGGGAATCCAAACCGAACACTGTAAGAAATTAAATAAGAAAATTATTGAGAAAGTTTTTATAATCACTTTAAAACTAGTTAAATGAAATTAAATAATTTAAAGTATGCCGCCCAATCAATAATAAACAAAATAATGACTCCATATTTATTTATTATCTACTTATAATTTTTTGAAGTACTTTACACAATAATTGGATTATGTGTGCAATGAAAGTATGTGTTCCAGCAACAAAAGTAACCTATAAAAGTTATCTATAAAAAAAGATGTAAGAATGCTGCGGATTCAAGTCTGGGAAAGAGATTGACCACCACTAGGAAGTCATTATCTGAATGGTGTTAACAATGCAGCATCCAAGCTTCAAACATATTCGATAAAACAAAGTCCTTTAACCGGAAACCATCTTCTCTAAAGGGAATTAACCCAGTTATCGTTAAATTGACAATCTGAAATATTTTCAGATAGGGAGTTCTAAAGCCATCACGATAGAAATACGAGGGGATTTTAGTATGAAAGGCGACAGCAGCCCAGCACTGAAATTGATCATTATATGGAGTATTGAACCTTGCTTTATCCATTGTGTAGCCCTATTGTGCATATTTAATTATGGTTTAGTGTACAATAATCTTTCGGAAGTCATTAATCGGAAGATTTTCAAACACCCGAGAGGAAATTCTATCAAAGACTCAACCAACTGTACTAATTTCGACTGACCTTAGCAGAAACAATCGGTGGTGTCAGTAACATACTTTCTATATATGAATATAACCTTTCCTTTTCTAGACCGCTTCAGTGGATTTCCAAACCAACTGCACTCTGGTTCAATTCGCCAACACAGGATTTACTTTAGCTTTAATGATAGTGCATTAGTCAATAAACAGGTAGAACCTCTACCGACTCCAAGGTTGTCTTTTACGGAGTAAAGCTAACGGCCTGTCAGGACTTGTTCCACTGGAAGTCTCGGTGTTATAAGTAACAAATACAACGCAGCAAAATAGTATAATACAAAAATTCTCTTCTCACTAAACAAAGACAAAAGAAATAAGACCCTAAAAGCTGCCTACATGGGAGGTAGGCCACTTTTCTGGCATACTTCGTCTGTGGTCATAACCCAAAGAAAATCTCTGTGGCACTTCCTACTCAATAATCTGCTTGACTGAAGAACAGCAAAAAGTATTATCAAAGAAATAAGACCCTGTAAAAGCCGCCCCAATGGAAAATGGGAAAGAATGGTCCACATTTTTGACATTGTTTGGCTTTGGTCATAACCCAAAAAAAACTCTCCGGGACTTCTTTTTCAATAATCTGCTTGACTTAGAATAGCAAACAGTATTATCAAAGAAATAACACTCTGTAAAAGCCGCTCCAATGGCAAATGGGAAAGAATGGTCCACTTTTCTCACATTGTTCTGCTTTGGTCAATAATCTGCCTGATTAAGAATCTTAAACTGAATCTTAGAAAGTAAATAGCTCTCATAGAATTGCAAGGAGCTCTGCTTTGATCTGAAAATGCATTCTTCGGAAGGGTAACACATTTCTTTATTAAATCTTCAAGCTGAACATTCGCATAATATTTCTTTCTAAAGCACTTTTTTAAAGAGACATTGAAATATTAAGGGTTCGAATTTACTCCTTTTATCCTACTTTAATTACAAAAACTATGGCGTAATAAAAATAAACAAAAGCCCCCATGAATAGTCTAATTACAACTTCTGAATGAGAAGAAATGACATTAACTGGCCTATATAATGGGTGCTAAATGAACTGACAACGCGCGAATAACTTTAAAGCACATCACAACAACAGCAACAATAACATACACTGCACTAAATGATACTGTGAGGTAAACACAAGAAGTTGCAACGGCTCCTCTCCTGTAACCCAAAGGAACTGTGTGTGTGGAAAAAACCCAAGAAATAAAAAAGCAGTAACTTAACGCACTCAATCCCTGCTGAACTTCATATGTACCCACGGATGCTTTCTTAAGGATAAACACAGTATCCTGAAACACGTTCATGCATGCGCCATGGCCCACAACCCCATGCCTGATAACAAACATTTTACATTTTCGTTGTCAGCTATGAGTTGGCTGGCTTCATGCCATCAACTCCTTGAATCATGCCCATCCATCCAACCCACCAACAACTGAATGCCCACCATTCAGGCGCAAGTGCACCCACTTAGTGCATAGTTTTATTTTTGGTTAAAAAAGTCATTAGGCTAAAAAGTTTCATGCCATAAAACTGTCAAACATTAACGACAGTTGACAGCGCGTATGGAGTTAATTTGACAAACTCCGACAGTTTACTGGCTCCGACTGTCATTTGGGCACCCAACCGGGATGCAAGGGGCTGGGAGTTAAACGTCCATGTTTAAGTTTTTCAAATTGTGCAGTCAAAATAAATTCAATTGCGGTTTATTTATTTATGCGGTGGCGAAGGTGCCAACAGGCGACGAGCGGCACGGTAGCACATAAACTTTCATATGCCACGTCACACGAAAGGCAGCGGCAGAGGCAGAAGAAGGTGGCGGCATACTTGGGCCTGAGCGTTCTGCAATTTATGATGTCTCACAATCAGTGCACAAAGTCAAGCGAACGAAGAATAAATGCTTGTCTGTGGATGTGAAGGTGAATGTGTTTCAGTATAAGTAGAAAAAATATGCAAGGCAAGAAATTTGCCAGCGGTTAAAAGAAGGAAATCGGATTTTATTGTGGTAGGGCAGGGCAGTGGCAAGTGTAATGGGGGAGTGACGAGTTCTCTATACAAGCACGTGCACATACACTCCCAGTGTGAACAGGAACACCGCAAAACACAGAGCCTTATTGAAGTACCTATGTGCAGAGAGTAACAGAGTACCTCCTAGAAATTGTTTAAGAATTGTGATACAGTTTAGAGAAGGTACCCACGCAATATAATCGTATCGGCTCTAGTATTACAACAATATCAAAACTAACATCTGAAATACTCAACTGTTCCTTAAGTTAATCCCAGCTAATTTAATTTGGACATGGTTCAATAATCAATTGAATTTCCATTTGTGACTTAACTTAGTTTCCAGATTGATCCCATCTTCACTCTCATATCTGATACAAATTCAGTCGCATTCTCAACTATAGGAGCAGATCAGTTTTCACAGGAAGAAGGTGCTCGTGAATTTGATATCAAAGCAAGAAATGATCTGATATATTCTGAAAGAGGGTTAATTGACCGACAGGCGACAACCTTGAAATAGCTTGAACACCTTTTATAGTCACCTACCTAAATATTTTAAGTGGGAAAAGGTTTATTCGAAAATTGCTATAAAATTTGTTCAAGGACGAGTGCATATTAGAGAACTTTTACTGATCAATCGATTACTTCAGTCCCTTCTGCAAGACTTTAGCTCTAGTCTGCGACTCCATCGATGAATCGTTTCACTTGGACGAAATCGGAAAGGACTTATGTGAGGTGTCATCAGTGAAATTAAAGAGTGTCATTAACGAAGATAGTAAAAAATACTCATATCTAAATGGTGCTCATTTTTGGAATACTGTGTATCAGAAAAAGAATATTGATTTGCATCCTTAGCACTCCTGTTTTCAGCGATCTTCTGTGTTAATGTTCACAGTTTTATTTATAAAATTTATTTATTACTTTTGTTGACACTATGGGACAAATTATTCTAACTCCGTCAAGAATGGGAAGGATGGAATAAAACTGTTAGTAAATTTTGACTCGTAGAATGGGAAGGATGGAATAAACTGTTAGTAAATGTTGATGGGTGGTCAGAGAACTGGAAGATAATAGTGATCCCATCAACACACATATCAGGATGGAAGAGGTAAATTTTGGAGACTTAAATAATTAAAGTAAAAATCTTTCTATCACTGAAGGTTAAAATAATTTAAATAAGTGGCTACATGTCTATAAGTGTACAATGCAATCAAGGTTCAAATAACGCCCCAGCAGAAAATCATGAGAAATGCGACTTATTATATTAATGCTTCCTGCTGAGTTGTCATGTGTCATGTTAGCACGTCATACATCGTGCACATCATACATAGACCATTGCAAAACAGCTCTAATGACTATGAGTTGTGAGTTGACAATATCGATCAGATCAGAATCTAAAATACCAGAGAACTACAATGTCACAAATTACATAATACTAGACATGACAGGTCTATTTATCTGGAGTGGATCACAATATAACCTTTAAATACAATTTTTACAGCTTGGGATTTTCATAATTTATTGTGTCTTCGATGTAAGTAGGTAGATAGGAGTGGCAGCTTAGTTCACCAAAAGTACACTTGAGCACACCTAATGGCCCTTTCTGATACCACAGTGTGGCGCTGTTCAAGTACTCACAAAACTTCTCTTACTTCTAGATGATGGTAGTCAACACAAGAACAGTGCTGTCTTTGATGTAAGTATCACAAACATGCCACAAAGTGGACAATGAAATTATTGCTGATACCGTCAGCGGTGTGTCAATTTTCTGCTGGGCTACTGTAAACAAGTGTAGTGAGTACACAGACTTCACAAAAGTTGACAAACATTATGCAATTTCTCAAAGGATATGCGAAGCACTGTTCTTCCTATATTCTAGGAATATCTACTGCTGCGGCAACAACAACAAACAAGCACAAAAACAAAAACAATAACAACAAGGACATAAACACATATTTTTCCCAATAAAAACTTTCTGCAGCAACGATATTCATATTAATAATATCCGCTCAGGGAGTTAACTCGCCAAAAAATATGCAACGACATGCATGCAGGATAAAAAATAAATTAAGGAGCTACAAAAAAAATGGAGGAAAGCAAACGTAATGCGACAAAAATACTTTACGATGTATGAAAAGTCGCTAACTACTGCATAAATATCCTTAGGCATGTGAATGTTAAGTTGAATCAAGTTGAATGCGGAGTGGTATTGAGAACCTGGCCTGGTATGTGGCGTGGCGGTGGAGCTGGGTGTGCGGTGCGCCTTGAAACGGAAGTAGACATATACGGCTCAAGAAAGAGGAAGCCATGTGTTTTTTTTTTTAGTATTTCAAATGAAGTCATTTTTTGTGTGTTTGCATTGCAGGTTAAAGAGAGCAGGAGGAAATTGTTGAAAAATCATTGAACTAATATGAAACGAAAGGATAACGACTGCAGAGCAGCTTTCGCAGCAGGCAAGCAAGGCCTTAAGAAAAATGAATGAAAACACAAAAAATAATAATCGCAGACGCACAATTCTTAAGCCGCAAACGCGCACAAATTCAACATCCTCGACTGCGTTTCGCCGGTATTAAGTAAGCACAAGGATGCGAGTGTGCCAGCACTTGCCATACATTACACACTGCTCTGCTAGGCGTACATGGCTGTGGATGTGCGTAAGTGTGAGAGCTTTGCATAGACATACTCGGTTTTTAATAAAAGTAATAGCAGCGGAGTCAAAAAGGAACAAAGTATATAAATTCGTTACAAATCCTTAAAAATTATGCGCTTACTACGCTTTTCCTCTCAGCCTGCTCTTTATTACATGTTACGCTCTGATTTTAATAAATTCATAGCGTCTTCTTTATTTTTGGCGCATATGAATGTGATTGTCATTATTCCATAAACTGCCGCATCCTCTTAACATATCCTGGCGCAGATACATTTATTCATATGCTTCAATTGCAGCTCCCTTAATAGAGCGGTAGTAGGTATGTAGAAGGTATGCGTAGGTACGAAGCTCGAGTTCTATTTGCTACGCTATTGTTTTGCATTTGAATGAATTTGCGTTGTTAGCAGCATTGGGGGAAAGGTAGGGGCGGTGTTGCCTTGTATTTAAATCAGTGTCTTATAAAATCATTCAGCGAAATGTCAATATTATGCGTTGGCATTCGCGTTACACTACACACACACACAACTCAACCCATACATACGTCCCAACCCACTAACAGTTTTGTTGCTGAAGGATACTAAGGCAGTTGTCATGATCCTTTGTAGTGTGCACATATATACGAACATAACTGTCGCTCACTGAGCAGCATTGTCAACGTCATCGCCATAGTCATCATTATCAACGACATCGTCGCCATCCTCATCATCAGCGTTCATTTGTTGCTTAAGCATGTGTAGAAGTGTACTTCAAGCGTGAAATCATAATGGTATAATAACTGCGATTGTTTGCTGCCGGTAACTGCTTCACTAATCAGCCTTGCAGGCCGACGGCCATTGGAGTCGAGAAGTGGCATACATAGCTAGTGGTGTGTGTGTGCATTACGCCACAGTTCCAAATATAACTGATACAATAAGACTCTGGACTGACTGTCGGCTCTGTAAGTGGCTATTGGAAGTCCATGGTTGAGTGATGGTACTATAGACTCTTGAAAGTAAGTGGCTACTGGAAGTCCATGGTTGAGTGATGGTACTACAGACTCTTGAAAGTAAGTGGCTACTGGAAGTCCATGGTTGAGTGATGGTACTATAGAAAATTGCACGACTCTTGAATAATTGCGAAATAGTGTGAGATAGAATACTCTCCATGCAACTACGATTAGCAAGGATATACGGGATTAGCACAAAGTTCTTGACAACAGTGAATAATTTCTTAAGGATATCTTCGATTATAACCAAATCTTCTTCATGACCATGTCGGAATAGTGTCATCTGCGTGGATCGTACTTCTCTTTACTTTGCATTGTAAAGAAATAGAGTATTTCTAGGAAATTAACCTTCTAGAGACCTCTTGTGTTTCGAGACTAGCGTAGTGAATCGAAGACGGCTGCTCTGTCATAAACTGTCCGATCTGTATAAGTATTTCGAAGAGGTCTTCGAATGGAAGCAAGGAATTCTGGCATCATTACGGTAGACATACTTATGACAGCGTTTAAAATCCACTCAGTTATCATTAAATCGACTTAATTGCATTTATTCCCGCTGCAGCCATGAAAGTAGCGAATATAAAACTCAATTGGCAGCCGCTACAACAGAGTGCATGCAGCCTACACTTGTCACGTGTACGTAATTACACATAATTCGATTGACAGTCAATCAAAGTGCCGCATTGCATTTGCAGTTGCTGCCGGCACAAAGTGAAATGTCGTTTGGCTAAGCTTATTATTGCTAGGAGCAAACACAACTGCTTGAAAGCAAAGTCTTTGCTGGTAGTCCTCACACACATGTTGCATGTCGTCCTGTGGCATGAGCGTAGAAAAATATCTGCTAAAACATTGTACGCCGCTTAGATAGGGAGAGCCGCACTGCAGCTGCAATCGTGTGGCAAAGTATGCGTCCTTATTAAAAGTCACTCCAAGCTGCATGTCCTTAAACACGAAATTGTTAGCGCTTGTGTGAAGAATCCCCAGCGACCCCCGCCTATGCAAATGTCAAGCGTTACGTTCTGTCAAAGCAAACATGTTGCTTGCTGCTGCTGCTGCTGCTGTGTGCATGCAGCAAAGCGGAAAAGTTCTGGCAAAAAAGTGTACAAAATAAAATAAAGTAAAGAAAGATGAGGAAAATAAACGCAGGAAACGTTCGGAAATCTCGCGCTTTAAATGAAAGATGGAAAAAAGTTGCGTTGCAGTAGCACAGAAACGCATGAAAGGGAAGTGACGTGTGCACACATCGACGAATATGATTATTAGGGATTTCCTTCCGCTTCTGTTGACTGGGTTGCCGTGTTGTTTTATATTTACTTTGCTTTTTTTAGGTTTTACTTTTATGTCGTTGACTTTTGTTGTAAGGATGTTAAGCTACTTTTTCTTTAGCCTGCTCCTGCAGAGACTGTTGCACATCCTTTGAGACTTTACATGAAATGCAAATATTTTGTTTTGAGTTGACATTTCGGTACGGAGCATTCAATATAGGGTTTCGAAATGAAACTAACAAGGATATGACGCGTACAAAGAAATATTGAAATGGGTGGGCTTGTGGAGTCAGTTCTTCAATGGGTCAGGGCAGAAATATTACATTGAATCGATTGACATGACTAATGTGAGTGATGTTGTCATCTTTACAATATTCAGAAGGTTAGATGGTGGGGCCTTTCAATTAAATTCAGTTGGGAAAAATAGTGGAAATTTAATGGATCTGTGAAATTCTCAGGGTGGGAAATTATTATTCCTTCAATAAATGCCCAACCCAAGTCAACTGGAGGCGGAGCATCGCGTAACTGGCGAATTAAAGAGAAGCGATCTGGGCACTCAAACTAATAGCTTGATTTTTATCGTCTCTGTCATTCCCACTATTAGTATAGTATAGGATTAATCTATATAATTTTTAAGGATTATATATCTTTAAAGATATTTAAGGACTGAATGTTAGTTGATGATTACAAAAAAAACTACTGCATCTACTTACTGTGCGGTGGCGTCAACGTCAGCGCCGAGGACATGCCAGGAAAGGGCAGCGGCGAGGGTGGATGTTGTGGACCATCGGGTGGGTTGAAATGTGATGGCAGGCTCATCGGTGAGGTCGGTGCGAATTCCTTGCTCAGGCGATTCATGCTCTCCTCCAGACGTTCGTGCGGCGCCGGACCGCCACCGGGCCCACCGCAACCACCGCCTCCGAACGGAGACATTCCCTGCATACCCATCTGCCCCAATATACTGTTCGCATAGGCGTTGTGCTGGTGCTGCAGTTCACGTTGTTCGCGGTGCATCATGGCTTGATCGCGTTCCCGCGACTGCTGATGTGAAACAGCGGCCGCAGCCGCAGCGGCAGCCAATGATAAATCCATTTGGTGCTCGATATGCTGAAAGGGATTCTCACCGTTGGCAGCTGCTGCAGCCGCTGCAGCGGCGGCCGCATGCATTTGCGCCTCCAACGCATCCATTTTGCACTGATGATTCTCGGCTGCTGAATTGACCGAACGATCCAGCCGCAGATCGCGGAGGCTAGCAGCCGCAAAAGGGTGCATGCTGTTATTGTTGTTATTGCTGCCATTTGGCGTCGATGACGAAGATGGTTTATTTAAATGGCGTATGTCCTTCAAGGAGAGTACAATGCGATTGTTGTTGTTGTTGTTATTGTTAAGCTTGTTATTGTTATTGTTGTTATTCATCGCCAGGCTACACTCATTATCGGAAGCTGAGTGATGGCCGCTCGTATCGTTGTCCTTTTTCGTTGTACAAAGATCTTCGGGGCCTTCAGAGAGGCATAGACTTGGTTTGCGACGTAATTCATTGGTGTTGGAAATAAGCTCTTCAATATCTTCAGGTTCCTCTGTGTGGTCTTCCTCGAGATCTTCGTCGTCATCGTCGACGTCATCCAATGCGCCATCATTGTCCTCATTTGTCTGCTCAGTGGGCTGATCCTCCTCTACGCTTGGAGCGATATTGTGCACATCATCGGCAGCGGAGGCTTTCTCTGGCGCTTCGGTGTTTTCATGACTATCATTACCATTGCCGCTGTCACTCCGCTGCTCAACGTCGTCCTCGTCCATAGCATCTATTATTTCCCGCTTGATCACAGACTGCAACGCTTGCAAATTTTCTTCTTGCGGCGATTGGTTTGAGTTGCCAAATTCCGTTTGATGGTGTTCCTCTGAGGGATTGGGGGCGGGACTGGTGGTCTTGCTGGGAAGCTCGAAGGGCAGCTCACTAGATCGACGTCGTGGGCGAGCTTGCTTACGACGCGGCATAGGTGAAGTACATAAATCCGGATTTATATTCATATCATGTTGCAGTTCCTGATCGCTTTCTGCCTCTCGGTCTAGTTCCCGATCGCGTTCCCGCTCTCGCTCTCGCTCACGTTTGCGCTCTCTACGCGCCGATGAATTGAACAGACGTGAGGGTAAAATTATTTTTGAGCCAGCTGTTACCATAGAGGGAGTTTCTTCATCGAAGCTGGAGCAACGCTCTAACTCGGACGACATCAGCGAAGTGTCGATCATACCGAAGTCATCTGGCGAGGCAGCCGGGGTGGGTGTGTGCTCGGGTACGGAACTCTCGACCAGACCGCGCACCTGGAGCGACTCACCTGCCTGTATCAAAGTCTGCAAGCGCTCCTGGGGTACACTGATCTCACCACGATACATGAAGTCCACGATGGCCTGCACGACCCAACCTCGAAAGTCCTTTAGCACGATCACAGGATGCTTGCAGGGTGTTTCGGCAAAGACACGCTGGAAGAACGGTGAGCAGGCGGACAGCACCATTTTGTGGGCGCGTATGCTAGTCTCGGCGCAGACCAGTGTCACATCGACCAACGTCTTCGTCTGCAGCAGTGCATCGAAGGCCCGAAGTATGTGATTCTGGTGATTATTCCACCGCAGACTATAGTGATCTTGTACCGGGGCGGATGTTGTGTTGGCGCTGGACGCATTTGCCAACAGAGAGCCGGCCATTGTGTTCGGTGTGGGGAGCATAGACGTGGGAGCGTTGCTAGCTAGAGCGCTCGGCAACCCAGTTGGATGTGCCGGCGCTATCATATTCAATGGGGGAGTGGGTGGTGTTATAGGCGGTATGGTGACGTCTGCGGTTGTGTCCGTTGTGTGTGTTAATGACAACTTGTGTCTATTGATGATGTCCTCTGAATCCTTTAACATTCAGGCGATATTTTCTTAAAGACTCCTTCCCAGTTTTTGTATGCTTCCTCAAATTTTTCCTTGCTTAAAATAGAATGAAGGAGGCACGTGAATTCTCGCCGCCTTTCAACGGGGCAGATGTCACGTGGAGTCGTCGAAGAAGCAACGAAAAAAATGTCCGTGTTACGTTTGCCTCGCTTTTTGTTGATATTATTGCTTTGTTTATTCCTTTTTCGCGTTAACGACGCACTCGTCTAAATCCGCGTCTGCAATGAGATAAAAAAGAAGGCAAAAGGTAAACATGAGTATTTTTAATAAAACAGCCGCCACTGCTAGCGTGTATCTGGCTTTGAATGAAGCTCTTATAACTTAAGCTTAAGAAGAGCAAGACATGCCTCCAAGGATAAAACAGCTAGTATTAAAGTATTCATGACATATGCTATGTGTGTGATAATATGTTAATGAGTGGCGGCATATATCATTTTAATGTGTCTTCCTACGTTACTTTTGACTTGCTGTACGACAACAAAAAAAACAAACAAAAAATCACGAAAAGAAGAACTCAATAAGCACCAAACAAAAAACAAAAGACGCAATCTCAGCTACGTACGTGCCGCTCCGCATATCCCGAAGGATGCGCATGATGTGTGATAATAGCTGATGTATGCGTTTTATTTGTCTTACAGGGATTTTTTCCGCTGCTGATTTTTCTGAGCGATGTATGTGCTACCGAAAGTGTGTGTATGTGTGTATTGTATGTGCATGTGTGTGTGTGTGTGTGGTGCGAGTATGGGTGTGTGGGGCTGTGTATCTAATTAATTCGGCGTGTCTATGCATGCGTGTGTGAATTTTTGAACAGGCAGGTGGCAAGCCACGCGTTCCGCTTCGCCTGGGAAGAGGTTATGCCGGGGCACATGCAAGGATATGCTTAAAATTAAAAAACTTTCTGCAGTGGCAGCAACTTTAACGCCTTTTCCTCAAACTTGAATATAGCGAGCCGTCTTACGCGTCACCATATCCTTCTTTAACATCCTTCATTTTGGTACGGGTGACTTCTGCAGCCACCGCATCTTCTCTCACTTAAAATCAGCTCTTCAGCATAAATGTTTTTATTTACTAACTGCCAAAGAAAAAGTGCTTTCTACTTGCAGGAGTAAGTAATTTACAGTTAAAACAACCGTTACCACAATTGCTGAAAGTTAAAAAAGTGGGTTTCGCGTGTGAGTCTGTGGTTGTGTGTGAGCGAGCGTGTGCGTTTACTGCAGCAGACAAAACGCAAACACGCGCTATCACTGACTGAGTGGCAGAGCTATCGCTGCCCAGCAGGGAATTGCCAGCGGTTGTGATCGAATATGTCGGAGCTGAATGTTCTATGAGAAGTCATACGGGCTTACGATGATTTTTAATGAGGACGAAAATCAAGTGACAGGTTGCAGCTCTGGAGTTGCGCAACTGATTAGAATGTCAGTTCACAATGAAGCTACCAACCAGTAATGAACCAGTTGTGAAGTTTGGGGTCTACGATGACATATCATACATCCTGTTACCGCGGGGAATATCAAAGGACCGTGGACATATTATTGGGCATCCAATGAATGAATATTAGGAACAATATTTTCATACAAATGTTACCTTTTAATGACATGCCATGCAGCGTGTCAGTAATAGAACGAGGCAGTGACACAACACAAAAATATCTTGAGATGTGTTTTTGGTTTTAATGTCAGTGTTACAATGAGATTTTACACCAAATGTAACTTGATAAGTGGAAATCGTCACTGAAAGTCTGACACCACTATCTGCGGTTGGCTACTCTGCATTCTTCGATGACAGTTCTGTATTGTGTCATCGAGTGATACACCGAGTGTCATCCCAAGTATTGAAGTTAGGAATAACTTGTGCTTATAGATGTCTCTATTTGTCCACTTTGCAGCCCTGGGATGATATTTCATGTGGTATGTCATGACTAAAATTACCTAGTGTCAATGAAAATACCACTTGTCTTTCGATGGACTGAAATCACCAATGACTTTTTCATAAAGTTTTCTGAATTTGCCCAGTTTGTCGCTCTTCGGCGACACGTCATGTAGTTTTAATAGGCGGACAGGATTTAACGCCATTGGCCGTAGCCGTCAGTGGGTGACTTGAACTGCCCTAAAACCTCCTCTCGTCCATACGGAAATCGTCCTCCTCTCTCGGAACTTTTCATGTAGTATGTCATTGATAGAAACACTAAATGGCTGTGAACACAATTCTTGTCATCCAATGCATTGAAATGACCAGCGGCTTTTTCATGAAAATGTATTTGTCTACTCTTTCGCACTGCGATGACATGTAATATATTGTGTCATCGCTGAAAACATCAATGACATTTATTTTGTTTTTTTATTTACACCATTTTTCACCCAATCAATTGAAATTAGGCCCGACTTTTTCATAAAGAAGTATGCATTTGTCTACTTCATTGCATTTAGATGACATGTCATGCATCATATCAACACAACAAACAGCTTACGATAGTGAACCTTTGAAGCTGGATGTGACTTGTTGGTACTAGTGGTATGATGAAGCTACAATCTGAAGGTTTACTAACATTTTTAAACATATTTTACATGACATGTCATGCGTGGGGGGTCAGCTACTCAAATGTCAGAAGTCAGGAGTGCCTTATAGAGAGCATCTCAGATATGTCAAGTGAGCATCTGTATCACTTGGTAATATAGCTGGGCCATAGGAAGTGTGTGCCGCCAAGGACAAGAAATTAGACGGCGCCACGCATGAGTCGAGCTCAATTTTCTGCTGGGTGGCCACGCATATTAACATATGCTTCCGCTCGAATGCAACAATGTGCAATTAGTAGCAGCTTTTATTTTCATTCTACCAACTTTTTATTTTATTTTTAGTTTTGTGTTTATTTTTGCAAGTGAAAAGTGGCAAAGTGCAATGCGGCATTTGCTCAGAGGTACATTGTTACTCTGCCGACCTTAAAGCAGCTTCTTAGATCTTAATGAAATTTAGTTTTTAAACCATTTACAATTAAAAGGGGAAAACGTGTATACATTTGTGAGGTGGAGCTGTTTTCCAACTCTCTTAAGTAGGCGTGGCAGGTATATTTTTTTTAAATTAATTTACTTAATATAATTAATGCCGAATCTCGAAGTTCATGGGAAAATCTGCAAGCGAAAGGAACCGGCAGTAGAAGGCGACTTCCGCCCGGCCTCAGAAAAATATTAACTCAAACCGAAGTAAGTCAGGTAATTCAGACATTTTTTGGTTAATTAATTATTTGTAAGCATTTTTGTTTGTTTCACAAAACAAGGAAAAAATAACTTAAAACAGAACTCCACAAAGTCGGTCGGCTTCTAAATTTTCTTGATGAGTAACGATGAGAAGCGTTTTAATAGAGTTGAGCTGCTCACCAGCGTTTTGTTGGTGTTCAGTACTCACACCAGTGTATTTCTTCAGTGAAACAGCGGATGTGTTTCGAATATTTGCGTACCAACCAACACATTTTTGCCCGTAGATGATAGTTCCATATCAAATTCAGCATTAGTATTTGCATGACTGGAGCGCTGCCAGTTACTACCTGTACTCTATTCTTTATTCTGTCCCATAAAAGTGTGAAATAAACAAGAATATTTTCTCCTTTCCCTTCTAATACGTTCGCTTTCTTTGTACATTCTCTCACTTCAGCAAATATGTATGTATTTTTTAAGGGTACCTCCACTATCAATATGATCTCCTAGTTTGGTAGACAACCCTTTGTGTATTCGAGTGAAGTTTAAATATTTCTTGTTTAGTAGGTGACGCAAATTATTATGCCGTGGATACAACCGCAAAGGAAAATTAATAAATAAATAATAAATAAAAGTCAACAAAATGGAGTCCACACTCGCGAATACTTTTATTTATTGTTCATGTTAATTACATGTGTGAATGTATGCGTGTGTGAGTTTGGGAACTGCGAAGCATGTTTTCTTTAAGCGATAATATTTAAACATTTGCGTTTATTTAGCAGGTATACTCCGTTAAATATTGGAACTTTAGTTGCTGAATAATCGCAAATATTGCCTATTACGCTTGTCATGCATTCTGTTCCCACTTGCTTTTGACTCCAAAATTGTATACCTTTTTGTTTGTTGGCTCTCAAACTTTCAAAACAAATAAATAACACTCTTTCAATAAACACCGCTTATACTTCGTCTAGCTCCGACAGTTCTCTGGTGAATTTCATCACGAAAGAGAATAAAATGAAATAAATGAAATAAATAAACTAAATAAGAGAATTCAGAATGAATCAGAAGCCAGGAAAAAGCACTGAAAATATCTGGACAATTTCTTAGAGAATTATTTAACTGGGCAACTTAATTTAATGCTGTAATCAAAAAAGGCACGAAGTGAGTTTGCGTTACGATACAACTCCAAGGGAAACCATTGAGATGTACTCCAGAAAATTTGTTTAAAAAAAAATAATACTCCTTCAATAATATAATCGAGTAAGATTAGTCAAGAAACTCCACGGAACAATACGGAGAAAGTTAGTATCTCAGTAAAACGAAGTTACGGAAGCTCTACTAGACTTCACACCACAACACATAGCTAACCAGGACTCTCACTCACCTAAAAATAACTTAAACTTACTTATGCTGGACAATGTCAAACCAGGTAGCACGAAAGAATATCTAAGGATCCTAAATATGAGGCATATGAGTATGTATAGAGTGAGATTCTAGACAGAGATGAAATGCTACCTTAAACTTTGAAAATAAACCACAGAGTTGAAATCCTTTCTAGAAAATAAAGGGAAGGTTCCCCGAGTAAAGAATGAGATTCTAGACAGAGATGAAATGCTACCTTAAACGTTGAAAAGAAACCACAGAGTTGAACTCCTTTCTAGAAAATAAAGGGATGGATCCCCTGGATGACACATTAAACCTACAAATGGTATTCGGTTCAAAATCGAAATTGAAGTAAAAGGAGATATAGTGGGACTACTCTGTCGCTACATTATAACTATGGAACAATATTCAAACAAAAATTATTTACTATAAATACAGCAACACCAAAGCTGGAGAGTCTGGAGTATCTGGAAAAAAAACAATCAACTTTTCAGAGACCCATGGGCACCTAAAGGCATTGAACAGGTACAACTACAAACTCTGATCTATATTGCCATAAATGCCCAAATTAAATTGAAAACCTGAATAAGGTAACACTAAAATGGATGCAGGGACACGGGGGGGATATATGAGAAATCAAATGAACAAAGCAAAGACATATATAAGAAATCAAATGAACAAGCAATTAAATGAAACTTAGGAAAAACTTCACATTCTGGAATAAAAAAGAAAGTATTATAGTATCAACAGAGGTCCACTAGAGCCAAGAGGCACTGAAACAAATGCCTAACCTTAAACCGGAAGGGAAGTGCTGGAGTAATGAAATTAAAATGAGCATACATAAAATGTTTACTTACTGTACTAACAGGCCACTATACTCGTCCATGCATTTGCTACCTGTTTAAATAACGACTCACTAATAGAGATGCTTGCATATACTGCAGTGAAGATAAGTAACAATGGAACATATACTCGAAAAATGTACCACATAAATGAGCAATTTTGAGTTAGAAGAAAATCCGTTTACCTAAAAGCAATAATTCAGTTACTAACCATATAACAAAATCATCATAAGTAGGTGCATGGAATGCACCTGATATTTGTGGTGCTGCGAAATCAACTCGATCCTTCTATGTAACTGATAGGGTATAGTATACAAACTAATCAATCCTACCTTGAGGTGAATGGTGTAATTTGGCAATATTCGATTGAGGATGCTCGACTTTTCTTGATCGAAACATACAGTTTGGATGCGCTGTGTTGTAAGGACTTTTCTTCGGTGGGGTAAATACTCAACAGGTTCCAGGGTCGCTTACAGAAATTTAGAAGATTGTGCTTAATAGGTTTTGAATATATATATGTGCTTTTATTTATATTGTTACTTATTAGATATTACATATGTTTATACATTACTATCACGCTATAATCTGTTTGTGTGTTCGTGGTAGTGTTCGGTGTTTGTTGCAAGTTGCCAAATTTCAAAATTATATCATATGTCTATTTATTGGTTTACATTTCACTCTATTCCATATTTTATATACCCAGTACAGTAAGGTTTAAAAGTTAAGTTTGAGGAATTGAGGAGTGTTTTAATAGTAGGTATTTTAGTAGCGATTGTACCCCTCCATATCACAGTTGTAATTGTACCCCTCCATATCCCAGTTAAACTAGTTATGAGATTTATGCGGTTTACCAAGTCAGTCACTTAATCGTTCATAAGGATTAAGAATGTGTTTTCCACACTCCATGTGTATCAGTATTCAGAGAGTCATTTAAGGACAACTCAAGTATACAAATTTACTAAAAATGCTGCTAAAATATGTCAAATTTATTTTAATAACTAATTTTAGATATACATTAAATTTTTCATTTATTAATGTTTTTATTAGCAGGGAAACATTTTTATAGCATACACATTCGAAGATCTTTACTAACCCCTGCACACTTGAATGCAAACAAATTTCACCTTAGTAACTCACTAATCGTACGAATACTTTTCAATTTATCAAATTCATTCTCACAGGAATCGAGGCGCTAACAACTAAACTGGTTTTTTCAAAACTGAATTATTACTTGGATTGCATTAATATTTTATCTATTTGAGATTACAGAAGGATAATTCCAGCAAAGCACATCTATCTCAGTTTCTTCATCTAGTCACTAATCTCATATATTTATGAAATGTTAAATACAGTTTTATTCCACTTCTACCTACATATATGTTATATTATTTCCTGTATAAACATAGTGTAATCTCATAGTAACGACTTTATATATAAAGAGGCTACTTATGAGAACATTTAAAACAAAATCTTCTGCATCATTATCATTGTTGGCTCGACGTTCCTAGTTCAACCTTGCCCTCTCATTGGAATGTTTAGAGTCATTTTTATCCCACTTCTACTTATATGTTATATTGTTTCCTGTTATTTCATAGTAAACACATTATATATATGGAGGCTACTTATGGGAAAATTTCTATCAAAATCTTCTGCTAATACCAGGAATATGGTGTACCCGTAGACGAAGAATGAGAGAAGTTGAAAATATTCATATTTATTGTTTCTTCCTCCACTTTGTTTGACTCTACACTTCTCAGTCGTCAGAATCGAGTTCACTTTTATACTCTGCTATATACATATACACACGTATATAGAAGTGGTGTAGTTGTATATGAAACTCACGGCATTGAATTCAGTTCTTCCACACTTTTTTGCAAGTTACCCCAATTTCGGAATTGGCAATGGCAGTGACTGAATTAAATTGTAAGTGATTAGTACAGACTTGTTTAATTCAGCTGTTAGACGACTCTCTATTAACAGATAGATTTAATATATATTTTTATTGACCAAAACGCGAATTCAATATATTAAAAATTACGCGAATTATTTTAAAATAAATTAATTATATCGCAATTTTTATATTATGAGTATCCTTACTTTGAAATCAACACGATCGAATTTCTTTACTAGGAAGTCAGTTGTGAATTTTAGAGTATGGCTTTGTGGCCAAAAGTACTGACGGAAGATGCCTTTAACTGGAAAAATTCTCAAAAGAAAAATCCTTTTCTTGAAATACATTCGACTTAAAATTCAAGGACTAACTATTAAATTCCAACTCAGGTGGTATACGAAAAGCTTATTATTATATTAATTATAAATATAATATTATATTGATGAGAATTATACAATTTTGGTCTCAACACAATGGAGAGACTAATTTTGAAATACCATCTTTTGGTATATCTGAATTTTTTGGAGGATACGATCAAAGCTACACTATTAGAACTGATTTCATGAAATGAGCAATAAATACGTATTAGACTAAATGTTTTCATTTTAATATGAATCTCAAACTCATGACCACATTTATATTATTTCAAGATTAAGATAAGCCCAGTTTTCAAATATAATGGTCGTTTATTTGATACTAAGCCTCGAACTGAATTTGTCAGTCTGTATGCCGCACTGAGAAGGTGTCGTGTCTCACCATTACTAATGCCTTTCTTGGTAAAAAAAAGTCAGTGAAAATTTTGGTCTCTCTTCGACTATTGATCAGGTACCTGGTTAATTTATCATGTAGTTGGTTCTGCGTTTATCGCTGCGTAGTTTATTTCTGGCAGGCAAAGAAGTCATACGTATCATTATTATACGCCGATTATATACAATTTTACATTAAATAATTTACTTTGATAATTGGCATAATTATTTCACCGGGAAGAACTGACGAAGTTTACAGGGCATGTTTGCAGAGGAAACAACACAAGTGTTTAAAATTGGTAGAACCATTTAGACAGGATTGTTGAGGCAGAAGTTAATGAATATGGGAATATAAGATATCCTACCGGTGAACATGGTGATTTTTTGTTTTTGTAAATAGTGTTTGATTTATTTAAATCTGCATTAATTTAAATTTTATAACTCAGTTTTTTTGAAGAGTGATAAATATTTTCTTTTCTCTAGTTTCAACTTTTTCTATTATTTTTGAACTAAATTCAAGTGAAGTATGGACCCACCCACTTGGAGACCATAGATGAAGATGTATAAAAATGTTATCTTTTGAAGTTAATTAAATTAAAAGTTCCTATATATATTTCAAATTGCATATATATATACAAATTTTTTAATTTTTCTCCTCCTAATTGTAAATTCATTCAAAGCAGAAACTTGAAACTAATTATTAAAAAAAAACAGACAATTTTTTAAAGTTTTCAAATAAATAAAAATAATGAAAAAGTTGCAACGTTGTCCCAAATCAAATATATTTCGAGCTACAATCCTTTGAAAATCCTACTAATTACATTTGATTTCCACCGATTGAAGAGATAACACCACAAAAATGCAGTAGAAATATATTGCCAAGTCCTTCGGTGAAGAATCAATCAAAATATTTTGAATAAATATTCAACCGCTCTAAAATTAACAAAGAAATTCAGAAATAAAAATAAAATAAAAAAACTCCAATGTCAAACACGTCACTGTATTCGAATTAGTACTTTTATTCTTAACAATTATTGTAAATATTATTTAAGTTTAAAATATGTCATTAAAAGAAATTCACATACCATTAAAAAGATCCTTGGTAGCAATAGCACCAATCCGCAAGCGACACGAAATTTATTCTATTCATTTAATTGATTTTTCCATTTTCTATTGCACAAATTGTATTTCTTTAGTTAATATCTTTTGTTCTTTTTAATTGTTATTTACACTCGATTAGCATAGTTTATTATTTCAATTTGAATGTCAAGTTTTCCTGGAAGCACAGACGGCAGTAAGAGTTGCTTAATACTGATTACTGAAAATAAAAAGTTTATTGTGGCGTTTTTTCCAGCACATGTGTTCTAAGCACAGGTGATTCGATTCTTAAGCCTCAAGTGATTGTTACTGACTGATAGTTAAAGTCGGGCATATGCTCGGCAGCTAGAAATATTTTGTGACAAGTGCCAAAAAAATAAAAAAACCAAACACAAAATAACACATTGTCAGCACACAAAGCCACACACATGGAAACAAACATACAAACATGTGTAAATGCGTATGGAAAGTAGACGCGCAATGGTAGTGACAGGGCCAGCAATAGGGCCAGGGACCTATAATGTACCGGTGCCCCGTAGATGTGTTCTCGTAGCAGTATCTGGTCTAGTAGGAAAACGTGGAATTCTCTCAAGATAGCTTAGAGCCAAGTCGTGCACGCATGCCAATCAAGAGCGGAATGGTTGGTTGTATACTAAAAACGGGCCACATACTTAGAGCATACGAGTGGCTCCGTAAGGTGCACGTATCCGAGGCCGCCATAAAATTGTTCGTTGACAAGTGCACAGGTAAGGGCTGCGGTGAGAACACGAAACAGGTCAGCTGAAGGCCAAAACTGAAGATCGCAAAGAGTGCAAGATAATGCACCATTTTTCCGTTGATGCAGCATTTGCGGCACAGCCATAAAATATCATAATCATAGGTGTGTAAATAAGTGAGAGAATGGGCTTTAATTCTCGGAACTGGCCGGGTTTCCCCGAAAATGTTTATTAAAGGCGCGACGACGCACTGCTACGAGTATAAACAAGTGAGTTTCAAGGTTAGTGCAAGTAATTGAAAGGATAATTTACGAGATCACTTGTGAGGATTGTTTGGGTGTGCAGGTTTTGCGAATTTCTGATTCTCTTTTCGGAAATGTATCTTATTCGGCACTCAGGTCACACATTCTGGGCCACCATTGTTCTCATATTCCGGCAATTGGCTCTCATATGCTTCATATTTTATATGCTAAATTAAAGAAAAATTTTTGTTTTTGGTTTTCGCTTTTACTTTGAAAATGATAAACACATTTTTTGTAGCACTCTGTGACAGACTTTATTATTTTCTGTTGTTTGGTTGTTTTTAAATGTTTTCTGTTGCTTTATTAAAGGTATTTAAACTGTGCAAACAAACGCTAAAAGTAGTTCTCTATGAGAAATAAATTTCCAATCTGTGATAAATTATATTTATAGAAACAATTTCCTGTGGTAACAATTTCAATGGATTATGCAAATTGCCCAAGTTTCATCTAGAAATATTCCACAAAAAGATTTTTCTAATGAAATAGAGAGTCATTTATCTGGCAAGTCAATACCATGTTTCCTTTGTTCGCAGCAAACAGAAAGAGACATATGAATAAGTATGATTATGACTCTGATGTGACAGAAAATGGTGTCTAAGTCTGCATTTAGTGACTGGATCCTTTGAGTGTTACAGTATTAGGTAGCGCCAGGTTTACATAATATGTTTCGCTATAATAAAGTGTGAATATATTGGTATTTGAATGATTAAAACAGATATTGAACTCATCGGCACTAATAACTTTATTTCAGTCACATTCACACACTTTAAAGCTATAATATATTATTATATATCAATTGAAAGGACAATGAAGGATATCATATAAGGAAATTTCTCTATCTATTCATATAAGGAATTCTATCTACCATGAGTTCTTAGCAGCTAATTATGCCCATGAAAAGTCGGTGAGGCGATTAACTGAGTGACAAATTGCACGTACCACGATTAAACATGTAATACACTAAACACTAACTCTGGTGTGCGGATTGCTTCATCTATTGGGCAAGGCTCATCTAACCTAGCAGGCTACGTAAGCTTTGTAATATAAGGTTTGAAATTACACTAAAAATCATCTCTACGAATTATCTTTAAGCGGGCTCTCTAGTGTAGTCTATGGAACAAAGTTGTACGAAGCAATCATTGACATTACGATATAACCAATTTTGGTATCAGTTCTCTGCTCAGAGAAATAAAAAAATTGAATATATTTGTTATGCGGAAGAAAATACGTTAACAACAACTTAAACACAATAATTAATATTTGCCGATTGACTTAAGTACACGTGCTTCGTTTTCAAAATTTGTCATAGTATAAAACTAATTGTGTGCTTAGCCATTAAAATGTAAATATTCGAATAACGTCTTTTCCAAAAATAACATCAAAATGTCTTTATAATTATGTTTATATAACAGCAACGTTTAACGCAAGTATTCAGTACAGTATAGTATAAATATTGCTAAGACGTCAGTCATATCAATTGCATATGGTTTCATCGCGCAAGTTTCAGTACGAAAATAGATAAGAACAATGAACGTTGGTACACATATTTCATACACACGAAATAAAGTCACGGAGCTTGAATACAGAAATTCAAAACCAGACACAACTAACGTTAAATAAGGAGCTTAAAAAGAAATTTCAGTTGTAGCCAAAATAGCTTAATTGTCATTTTTCCTTTTAATGTGGTTCTGAAAGCGAGCTTAAATGAAACAACAGAGTGCGAATTTTCAAAGAAGTATTTCTCGATGAAATTTCTTAGCATATTTACGGGCGCTCCTCACAAAACTTCCCCTTCAGCACACAAAAATGTATTTGATCAATGAAAACAAAAGAAAGTCAACAATAATAATAATAATAAATAATAAAAAAAATGGACATAAAAATAATAATTGGTAAATAAAAATTAACTTAATAATTTTTTAGTAAATAATTATTATAAAAAGATTAAATATAACAGATAATAAATAAATATGTGGTAGAAAAATAAACAAAAATTAATATTTTAAATAAAAAAATTTTTTTAAATTAATAATGCTGTTTTTTTAAACAAAATCATTTATGTAAAATATATCAGTATGGCAATATTCTTCGTTTTCTTAGATGAGCCGCAATGCAATTTTCACAAATGTGGCTTATAACAGCTTTTCAGCAGTCTATTTTGTGTAGTTCGTCGCATAAAATATATTAACAATTTAAACAATAATATAGTAATAAAATATATCTAATTTAATATCCAATTTGCACAGTTAAGAAACGAAAGGGGTCAACACTTGTCTTCCTGCCTATCAGAGACATTTCAACACAATCATTTCCAGTTGCCTGTAACACAATTTGCAATCAGACCTGGTCGTATCAGTCAGAAAATAAGCTTGGATTGCCCCTCTGTGAAGCTGAACTATTTATATTATTTATTATTTTTATATTGTGTGAAAATATTTATATATATTGTATTTCCCTTAATATACAAATATTATTATATTCATATTTTAGAATTTTTATACTGTCTCAGGGCTTCGAGTTGAAGTTAGTTTCAGTTCAAGTAAAATGACTCTGATTTTATATTTATTTGTTAATTTATTTATTTTAATAATCTCTTTCACAATCGTAGAGTAAGGAGTGTTATTACACTAATTTGAATATTTTTCTAGTTTTAGTAAAGTGATTGTATGCCATTTATACATAATTTTACTTCTGGTAAGCAATTCAAACTTGGGTTACACTTCTAACTCAACATAAAAATAAACATTTTACTTCCACAGAACACAATTTTATTAAATAATAATGCAACAACTTCACTGTTTTTAAATTTAAAAAAAAACAATTAATTACATTCACCAGTTTATTACACTTTCTAAAAAAAAAACAAAAAAATATTGTGTTAAAAATTCCTTATTAATCCAGAAATTAGATTTTCCATTCAATTTATTTTGAATTTTCTTCTCCAATTCGTTTTGTTATTTTGACTACCTTGAAATCCGATTTATATAAAAATAATATTTCATTTAATTGAATATTTCACACCCGCGTATATTTATTTATTTTGTATATATTTATTTACTTTTTTGTTAGAAACGAAAGAGTTGCGTTCCGTATGTTTACACCGTTCAACTGTTTCGAAACGACTAATTTAAGTGATTTACCAAAAAATATACACAAATATAACACACACGCGACAGTGATGAGAAAAGACGCCGGCGACTACGACTACGACTACGGCATGCTCAATCAACAAGAGCCACCAAGCACAGGAGCAGCGCAAACCGCCAACGATACAAAAATTTACTCCTTCATATATCCACCATACCCAAAGTTGTTTCCTGCCTTATTCAAATTTGCAGTTGTTCTTGTTGTTGTTGTTGTGGTTGTTTTTGCCTTTATAAATTTATAACGGCCAAAGCGGTGCGTATAACGTAATCAACAACTCAACATACGGAGAGCAAGCAAGCACGACAAACAGCACCGAGACGACACAATGTACGTCCTTATGCGAATGTCCTCGCACGTTTAATGAAAACATACAAAATAAAACATTTGCATATATCCCACAACAACACGACTGCGAATACGAATGCTGCGTATACGAATGCGAATGCGAAGGCGAGTGCGAGTGCGAATACGAGTAACTAACTAACGTTGACGATGATGACACGTTACGGGAGAAAGGATGCACACACTCCTGCATACGTACAATCAAATTGTAACGGTATAGAATTGAAATTTGAACAATTTTTACTCTCATCATACACGAGCTAAAGAGAACAACATGTGGAGCAAAAGCAAAAAAAAAAGTACCAAAAAGAAGGAAAACAAAAATAAATAAAAAATAAGTGAAACACATACATACCAAAAAACGACGCCACTAGGCGACAACAACCGGGGCAGTATATGAAACGGGTAAGGCAGAGAAAACACACCCCCGACAACATACCGCACCATATCATACCACACACTCATACGTACGGTATGTAAGTACGTAGGCACGTAGCTCAAAACAAGGCAACCCAGTGCGAAATAGTTGCGGATTTTTCCATCACATGCCACCCCATTCTAGGAGAGCGCCCCAATAATGCCTTCTAGCAACGCTTCCTGGATAGGTGAGTTCTTTAATGTCAAGTTGTGAAGTGAAGTTGGAGGGGAAGAATTAAATATATGACTAATGACATATGAAAAGCACGGGAAGACCACATTCGGGAAGCAAATTGGGAAAGCCTCTGAGAAAAATATGTAACAATAATGAGAATAGAGTATATATTTATGATCATTAAGTTTTTATTTGAGATTTTTTATTGTTTTTTTTAATACGTTTATAAACATATTTTTTTAAAAACATGCCAACAAAAAAAACAAAATGCCAACCATCAAACAAAGTTAAAAAAAAAATATCTATATATCGCAATATTAAAAAAAAACTTGAATTTTAAGCCGATATCCCTGGCATCAAGTCGTTTTATACGAGTATATTTAATTTTAATTTTAATTATAATAAAGAATTAAATAAAAATAATAATTGAATTTTTTCATGAAAATAATTTTTAATAATTTTAAAAAAGTTTTAAAAAAATTATAAAAATAACTTGAATTTTTCATAAATAATTTCGAATAATTTTATTAAACTATAAAAGATAATAAAATTATAATTAAAAAAAAAAACCAAATTTTCTTCTAGAAATTGTTGACTGTGATTATCAATTGTTTTACGTTTAGACAAAGGAACTATTTAACATTTTCACTGAAGTAATCAAATGTATTTGCGCAAGCCCTCACTATCCCTTACTATGGAAGCAAAAACGGTATGCCTGATAGCAGCAGTATTCAAAGAAAATCGAATATTGTTCACACACACACCTTGACAAGTATCAAAATTAGAGAACAAAAACATTATGAAAATTAACCAATGAGAATTTCATGTCGTAGTAAAACAAGCACACAAAAGAAGCTCTCATACTGCCGGTGTTTAATATTTATAATGCATTTCTGATATCAGTTAGAAGTGAATGGTTCCGTGATCACCTTACTACAACTTAAATAATTTTGCTTCATTGAAAAATGGCTTACTGACACAAGCTTACTAGTACATTATAAGCCATTCGCGTGTTTCGTCCTTTTCCGACTGGGAACGAGACATCATCAAGCACACAATTTTCTCGCACAGAGCTGGCAGCGAACGCACAGGGCTACAACACGTTTGTCACACGCTAAAGCTCCGTGCGCTCTGCCTGCTGCTCCCATTATCCTGCCACGGCTGCTACGCTGTTTGTGCTCCTGCTGCAGCTATTCTGCTCAGTGAATGTGTGTGGAAAATAACATTTTTCATATCCCACGAGCGAGTGGGGTAAAAAGAAAGCACACAAAAAGTAAGAAAAAAAAGGGAATACAGTAAACCCAAACGTTAGACACGCGTACACAAGCCCCACCAAGGCAGATATGAGTGAGCGTATGTATCCTTTACGATTTGTAAAACGATGCGATGCGGTGGCTAAGGATGCGAGTGAGTATGATGATGATGACAAGCAAGCCAGCAAGTACGAGCGAACGAACGAATGAATATGGCATGTGTTGAGCAAAAGGACGAGTACGAGGACGAAGCAAGTACGACACACGATGAGAACGTGCGCATAGTGAACACACACACACACATACATATATATATATGCTCGTATACTTTACACTCACTCGCTACACTCACAACTCTTCCATATCGAGCCGTCGCACTCTTTTTTTGTGCTGCGTTGTTGTTGTTGCTTAAGATTTTCCTTTACTTTTCCACACCGAATGCATGAGAAGTGAGAAGCTAACATTATGCGCCATCTCTTTCTCTTATTACATGTGTGCATGTTACGAGTTATTATCTATTTCGTTCATACGTTATGTTATTTTGTTGCTGTGTATCCTGTGTATCCTCCAATCCTTAGGTAGATGTATACATAAACGAAGCTCAACTGAAAAATACACAACACACATCACACACACATGCACGCACACATCTATATATATATAGATATATATATGCACATCCATATATAGGAGAAAAAAAAATGAAAACGCAGAATGTGCGAAGGGAAAAATTACTACACTAACAACAGCATGGAAAATGCCCACCACCCTCCAGTGGCACATATTCACATGTACTATCATTGGAAATCGCTCCGATACACAACCCACAAAGCGGGTTGGGCTGCGGTATGTGTGCTATTTGTTTTTCGTTGTTGTTGTTTTTGCCATTTGCGTCGATTGCCTTAATATGCGTGCGTATGAATGTGCAGGCTTTTCCGCTCTCATATGTGTTGAAGCAATTTTTACCCATTTTCCTGTGTGAGCTTTTGCAAATTTCCTACTTGTCGCATAAAAGAGAGCACACATATCCATCTCCACCACCCCCACGCACATGTGTATATGATTTTTATGCACATATGTACTCACTCGCATGTACATGTCATGTACATATATGCATGCTTATGTTTGCTCCTGCGCTGTGTTAGAGCGAGAGAGCAGCACCTCTCACATATAGCGTGAGGCTCTATACACACGCAGAGCACACCATAACATCCCACATACTCTTATCCAATCCATCCGTCCATCCATCCATCCTGCCAGCCATTTAGCCAGCCAACTTGGACGCAGTTGCTTGTGGGTGGCCCGTGCACCTACTCGCCTTGGCCCCATGTACTCGTATAGGTACCTATACGAGTAAGTGCTGCACAATTCGTTCGAGTGTGTGCTCAGACAGCTCCATGCAATCCTGCCAGTAGGCACCATCGGTGGCCCCATGGTGGGTGTGCAGTCTATTTTACTGCTTTCCAATAATTCATTTTCTGCTCATGTTTGCTTTCTTTTGCTATGCTGTTGTTGTTGTTGTTGTTGTTGTTGCTTCTCTTCTTTTTTTGCCTTAATTGTTTTTCGTTTGTTTTATATTTTTGCTTGGCTTTACTGCAATTGAAGTGAATTTTCACCCATGCCCCCAACCGGTTCATCAACACATCCACTTGTTTTTATTGTTTTTGTAGTAGTTTTTTTTGATGTTGTTGTTATTGTTGTTTTTGTTATTGTTGTTGGTCTGGGGAATTTGCATATTATGATTTGTTTGTTCGTCGCTGAGTTCTTCTTATATTACCATAAATTTTAATTGTTTTTCTTTTCAACTGCATTGAAGTGTAGCATTGCTCGTATATACCACACCTTTCTACTATTCACGGTGGGCGTTTCTACACACGTATATGTACTTGGAAAGTTTTAATTTTAGTTACAGAAGAGACATTTTCTTTTATGCAGCATATATTTACTATATTTAGCTCGCAGGTGTTGGAAGTGAAAATGCTGCAATTGAATAAAATCTGGGAAGCAGAGTTGCAAATTGGTATCAAGGCTTCTGACAAAGGAGTTGTTAATTTCTGAATATAATTGTCGGTCCTGCAATCTAAAATAGTTTTCTGGGAATGTAAGATGGACTTACTTAAAGATAAAAAGGGTGTCGGAGCTGGTAATCAATATTAGGTTCACTGAATGAACTAAACCAAGTTGATTCCAGAAAATATGGCACACTTCAAACTACATTTACTTTTTATTATCTAAAGCCAATTGAGACAAAAGTCGATCTGACGGAATTAGAATGATGATTGGAGATACATTCTCCAAATCTGTTATTATCTTTCAAAAGCAAAAATTGTAATGTAACGTAACCTTCTATATAGATTCAGTATGAAATACAGGGTGTATTTTACTGATATCTCAGCAAACAATGACCAGGAGAAATGCGAATATATGACATAATTAAAAACAAATGTTTTGAAATGTCATTGTACGAACATTCTGATTTAACTTCAACTATATATTCTGGAACCATAGTTTCTTAAGAGATTACTTTTAGTTTGTTCTAATTCTATATTCGCGAAGTTGTAAACTATTTGAATAAGATTTATAGGTAATATCCTTAGATATTATATATGGGAAATCATTTCTGGGATCACCGTTCTGGTGCTTTCAGCCCGCTGTCGAGAACACTCTATCGTCATTATAATTTTTTATTAAATTTTTACTCACTATCACAAGTGGTCAATAATGGCCTAAGTGCGCCTTACCTACCAACCTATCTAAGATACATAGCAACAACCGTAGGTATTTGGACTGCTAACACTGCATTTAGTCATAACAATGATTTTT
The DNA here is from genome assembly GCA_920105625.2 of Clusia tigrina. Taxonomy (NCBI): domain Eukaryota; kingdom Metazoa; phylum Arthropoda; class Insecta; order Diptera; family Clusiidae; genus Clusia; species Clusia tigrina. Next base: position 25,549,155 of record OV050030.1, on the reverse strand, counting down.
TCACAGGACGACTAATGACTTCCATATTACTTCCACCTTCTAGTTCTTCAACATCAACTCGTGGGAACTAATTGGTTTCTAGAATATCCCGAATTGAATGTCAACCAAAGTGACTACATAGGACAACTCATCTGGTTAATGCGGAACAACTCTAATATCTGAAGAGTTACAACAAAACACACTATATAATATATGTGTATTATAAGATACATACCGATTGAACCAAATAGGTCGAACTTCGGTTTTCGTATTGCCACATGTAAGCTCTTAGTAAATACAATATCCTTAGGCACAGCGGGCAGGCGCTGTTCTGAATTTTCAGGATGTAAAATAGCTAGACAAACTTGGCCAGAGACAAATGTCGATCGCTCTAAGGACCATAGACAAAGCATAGGTTCCGTGATTAGCGTCCTAACGAGACAGTGGACTCTTGGCACACACGGGTGTAGGCTGGGAATTGCCTCTAACGACTTCTGAATGAGTTGCATGGACGACGAGGAGGAAGAGTCCATTGCACACCTGTTGTGCACGTGTCCAGCGCTGTCCAGAAGCAGGCGCACTTTCTCGGGCGACTACTTTCTGGATTCTTTGGGAGATTTCTAAAAAAAAAAGATTAGCTCCTTTAAATGCTTCATTAAAAGCTTCAATTGGCTGGACCTTTGAAAGGGATGGGACCTGATGTCTCATGCGGTATCACAAAGGGTCAATGTTGGCCTAAGTACGCCCTTCGGGAGACCGCCCTACCTACCTACGTACCTAAGATGCATAGCAACAACAGTAGGTAATTGGAGACATGTAGGAATATTAGTTCTGTGGTCCTTCAATATATTTGGAGGAAGAAATAAAATAATGAAATATCATATTGTTTGAATATATGAATGGCATAATGAAGCTAATAATGAGCATAATCAATAATAAAATGACACACCTGTGGATTTTGTATCATAGGCTTCATTGATTTGAGACCAATAGCACATTAACTAATTAATTCCACTACAATCTATACAAATATTACTTAGATTACGATTGAAACATCAAAATAACTCTGTTTGGCAAACTTTGATAAGGATAACGGTGAAATATTAGAGCAATGAATCCGAACTCTGTGCTAAGTTTCCTTAGAACTGTTGAACTAATAGAATATCCTTAATAGGTACATGCAGCAGGGGTACAATATATCAAATTGGTCGAGGTACTTTTTCCCTCGTTGCTCCGTTTATTCACTCATTCATTCATTCAACGAGAAATTTGGGTTGACAACACATTCTCTCATACAGGATGAAGGGGTTTTTATAGAAAAATGGTTGAGGGGTAAACAATTAAATAGATGAGCAACTTGCATAAAAATATTGTTTCAACAAATAAATTTTTTTCAAATATATTACTTTCAGAAATCGAAGGATTTGTGGCCTACAAGAAAAACATGTTACTTAAGTCACAATTGACATGACTGTATGCGCAACTCCCTTAACAACTGCAAATATCATCAAAAAGTATCGTATTTTTTTAATGACATTGAAATTCGACCCCAAAAGTTGTCATTACGTCGGTTCTTATTTAAATGTATCTTGTATATTTGCTTAATGTGTTGATGCTTAACGTTCTGATACTCCGCAAGAGCAGAAGTTCAAACAGTGCCACACTTTCCACCTATTTCAATAGAATAACATTCGAAAGTACAACGTATCACGATCGATTATGCTAATAATTGCGAAATGCATTTCATATGCAAATTCCCAAAGCAAAACGCAAACAAAGGATGCGCTTACACAATTTTACACCTTTATTTGACAACATGGGCAAGATAGCACTGTATTCGGCATGACAGTTGTTCCTTCATCATCAGGAAAAAATAAAAGCAAAAAAGTGGCTGCGCTGCAGGAGCCTCGACGAACTACTAGCATACCTCATCGAATCTAATAATGCATGAATTTATGCTAAACAAAAATTTAAATTGAAAACGGAAAGGAAAAAAGAAACTCTAGGATTAGGGTTGCAATTCAATCCTTTTAGAGGTAACCCTATTTGTGCGGCTCTATTGGTAAAATATGCAAATTAGTTAGGAAACTATGCAGCACAAAAGTACAGCACTGGAAGTTGAAAGAACGCATTTGTTTCAATTTCTCATTTGCAGCATTTGTGCAGCGTGTGTCGTGCACACACCAAAATGTCCTTTCACCATTGAGGAGTACATTATTTCACAGGAAAAGGTTGTCTCCCAGAAAAAATTCTTTTAAAAAACATACAAACCAAAATGAATAAAAAAAATAATAAAAACGAAAAAAATGGAATATTTTATTAATATATAAATAAAAAAAATAAATGCGTGGTAATAAAATGGAAATTATAACAGACATTTGAGGTCATCAGGGAAAATATGGTAATGGAGTGGTGGTATTTTAAATACCACAAAATAAACAAATAATTGAAGAAATATGGACACAAATTTTTTTATTATTTAAAACATAAAATAAAATTTCCATATAAAAAAAATGAATAATTAGTAATTAGTATATAAAAAAAATCGATGGGAATTGACACAAAAAAAAGTGGAGTTCACGTAGAACCTTTATAAAAATGTATGTATAAGAATGATAATATTAAAACAATTATCCCAAAATAGACTAAAATAAAAAATATTAAAATATATTATAAATAAAATATACCAACAAAAAAATAAAATAAAAAAATATATATTATAAATAATTATATATGAAAAATAATATATTAAATAGTAAAAAATATTGATAATATTATTATAGAGTATATTATATTATATTATATACGAGAAGCCAGAATGGGAAAAAATACCAGAGGAACCGCACAAGATATAAAGCAACAAACCGTGCACCATTGGCAAGAACGAGGGCACCATTGGTGCACCATTGGCGCCGAGAGTCGCGGAAGATGGACAGCGAGACTCATACCCGATATAGCGAGCTGGATAGCATGAACAGCCGGAACCGTCAATTTCTACCTCACGCAGTTACTGTCTAATCACGGATACTTCTGCAAGTATCTACACCGAATGAGAAAAATTAGAGGGCCCGAGTGCGTGTACTGCGGTAGCAATGCGGATGATGCAGAGCACACCTTTTTCAAATGCACAAGGTGGCAGAGCGCGTACCACTCTTGAAATGGAAATCGGGGAAACCTTAGCCACCGAGAACATTGTGGAGGTTATGCTAAGCAGCAAAGAAAACTGGGGCCACGTAGATAAATATGTGGAAAATGTGCTCCGGTGTTAATAGCGGGACCTGGACGCAGGAATGATGTTGAGATTTCAATAGGGACGAAGTGAGGATCTCCACCTTGAAGAAAATATTAAAAGGGTTCCAGGGTGGAGAGATGTTCTCAGCGAGGGAAGGGGAAGTTTTGGTGAGTGCAATCCTCACATACCAAATATGTGACGACAGATTTGATGATGCGATATTATTTTTTACCCTCTCTACCCTTTCTGTGATACTGCCAGGCTTATAATATATGTCCTGTCGCATGCATTTTAACTCTCTCTCTCTACCCAAAAAAAAAAATAAAAAATTAAATAAAAGTAAAATAAAATAAAAATATTAAATTATTAATAAAATTAATTCTTATTACAAAGAGTTAATAATGAACTTACTGTATGCAGGGGTTTAGGGCAATGATCATTAGCAACTAGAAAACTAATTTGGTATAATAAAATACTTCAAAAAAAGTTGAAAATAATAATAAAAAAGCAAAAATATATTTTTTAATATTATAGTACACAAAAAATCTTGAACGAAAAGAATAAAAAAGAATTCTAAATAATAAAAAATGCCTCAAAGAATAATAATAGATATTAATTAAAGACAGTAAGTATAAATAATAAATGATAATCAAGAAGAAAAAAAAAGAGTCTATAAATAATGAGAAATGAATTAAAAAACCATAATGCAAAAAATGAATTAAAAACAATAAAGAAAAATTAGAAAATATTTAAATGAGAATTGCATCAAAACAATAATATAATCAAAATTAATTTACCACAAAAATATTTCAGAACTAGTAGCAAATAAATAACAAAATAATTGAATTAATTAGATAAAGGTCAAAATAACGCTACCCATCATAAAAAAATAATTATTAAAGAAAAACAAAAACCCTTTACCATCGCGTTATTTAGCGCTATAACCGATTTGTCAGCATCTAAATGAGGGCTACATTGGCTAAAGCCGTCGCCTGTTGTTATACTTGTTGTTGCTTTTGTTGTTGCCTTCTGGCAGTCTCTCACTGGAAAGTGCGTTGGAAATTGAATTTTGCTCATAACTGTTTTTTCCTCTAGTTTTGCATTGCTCGTGCGCATGCCCTGCGAGTCCTGTGTGTTTCTCAATGAACAGTTTACTCTCACTCTTTGGTGCGTTTAGGAAAAATACTCGTATTTTCGCGAGCAAGCCACGTACGTGAAAAATGTCTTCAGTATGGCTGGGTATGAGTGCGGAGAGAGCAAAGGGGATTCTGCCTCCGTTACACTCATCACATACGTTGCCACTTAGTTCAAATGCAGTACTCATTTCTTCGCCTACTCGCTGAGCCTTCGATTTATGTGCTGTTGCTTGTAATGAAGAAGGGGTTTTTGCGTCTGGAGGAGACTGTATTACTGAGCAAATTAGTACGAGTACATAATAGGCTCATGTAGGACTTTGTATGCTCCCGCAGAAAATATAGCGAGAAAGGGAGGAAGGAGGATCTGTTTCGTTAAGGTGGCACCTGCTCAGTTGAAATTTAAAGGCAACAAATCTATTCAAACTTTAGTAACTGAATAATTATGAGAACTTCAGTAATTTAAATTTAAAGGAAATCTATATACATATATATATATATATATATATATATATATATATATATATATATATATAAATATATACATATATATATATATATATATATATATATATATATATATATATATATATATATATATTTATAAATATATATATATATATATATATATATATATATATATTTATATATATATATATATATATATATATATATATATATATATATATATATATATATATATATATATATATTTATAAATATATATGTATATAATTTCTCACTGATCTATAAGCAAGCATGTTTCCAACCTTAGACCCAAAGAGATCTCACTGAATAGAAAAGTACTATATATGAGTATATAGGCGATTGTTTGAGAATATATATTTCCGAACTCCACCTTTCAATAGAAAGCATACTAGTCTTGAAATCTTGGATCGAGGGTTCGAATATCATTCAAGTCAGTATCTCTTCTTATACTTCTTTCTATTTAAATTGCTTACTTGCCCGTAACCTCAGACCTCAAAAGTTGCACGTGGAAGCTTAAAAAATATTGGGAATAATGAATTAAAAATAGTAATAATATCGAAAATATGAAAGTATTCCCGCAATTATAAATCGATTTATGGAATTTCATTATTCTAGTCTTAAATGAAAGTTGTAAAAATTGATTAAAAAGATATCTTATAAATCCTCCAGACTAAGTTACGGAAACAAATTAGACCAAATATATCTAAGGAAAACTTTTATAGATAATATATGAAATATCCTGCTATTAAAGACCCATCTTTATACTGACATCCGCAACAGCACAATTAACAGCCAAATCTAAGATTACCCCAGTTTCTACTCATGTTGTTGGTATATATTCATTATATACTTTGAAGATCAACTGTTCTGGGGCGATATTGCTATTCCTCAGAGCCTTCTCTGATTGAAGGTTCAAAAGAAAAATTGTATGTGTGACCTTCTCCGAGAAAAGGAACAGAGTGTGTAAAAACGGGTTTGGACTTAAGAGTTGATTCTAGTGGGTGTAGAATAAAATGAAATGAGTTAGATTTCTGATAAAAATTTCTCATAAAAACTGGTTGCAGTTTAAGAATCAAGTATCGAGATCATAACAAACAGAGCAGCAACAATAGCAAAGGTATTGTCACACTAAAAGCGAAAAAAATACGTCACCACATAGGCATGACGTCACCAAAGTCGGCACCCAATCATAACTAACCATACCAAATCGCATCTCCCAACTGAAGGTGTGTTCACAGTGATAATGCGTTATGAAACTTTAAATGCGTTTTTCTCAAAACTTCATTTTCACACACTAGGTCCCTATTCTCGGAGTAGGTGTGTTTATATATAAAAAATCTTGACCTCGCTACCCGGGATTCCAGGTTTGAATTTCAGTTTCAATAGATTAAATTTGATAGGTTCCATTTATAACGTTAGCCAGACAATTAAAAGAACGAGAATGGAACAAAATATCTGATATCGTTCTTGAATATATTTTTAGCAAAATCAAATTGTTTTTTACACTTTCAAGAGTTCAAAGAAAAAAATCAAGGACACGATGCATTAGTGATCTTATCCTTTATTCTAATACCATCGCATCGGAAACACTTGAAAGCTCTGTCCTTAAACTGAGTTCATTAATTCTCATTTGTTTGGATATGTATGTTAACAGAACTGAATTGCTCATATACCGAAAGTTGACTCAAGTTGGCAATGAATTTGTATGAACCAATCACAGATCCAGCGGGTGGTTTTCAAGACAATTGGAGGACACTACTTAATCAAGAAATGATGGAATACAAATTTTCACACTTTCTCTCATTGCCATAATTATTAAGTTTGGCTTCTCACTGTTTGTTTTTCAAGCAGAATTATTAATTTTCTCGATATATCCTTCGTACTGTACTCTTCTTACTTGCACTTCTTCTTAGGTCTATGCATTTATAGAGGAAATAATATTTACCCTCTCTTGGTCCATGGTGTGTCTCAGGCTCTTTTTAATTTAGCATTAATAGCTGAAAACTTGGTAACTCTACTTATCGAAGCTGGTAAATTACTTGAGAAGTTTTACTTTTGGTATTGATCCCTTCGACAAAGAAAATAGTTCAGCTGATATTGAAGTTTCAAAACAGGCCACACAAAAGTCCTGCCTTGATATGAGCTGAGGATACAGCACTTTTTCAGTCCACCAACTTTAAGAGTAGAGAAAACTTGTTCCTGGATGTTCAGTAATCTTCGTAATATCAATAGAGATTAATTATATCCTTTATGGTATTATTATTATAACTTACTCTATAATTAAGTATGTTTCCAAGGGTGGAGAGAATGAGTACACGCAACTAAGACTTTTCATCTTTAGAGAGAAGCATTTTTGAGACCATTATCTGGGTTGGACCCACCAGTGCGAGTCTAGCATTTTTACCACTAAACAACAGAAGCCGGCATATGTCTGTGAGTACGAACAAAACTCATATTGAGTGTTTTTTTTTTATGTTTTGAGAAAAAATCGTCCAACTTTATTTCAATCACTCACTAAACCGCGAGAAACGGTGACACAGGAATGATTTAGAAATATATCAGTTCGTCATAGCATCTGCAAAATATCTGATTTACTTGGAGACAATTAGGGGCACGTCCTACACCCGTCGGCTGGAGTTTATGTTCTGTGGTTTGACCATTGCCATAATGGGCATAATGAAATTTAACACCGAACGGCACAGCACCGACGCTGGAAGTGGGTGGCTAGACAGACACCGACAGAATAGACAAAACAAAAAATAAAAAAACAAATAGAAAATTAAAAAAAAAAAATTCCGTGCCGGACAAGAAAAACGACCAAAGGCAAAATTAAGGAAACTTAAAGGGAAAAAGCGTTGAACAAATTTTAAAAAGAAAGCAAGAAGGGAAGCACAAGAAAGAATCTCAAACGCAACAAAAGCAGGAGAGAACATTTGTTTCGAGGGCGGGCGAACAATGTGAAGGGAACACTTTTGTGTGCTAACAAGTGGCAATGGGCAATGGTCGTTGGTGTCGGGCGAACGCTGAACACATCGACGCAAGCCAACAGCAGCAGCACCGGCGACAGCCGCCACGAGCCCAGGCACTAGCAGCCAAACCGAAACATTCAGTTTTAGTTAGTGGCGGCAAAGAGGGACACTATCAAAATTAAACGGGAGGTAGCAACTGGACACTGAAAATTGACTACAGAAAGCTCGGCACAGACGGCAGTACGGAATTGTGTGCGCTTCAGAACTAAACGCCAGCCAGCAAGGACAATAGCTGCGAATTAACACAGAAATAATATATAAAATCACATCTAATTAAAAAACAATAATTTTGATAGTTGAAAACTAAACGGAAATAGTTCAAAGCGCCACCAAACGTGGTGAGCAACATGCATCAAATGGCATTGCACACCTACGCGAAAGGATAACGAACGCATAAATAAAATAAAAATGCCATTTTGTCATTCGTGCCTTAAAATGTGCCACGTGTTGTTGTAGTGCTGTGAATATAAATGCGTGTGTGTGAGGATGAGTGCTCAACTGACTAACACCCTCATCGCTCCACTCTCGCATGGGGATTTCGCTGTGCTCGCTGGGCTCGTACACGGGTGTACATGCATACGCTCAAACGTACGTGTAAATAAAAAGGATAACTGCAGCTCTGTGCTCTGTCATACAGCGACATTACTGGCACCTATGTAGCGGCGCTCGTGTCCCTACGGTGCGAGTGTGTTATCCTTAGCCTATTGGAGCATTTCAGTTACAGTTACATTGGCGTATTTTTTCCTTTTGTGCCTGTGCTATTGTTGTTGTTGTTCCTGTGCGAGGCTCATACGTGCCTGTCAGTGTGTGTGTGTATGTGTACTGTGTGTAATAAATTTTTATGCTCTACTCGTATGCTGGTATGCGTGCATGTAGAGCGATTTTGCGCGGATTTTTTGTTTATCCTGGAGAAATGGTTTAGAAAGTTTAGAAAGTGTTTTGCTTATAACGCCCGGAGAGACAACGTATGAATATGTGTGAGTGTGTATGTGGAGCATTTTTGTATGTGAAAGCACATGTCCTTGTGTATTATGGGTGGAGTATAGTTTTAGGATACTCCTTTATTTGTGGCACTAGTGTATGCCCTTATTTTGTAGGTTAGATTTGAACGAATTGAAGTGTCACATTCGATAGTTCACGTTTACCAATGTTCAAAATTGGAAATTTTTATTAAATTTTATACCAAAATTGATAAATTTTTGAAGCAGAAATTCCGTCGGCAACTCTTTTACAATTTGCCGTCGCCACAACGTGCAATGAACAATTTGTCTGCAATGCATTCACACAAGCACAATTCCTAATCGGGTATTTCATCCTCAAATCAATCGCTGTTGGTGCTTGGAAAGAAAAGTTCTGTTGTCGTGATAATGCGGAAAAAAGTTTAAATATGAAATGGAATTTCGGAAGATTAATTTATAGACTTATCAGCATGATTTTCATCAACCCTTTGGCATACAATATAGCAACGATAATAAGATCAATCAAGTGTTTCTTTAACTTCTTCAGGCACGATGGTTCTGAAGGAATGCTGGTCAATTTTTATTCCTTTCCTTTGAACAAATTTTAGCTGATGTGTGGAGGATTAATAATATATTTCCACAAACAATTACATTGTTCAAGAAATTATTTAATACGGTTGTATGACTCCAATCTTTCAAGTCGTCCTCAAAATATTCAGGGTCAGAAGACATTCACCAGAGCTATATGCCAAAAAATGATTATACACGAGATAATTTTTGGTCGATCCTTTATTGAGAAATTGGTTTTTAATGTATACCATACAAAAGAGAAAATGGGGAAACTAATTATGTTCGTATGGCATGATTTAGGAGACGTGATAAGAATGAATATGCATATAAATACATACCAGTAAATCAACTATTATCGTCTCTAAATCGACTCAGAGGTTTATTTTGATCGTCTGAAGAAAACTTTTCATTCATTGTGTGGAGTAGAATAGAAACGGCTCACTAAGATATCTTTAGAACCTAAAATAGAACCTGACAACTATATCAATATAACTGGACAGAGTACTCTTCTAATTCCTATACATAAAACCCTGACCAGCTCATTTGATTACAAATTGACTCCAATCGATGGTATAATTAAAAATAGGATTGTAACACACACATGAGGCACACCTATGGACAGCCCCATCCATTATTTACACATGTCCATCGATTCAGTGCTATATATAATTTGTGGACGAAGATTTTGACAATAAAGAGTCATACGCTGGAAATCGATGGTATCAGATATGGAACACGGAACCCTCCCATATAAGGAACTCTGCAAAACTTATTTAAAAATAATCCTCTAAGGCTTCTATTGATGATGCAATGATAAAATTCAGTATAATATAATCACTATTTTAATCAATTCAGTATAATAATCAAATGAAACTTCAATAATAATCCTTGTGAAAAAGGTAGCGTGATAATTCACATTTTATGCCCACAATTCACTTATAATTGGAAACCTTTGACAGATTTCTCAACGAATTTTTATATAAATGCCAAACAAAAATTAATTGGATTCGTTCAAAGATTATATATTTGTTTAGAGGCCAAATTGTTCGGATTTTTGTATCTATTGTTGAGGGGGACCCTATTATTATTACTATTTTAGGAGCTATAATACTAGGCCCAAATGTACCAAAAAGAACTCCACAATAAATCTATGAGCTCTTCACTATGTTATGCAGATCAGATCAGATGATTATAACCATCACACTGAAATCACATCAACACCAGAGGAAGTTAAGGCTAGAAGGCTTTGAACTCTGATCATAACATATTCAGGTGACTATTCCTTCCTCACCTGGACGCAGGTATCAAGCCGGTAACCTTTCACTGGCTTAGAGAGGGACACCACCCTGAAGGCATGTATACGCGGTCCCCGGGTGGGAGAAAGTCCAAGGAGGGGGAAGATTTTTAGTGGAGGCGAACTCCACATACCATCGGTGTGACGACCCCTTGGACAATGCGATAGGCATTTTATTACCCCCTTACCCCACAAAAAAAAAAAAAAAATTAAAAATATTCCGTCCTCATAAGTTGACACCTAAAACTGACTTAGATAAAAGGAAGGAAGATAGAACCACAACTGTGTATATTGAGCAAATATCTCCGATGCACTTTTCAGCCCTCAAAGACTTGGGGGAAGCATATATATTTTTATTCATATTTCCTCGATCGGCACTAATCCGTTCCATGATGATTTTGAGTGCAGTCCATTTAGATCAAGATATAATCAACAAATTTTTGGATTAGAAAAATAGAATGAAGGAAGTGGAAGAGATTTAGATATAAAGAAGGAAGGTAAGGTTATATCTAGGAGAGAATTTAGTCCGTAGAAAATATGCTACAATTGAGTCCCTTCATTAGATCTCACAACATGGACTTGTTTGGTGCTACTGAGGTTGTAGTTGTTTGAAGTTGAGGTTGTTAAGGTTTTGTGTTCTGAAAGAGCCGAGGCATTTTGATCCAATATATGCCTTACTTCATGAATCTATGGGAGTACCTCCTAATGAAGATGACAAAATATGCTGCTATTAAGGAAATATCAAATTTTCTCTTTATTAATTGAAAAATCATCGTTTCTTTTCTGACTACTTCTCCGCTGTAATGAGTTAAGAAAAGTTTCGTTTTGGAGACTTTTTGATATTATAACTGGACCACAACTGAACTGTTATGAAATAAAAACTATAATAAACTTCGCATTGGAATATTTTTCCAGTCTAAGGCAATGCTTTGATCAGTTGAGAGATAATAAATATCAACTTTAAGGGACAAAGGCGACTACAAGCAGTCATAAGGCAGCAAACTGTCATCAATTCTAATTACTGTGAACTTACGTGAAAGGTTAAACATGGGAAAAAAGTATATTTGAATATAAAAAATATGTTGGCTTTGTACATCACAGCGTGCATGCTTCAAGAAATTTCAAAAGGACATAGAAAGCACGAAAGGACATTCGGATTTCTCATTAAACATAAAAGAAAAAATACTTAAAAATAAAAGTTTTCTTTCATTTTTTTTCTCATTTAAGCAGACAAAACGTTGCGTTGTCTCTTGTCTTGCCAAATTAATTGAAATTTCTCCGAAACAGGAACGAATGAAAACTCAAAATGAAAACCAACGGATGTGTTTTTTTTGCTTTTAGAGCCGCCACCCACACAGAACGTCCGTACCGCCCGAGCAACAAACAGCAGAGCTTTATTTGTATTCATGATTTACTGCTTTTTATTTATTTTTATATTTTCCTTTTTTTGCTGATATTTTCTATTGTCTTTTCAGCTCAAATTTCATCTTAAGACAAACGGACACAGTGACAGGCAGGGACTACAAGAAGGATAACCATGGCTACGCGCGAATTGGCGAAGCAAGTGTACTTCAAGAAAGCTCCCAAGCACAAGGGAAAGAAAATTAACGAAAATGCTTTGGCAACAAATATTAATGAATAAACCCAGCAACAACAACAGCAGCGCAAGAAGTAGGAGAAAAACTAGAGAAAGTACAAGAGCAATTTACCAGCCAGCAAATGAATGAGACAAAGAATAATTGCGAACCATGCCATATAGCAAAATCTCACTGCCCCTATACCTCCCACTCCCCACCCATCTCATCCTTTCCAACAGAGCGGTTGCCTTGCCTTCTTGAGTTTGAGTCGATTTTATTTGCTTCGTTCATTTTAAAGTTTTTTGTTTCTTTCTTAGAGTCTATTTCAGCATTAAATTTCTTACTGCTTCCATCGTCTTTGGTATTTTCACATTGTGTGCTCAACTGTCAGTTTAGCTGTCAGTGCAACTGTCAGTTTAGTTTTGTTTGTGTACTTCCGATTTTTTGAAGGCTTTCAAATGAAATTCTTTGCATGTGAAGAAATAACAAATGTTATCTTTCAGGCTGACTCTGAGAAGTACTATGAAGTCTCCTCGTGGTGTGCGTTTGTATTAATGGCTTTATTAGAGAATCAACTACGGAAACTTCCGAGATATGCTACCCATACTGTTTCTATATCCCTCCGCCTCTGTCTTTATATCAATTTATCTCCTTTCTTGTGTTTTTAATTTGGTTCAAGTCATTCACGAAATTCTTCTGTACTGGGAAAAGGTCCATACAAGTATTTCAACACAGATCAATAGGATCGACCTCAAATTATTGCGCCAAATTGCAACCTTTTCAGCATAGACTTTCTTCTTTGTTTAAACATATCTTTATACCTGCTTCATAATCGTGTCTATAAAACCATATCTCATAAATTATCGGTGTTACTGAGGGACAGAAACTCGTGAGGGAACTTAATGGACTTTTGTTACAAAGTGTATCAATAAGCACAGAGTGTAAAGTTGTCTTTTTAGGTGGTACTCATTTATAGGACCATCCTTAATGAAAGAAAATTGGACTTTTAACTAAAAAATCTCCAGCTTGGTATCGACTTCTCTGCATGAACTTAATTAACCTGAATGAATTCTGGCAACGGCTCTCGAAATTAACAGAAAGGATCGCTACGACTGGAAACCAATTGAACTTCTTCCATGCTCACTGAGATTCTTCGGTTCCACCAAATAGGCAAGAATTAAGAATTGCCTTTAATTATTGAAAAAGACCACTGGAATATTATCGACGTAGATTATATTGTTCCGCATCACTCTAAAAGTTTTGATTATTTTGGTCTATCACCTTGCAAATGATAAAGGATGTATAAAGCTGTACAGAAAGTGCATTCATATTCTTTTCCTGCATCAGCTCACCAACCATTTGTCTCTTTACTTGTAAATGAATCATTGTTCTGCAATATAGGATCTTATAATAGACTGGTCATAGCGTATATTCGACCTATAATTGGGTGTGTTATAATAGGCAGGGATCGAAATAATAAAAATAAAGAACTTGGTTCCGGATATGTTTCTTAAAAATTTAGTCCAATATATATTATATATATATATATAATATGGACCACCTGACTGCTGGGTATAGACAATGTTTTTTTCATTGAATACTTAAGTATCTAACCTCGTGAAAATCCTTGATCTGTTCTTTCATATATATATATATATATATATATAAATATATATATATATATATATATATATATATATATATATATATATATATATATATTTATATATATTTCTTTCATCTATGCAAATGTGTGTGAATATAATTTAAATTATTCTGTGCCAGAAACAGCTGAAAGAACCGTAGACACACAGACGCCAAGGAGAAGAACTATGGCATCGGTAAGGTAAGTTCTTCAAGAGCCTGGATAAAGTATTGAGATTACCGAACACATTTTAAAATAAAAGGGAATTGAAGATGTTAGATAGATAGAATTGGGATAGGCCGGAGAACCGACGTAAAACGAAGTTTCCAAGCATTAAAGCAGTTTATACCCATTGTACTGTAAGCCTAGAAGTAGTAGAGATGCTGCTGTTACTATGAAAGAAAAATATTTTAAGAAACTGAAGCGATATCTCTGGAGATGTGGAATAAGTACTTAAATTAATTAAGAGAAATATTCACAGAGTAAATATTAGATCCCGTCTTTTGATACTTTTGGACACATTTCCAAGTATCGAAATTTTTATTAGAATACACGAATGAATTCTACAGGGTTTGAGGATGAAACAAAGAAGTAGGAATAAATTATTTTCCAACTAACTTAGGGCAGTCTAAAAGGAAAGCTCCTAAGGAGGCCATGAGAGACATTCGGGGCTTGATTGTTAGAATTTCGGGGCTTAATTGTTAGAATATGTTTGAGACAATGAGGGACTAATTGACACTATACGCAGACCACCAGAAACAGAATAAAATCAGAAATAGTTTGAATCAATCAAACGCTTGGGTTTTCCGAAAGTCCGATCAATTTGATCTCGACCACAATTAGCAATAATTTACTTCTACAGTGGCAATCAGTTGCAATGGTGGATCCATCCACCCATCCCATTTAATTACTTCTACATTCTATACGAGTCGGGCGAGACTTTTGATAGGGTACTAAAAATCAGTAACTACAGTCTAACTACCGCATAACTTATTAGAGAGGGCTTTAGCAGTTTGAAGACTTTGAACAGCACAACTACGCCCCCACAAAGTAGGGTAACCCGCTTCACATAGCACCAGTGCGCGACCATCTATTTTTAATTCGAACTCATTAGCATTTTGAGAACGTGTAAAGCAAAAGTTGCGCATACGATCGCAGCAGAAGCGGTAGCAGCAGCGGTAGAGGCAGCAGAAGCAATGAACTCAAAAGTGAAAGTTTTCCACCAGTGGCCCTACACAGAGCTCCAAACTCATAACCGAGCCCCGACAGTCGCTGGCGCCCTCAGCACAACAAACACAATCCACCATCCGGCACAGCCCACCCAAATCCAGCGGGCGCTATATGAGCACTCCTCGTATTTGACTACTGTGATGGTACGAGTACATTATGCGCGCATGTTGTGCACCACTCCGCACACTGAGCCTTGGAGTCGTGTTCTGCCATCTACCCTTTCCATGCTCATCGCACTCGTACAAATACATACGCGAACCCGTACTCGTACATGTACACCGCAAGTACGAGCATTTTGGGTGGCGTTTGGGGTGGAGGAAGTTTTCTTTCTTTGGAGGGTTTTCCCGAGCACAGCCACGACACGAAAGAAAATACGAAATGGGGGAAGGATGAGCAGGAAGTTGGAAAAGAAAATGCGCGTTTTTCTTTCTAACGCCTTAACTCCCATCGCACACACACATGCACACAAATATAGACACATACACGAACACCCACGCAAACATTCAGATATACGTATGTATGCACACACACAATGGCTGTCTCTTTTGCACACATACACATGGCTGGCGCATTTTTGTAGGTACGTGGAAAAAAGCATTTTCCACGAGTTTTAGAGTTTTTCCGCTCTCTGTGTGTATGCCTGCGCGTATGTGTGTATGCGTAGGAGTGTGTATATGCAGTCGGCTGCATATATGTACATACATCTGGCAGTAGGTACGACTATATACAGCCCAATGTGGCTCATATAAGAGTTATGTGCACATATCGTTAAGCGGTGGCCGCTACGACTGCTGCGAGTCCTTTAACGATGGTATTGGAGCTGGCGGTGCCGCAGTCGTTGCCGTTGTCGCTGTCGTTTCGTGTATGTCACATGCGCGCGCCAAAAAATATACGAGCACGCTCCATGCTGGGTGAGTGTGGGTGGCATGAGGTAAATAGATAAGAATAAATTCCCGTTCGCTGGGTTATCACTGTGCTGCTCCGGCTCTGAGCTGTTCATGTTGGCTTTCAGTGGCGTGTACTCGTAAGCGGGCATGTGGTTGGGTGGCCGGTGTTGCCTACGCCAGTAGGGCGCTCTAAGCTCTGAGCGACTGTGTGCTTTTCGCTGTACGAATATAGTGCGAATGCCGTTGGGTGTGGGAGGACTATGGGTGCTCTCAATTTTAGTGACTTTCCATAATGTACACCAACCGAACTGTTTCTTATTTACTGATATTTATTTTATTTTATATGTTTCCTTTGCTTTTTTCTCGCTGGATATTGCCGCTGTTGTTGTGTTTGCCTGCTGTAGGGTTATGTGCCTCTTATGGCTTATGTGTATGTTTGTTATTTGTTTATTTGTAATTGTTTCGTTTACATTTTTCTCCACTTCCTTCGCTTCTTATGTCATTTCGTTCTTTGGTTGGTGTACTCGCATTTTTGTTGTGTTGTCCTTACGTCCTGTGTGGGTACATTTAATATGGGAATATTATCAGCGTCAGGAATCGTCAACGTCGAGTTCATCATCAACATCAGCACCAGCATCAACAGCACCATCTTTGGCCTGCCTGGTCGTATACGTGTCCGTATACCACTTAAAAATGGGCGTGTTTCTTGCAAACAGTTTTTTGTTGTTCTTGTTTTTATTTTTTCAGTCCTACGTTACCTCCCGTACTTCGTGCAAAATATTTTGTATCTATGGGTTTTTCGTACCTACTTTTTTGTTGTGTTTGTTGCAAATTTTGTTGTAGGTTTCTTCGTTTTATGCCTTGGCTTTCAACGAATAAAATATATGCGCATCTTTTTGTGCATGTACATGCATGAGTTGTAGTTGCAAATCCTTTTTCTCATTGGATATTTGAGTTTGGTTCAACTGAAGCCAGTCCGAGGTAGTGTAGTTGCCAACCGGCCTGGAATTGTTGCTGTATTTGTCATTAGGGAGATTAAAGAGATGTATAGAATTGCAGTTGGTGCGCTGCATATATGTGTAATTATAGTTGGTAGTCAGCAGAATTGTATTAAAGCAAGACACTAATTGCAGGCCTTTATAAGAGGTTCTTAGCAACACTAATGAACTGTGCCCTAAGTGATTAAAATTTTCGATTGCGATTTTCAGCAAAATTTTTAAACTAAAGTCTACTCTGGATAAAACCAAAGTCCCATATAGAAATAAATTAATTTATGAGAAAGGAATGGCTTCATTTTGAAGGAGAATCTAATTTTTAGTTTTCAGGATAATTGCTATTTAGTCACTTGAGTACATTTGCTTCGCAAGGCACTCATATATCCGACGGATTGCAGTTGGATGATTTGAACATGAACTGATTATTATCATTGAAGCTCTGAGTGTAAATAAATTGATATATACCCCATCCATTATTACTTGCGTTTTACTTATACAACTTATCAGTATACAGAGTAAGGAATTGAAAGCTCAAAAAGGTATGTGGAGAAATTGAAAAATCTACGAAAACATTGGCGGCTTTCATAGAAGAGGAATCTTAGATTGGGAACACAATTTCATTTTACAATTGTAATGGTTTGTAAAGCGTGTGTCAAACTACATAAATATAAATAAGTTAATCTAAAGATGCCTCAAAACTCAAAGCTCAGCATCTCTTTCTCTTTGAAATTGATTAATTTTAATGCCGCGATATATAGAAAATGGAATATCATATTGCTGTTGTTATCTTCCAAGTCCTTAATTTTCCTCTTGATACTAATTTGCAAGGCTACAGTTCGAACTGGGAAGCTAACTCGACTTTGGTCTTAAATCGGACCATACAAATTGTATTATATTTTATACAAATTATTTAAGAGATCAACGAACATGAATAATATATATGGATATAGTCGAGGTTTGTGATTTAATGAGAAGATACATTAAAGAATTCTCTCAACTTATATCTATGAAGTGAAATAAAAACTTTCAGGGGAGTTTAACTTAGCAGGTTGTGATATAACTCATTAAATTGTATATTACGGAACTACAGGAAACACTCTTGAAGATATTATGCTATGTATAATGGAATTAACTCCTTGTAGGTACACTGGAAAGAAACAAATTGAAGAAAAATATATCTTGAAGTATGACAGTTGAGGTTTCCGGCAATGCATCAATTATGAATTTTCAAGCAATGTTAGTTAACGTATGCAAATCTGAAACAAAACTATTTAATGATATGATGAAATTGTGACAGTGAATCTGTGTATATTACAGTTGGATTTAGCCCAATAGATTATTTTATTGCCCATATTTCAGGAAATCCCATAGTCATATATTCCGTTTACTCCTCATGACTGCAAAAACTTCTAGAAGCCTCTTACAATAGGTTAGGTTATGTTAGGTTGAATGGTTGTCTTTAGAGTCACTTAGGCCTGTTCAAGGCCCATTATGGCACCACTAGAGCTTTTCCCCACACTACCGGATCCTCCTTAAGCCATCCTGTGGATTTGATAAAAGTAGCCACTTTCGTCACCTTCATCCGTGGTCTCCTCAATACTGTCAAGATATGCGAATCCAAGCGCGGAGAACCTTTTTCTCTATAGATCCAAGCACCTACACAGGATGTGCAGCACTGTTTCCTCTTCCTCGATATCTTGACAGTCCCTATGGGATACCCCCAGTCTACTTGTATGTTTACCAATTAAACAATGACAATGAATCAACAACCCTATCGCATTTTTTATATCCTGTCAATTAAATTTCAACAGCAGTTTAGTATGGCCGCGATTCCATTTCAGCCAGGTTTGCCTACAGGATGACAACTGTCCCCATCGAACATTTGCAACTTCGACAGTGTGTTTATCTATTAGCAACGTTCAAAGGCATTGGTAGAGGCACTTTACCCGGGAGGATAGTTAATGTTGTCCCTTCCCTAGCGAGCTCATCAACTTTGTAATTGCCTCCTATATTTCTATGGCCCGGCACCCAGACTAGGTTTATGTTAACGTATTGCGATAATTCGCTTAATATTTTTATGGCATTCAACTGCCGTTTTTAACGATTGTAGTACTGACTCTAACGATTTTCATTGTTTTATATGAAACATACCCTCTCTTATTGCTATTAGTTCAATACACTACAATGATCCGGTAAGGGGAAGGATAAACTTACGCTTAGCTTTTCAGAACGTATACCTCCACACAACCGATCTTGAATTTTTGAACCGTCAGTATAAATGCAAATTTCATTCTTATAGTTCATAATTCCACTATCCCAATCCTCCTTATAGTAGTAAGGGATCTGCTTAAATTCAGCTCTACTGCATTACTGATGATGATCAGTCATCGGTATACTGGGACTTCCAAATTATATAGAGGAGATTTTTAAGACAATGACATATGATATATAATATATATCATATATATATATATATATATATATATATATATATATATATATATATATATATATATATATATATATATAAATATATATATATATATATATATATATATATATATATATATATATATAATAAAATGATAATTAGCTGGATATCCTCAAGAAATGATCTAAAAAAGGATTAAAAATGACCAGGCTCAAAATCACATTTTTAAGCATAGAAAATGTCGTATTAATTAACAGCAAATTGACCCTAAAAAGAGTGTTATGAATCGTTCAATGAAACTGCATCAAAAATGTTATCAAATGTTCAGCAACTGTATGGGTCTCTCAGCAGACGAAGGGAGAACAATTAGTAAAGGGTTTATATTATCCACAGTTTTGCGGTGGTGCGAATCTTCGGAGATGCTGACTCAGATTCTTAGTAGTCACAGGCCAAGGAGTGTATTTGAAGACTTGACTTCTGCTTCTTTTGTTAGACTGCTGATGAAGTGTGGTAGCCACAAACATCCTATACGATTTGATTGTAATCAGTAAACGCGCAATTTTGTCTAAATGCAGAGATCCGCTTTGTAGTTCCGAGCGATTAAAAGCAGAAATCTTCAAATTCGTCTGCTATGCGCAACCTAAAATTCTAAGCATATTTAAATGTCGTTATTTCAATTATATGAGAAAAATGTATAAAGAAAAATGTTTTTTGAAGAAGCGAAAAATTTGAAATGTTAATTACACATGCGACAAACAAAAGCCAACAAAAGCGAATCGAACAAAACAACAAAAGTAATTAAAAACAATGACTGACCATTGTCTGCAATGAGCCCATCACGGGGACAATGACAATGTACTAGATAGACTAAAAAAGGCGATGGAATTAACGGTTATAAGAGAGTCAGCAAACCCACCCCAGGCGCCGCGCAGTAAATGCGTCCCACCAAACTGGCTGTCTTTATATAACCCACTGTTTGGGTAACTGAAAGTGATAATATCTCCGCAGAGGTGATTCCCAGCGCATATTATGACAGAGATAACAATCTGGCGTGGCCGGTCACCAACACAGCAGCAGCGGCGGCGGCGGCGGTATTGTTGTTGGCGGTGGTGGTGGAGTCAGAAGAAAATGTTTTAAAATGTTTAAATTTTCTCAAATTTCAATTCGCAAACTGCAGGAAGAAAACACTCACACAAACACACTCACACACACCGAAAAATACACTTGCCTGCTCTTCTGCCCATAGTAAGACATTTCGGACAATAAAGGTCAAGTTAAGAAAGCGGAGCAGCAGCGTCGCTGGGGCCGCAAGTGT
This sequence comes from Clusia tigrina, assembly GCA_920105625.2. Lineage (NCBI taxonomy): Eukaryota > Metazoa > Arthropoda > Insecta > Diptera > Clusiidae > Clusia > Clusia tigrina. The sequence goes on along the minus strand of OV050030.1, from coordinate 25,528,390 downwards.
GAGAGGCAGAAGCTTGTGTACGGGGCGACGACCGTGTAAATCGATTTTTATCTAGAATACTAGCGAAGAACGTGCGAAAGTTGTGAAGGGATACGGTTACTTTGCGTTTGTGTCTTTCTTTCTATTTTCGTTAAATGCGGGAAATTTTATTTAAATTTTAACCAAAAATTAATTGAAGAAAAAAAACCACCCGTAAAAATGATACGCTTTGTTTATATGCAAGTCAAAGAAAGATACCTGCTACTTAACGAGTAGTCAGCCCGATGTATGTGTGTGGAGTGGAGTGGTGAGGGAGGGTCTCAAGAGAAATGACCAGCAGAGAAATCGCATAGTTAAATATTAAAAATTATACTTTAAGCGTGGGAAAACTCACTGAATAGTGTGAATTGTATTCCATGCTTCTTTAGTTTTATACTTTTTTAACAGTTTTTAAAATTTTTAATTTTAAATTTTTTGCTTGAGACCCCATCATTTTTGACATTTTATCGTGCGTACATATGGCCAGCAAGTGGACCGGTGTGGGAGCATGCGAGTATAATGACCACATGAATACATAATGTAAATGATACCTTTATGACCTCTTCTGCCATGTCGGCTGAACATTTTTGTGGAGCAGAGGAACATGTGTTGCGATGGTAGAAAAAAACATTTCAAAATTGTTGGCATGGTATGTTAAATTGGAATAATGTAAAGGAAATGGTGAAATTTTGTTATCGCCTCCAGTGTCTCAATTGTTTCTGAAGCAATTTTGACCCGATTTACACTCGAATACATATGTTAAAATAGATGTGATGTTGTTTAGTTACTGCATATTCTTCAAACTGGGACTGAATTTCGAATCGTCATATAAGCTGCTTGGTCATTTATTAGAATATTATTTTATTCCACTATTTTAAGTCACCTCTGAACCCTTTCTCTTTGCTCGCATTTGCCAGCGCAGTTAATGATAACATTGTCTCAAACCTTTAGAGCAAATCTGGGAAGTAAACTGGTCCATACTGAACACCAAACTTGGGTTCCAAAGTTCCGTTCAAGTTTCCGCAACAATTGTATGTATTAAAACACCCCAGTCTTTGAATAATGTTTTACTTTGTAATATGTTCTACTTCTCGTTCTGCTCATGATACAACACTGTGATGAATATATGATGTCCATTGGAGCAAAATCTTACTTACCTTCTGAGAAAAACAAGCATACTGTCGTTATCAACTTAGCAAATGAGCAAGAAAATGAAGTAGGAAGTCTTACAGCTGTTTAAATCAGTACTATAATGTTGAAACCTCAGGATAATTGCGTGTGTTATCTGTACTTACTATCTTATATTTGATATTTTGCTCTCACTGTCTTCAACTCAATTATACAAAAGATCTTACAAATTTGAAATGATGAAGCGTCTCTTTACCCTCATTCATTCACTTATTTATGTACTAGTCAAACAAATTTGTTCATCTCGAGACTTTTAGATGACAACTTTAAAAAGGGTCACCTATCAAAATATTGTTCCAACTTAATGCAAGATCAAGACGAAATTTTACATACACAATAAAATACAATGAATGTTTTAACCACTGATATAATAAAATAAAAATATAATTTCCCAAATACAAGTTTGTTATACAAACCAATCGGCCTTGTCAAGAAGAGGGAGACTACATAAAGAAATCATCAACGCTTACTAAATTACTTAAAGCATCAATTACTAGACCTAGCGAATGATCTGAAAATCAACTACAACAAACCCATTACCATCACTGAAACCTACACTCCATGGAACTTATGCCCGGATACTTTCATAAACAGCCTCACATCCTATGCTGAAAACGACACCTCCGCCAATACCTATCGTCAAATATTCCTCGATACTAAAACCGTTTCCCATACACAAGATGGAAATATCTTTACGCAGAGAGTTCAAAAAGTTCCAACAATGTATCATATGCGGTGGTAGATGAAGACGGGAAAACGGTTTCACACTTTACCCCACTCCGCCACGGTCTTCGACGCCGAAACAGAAGCAGTTATAAGCAAAACATATTATCTGCACCGACAGTCGCTCTCTCTTTGAAGCGGCTAAAAATATATTGCACAAAAATGAGGCTATTAACATCATTATGCAACACGTCATCGCCTTGACAGATAAAATTAAGCTATTTTGGATACTGGGATTTGCAGGCATCAAGGGGAATGAATTGGCGATTAAGCACAAAAAGATGTCATCCTCTTTCCGGTTGAAACAGTTATCTCACGCACTAAGAAATATATAGCAAAAATTGCACTCGGGAATGCAAGCAAATGGTCTACTTATTCTCACTATTATAAAAATATCAACCCTAACATGGTTCCCCTTCATATCTCCAGTACTACAAAAAGCCAGAAAAATCGACGTTTTACTATTCTTCGACTAGGACACTCAAGACTGACACACTCGCACTTACTCAACTAGGAACAACATGTCATATTTGCAACAACAGCCCACTAACCATACCTCACATCCTATCAGATTGCACATCCTTCTTTTCCATGTGCACTACTTCAATAACACCAATCCAATATCCCTCCTAGCTGACCCCTCCCTCTCTAATATACGAGTAGAATTATTTATTACAAATTTATAATTAAATGAAAAGTTAACAACCTTCTTAGACTACACCTAATACTAAGAATAGTTCAAGCCGATAGCCCTGGTAGCTAGTGCTTATAATATAAGTTTATTATAATTTTAATTAATAATTAATTTGTTTTTTAGCGAGTTCAAGGTCCATGGATAAAATTTCAACCGGAGGTCGAGAACCGATTAACAATATTTAATATATAATAAAAATAAATAATAATAAAAAAATAAATTATTTTAAACTTAAGATATAGAAATATAATTAAAAATAATACTAACATCACAGAATATTCCTGGCCTTGTTTTCAATCATTTAAAACCACTTCTGAAAGAATCCATTGCAACTTTTGCCAGCAAGAAAGCGGTCATTCAAAATCGGATTAGGATTTAAGCCAAAAAAAATTATCTCTCTAACTGGAAACTAAGCAGTAAATACTCTACACACTAATTTTTGTATATCTAATTTCCGACCTACATTATACTTTTTAAAACTGTCTTTAGTAGACTGACTCATAGCATCATTCGAGTATTCTTTCCTTTTGTATCTAGATTGACAATGGCATCGCATACGAGGAATGTGTAGAATTCAGAATGTGGCTTGTTTTGGCAGAAATATAACAAATTTGGTTCAAGGTGCTGACATCTTTACACGATAATTTAACAAAGCGTTGATTGACAAATGTGGAATCTAATTTACATGTAACTGAGTGCCCGTGCCCCAATAACAATAATAATACCAAAACGTATGAAGCAAACATATGTGTGAATATTCCGCCACTTTCCTATAGAAAACATCACACCACCAAAAAAACACTTGTGCAAACATGAGTTGAGTTGAGTTCATTAAAAAGGCCGAAAACTGAAAAGTGTTTGGGACTAATGACTTGCATACACGTCTGTTTCGACTGCAACGTTCAGAAACACACGCAGAAAAATAACACAAAATTTGGAAATTTTGAATTACGGATTTGAGAATACTGGCAAGATATGTTACTGGCGATATTCTAAACGTGTAGCAAATCTCGTAACTGTGATGATCATTGGAAATGTATTTGTACAGATTTTTGGACACCATGGCAAAATGCGGAAGGTAGCAGAGTTAAGCTGAAAATAGACAAAAATGTGAAAGAGAAAGAATCAAAGTTTCCTAAGAATACTTGAGCCTCCAAACAAAACTGGGAAATAATCATTCCATGCCAGTCGAAGCTTCGGTAAATACTGAGTACCAAACTTAGATGTAGAAGAAGTTCAGGTCCAAAATGCAATTTGCAAATGAAATAATCGCCATATATAAAAATATATAAACATTATCATTCCGAATAAATTCTGCTGATTGAGTAGTGCTCAAAGCTTCGCAAATTTAGCAGAACAAAAACTAAAATAGAATCGGAAACACAAATATTAATTTCAAGGTATTTTTTAATGAATGATAAGTTGCGTTTAAGCACATAATGGAACAATATAGCACAGTGGTTTGAACTTATTTAAATGTATACTATAGAGCGTACACAATTTAAAGGCAGATACACTGTTTCAAGTGCTGTGTACCATGTAACGACATGTAAGGAGAAAAAGGATATTGCTCCTAACCATTTCAGCCGGATACTTTGGTGGTCGAATGATTGAATAGTTTTTCAGACCGCTGTTACTTGCCTGATAATAAACGAGAGACCAGAGCAGAAAAATACTCAGTATCATGAATTTTTAATTGTAAATTTTTAAATACAAATACTCAAGTGTTTTGTTTTCAAGGATCGAGTTTTGGAAATTGTTCTTTGATTTAATATTATAACAGATTTGAAATAAACAAAGAACTATAAGAAGGGGCTAAATAGATGGATTGACATAAAAATACGAAGAGATGGAATTAGAGAGAGAAGGAAGGTAATTGATTGACTATTGGAAGAATTACACCTCAACTAATTTTATTAAATGTTATTCCATTTACCTTTAAAAAGGGAACTGCTTTGTAGGAAACCATGTGATGGCACGGCAGGCATAGAGATGTATATACACTTAACAGAAAAAGTCTACGTACCACATATGAAAATAACAAATTAAAGTTATTTATTAAATTTCGGGATAATTTTTTAAAATTTTGTTAATGCAATATCATGGTCATTTAGGTTTACTGGATTTTTGCAAAAAAAAGTTTTACAAAAACAACAACAAACAAAAAACAACTGCACTTAAATCCAAAAAGAGCGAAATTCAATGCAGAAAATGTCTACGTACAAAATATAAATGAGAGGAAAAATTAATTATTAATTATACTTGTAATTCCATGCCATAATGTTAGAAAATTAGACTATAAAACTATTAGACTATAATCACTACAAACATTGTGTGGGTAATATTAAAGCTGCCATGCCCACTTTTATGGAAATTTCAACAATAAGAATATTTTCCTATAAATTATGGAGCAGAGCTATACAGCTCCTAATTCCGGACATACGTGACTGCGACGGAAGCATAGAAATGTAGTTATATAAAATATTTCAGAACTTCACCGACGGCTCCAAGCTAGATGGAGCAATAGGCGGGGATGTGTACACAAAACTCAACAAATTACTGCTTCAAAGCTCCAAACCACTTTAATATATTTTCAGGGAGAGCTCTGGAATGGGTAAATAAATGGGAGAGATATTAGCACACACCCCGATAGTCAAGGCTCTGGATTCTAATATATAGACATCAAAAGATGTGATTAGCTGCCACGAAAGTGTTGACTAGACTTCCGAGCAGAAAATCTTTCACTTTATATGGGTGCCTGGTAAGGAACTTTCCCAAACTTGTTTGACTTTCTTGACTTCACTCATTACCAGAAAGTTGATAATAAGAGAAGTAGGGACCAATACAGCCAAAGCCGCCTGAGCTGCCTCAGAGTCAGGCAACGCAGCGCACTGTATCTGCCCAACGCTGGACTGGAAACGCACTAAAATTCTATTAAATCTCAAAAGAGTTCTCCCTCAGCCTGGTTTCTGGGGTAATCATTAATCAATGCATCCTAGGTAACCATGCCAGAAGTTTAAGTTTGGGTTACCTAACCAATGACTTCTGCAAACGTTGAATAGGTGAAGATAAAGAAAAAGATGATCCACTTCCTAGGCACGAGCCCTGCAGTAAGCAGGAATTGTAAGGAACTCTTACGCTTTTACTTGACCGAAATCCTAGTCGACATCTAAGAAATTGACACCAAATTCCTAATACGCTTCATCCGATTGTTTCGAGTCGTAGGGAAATGAATGAGATGCTGTTAAATCAAAATATTATTAGGCCATATTGGCCAAGCTGGCTCTCTGGGCCATTACTACCTACTAATATACTACTTCAAATAAAGCCATTGTTTACTCCGCTTGCTCTGTATGGGTGAGGTTTGTTAATCCATTCTAAGGATAAGAGGCTACTCGAAGTAGGTCTGAACTGACTGCAGCCGTCATTGTAGGTTTTCACCTAGGGTTGGGTCAAAATAGTTAGTTCCAGGAACAGATTCTTGGATCAAGGATATCTATTATGACACCACGAGATCTCCAAGCCAATAAATAAAATAAGTAAATAATTATCTTTAGGGGACTGCTTTCATTTTTGTTAGCCTAATCAAAAATCTTTCAAATAGTGTTAGAATGGTGGTCAAGATGGGTATTCCTTTTTTCTGCAAAATAGTTTCATTCTGATTTTTATACTTATCATTCATTTCTGCAGCAGTCAGAAACTGTCTTTTTCTGAACAAAACTATTTCTAACCTGGAGACCTGCGTATATTTTAAGAAACTTCAACCAAACCTATCGAAAATCAATTGTTGTATGATTGTATCAAAATCGATGATCTTTTGTTCACTCCATCCGAATCTGGAATTCACTTTCTATTATTTTTAAGAATAATAATATTCTTATTGATATATAAAATCAGCATATTTCTGTATTTAGTGTTTAACTATTTTTGAAGTGAGCCCAAATAGGCCGATAACTTTTATTTATCCTTTGAATATAACCATTTTACTTAATTTCTCTTTTCTTTTCCTCAGTATGTTTTTTTATGAAAATCAGTTAGCAAACTGAATTTTTAAATGTTTGTCTTCTAAGTTACTTTTATGTTAGTTTAGTTATTTTGTATTGGCTTACTAAAGAATCCTAAATTAAATTGAATTTAAAATTTTGTCATAAAAGAAAAAAAACCAACTTTTACACTTTTACACCGACCAGAGTAATTCAGTTCCCTTGCTTAATGATCATATTAAAGACATGAAATAATTTGTTTAAAGTCTCCAAATGGATGCTGTGCAAATACTTTAAGCTCACGTGACAATTTCTAGGTCTAAAAAATTTAGTAAGTAAAACTTCACGTAGGCAGATTTACTTAATTTAGATTAAAAGAATAGTGAACCACTTTTGTTTTTTTTTCGTTTCCTTTGTAGCACACAATTTAATATTAAAATTAATAACAGGCACACTCTTTTAATATTTTGGAGAGTAAATATACCCCATTGACGCACATTGAAAAGCAAATAGTTACAAGCTGGATTGTGGAGCTTGAAAAGAAAGCAGTGCAAATATTGTATCCACATGAAATACAAGTGAAGGAAAAAATGTGTTTTTTTGTTGTTGCTTTTTAATCACAAAACTACAACGAAATTCGCTTTTAAATATTCATATTATAGTGTGGACCAGAAACACAACCGAAAAAAAAAACAAAACAAAAATACAATTCAGCAAAAACATGAATAGAATATAATATTAAAAGAAACTACAAGACTACAACACAATAAAACAATTATATCTCGAGGGCATTTTGACTTGGAGCTGATGATGAATCACATGTAGTCTGTATGAAGCTACATCATTATGTAGAATTTTGCCCCACTTCTCTTTCTTCTGAATGGTCAGAAAATTGATCTATTGCCAAGCAAAAAAAGTCCCTAAATCGTTTAACTAACTAGCAAATTACACAAAGACAGACACAGAAGGAAGCGAAGATATATAAAATTTCTCAGACTCAGACTTATAAAGTCCTCTCAGACTTATAAAGTCCTCTCAAACTTTTAAAGTCTTCTCAGACTTATAAAGTCTTCTCAGACTTATAAAGTCCTCTTTTAGTGGTCCTCAACTATTCCAGTGGTAACCGAACCGCGCTATGTGCCCGAAATGCTAATAAAATGGGAGCAATCGCAATCCACTTTGCAAGGCGAAACTATTCCAACGAGAACTGTAACACACACGATTCTTCTCTATAATAAATAGGATCAGTCACCTTCATTCAGGAAAAGCCTAACATGGCTGGGTTAACCACAGGTCAATTGCGTAGATCTAGCTCAGGTCGCGGTATGAAAAATGTTTCCATTATTATTGTATACCACCGAAATAAAACGAAAAAGAGAACAGGAAGAGAAGTTTATGAGCATTTTATGAACAGAAAGGGAATTTTGTGACTGAAGAACTACAGTAAAATTGTACTGTACTGATGAATATGACTCGTTAGGACGACATTTTCCTCATGATTTTTATGATTTCCGCTATTACATTAGAGCAGAGATTAGGAGCTTAGCATAGGAGCTGACTCTGAACATCTTTCATATGCCTAGAATCTTCCTACATACCACACTGAACTTTGCCAGGTGCTAATGGAAATAGATCAGTCCATCTTATACATTTATAGTAATAATTACAATATATTCAACTGTTTTGGATTTTAAATAATCTAAAGAAATTTTATAAATTGTTTGCCTGCAACAGTTTTATGTTTATACTCAAAAACGACCGGATCAATATTGATGCAACTGTCTATTGTAAAGTTGACGGTAATGGAATGTTACCAACCGATTAAAATGTATTTTTATTTCTTTATATTTGTAATTGCGGGAGGGATACCTATCGGGCAAATAATATACATAAACCGGCTTAACTGGGAAACTATATAAAAAAGAACAATCAGAACATTCAGAAAGTACATAAAGACACTCGGAAAAGGTGAAGCAGCGATCAACATGACCACCTTCCATAGAAAATATTTAAGCATTTGAATAGATTTACAGATCCGCCTGATCAAATAATTCATATTCATACCCATAGCAAAGTGGATAATGACACTAAATGCTTTCCAACTGTATCAGCTACTTTCCAATGGATTTTTTTAATTTAGCATCGAAATGAGCTGTAAGAGTGTGAGTTGCCCCCACAAAGCGTAAAGTTAAAACTGAACTGCTTTAAATAACTGGGCACCGCCTTTCATTCGCAAATAGAGTTTAATGCAAATGTGCGTATGATTTTATTAAAATAAAGCTAAAATCTTAATATTTTATGAATTTATTCATTGACATCGCTAATTTGTTCCTTTCTATAATAGAATATCAATCAAGAGATGTTCCCTTAAAGCTGACCAAACACCTGCCAACGTTTTTGATATCTTTTGTATGTATATATTTTAGACTTTAGCGCCATTATAAACATACATTGGGAGAATCACGAGTTAAATAATTAGGCACAAAGATGCGACCTTTCGAGTAACAGTTATGTATGTAAGTAAAAACAATTCCTATGAAATATCACAAGAATATTTCATAGGATATACAAAACAAATATTTTGGAGCATTTCCTATGAAATTGTCAAGACGGCATTTCATAGGAAATTGAGAAATAATCTAAGCTATAAGAGGGCAGCATTTTGACACTGCTGGAAGAGCTCGGTATTGGAAGTCGATGAAGGAAGAAGTATTGCTAAATCAATAAAATATTAATAAATTAATCAATTCTTTATTTTAATAAATAAAACTGGCGACGTGGATGAGATATCAACCTCCTCCATCTAAGTTAATATCAAAAACAAAACTAATAACACCACAAAATAAAAGTTGACAGAGATTGGAGGCTATGGAATTCGCCACATCTGGAAATTAAACAGCCAATGAACTATTTATTCAATAGAGGAGTTGTTTGAAGAGTTATGGGCCACGCATCCCTTTTCCCTTGTTGATGGACATGTCTGTCAAATCACAATCTCCCAATATTGGGGACGTAATTGTAAAAGTGACTTCTTTAATATTTTTGTTTAAGTACGGCCTGGTAAGGACTCCAGCTAAAAAATTGTATGAAACAGTAATCAAACTTTCGCAGCATTTAACGATTTCCCCTGTGGATGGGTTACTCGCACGAAATAGAAACACTTTTCTTAGTAATAAATCTATTGAAATAGGAAACTTTATTATTGGTTCGCTGGAAATGAATACACAAAGTTCAAATGGATTTGCTCAGTGGAACGCCAACGAGTCTTCTACGAAGACAGTTTTATGAAGTACTCGTGTATTATTCTTAGCTTCTGAATCGTTCTATGTTTCCTGGCAGAGATAAGTTTATTGTGCAGAAATAAGTCTAAAGTAACACGATTTTTGCTATCGTTACACGGTTTGAAGAAGTTATGAATCCAAGGAAACTTTTCATGCAAGGAGCTTTTAATCCGCTATTTATGAGGATCGTAACTGCAACCATAGAGTAAAGAAATAAGAGTCACAATCTGAAATGTTACTAATTTTTCGACATAGAAGAGATCGGTCGGGGGTAGTAAACAGAGTGGCGCTGCGATATGAAAATAAGAGCTATTGAATATTTGGTGCTTTTAGCTGCGCCACCATACAAAAAGCTTGTTGTTCGAGATTGTGACTCTTATTTCTTTACTCTATGCTGCAACTAACTTAAAGACTTTTATTGGGGATTGACCCGAAAAATACGATTAATTTGATAAAAAGAAAAAAAAGCTTTTGTCGATGCCTTCCAAGCCACCAATTAATTTTTAGCCTCTATTCTTCTAGCAAAAGTCAGGTCTGATGACACCAAACAGTAACGTGTTCCTTGTTCAATATAAGCTCCAAAATACGAGTATGTTGTAGATCACTCTCAGTCCACATATGGGAATTTTGTTTTGGCACTCAAGGAAAAATTAGTTGAGTACAATTTGCTTTTTCGAGTATACTTCGAGCGGCTTTGAATGGAAATCAGTGATGATTGTTTGGCTTCTGTGATAATTAATAGTATTAAAACCGCGGGGCTCAATAAGAATACCAATTGCTACAACAACAGTTACAACAATAACACAGTCAGACACATACATATTCAAAATGAACTAAATGTTTGCGGTTTTTGTTGTAATTATTATGGAAATGAACCAAAAAGTTCATTGAGACTTTGTGACAGCAGTTGCAATGAGATACCTTAGTATTTTTTCGAGTCAACATCAAATAAGTTTAACGCCACTTGAGTAAATGTGAGGTGGGATGGGAAAGCAGTCATCAAATCTTGACACGAGTATTAATTATCGTGAAAATATCTTCTTACCTATTTTATCTATTTTACATAAGTAACTATGCAATCAAGTATCGTAGCCCAAAACAAATGTGTAAGGGAAAATATATAAAGTGCTGAAATTGTATCAATGGGAACAAGTGACCTCCATATTCGTCATTAACCAAACTTTTTTCTTGGTCCTTAACTTTCTTTTTTTATACCCATAAACTGAGAAACCTTGTAGGAGTTTTAAGTACAAGTATGCGTACCCTACAGAATGAATGTTTGGTCAACACATATCTTCCTCTCACCACATTCCTCTCAGCTGTGTGCATTCAATTTCCAACTGAACTCGCTTGTCTGCCACTTTTCGTGTACTCGCACATACGTTCCCAATAGTGCGATTCCAATAAATGCACTAAGACCTACTCGGGTACACAATAATGTCAAGGATAAGACCAATCAATATCAATAGCAAATCACACGAATTAATAAAAAGAAGAAAAAATTGTGTGGAAAAATCTTAATAAACGGCATGGAACTTAGTTGCACGTGCAATTAAAATGTGCCACAAATCAACAATAGACATACCAGCACATGCACACAAACTGATTTCCCATCAAAGAGGCATCAATACGAGAAATACCTTCGAAGCAAAACAAAAACAAAACCCAGAAAAAAATTATGACAACAATGTACATAAAAATGCTTTATGAGCTGAAATTAACCTTTTGCGCAGGCATTCAAACTCATAAAAAACGCTAAACAAAAAACAGCACACACAAAAAATAATACAAAATAAAATTGAAATAAATTCAAATCCAAATGAAAAGGAAAAAAATTCGTATATAAAAAAATAAATATATAAATAAATAAAATAGATAAAAATTGGCAATAAATTAAGATGCAAAAAACCGCACAACAAAAGATTCGCAAGCCTTTATTAAAATGTGCACCGCAACATTTGCATATGTTGCGGCAGCCTCATCAGCACAGCCAGCAAATGTTGCATACGAGTGGCAGAAATTGCGGCTGCGGCAGCGGTGGCGGTGGCTGTGGCGGTAGTGCCAGGACGATTGAGAACTCGTATGTGCAGTTCGCACCCAAAAATGCGCACCGTACAAACAGAAACAACCGCGGGCGCCATTTGCTGTTAATTTTGTGCATTATTATCTCTTTCTTCTTTTATTTATAAATAATACTTTTTTTTGGTTAAATTTTTACATTTGTTTTTATTTTGTATTTTGACGGCATCATTTTTCATGTGGTAGCTTCAAAAAAATTGCCGCAATTGCTACTTGTTGCAACGCCAGCGCGCCAGCATCGTGCCATGCCCATGTGGTCGACGGGCAAGGCTGGCAGCTGGAGTCGTCGCTCAGCTTGTTGGGTGGTGGTCGCGCTCGATCAGCGCCTTGGCGCTTCGCTTTGGCTTTGCCTATTATTGCCCATTGTTCGCCGGGGTTTACCTTATGTACGTGCATACTCCTTGTCGTATCTTGCGTATCTCTTTGGCTTGGTGCTTATCTCTGTGCGGTGTGGCTTTTGGTGGGGCTGTTACTGTTGTTGTTGCTATTGCTGGTATCGCATTGCATATGCTGCACTCGTGGCTGCATTGATGATGACCTTATAATGTGCCTGCAGCAGAATTTTGCATATGCATTTCATTTGTATCTGCCTCATTGCCTTCCGCACCGTTCCCTTTCTTTCAATTCAATTCAATTCACTTCTCTTCAACTTCGCTTCATTTCATGTAATTTTGTTCATTTGTTTAACACTTTTGAGGCGCGTTCCTCAAACGTTGTTCTTACTCATACTTTTTGTTGGTTTTCTGTTACTTTTCTTTGTTGTTGTTTAATTTTATGGTGTTTTACAGTTTTCAGGATTATTTAGCAAAATTTTTTTCTAATCTTTTTTTGTGGTTTATTTGAAAAAATTCCTCTTTCTGTGTTGCAGTTATTTATTCTGTATTTGAATTTGTCTATTGACTTTCTTTTGTATGTGTGTATTTTTTCTACGAACTTGATTGACTTTATTTGGAGAGGTATTTCAGGGTACAATTAACAACTGTGTCGCTCTCCATGAAGAAGAATATATACTTTCATTAGTACGGAAACAACAACTTGAAATTTCGCTAATAGCAAATGGGGGTTGAGTACGACTAGAGAATGTCCACAATCCTTTCGTAATTAATGGCAATTTCAATTATCGAAGTTCTGTTTGACCATTTTTTAAGTCATATTGATACCTTCTTTTGGTAACTAAATCCTTAGGTAGTGAAGTGGGGTAGACCGTGAACTGCCGAAAAAGGAGGTCTCAAAGTACTCAGCCCATTGTACTATAATCATTAGGTAATTGACGTTCTTATTCCCCATGCTGGACTGTCGAAATATCCCAACCGATCATTGGTCTATTTCATTCATTCCATGGTCGATTTCTTACAGTGCTTACTGTGTGAGACGATGGCTTCTACATATCTTATACGTGACATCACCGTACCTTTTAAATACCACCGCCCATGTATTAAATATAATTTCGCCTGATAAACTTTTTAAAGAATGTGCATCAGAGAAGCTCCGTCTAAGCAGAATATGAACTGATGGCAACCAATTATGGGGTACTTCATTGCCATTGAATATTGAAAAATTCCAACATTTTGATTTCAAATATCTAAGGATTATTACGGATGTTCCCTGCTACATAAAAACGAAAGCATTCACAGAGATCTGAAGGTACCCATGATAAGGGATAAGATAGGGAATAGCCACAGAAATTACATTCAAAGCAGGAGCTCTACGAGGGCGCCTTATCAATGAGCCTGTTATGAAGTGAGGGTCCCGTTCGTTTGAAAAGGAATAATGTCAAGGACTTGTTGCAATGACAATTTACTTGGTATAGATTCTGTGCTGCTCGTTATAATGTCCCTTATTGTTATGTGCATATTGTGCATATAGAAATATATTACCTGGATAATTGCCATTATGCTTGGATCTTCTATAAATATAATGTATAGTTAAATGGTAACATTTGAATACTTGAAGTGTGTTTTTATTGTTAAGAAAGATATAGTAAATAAATACAGAATTATTTTTAAAGAAAAAAAAAATTAAAATAAACGAACCCTCCAGCGACAATATTACATTTTATTTACGGATGTCTTTAAAAAATTTTGCACCTCTCCCCATCTTAGAGAATGAAACTTCACGCAAATTTAAGCTGAGGTGCTTCTGTAGAATTTCACTTATCAGTGGCCAATCCCACCCTCAGCTTAGTTTAAGAGATTATAATCTGTTGCAAGATATTTTTGTATTTACATTATTTGTTTTATTTATACTACTCGACATTTTGTTCCTGCCAATTACACTATTTTTTTACCACTGACTTTTCATTATATCTGCAAATATTTATTATTTTGGTTGTTTAAAATACACGATTAACAAGTAAAAAACGAAAGCACAATAAAGAAGACTGAATTCACCTGAGACTTATATCAATACTCTACACCACGAAGGCTCTTAGGAGCTACTCTTAAAGAAGCTGTAAAAATTCATGAGCGAATACGTAGATTTCAATGAGAAATTGAACACTTAGAATATAGAATTACCTATGTAAACGGTTGTAAATCGATGATTATAATATATACTCCTTGATTAAAGTGGGCATGTTGAGGAAACTATTGTATTATAATAATATAAATTTTATATATAAAAATTAAAATAAATATTATATAACTATCAATTGAGATCTTACAAAATTAGGAGGATGTAGTAATAACGCATATTCATTATTATAAAATTGTTCAATTATATTAAAATATATATACAGGTATACCTGAGATTGGTGAGTAAGATGTTGGAGGATATTACTATCGATAAACTAATTGTTGTAAAAGGAAATCAGTACTTGAATCGGCTTTGGAATTGTTGTTGAACTAATGACACTGTACAACAAAATCAAACTTTTTCCAAAATAACAAAGTCCCGACAATGGATTATGGTAGAGGGGAGCCAATAAAAACAATTATTAATGAAACTTTTTTACAACACTTGTATAGGTTCCGTGATTAGCATCCTAACAGGACACTGGACTCTAGCCACTCCCGGGAGTACGCTGGGGATTGTCTCTAACGACTTCTGCAGGAGTTGCATGGACGAAGAGGAGGAAGAGTCCATTGCACACCTGTTGTGCACGTATCCAGCGCTGTCCAGAAGGAGACGCACTTTCCTTGGCGACTACTTTCTGGACTCTTTGGGAGATATCTCCAAAAAAAAAAAGATTAGCTCCATCAGCTGCTTCATTAAAAGCTCCAAATGGCTGGATCTTTGAAAGGGATGGGACCTGATGTCTCATGCGGTACTACAAAGGGTCAATGTTGGCCTATGTGTGCTCTTCCGGCGGCCGCCTTACTCGTAACTACCTACCTACAACACATGTGACTATGGACTTGCATTTACATACGTAATATCTGATGGACAGACACACACACATGAGTTTTCTGAATCCGTGCTACTGATCACAAAAATCTGACAGCTCGGTGCACTGCGACAAACAACCCTACAAATCTTAGCACTGACTTTATATACCCCGCAACTAAAGGTGTAGGATAGAATATCCAAGTTGAGCATATAACAATAAAGGTTTGTGGAAGTAAATTTGCGGATTTCTCTTTAAAATTATATATTTTTCTAAAATACTAATCACACCTTTTTTTATATCAATTAATATTTGCAATTAAAATGCGAAATAAGCACGAATCTGAATGAATAAGTAGGCCGTGCGTGCATCCGTATTGATTATTTGCTTATTTAGGATGATGATGTGTAACACAATTCTGATGATAATGACGATCAAGATGTTGGGATGAGAAAATTAGTTCGCGTAGCTAATTTAATTGTATAGTCAAGTACGAGTTTCTGTCCAATGAACTTGATTAAGTGCTTCATTGGGCGATCTGTTAATGCGGAAGTATCTAATAATTTCTATAGATATATGAAAATATAGTCAAGTTTTTTATATAGGTTTATTCCTATATACGAGGTGTGATAAAAAAAGAACCGTTATTGTGTGATCAAAACATAAAGTATTTATTTATTCATCAACAACTATCTTGTGCCGTTCAAAGTAATTTCCCTCAGATATAATACAATCCTCGAAACACTTCTGAAACGCTTTTTTTGGTATCGCCAACAGCTCCTGTTTCGATTTTTCTTTTATCTCCTCAATCGTAGCAAAACGCTTTCCTTTCATCGGTGTCTTCAGTTTTGGAAAGAGGAAAAAGTCAGCGGGGGCCAAGTCCGGTGAATACGGTGGTTGAGGCATGATAACGGTTTTGTTTTTGGCCAAAAACAGCTCCTGAGCGATGTCCATGCGACGTTGTTTTTGCTCAAAATTTAGCAATTTTGGAACAATCTTCGCTGCCGCACGTTTCATGCCTAAAACATCCGTAAAAATTGCTTGGCATGAGCCGAACGATATGCCAACATCATCAGCAACCTCTCTGATAGTGATTCGACGATTATCCAAAGTCATTTTCTTCACTGCGTCAATGTTTTCATCGGTTGTTGACGTGCTCGGGCGACCAGACGAACATCGTCATTGACATCTTCTCGGCCTTCCTTAAACCGGTTATACCACAATTGAACTTGTGTTCTGCTCATAGTAGACTCGCCAAAGGCCACAGTCAACATTTCAAATATCCTTGCGCATTTAATTTCATTTTTTACACAAAACTGAATACAGTTTCTTTGATCCATTTTTTCGAATAGTACAAAATCGAAGAGCATACCAAAACACGAGCAACCTTTTTATCTGTCAAAAACAAACTGACAATCCAAAATGGTTGGTATTGCCAACATATATAACAGACATGTGTACCAACATAAAAAAAAAATGCGAACATCGAACATACGTAACTCACGAAAAGATGAAAATAACGGTTATAGTATATTCTCGTAGATATTTTTACATATATAATTTCGTTCTCTGTAGTTGCTTTTTTATACAAACGTATCAGAAATAAAACATCTGAAAGTTGTAGTAAATTTCCATAATTCTCTGAATTCATAGGAATCCCCTGAATGCAAACCAATATGAATGTGATGAGATGTTTCCGAAAAAATTTTTACTGATAAACTGAGTCAGTCTTGAAGCTTTCTGATTTATTGATATACTATATGAGACAATATGAGGCTTAAAAATAAAAGAGGATTTTGAAAAATTCTCCAATTTTACCATTATTGTTATACTGCTAATTCTGTACAGAATTGAAAATATGGATACCAGGAAGTTAAGATTAGGAGTCGAAGAACAGGTACAAAAACAAGCATTATAAGAAACTGCCCTCTTCAGAAGACCTTGTCTAGATCACACAACGGCGGGTGTAGTATGAATATTGACGATCTTACTAGCAATAATTGGAAAGTATTTTAGAAAAGAGAAAATCTGCAGTCACATCCTCTCTGAAAGAAGAGCGGATGTCGTTGAGAAATATCTATTCCGAAGAGGATATCAATGAAAATCGGTACAACTATTGATAATCGGATTGTATAAATATTTAAATCTTTATAATTGTGGTCTAGTAATGATAAATTTTAATTCTACACTGTCCTTTTACAAAAATATTATTTAATTATTAATCATAAATTTAAACATATACTAAAATTATTTAATGGGATCAAGAGTTTTAGAAATATTAAGAATTTTTGATAATATAGGATATAGGGGAGTTAATAGGTCACACGTTGTGGCCACAGGCTGTCATCGCATAGCCTCTCTTACCTAAGTCCTAGTTACACCTCCAAGCAGTGACCCCTGGAAATCTAAGCCACCCCTTTCCGAGATGGTGTATCAAACCATTGAGGAGGGAGGGGTCAGGGCCAACGGAGGGGGGCGAAATGGTCCTCCGAAAAAGGGGTTGAGCGAAGGCCGACAATCTTTTGCCACCGTTAACTTAAGAAACGCCTTGCGTCAAGAATCAGAGCGTAGTTCGGATCGGTATATTCAAAATCTTTCTCCAACTGACGTTACCAACTACTCTCTATGGAAAGCTGTCAGGAAAATGAAATCACCTATTAGCGGATTTTCACCCATTCGAATAACGAACGGGAAATGGGCAAGAAGTGATGAAGAAAAGTCTGTTGTTTTCGCAGAACATTTAAGAGATGTCTTTACCACAAACCCACCTCGCAGTAACTACAATTTATTAGTCTCATCGCCAGATTACACATGCTCACCTATTAAATTAAAACAAAAAGAAATAAGTGACGCTATTAGAAACCTTGCTCCCAACAAAGCCCGAGGACAGGACCTCATTACTGGGAAATGATCAAGGAGTTGCCATAAATAGCGATCATCGTGCTTACCTCAATATTTAATGGATTGCTTCGCCTTGGATACTTTCCCGATGCCGGGAAATTGTCAACAGTATCAATGATTCCGAAACCAGGAAAAGATCTGTCCCAATTGGCATCCTATACACCGATTAGCCTACTGTATACCATGTCAAAACTCTTCGAAAAAATTTTGCCTTATTAGAGCATTATTCCTCATCACCAATTTGGCTTTCGCGAATATCATAGCACAGTAGAGCAGGCGCATCGGATAGTTAACGAAATAAAAAATGCATTTGACAAAAAGTTCTGCCATCTCTTTAAAAGTAACCCAGGCGTTTGACATAGTATGGCACGAGGGGCTTATCTTGAAAATTCAAAAGCTCAAAACACCAAAAGTGAGAAATAAAAATGCTTATTCTAAAAACTATGACATCAAAGCCGGCGCACTACAAGGAAGCGTGCTAGGCCCCATGCTGTACTTCATATATAGAAAGGATCTGCTTACAGACAAACATTTAACCACAGCAACTTTCGCCGATGACACTGTTACTCTCACCCAAATCCCAAAATTGCATCTCGTGATCTAGAAGACCATCTGGCACTAGTAGAAAATTGGTTGGCAGACTGGCGAATTAATGTCCATAAATCAGAATGTACGCAGATCACATTCACTCTAAAAAAAGGTGAATGTCCAGTTATAAAACTAAATAATGTTCTTGTTCCGCAAGCAAAAGAAGTGAAATATCTGGAAATTCATCTTTACAGACGATTGACCTGGAAGCGCCACATTGAAGCCAAGAAAATGTATGCATATGTTACTAAAAGCTAATAGCCTCCATTGGCCTATGAACAATAAATCCAGATTAAGTTTGGAATACAAAAGGTTCATGTACAAAGCTATTATTAAACCAATTTGGACTTACGAAAGCCAGTTGTGGGATGGCGCAAGCAACTCTGAACTGAAACACCACGGACTGAAACACCAGCACTACAATCATTTTCAGTTTAAATTTATACTTATGCATTATTACAAATTTAATAGATTTAATTTATTTTTTGGAGGACCGACATCCAGCAAGAGGAAACTTCTTATGATGACAACGCACTCCATTCTGCTGTATGGTAGCGAATTGTGGGCGGACAAGCTGAAGGTGCACGCCCGAAGAAAACTTTTATCCTCCGTGCAACGAACCGCAGCTCTGCGAGTAGCTTCAGCGTACCCTACTGTGTCGGAGCCGGCAATTCTGGTAAAGAGCTGCTTAATCCCCATCGATTTCTTGGCCCTCGAACGCAAACACCTACGAGAAGCCAAGATGGGTAAAAATACCAGAGGAACCGAGCAGGATATAAAGCAACAAACCGTGCACCATTGGCAAGAACGATGGGCCGCCGAGAGTCGCGGAAGTTGGACAGCGAGACTCATACCCGACATAGCGAGCTGGATAGGAGGAACAGCCGGAACCGTAAATTTCTACCTCACGCAGATACTGTCTAGCCACGGATACTTCTGCAAGTATCTACACCGACTTGGAAAAATTTAAGGGCCTGAGTTCTTTACGGCGACAGCAATGGGGATGATGCAGAGCACACCTTTTCGAATGCGCAAGGTGGCAAACAGAGCGTTATGGAGGTTATGCTAAGCAGCAAAGAAAACTGGGGCCACGTAGATAAATATGTGGAAAATATGCTCCGACGGAAAAAGCGGGACCTGGACGCAGGAATAATGTTGAGAGTCCAATAGGGATGAAGTCGGAATCTCCACCTTGAAGGAAGTATAAAAGGGTTCCAGGGTGGGGAGATGTTCTCAGCGAGGGAGGGGGATGTTTTAGTGAGAGCAATACTCGCATACCAAATCTGTGACGACAGTTTTGATGATGCGACAGGCACTTTTACCCTCTCTACCCAAAAAAATAAATAAATAATTAAATTTATTTTTAGTAACAAAAACAAATTTTTTGGTTCATTTTCATTCATTGTTTTTTCTAAATAGTTTTTCTCACATCAGGAGTGTTTTTTCTCAATAATTTTTCCTATCTCAGAGCTATCCTGGCTACTTTGAATATATTTCAATGTAGCTATGTTTATGCCAGTATAAATGCAGATTCCATTCAGGTATGAATAAACTAAATAAATCTTAAATTAATGGAAATTTCCGCAACTCTTAAATTCTTCCAATACTCCATAAACCGACATAAAATGAGCAGCCACACAAAATCGTATCGAATTAGCACAAAGAACTAACCTTTCGCAACAGCGGCGTTTAATATGCAAGGCAAATAACGTACATATCAATAAACCCCACCTTAGCACACCTCGGCACAAATAAATACCAAAAACCAAAACAAAACATAATAAAGCAGTGGCAACGAAACAATTGTTTCAACAAGTTGCCCAACTGAAGAATAACTGGAACTACTCGCACCACACAAGCTTAAACCGGAATAACTTATGCCAAAATGCCAAAATAAAATAAGGTTAAAGCCAAACCAAAAAGCATATCCGCAGGGAATTGCGAACGAAAACAACAGAACCAGCCAGAAAGGTTATCAATGCGATGAAATCGAAACAAATCGCAATGAAACGAATTCATAATGAAAGATAGTGGAGTGCAATGAAACATGATAGCAGCACACTCCGGCCAATATACATGGTTGGCCTCAGGGATATGCAAGGTAAAACTTAAAATCCTTATTATAGACTACTACAATACGGTTGTGATGGCATGTGTGTGTGTGTGTGAATGAGTGTGAGACATAATAATCCTTATCAAGTAACAGTGGCGAGCGTCAACGGTAGCAACAGAACAAAGACGCAATATGTACAACAACACTCACACACAAATTCACAGTAGGGCGCTTATAAATCCGTAGTTTCCAACTTATTCGTATTAGCTATCCAAAGTGCCATCATTGGCCACTTGAGCCGAAGTGATTATAAGAGGAAAACTATATCATTACATCAGGAGAGGACTAGCAAAGGCCGCCATGCCAGCAGCAAGAAACTGATAATTTCTTTGATAACTACTTCAGTGGCAACTTCAGCAGGATAGCTGCCGGCTACACTGGAAGAAGGCTTTTGAATCTATGCAATATCCGGAAGCTGTGCATAAGGCATGGCGCCAGTCCGCAAAAAACAAAATAAAAAAATGAAAGGACGGGATGGGAAACAAAATCCATATAACGTGAGTAGGTAGCAAGGGCCGAGAAAACTCTATGAGCGACATATTCAATTACTTTGCAGCAGTAGCAGTGACAAAGAACAGAACAAAAAACACGGCTAGGAGCTGATGATAGCCATCGATGGAAGTTGAGTTGCCTGCAGCAAATTATTAGCTGAGCAACTGGTGCGCTAAGATTTCAATTAGCACTCTCCTGGCAGAGCTCTTTTATGCAGACGCAACTGCTGCCCTACCACACTATCGATCCATTTGGCTCAGACGGTGTAACATCATCCGCTCTATCAACAACGTGTCATCAACATTAACGCTCGTTGCCGGACATTTGCCATCGCACCTGAATTTACGCACAAATCCCAGCAATCCTAGCAGGATTATATTTTCTTCATGTATGCAAAGTACTCGAACACGCCTTGCTCACAGGCGACCTAAATCTGGCCCAATTCGCCATACAAACACACTCGCATATATCGGCTTAGCAACGGTCCTGTTCATACCAGTCCGATCCGTAGGCTCTCAGCGGTTTACCGCATTTTGTGGTATGGTCACTTTGCAAGTTGCCTACTTTTCGTTTTGTTTTCCTTTTTTTTTTGCCTTTGCCAGAGTTTGCTATCTGGGTGGGTGTGTTCAGCGTTTGTGTAGACGATGACTATCTGAATTTTTTCGATTTTTGCATTTGCGAAGGGGGTTTATGTTTGTTGTGTGTTTCTGTGTGTGTGTGTGTGTGTGTGTATGTTTGGGTTTTTGCTAATGTTGATTTGATTTTTCGTTTGTCTGCAGATTGGCCTACTGTCTTAGTCCTGCCGATCAGCACTGTCGTCACGTCTTAAGCTGGCGCTAGGCTCAACAAGCATTGCACCAGGATAATCCCATATTTAGCCCGCTCTAGTCACAAGTCTAGACAATGGTCTGCTTAACGTGACTATGGCATCCCTAATGCACTTTTGATTGTATTACCCGCCATTATGTCACTTCGGCTGTAATTGTGTCTGTTGCTGCAACCAGTTACGCAATATATCCAATGCGAAATATAGTTATCGATTCTTGCCCCAATTTGCCATGGCAATTGAAATTAATTAGCAGTGGCGTTATAATAGAGGCTAATGAGATTCTATTGTCCTTTTATGAATGTTTAATATACAAAAAGAGGTTGCAATTCAAAGGAGATACGTCCGAAAAAGATGCAGTATATCGGGTTTTTCAATAAGAGCGCTACATATCTTTGCATGATGAAATGGCAAATTTTACTGAAGAGAAATGTCAAAAGAGCGGGAAAAAATATGACGTCGTTTGCTGTCACTATCGATTTACTTTTGTAGCGTTTCTTTTGAAAAACCCTTTACATATTAGTTAAAGAGGATGCTTTAAATAGTGATGGTGAATTGTAGGGAAACTTTGTGAAGTAGAACCGTTGTTGGTAAAACCTAAAGGATACCGTAAGGGATATGGACATAGGGGTTTGGTATTCCCAGAAGCTGATGTATGAATTGTACTAGGCTGGGATTGGTGCAACCATTCTCTTTGTGTTGTATCCTCTTTTCCATTTTTAAGGGAAAAGGGTATACATTATTGAGCAGCACCACTACCCTACTGACTTCAGCCATGTGCTTCTGCCAGTCCATTCATCGTCAATAAGCGTCATCAATCAATATGTTTGTGAACAACTTTGCAATATCCTTTTACAGATATGTTAGCATACGCTCTTGTGGCTAATAAATCTGATGTTTGCGAAGTGAGAAACATCAGATTGAACAATTGTCGCGTTATACGAGTAATTTGAAATGTCCTCAGGTTCGTGTGTGCTGATGAAACGAGCATCGATCCCTACTGGCAAAGGATTCTAATTAACTTATTACAATAAGTAATAGACTGTTGGTTATGTAAAGTATTTGTAGGCGTACGCTACAATGCAATATGATATTTTGTCACACAAGTATGTCCAAATTGAGTTAATATGGATAGGAAACTTAATATAGGCCGGAACTTGACAGGAACAAATTTAGAGACTTGCTTGCCCAGTCGAGAGAAGATATCTTTCTCTAAGGTTGTGGCTTGTATAACTAGTCATTGCCTATTCGGCAGGCATGCTCTCAGACTGGGAGTATTCTCTCGTGAATACAGCAGAAGCTGTGGGAATGAGGAGGAGACTGTGGAACATATATTCTGTAGATGCCCGGCTCGAGCTAGAAGCAGAGCGTGCTCTTTACGCAAATACGCTTTCAGCTGTCTTACGGAAGAATTCTGCGCATTTAAGGGCTTCAAAATGTTCGAGTGAAGTAGAGGTGCAGTGTTGCGCGGTGGTATCGGAAGTGGCCCATAGTGGTCTGAGTGAGTTGGTCTGTAGATTGGGTGCCATGAAAACCTAACCTAACCTAGGTTTAATGTCAGATGAGTGTGAAATATATCAACTGCATGGACATGATTTATGAACAAAATGCCATAATGATGTATACTGAGTATAAACAAATTAATGGTAAATATTGGTGTGATATCTCAATTAGCAATTCAGTGTTGTTACACAAGTGAGCACTTTAATGCCCAAATAGCTAATACCATGGTTAAATTTAAACACCATTTTAGTTCGACTATTTATCCTAGGCTAATCAGTCTAACTCGACTTTAAGGTACTTTATTGACTCCATTTCTATCAAGTTAGTCTGTTACGTGGTACTAAAATACCACCCCTGGTCCCAATAAGATAAAGTTATGGGGCAGAGAAGCTAGATCTGAATTTGCTCTAAGATAAGGATAAGAACTTAAAGGTGTTGTGGTAACTTCTAAGGAAGATGAAAGAAAATACAAGTTTGAGATTTATTAGTAAAATTTATTCCAAGTTTTTGCTAAATCAACTATTGAAAATTTCACGGAAATGTAAGCACAAAGCTTCTTGTTTCAATTGATATTCGGTACCCTTGAATAATTTTTTATACCAATTTATACCAGCTTCTTCCATCTCATACCAGCACCCCATTAAGTCCTTCACAAATTTGTTATTTTTTCCCATTCTAGGAGCGTCTCATCCATGTATTTGGAGGGCAAACTTTTCTTGTCTGAGTGAGTCTTGACAGACTTTTTGAATATGCATTCTGGAAGTGTTGGACGAGTTGGCTACTTTTAGTGCTTTCTGTAAATATTCCTTTCCAACAGTTGTAGGTATTATAAGGCCAAAACAATGAGCATATCGAATGCCGCATTGAATATATGTAATTAGCAACATACTGAATCTGAAGCCTTCCACAGTTAACAATATTGGAATATCACAAATCCTTGAATAACATTGACTGTAAGCAATGATGATGCTTAATACCCCAGCTTGGATTTGGCTGCGACAGTGACTGCGACTGCGACTGGCGACTGGGACTGGGACAGCGCCTTTGTACACAAAATTACTATGGCCGCAGATCGCATCAAAATGTTGATCCCGATTATTCAGATACGCTCATGAAGCGCCTTTTGTCTGAAAGAGGCAGATGCATCCGGCAGAGGACGAGGTGAACAAATACAAGGAAGCATGACCAACTCCGCCGCTGTTACAATTAGAATCAAATAGAATCTGAGAAGAGTTTTTGAGGGACTTCAAGTTCAATATTTATGATAGAATTTTTCTATGAGAAGCTGAGGGATTCACAACTAAAAAATACTAAATTTTGTAAAACAAAACTCAATTTTTTGTTTCTACAGAAACTGTAAAGTGAATTAAATAGTATCAAAGTAGCAAAAGTGTTTGGAATATGTACTCTAAAAGTTTCTGGAATTATTAACATTTCTTCAGGTGAAATTATAGAGATAAAATTGGGAGTAGGTAGGTAGGTAAAGTGACTAACGACCTTGGGTCCCCTCAATTAGCAAAATTGTCGTTTTGTTGCCATGTCCTCGCGAGCCTAAAGAAAATGGTAATATACTTTTGTGGATTTACAACCATCCAGAGATCTTAACAAATATGGAGAGGTCTAAAGTTCTAAGCTAGAGCAATACCCTATACTCTGCAGAAAAGTACTTCCGAGATATTTGAGTCTCAAGCGAGTGAGGGCTGGTCAATAAAAAAAAAAGTGTACGACTGTCTCTTTCTCCTGTGGGTCTTGACACCTTCTGCAATGAGCATTGAACGGAATGGCCATTTTTTCAGCGTGTGTGCCGATGGTCCAATGACCGGTGTAGATAGCTATAAGGGTATTCGGAGTGTTAGGATCGATTGTTTTTGTGTGAAACTGCAGGTTAGTTAATTAGAGAAAGGAAGGTTTGCAGTCGACTTTTAATAATAGAAGCATATGCAGATTTCTAAGCATTCTCTTGTGCTGAATTTAAATGAGAATAATTCTAATTTGTTAATTACATATTAACAGGAAGTAAAACATATTCACAGGGTTGATAGTGGAGCTCATAATGTTCACTAAGGAAGTTTATATTATATATTTATTCCTATTAAGAGATTAAGGAGCAAAGGGCCGTGAAAGAAAGTTTAGTTATGAAAAATTTTCATACTAGTGTGGAAGAAGCTTTGGAAGGCGGTTACAATGGGTGTGATTTCACAGTCCAATCAATCAACATACAATAAATTGAAAGCAGTCAATCATTTGGTATAAAGCAGTCAACAGCAGTCTTACGGAGACGGCGATTTCATACTTATGAATCCTTTGGTTACGATGACTACAATGCTAAGTAGTTTTTATATAGGTATTTTAATGGAAGTTGGATTTGGAAATACGGCTAGTTGAAAGGATCAGTTTTGCAGACTGGAATTGTATAAATTTATGTTTCTATATAAGATAAATTATTCATACGAGTATTAACGAATTTCTGGAAATGATGGATTGGGAGAAACTGTTTTTTAAATAATAAATATGTTGTGGAACTAAAGTATGTCGTAGAAAATAATAAAGAATTTAAGAGGAGTCAGTAACAGTTGAAGAAAGAAAGAGAAACCGTGTTGAAATGACAATCTTGTTAACGGTGTTAGAACTATGCTTCCCTTTATAAGAGGTATTTAAAATGCCAAATATAGTCTGGGTAAGACAAACGAATCGATACTTTAATGTATAAATTTAGATCTCGGGGTTCACAACGGACCCAGCTGGTGGTCAAAGTGGCATCACTGCTTTATTGGTGATGCGGCTGACCTAACTACCTACCTAGATCTCGGGGTGACCATGCACACCAATAGAGTGAGAAAGTGGTGATGGAAATAATAGTAACCTTGACGATAGTTAGATAGGTATGAATGTTGGCATCTATTTTGATAGTGTTTGAAGACTTTGGTGCACATCAAATATAGAATCACAGAAGTAAAATTTTAAGGGTACCTTCTTAAAGCCTTATAAATTAGTAATTTTTGTTGTTGTTATTGGTTTGTTTGAGTGTGTTGATAATTGCGAAGACTTACCTTCAGAGCTCTGCTAATGTATGCAAGAAGTATTGAACTTGTGCGTTGAATCGTTTGTTTTCCACGTAGTTGCACGACATCAGACGCCACTATTGAAGATGCATTATAATGCAGTTAAATTTTTGAACAATCATTTTTTTCTATGCAATTAAACGAATGTGAAAAATGCAAAAATTCATTTGAGCACATGCAACAGCACCATCAACAACAACAACAATGATACTCGTAACAATAACATTGACGAAAACAGCCACGCTAAACACCGAACATGCAACAGAGACAATTACACGAGGTGTTGATGCTGCTTTTATTGTTATTAGTTGTTGTCATTGTTGTTGTTGTTGTTGTATGAAGTTAACATTTGTTAATACGGCTAAAAAAATGCATATTCAAAAAACTGCTGGCAACACACGCGCACACATAAACACACACACACTCTCAGAGAGGGAGGCTCATTCAGTGTATTACGCCGTAGAATCCCTGCGTGTGTTGCACATGTGCAGCTCCGCTGCTGCACTTGTATCGAACAATAACAAACACAATAAAAGAAAAAATATAAAAATTGGAAAATTCTAAATGGAAATCGAAACGAATCACTTGAAACAATAATTTGAAATGCATTTTTAAACACCCTTCGACACGTACATACTTTCGAATGGGACGCTTCGTCAGCCGCCGTCCAGCCTGGCGTCTGTGCGGATAGTTTTCGCTTTGTTGTTGTTGTGTTTTTACTTGCCACACGAAACTATCATTCACAATTAATTGAATTGAATTGAATAGCGTACACTTAAATGTTGTTAATTAACGCGCTAGACTAGTTGACTGGATTCATGGATTGA
The DNA here is from genome assembly GCA_920105625.2 of Clusia tigrina. Taxonomy (NCBI): domain Eukaryota; kingdom Metazoa; phylum Arthropoda; class Insecta; order Diptera; family Clusiidae; genus Clusia; species Clusia tigrina. The sequence goes on along the minus strand of OV050030.1, from coordinate 25,500,787 downwards.
TGAGGTGCTAATCGCAGCTTGCGAGGCATTTTTACGGGGAGCTCAGAATATTTGCATTTTATGCGAATCTTATTTCACTTATGTAGGTTTAGTGTAGCGAACGATCTCATTTGGCCAAGTTCATGGCCTTGATTACTTTTTTGTTATTGTTAGGAACTCTTTTGGGAACTCTCTTTTTTGTTGGCTTTGCACAGAAATGTTTCTGCCCACTCTCCGTTCACAGCATTTCCCATTTAGAGAGCTGGGTGCTCTGCACTCACATTCATTTAGTTTTATTTGAATTTGTGTTAAAAAAAAAGAATTTTTGTATTTTGAAATTTAATTTAACCGTCGCTCTATACGCGTCCTTAGCTTTGGCTGTAACAGTGTTAGCGCGACTTTACAGTGGTTTCGTGTGTGCTTCGTTACGCCGTCTTCCAACAACTGATTCTTTCCGGACTGGTCTGGCCCGGTCTTGTCTTGCACATTCTAAGCGCGCGCCCAAAGTCACTCCAGCGTGCTCCGTTGCAACTCAAGCCGTGCTGCAAGTTTTGAGCGCATTTGCCTTCAGTTGGTTGGCTAAAATGCGGCTTTCGTAGGCTCGTTGAGCCAACTCAGTGGATTTTCGTTTCTACTGGTCTGGGCTGGTAAGCTGAGCTTGGCTTGTGCCTCAGTGCTGCTGGCTCGTAAGTATTGTTGTTGCCCTCCTCGCTGCTAGTTGTCATAAGTGTTAACTAATCTGTGTGTGTGTGTGTGTGTGTGTGTGCCCGTTGTCTCTCTCCAAGTTTGAGCAATTATGTGGCGCTTTAATTGGTTAAGTTATGAAAGCGATATTTGATTTATATGCCGTATGGTTTCTGGAAACCTGGGCCCTATTTTACCAACCATTTTCCACTTTGCATTTGTCTGCTCTTCAAGTTAGTCGTTTAAATTATTTTCCGATGTGGTTTGAGTCAATTGGCGGCAAGAGACAGCAGAAAATATTTCAAAGTTGCAAAGTGAACAATATTCTGGATAATAGACTCTGATTTCCCTTTTTCCAAATATGCGCTTTTTATTCACATCAGTTAGAAAAGTGGAAATTAGCGTATACTATATAGAAAAAATTGCATTACTTTTCAACAATAACTTTTGGATTAATTTAGTATTTGCTTCAATATCCACCACCAAATATTACACATTCACCAATATAAAACAAATCCTTCAAATTCTTTTACTTTATAGCTTCCGTACAGTATCACTCTAATACAGTAAATACAAGAACCCAGTCAAAAATTGGTTTCACTTCCAAAGTCTTGTAAGACCTCACAATTGTAAATGAAGTTTGGAACGGCTGCAACGAGGCGTGTATGTATTAATTTAGATACATGTGTTAGTCTCAGTGGTCTACTTATAAACACAATAGTCTCTCAATTGTGGGGTCGTAGATTTTAGTCCTGCCCAGGGCGTGGTCATGAAGTGCTTCATTCTAAATATATTTCTTGTAGAGTCGAAGGACTTAGGACACTGCACCAATTCTTCCAAACCTTTGCAGACTTAACACATTTTTTTGTCAGATATAATAAATACATAAATAAATGAAACACAACAACATTTAAATCTGCCACCTTTCAGCTTCTGCAACTTTGATGTTATTCTTGCCGAATTTTGTTCTAGTTTTCACATAATTTTTGAACTTTAAAGGCTTAAAACCAATTCTAAAGAAGCCAAACTAATGTTGTTGGTGGTGTTGATACTGGTCCCTTGGTAGACAAAATCCTTTACAACTGCAAACTTGAAGTCGCCAAAAGCAACGTGATGTCCAAGACGATGGGCCTCCTTAAATGCTGCCAGCATGTTTTTCGTCTTACCCTCGTTCACTTTTAGATCCACTCGCTCTGCTTCTCTTTCCAGGCCGGTATACGCAGCACTCACAGCTCGAGCGTTATGGCCAATGATGTCAATATCTTCAGCATACGCCAAATGCATGAAACTCTTCTTAAGAGATAGACTACCAAAGTCAGAAAAGAGACTAATGCCTGAACACTATAATAAAGGTGGGAATATACTCAAATTCCATATTTCAAAGACTCTTTCCTAACTGTAGGGATTCAGAATAGACTATAAACTCTAAGTTCCCTCTCTAAGGATAATTTATGCCATACTGCGACGATTCTTTGCTTGACGATTTGAGAAAAGATCTAAAAAAATGTGTATGTAAATAATACATTATATAATATATTAATATTACTCCTACAATCATCATCATTATGTGTGTGTTTGTGTATAATATTAATATATTATATATTATATATATATTATATATATATATATATATATATATATATATATATATATATATATATATATATATATATATATATAGATTGTAGGAGTAATATTAATATATTATATAATGTATTATTTACATACACATTTTTTTAGATCTTTTCTCGAATCGTCAAGCAAAGAATCGTCGCAGTATGGCAGCTGCTCTACCACTTACAACACCTTGCCTGTTACAAAAGTCGTTTACAATTGATTCTAGGTATTGTCATTGTATTATAATGTTTTAATAAGTAACTAGACATCATACAGGTGATATTCATCCTTTCCTTTATAAAATATGAGATGGAAGACAATTGAAATGTAGTCGATCAATAAAAAATAATTTATTTACAATATAAATTAATTTAATATAAATTACTTTGATATAAATTACTTTAATTAAAACTCTGATTCCATTGCAGATTTTAAATTAGCTGCGCCACAAATTCTAAACCAATTCCCATCATTATTTACCATTCAATTCAAATAATGAAATGGGAATATTGTAATTACAAATATTCTGATAAGTAGGAGAGATTCGTACTTTTTTAAAATATCCTTTCCGAAGCAATGTGGCGTTATCCTTTTACCAACATACAAGTGGAAATTTCAGACGGCTCATGGAACTATATTTTTGGGAAGCCGATGTTAGCATCCATTATTCACAATTTGAGAAAAATAACCTTGCAATTTCTGTCAGTAAGTCGGTTTTGCAGGAACATCAGCCCCACACTGAATTGAGGAAGTGATTTAAGAAGCTGAGAATATAAGGTATCCCACAGTTTTATTGTTCTAATGTTACAAGAACTGAAAAGTTTCTTGTACCGAAACTTTCCCAAGAATGAAATACACCGACATATACGAGTAATGTCTATAAATCATAGAAAATCTGCATCCTTCAGTATATGATTTAGAATTCCAGATTATGCCAGGTGTGAGCCAGCAGTTAACTCGGAATTATTAGCACGGGGATAAATATACAGTTCAAAATGAGATAAAATTATTTTCCTAAGGAAGAATAGTAAAGCAGATTCATTACAGATTGGTTCCCATATTGGGTGAGACATACCCTTCCTCAGAAACCATTCGATTATAAAAGAATCTGTTTCAGAGCAGCAGAACAAGCGTCCTGTTTAAGGCGACCACCAACTGTAGTTGAGCCCGAAAAGGAGCACCAAATTCCAGACATTGCTACGAGTGACGAGCTATACAAAGTATCAATACCTTAGGCATATGGAAGGTGATTATATCGCGACTTGAAATATCTGTGAATCTAGTTATGAGTATAACTGGGCTTTCTTCGAGGTTACCACTTCTGTTGACCGATAATTGTGTAATATTCTTCAACAAGCATTGTGAATATTGAGAGAATTATAACAGTTACCAAGATGCTCCTCATATTCAATTCATATCTAGATTTTTATTAGAAACACCCTCAAGTTCTAAGGGTACTTTAAGTGGAAACCAATAGCAAAGGGAAAGTAAGTGATTGCGAGAGTACTGCTTGGGAATGATATATCAGCGGAATACTTCGACAAATAAACTTGACGACTCTTTTTTAGCTGACTATGATTTCAATGAGTAGAATGTTCATATTTTTCGATAGAACTTAGTTTATAATTGCTGAGAATGTCATTAACGGAAGCCAATTAAGCCATTGCCTGTGGTTACTAAAGTTGTGTGAGTTTTCGAATATTGCTTTCAATGACTCATCGAGACCGGGTAAAGAAATTATTCCTTAGTTCTAAGCCTCGAACTAGTCACACCAGACAATAGGTTGCAGTTTCCATTTATTCAATGTTTGCCAGCTGTGTTAATTAGTATATAAATTCGCTGAATGCGACAAATTGTCTGTTAGAGTTAATGTCAGTTAAGCACAATTTTTCTAGGTTGCACAGAAGGCACACTTTGGAACACTCTTAATGAAATAACTTGGCATACAGAAATTGAAATAAAAGGGAAATATTTTGAATTAGAAGCCTCAGGATTTAGTATTGATTCAGGCAACTGAAACTCAATTAAGCCCACTACTTTGTAAGTCCAACAATGCAATTTTCTCAGATCTGCAAGAAGTTTAAACTATCTGAAGCATCCGCAATTTGTAATCCTTTAAAATACACGAAGGTAGGTGAACACGGAAAGCACAATTTCTCCAACCTCTCTCGGTGGACTTCTTCAAAAGATAAAGAGAGAGCAAGATAAACAATTTCAATAAATCTTCCCACTTAAACAAACACAACAAAATATAAAAATTCATCAAGCTAAGTTTCAAAGAGTTTATGGATACTCGTATTCCTTATTCTAACAAAAATTTACACATTTATGCCACCTGTCCGCAAGCCCTACATTGCTTTGCGGGTATCCAATAATTGTTTCATGACCTATCTACGCGTTGTCAGAGCAGCTGCAAACACAATCTCGGCAAACTAGTTCAATACGTGAAATAGTCACACAAAAATTTGTAAAGTTCGACTGGAGTAGGAAAACCAGAAGAAGAGTAACGAAAAATGCCTCAGGCTCACGCAAATTTACGGCTTCAAGGGAAGAGGAGTACACCAACTCTCGAGTATTTTAGTCTATCACCTTTCTTTGTGCATTTTCCTTTTGTGTTTTTTCCGTCCTATTTTTATATCAACTTTTCACATTTTCCCACAGCCTCCCACACAAAAGAAATTAAACTATTCGTAGAAGCCAAATAGCAGAAAGTACCACAATAATAGAAACATTATAACGCAACTCTCCGAGATTGCTTTGTGCCTGCATTGGAATAAAAAGCACATTTTGGCAATTGTGCTCGCACTCGACTTTAATTCAGGCAAATAACAGACACTAATGTTGCATGAAATTGATCTTCACACTTGAAGCGCATTTAACCATCATGCAGCACATGCTGTGTGTGCTCTGTGTGCTTTGTGCGGTACGACCATTTAAAGCATTGTTACGCCAAACAACGTTGCAACAATACCTGCGAGCTCACAAAGCATGATCACTCAACAATGCGATCCACAGTCGGCCAAACAACGAACCGACGAGAGCAGCGCATCTCCCAAAGCGCACATGTTGGCTGTGTGGACTAATCACGTATGTAACAAGCTGCAACAAAGACAATTGTAGATCATCTTGTGGAAGGAGGCGATTTTGATGATGCTTAATACCCCAGCCACAACAGCAGAGCCCTCATTCCGCACGCTTTCCAGCTTGGATTTGGCTGCGACAGTGACTGCGACTGCGACTGGCGACTGGGACTGGGACAGCGCCTTTGTACACAAAATTACTATGGCCGCAGATCGCATCAAAATGTTGATCCCGATTTTTCAGATACGCTCATGAAGCGCCTTTTGTCTGAAAGAGGCAGATGCATCGGCAGAGGACGAGGTGAAGAAAGACGAAGAAGCATGACCAACTCCGACGCTGTTACAATTAGAATCAAATTGGTGCAATGATCAACAGCATCACACGACAAACAATTGCACGGACGGACCGGCGAACGAATGCTCTTCTAAATGTGGAGCGATCAGTTAAGGTACACATATGCGTTTTGATGCAATTTGATTTGATTTGAGTCTATTCGATTTAATCGCATGCATGCTTAAACGTTTTGCTCCGGCGTTGGCAGACAACGAGAACCTCTGGCAAGGTACACTAAGAAAAGTTATTCTACAATAGGTATACGGAATTTAAGATTGAAGGGATTTTATGGATGGGAAGATATCCATAATGTTTCACAACATTTGCTTGGGAATGTGATATGAAGTCATAATCTACATGCAACCTCGGTAAAACTAAATTAAATACACCAACCAAATTCCGTATAACATCAGCAGATCCCATATCGTTCAATCATTTCAGCACCCAGTATTCCACAAGGAACAGAACTAGTTTATTTATATAATGACAAACTTCTTCAGTTCTTTATAAGAGCGGGATGATTCGCTCATAGATTTAGCAGCAGGAGCATGAAATCCTAAAATATGGAATCGTCCGCTGCCGTAATCTAATTCCCACCTCATTCATATTTTTCCAGCTTCTGCGGTAATCACACGAACGGACCTCATTTCCATTTATTGATTACACTGATTGCCTGATTCTTTTCCAAAGCTTTTTCCCATTTTCTTTGCGGGAATTTTGCTTTGAGTGTACTGGCGTACACAGCTACAACCACTTTGTGCCAAAGTAGGCAACTTCTCAACTCTGAACCCGAAACCAGCCGAGCGCCAAATTTGACTATCAGCAGCGCGGGGGTCTTTCTGTTTGTCTGCGGTTCTATCCGCTCGCCCGCCCAGCTGCCTATATAGACACATACTTATACATACGATCGTATATGCGATCGGTTCACTACGATTCGTATGACACGACAAACATGCATTTCTGTTTGTTCCTGCGTCTTCGTCTGGTCACCCTCCTCATCCTCTACCCAGTGCTTGTTGTTCAGCGATTCCAGAGCTTGTTCTGTTGCTGCTGGTTGGATTGTTCGCTCGCTCACTCGTTCGCTCGGTCGCTTTGTGTGGCTTTGTCTGGTACAATTGTTACGCGCCAACTACAACGTATATGCCTGCTGTACTTCGCTGCAGGAGCAGCAGCTTACCCAGTATGGGCGAAAAGGAGTTTTACTATGAGCAGTGTTGTTGCTGTTGTTGTTGTTATTTTCGACCACATGATCACGATTTATTTGCTACGCTTGTTGTTGTTTGTTGTTCCCCCTCTTGCTGTGACTGTAGTTGCTGATGATTCTGGTGCGGCCACGGCTGCTGAGGTTGCTGTTGTTTTGTTGTATTTGGTTGCACTCTTTTTTATTGTTATGCGATCACATTTTATGATTTGGCGGAAGCAGTTTTTGCTTTCAAAATTCTTTGATGTAATGCAGTGTGGCTGGCTGAGTGTGATCTCTGGAACGATTTCTTGTATGTGTACTTGAAACAAAATAAATTTCTATATTTCGAAAATCTTAAAGTGAAAAGAACCGGATTAGTGTTCTTGGTATTGGACTTAACGGTGTTTAAATAGTTAATTAATTTAAGTATGGGTATATTTGTTTATTTTCTGAAATCTTCTCATTTAGTCATCTATATGTTTTTAAAGCATAAATTTCATAAAAGTATTATGATTGAAACATCTGGCGAATTGAAAACCTCTGACTCGTTTTTTTTCTGTATTTTTACTTTAAATCAGCATTTAATAATTTATACAGGCAAGATTCGGAATCTGGGTCAAGTTACATTATAGAGACGAGATAAGCCCCACATAGACTATGTAGTTGAAATGTCATACGAGCCAAATTGCTACTGTCTGAAGTTTCCCTCGGTGCTCTGTAATGAACTCACACTAGTAGGCCTTTCATACTATACTTTAGAACGATTTTTTAATGATTTAAAACGTCTATTGGAATATTGAAGAAAACACTGTCTTCAATTGCTTTTCCGCCATAGTGTCCTTTTTGTTTGAAACTGGTAGGCCAGAAATTATCTAAGTTTTTAAGGCAACACAAACAAATATTGAAACATAAATGTTTGCTTACTTTTAGGGTATACTCTATTAATCTTTTTCACCACAAATACACATGCCGTGGGGGGGGGGGGGGGCATACTCTGGCACCTGCGTCGAGGCATGCCCTGTCACATGAGTGGGGTCATGCTATGGCAAATGCGTGGAGGCATGCTCTATCACATGCGTGGAGACAATGCTAGGAGGATGAATTGCAATAATTAAATAAAGCTAATTGTTATAATTTAACCAAGCGATTGTTTGATTATTACACAATCCGGAGGTACGAATTCGAGTATTGAGAGTTAGTACAAATTATCAAAAGGACAATTTCGTACCAATATGTTTTGTCGGCCTCTTTTTCTGCCTGCTCGTGCAATGTGAACCGTTTGCCACCCAGTATCCGCTTCATTCAAAAAGCTTCAAAACTAGATCTGGTCTTCACGTGAAAGAGAATTAGAATAAAAGCTGCCAAAGTACTGTTGAAAATATCATTTCAAACTGATCAATAACAGAATAAGTAGTTGTAAAAGATTTTCTTCTTAATTCGAAGGGTACTATTTATATTTAGGGAACTGGCAACACTAATACAATAGCTAAAATCTGGCAACACCATAAAGATTGACATTTTTTAGCATAAACGTACTCACAACGTGTTGATGTACAAGTTCTATTTGTTTTGTTTACAGTGAGTTAAGAAAATCAATTTGGCCAAAAAATGGAAATTTCAAGAGAAGGTTTTCGTTGGATTATTCTTCACAAATTTTTACCAGGATTATCTCAACGAGAATGTGTCGATGAACTCAGTTCTTTGTATGGCAATAAAGCACCATCACCACAGTATATGGCTGGTATAGTGAATTCAATCGTTGTCGTAGTTTGGTCGCAGACGAGCTCCGTGAAGGTCGTCCAAAATCGGTTGTTGTGCCACAAAACATCGATACAGTGCGTGATCTGATAATGCAAGATCGTCATGTGACATATCGTGAGATAGAGGACACCTTGGGCATTACTTCCACTTCCGTACATTCAATATTGCATGAACATTTAGCTGTAAAAAAGATTTGTTTGAGTCAGATCACAAATAATTTGACAATCGCTCAAAAAAGGCTCGCGTCAATTGGTGTAAGGAAATGATTAAAAAGTTCGACCGCGGTGCTTCAAAAGACGTGTATAAAATCGTGACAGGTGACGAATCATGGATATACGAGTATGTGCCGGAAACAAAACAACAATCGACCTCGTGGGTATTCCAAGCCGAGCTAAATCCAACAAAAGTTGTTCGTGGAAGAAGCACAGCGAAGTAAATGGTCGACTGTTTCTTCGGCCGAATGGGTCTTGTGGCCACTGCTCCGCTTGTCAATTCTGAGTGGTACACGACCTTTTCTTTGCCGGAAGTCTTCGGAGAAATTCGGAAAATCAACCGCCAAAGAAGAATCATTTTGCATCATGACAATGCAAGCTCTCATTCATCTCTTCAAACAGATGAATTTTTGAGCAGTCAAAACATCGAATTGATGACTCATCCTCCGTACAGTCCTGATTTGGCACCCAATGACTTCTTCTTGTTCCTGAATATCAAAGGTAAACTGCGTGGTCAACGATTTACGAGCCCCGAAGAAGCAGTTGAAGCGTTCAAAAACCATGTTTTGGGGGTGTCTCAAAATGAATGGAAAAACTGTTAAGAATGCAAACTGTTTGAATGAATGCAAAAGTGTATTGATCATCAAGGAGAATATTTTGAAAAACAATGAAGCCATTTTCATTTAAAAATGTTTGTTATTATTTGCTGTTCCCGAAATATAAATAGTACCCCTTGTAATAGCAAAAACCTTGCATGTAGATCTGCTTTGAGAACATATTGTCCAGTCGTTCCTTACTCCGAATCACTCACAACTCTGTTCTTAAAACGGTGAGTTAGTATTGTTTTCTCAGTTAATAAATGTCCGATTTTTTATACCGCTAAAATAGATTAAGTTATTAAAACAAAAAATTATGTTGTGTAAGAAAGTTAGGGAAGCTTATGTTTGATCTAGAGAAGATATCTGTTGATTTTGTGTCGATTTTTAAAATTTCATAACTACAATTAAAGTTATAACAAAAATTTATTATGGCGAAAATTAGTTTATTGCCAATAGTTCGATGACTGGATTGTGTCCAATAAGAGAAAGACTTTTATTCAATAATTAGCTATTTGTATTTTCACAGAATGGAGAAAGTGAAGTTGACAAAATTGAGCTCATTATAAGAGGTTTGCAGGTTTATCGTTTACTTATATATCGTTGCAAACTTCAAGTCACAACGGAACTTCTGTACAAAGTCTATTTGTAGTCAAACTCTGTTTCACATATAGTTCCGGAATGTACGAGAAGATTATCCTTGACGAGATAGCATATATAGATAGTACAGACAGATAGTATACATAGAGATAGATATATAGATATCATATACGACGGCGGATTGATATTGAAGCTACCTAAGTAGGAAAAAAACATTTTTTTTCCAAAAACCATTTATTTCTCAACATAGTCTCCTTTTACTTCGACACACTTAGTAAGACGATATTCCAACTTTTTTATACCATCTGAATAATACGATTTCGGGAACCCCTCAAAATACGCGTTAGTTTCGGTAATCACTTCTTCGTTTGAGATGAATCTTTTTCCTGCGAGCCATTTTTTCAAGTTTGGAAACAGGAAAAAGTCACTAGGAGCTAAATCTGGACTATAAGGTCGATGATTAACCAATTCGAAGTGTATTTTATCGTAATTTTAGCATCGTATCTAATGCTGTGTGAACCGGTGCGTTGTCTTGAAGAAAGAGCATTTTTTTCTTCTTTAAATGTGGTCGTTTTTCCTTGATTGCACCAATCAATTGATTCAATAATTCACGATAATACTTTCCTGTGATTGTGGATCGTGTTTCTAGATAATCGATGAGCAATATTCCGTGTGCATCCCAAAATACAGTGGCCATAACCTTGCCAGCCGATTTCACTGCCTTCGCCTTCTTCGGGGCACTTCCACCAGCTTCCACCCATTGTTTCGATTGATTTTTGGTTTCAGGTGTGTAATGGTGGATCCACGTTTCATCAACAGTTATTAATCGACGCCAAAAATCAACAGGATTACGCTTTATCAGGTCCAAACGCCGCTGTGAAGTGGTCTGTCGTACTCGTTTTTGTTCGACACTGAGCAAACGCGGCACCCATCTTGACGATAGCTTTTTCATATGCAAATGTTCATGCAAAATGTTGAACACACGTTCATTTGATATGTTTACCATTTCAACAATCTCACGCAACTTGACTCGGCGATCATTCATAACGATATCGAGGATTTTCTTGATATTTTCTTCAGTAACCACCTCTTTTGGCCTTCCTGTTGATGGTATTGTTGCAGTGCTTGTTCGGCCGCGTTTAAATTCAGCAATCCAATATTTTACCATGTAATCTGACGGAGCAGACTCACCGAAATGTTTATCGAGCTTTTCTTTTGTCTCTTTCGCCGTTTTCCCTTTCAAATAATAGTGTTTAATCACTGCACGAAATTCGCTTTTTTCCATTTTTCAAGAAACACAAAAGTTGCTTACTTCAAACGACTACAACAAATAAACTAATCGATGAATTTGGGTGAAATTTTAACAGCTGACGTTTGACAGGTCGCAATTTCTAAAAGAAACAAAGTTTTTGTGTTTGTGCTGCCATCTAGCGCTAGGTAGCTTCAATATCAATCCGTCCTCATATGTCTCATATCATGGGAGAAAGAGAGAACATCACCAATTATCGCATAAATTTTAAGTAACTTGCTGTGCTGTATTCCTTGTCACTTTAGTTTACTACATACTTAAACGATCTTACTCGTTTCCTAGATGATTGTTATTATTACAATTATAATAAATGTTATTATTATTATTGTTAGTTGGTTGGTTGGTTCGTTGGCTGATACGCATCTACTATATACGCAACACAATTAGCACTGTAGCACCGTTTTGTTACCGATTCCTCGCCGAGTACCGGACATATGGTAGATGCTAGTCCCACCCCCTAGATTTTAGGTAACATAGCAAGTCCTTCGGACTGACCTCAGAGGAGTCCGATAAGTTGTCGACTTTTATTGCAATTATGATTATTATATTATACCTAACAACATAATTAAAGTTATATGGAAAGGTTTGGGGAAATGAGTACAGCGACTAAGACTTACGAAGGGAATAGGAAAAAATATAGAAGGAACTTATTGAAAACATGCGTTGGGAACGAATTCGTTACCACATACTTGTCCAGTGTGCTTACTTTACCTTATTTTATTTTTTTATACATTCGTATGCATAATCACACCTTAAAGTGGACTATGTTTCTCAAAGCGCTTGTTTATAGTATTATCGATTTCGACACAGAAATTCCAAGCAATTGCCTATATACATTTACATAGTAGGAGTATAGCATAGCGCAGAAGTAGAACGAAACATTACTTTAAAGCACTTCTTACTTAGCAATATTACTAATGTCGGTGTTTACTTTCACATCACAATATCCAGGTAATCCAAAATTAATCAGTAAATCATTTTCTCCAGGAGTCCGTAGATATTTAAGTGAGTTAAGGACAATACTAAACATTCATATCTGGTGATCCTTTCACTTCTCTTAATTACTATACAATTTGTTTAAGCTTCAAGCCTGCTGGCGCTGTCAGTTCTCTCCCTGTAATATTACATGCCTTCCAACAACTCGTCTGCAGAACTGAAAAATCTTGTCAGCTAATTTATTATAAGGCTCTCGCAGTAGCCGATAGTATACTGTCTTTAATTTTATGCTCGCTAGAACCAAGCTTAGTGCTCATATTCCCAGCACAAGAGTACGAAAAGTCAAAAATATGTGGCAACAACGAAATTATATGACAAACAACGCAACGAACCGAAATTTTATCTCTGCGATAATTTATTATTTCTAGACACACAGTTCGACGAGTGCGGGCTCTATTACGAAATCCTATCAGATCGACCCAGTAAACTAGTTACCAGCTGGCGGACCAGGCAATAAGGGCCAACGCTAACCACCAGCGCTGATTATTGGTTTGTTAACTTGTCTGCACGAAATGACATTTTACAACTAAATTCGAACGGCACGTAGGTAAGTAGACCTCGAAGAAAAGATTTCCCAAGACAGAAGATGCCAAATCGCACAACGCCAGCGAGCCAGCGACGAGAACCAACGGAATCCAACCAGACAACCCGACAGACGGAAGCCGGCCCAGCTCGAATGGCGGCAGAGCGGCAGCCCTATTTAGGTAAATGTTATCGCAGCGAGTAGGAATCATTCCATAAATAAATCACATCAAATTGGTGAGCAAATAAATTCGCAACACTGCTATGGGCGCACATAAATACGGTGTGTAGAATCACAAAATCAGAGACTCATTAGCAAATGAGCATAACCACTGTTGACTCCACGACGCAGACAATAATCCCAGTCGGTCCCAGTCCGATCCAGTCCAAAAGCCAACCAAATACGTGGCCGGGCACACGAACTCGATGCGAGAAAATATCGACAAAGTCATAAATTAAATATTTGCAAACATTTTTGCCGGCAAATATGAGCGAGCACCTTTTTCTTATGCCTTTGAGGTATGACTAAGCCATGGAATCGGAGGGGGCAATGGCCAAGAGAGGAAGTGGAGGATGATCACAACAACAACAACAGCAACAAGAACTGGCCAACTTAGCACTAAACGATCAATCGTCGCGATCACTTTGCGCTTCGTTACCGCTTTGGTTTTAGTTGTTTTTAGTGTTGCTGGTGGTGTTGCTGTTATGGCCGTTGTTTGTTGTTGGTGCTGTGGCTGCTGTTGTTGTTGTTGGCAGTTTGGTTGGTGTTAAGTCGAAGCTTGAATTACACTCACTCTCGGTTAATTCTGTGCCTCTCCATAAACGATGATTACACGATGTCGGCGATTAATTTTCAGGCATCAGGCGTGTGGCTGGCTGACTGGTTGGCCGAGTGGTCCGCTTGCGACCGGCATGGCCGCAGTTGCAGCTTGTATGTTCGTAGACCGGCAGCGTATGGTAAACGCTGTGCGAATCAATTTTGACTAATTGCGTTTTGATCTGCAGTTACCACCGAAAATTTTAACTTTTACTCTTCAGCAAGTTGAGTAGGTACAATAAATTGGGGTGCTGTATTGAAAAATTCGCTCTTCTTGATATTGGAAGCGTGAACGAAATAGTAACGGCGGTTCTAGCAACGGAGAGTGTAGCAAGAATCAGCAAGTTGTTTAGTCGCATAAGGTGTCAGGAAGGTATCTAGGATGATCTGGCGGCTTTGCGAATGTGAACTAATATAAAATTTGTGGAATACACGAGAGATTGGTCCTAATTTGGAATATTCTGACATATTTATAATTTGAATATTTTGACTAATCTTATTTTAATAATATCCTTGAACAATGTAAATAATATAATTATTTAAGAAATGCTTAATACTTTTAATTCTGTAGATATCCGTTCTCCTGTGCCTTAATTTCTCGAGGATCCCCTGAAAACCACTCCAATTAACAGCTTATTTTAGCTATGTTCGAAGTCTTATATGAAATGAGTTGAATTTGATAACTACTGCAGCTACTTTTAAGACATTGATACTAGTTAGTATATCCTCCTAACTTAGTCCGTTCATTAAAGATGTTAGAAAAGCATTATTCCTTGGTTGCATTAGTCTACGTAGCTAACTTTGACAATCAATATGCACCGCATCCTTCCGGCATGTCCGGGAGCTATAATCCTGTCACCTTCAAATTATTTTCCATTTAGACAAATAGTGCTTATTTTGGGTAGTAAGTTCATCGACATTTTTGGTGCATTGCATCGAGTCTGATGTACGAATTTGAACTTATTTCAAACGTTAGTTAGTAGACAAAGGCCATTAAGATATATCTTAATGACCCTCTTTCAAACGATCCAATCAAAATGAACAGCTCTGATTAGTAGACTAATATATTACTTTACAGTGCTAAAGGATGATATTTAGAGATATCTTTCAGAAATCCAAATAAAGCTAATCGAATCGTATCATTTTCTTTCCCGATTTAGTTCATTCTTGACTATGGAGATACAATGTGAATCTGTGACATTTGAGTATAGACTAATCTGCGATTATCAGCAAATGTTGAAATGATTTCAGACGAAAAGCTATATATGCTGACATGCACAAATTGCATACGTCAAAAGATCAACAGAGATAATACTGCATATAAAATTGCTGCATGAAGAGAAAAATATTTTTGGAAGAAGCATTTCGAGCCCATGTACTGAGAAGGATTCGACCCCCAGTCTGAGCATGCGTATCACTGAGCAAAGAATGTTGAAAGTTTATATACTGAAGATGACAATATACCATAGAGATTAAAATCCTGGAGCAACCGCTTCCATCTTGTTTCTATACCAGAATTAATAACACAACATAAATGCCCCAAGAATCTTTCTTAGCACGCACAGCTTCGATTTGAGTGCTTTGGTTTAGAAACGGAAATAGATAAATACGAAATATTCCTATATAGCTAGATTTCTAGCAATGGTCTGTAATGCTCACCGCAATTTTGTGCTGAACCATATTAGTGCAATATTAGCGTGTAAAAACTACTCCAAATTTCCGCATTGTGGTGGCGATTTCCTGGCTCAAGTTCGTAGAAACAACGAAAGCAATGATATCAGATGCAAAGTCGTTTCACTTATACCAACTCACACCACCGCACCATAATTATGAAGTTTGTGAAGACGCGTACTTATTTACCGCTCATTTATCTCCCACTAAAGAGCCACATTCGCGAGGCGTGGTGGCTAATTAAGCACAAAAATTAATGTCAACTTACTTCCCAGCAACGGGGTGTACTATCAGGATACTATGAGCACAAATGGTACTCATTGGAAGCAACCAAACACGCACTCCCACCAGCACCCACACCTATTCCGACGCACATACACACACTAGCACACAGAGACAACAAAACCAACAACAACCGGGAATTTCAAATATCAAACATTAAAGTTCGCATGCGGGTGGGTGGGCACAGGCACATCCGCTCTTGTTACTTATACATCTTGTGCAATTCCTTGGCTAAAAGTTTTAATTAAAGGCTTAGAAGCGCGTTAGGCTTTTCTTCAGCTGCAAAACAAAATGGCCGCTCTAATACCCATGCTAATAGCATTTCCAAACTACAAACAAAGCGCGGCATAAATAATTCTTAGAGGAACTCTTGTTTAATACACAATCCTCCCCTCCTCCTCCAGTGCTCGCAAACTCACGCGAGTTTCATTTAAATGTGAAGGCCTGCGAATTTTAGCTCCACTCCACTCCCGCTGTAGTGGGCATTTAATCTCCTAAATGGATGCTGCCATTTTTAAGGCACCATTGTGCAATTTCGAATTTGACTGATTTGCTGAGATTTTTCATGCGCTGCCTCGACATTCGGTTGAAGGCAGCAATTGGGTTTCTCTATGGGAGTGCAAATGCGTGTGGAGCCCGCTTGCTTCCGCACAATCGTTAGTAAAATTAATTTCTTGGCACGCGGGTAGAAGCAGTCAATGCTGCCCACCTGTTCTCTGCTGTTATTGTACTTGACTGATGCAAAAGACGCATCGATGAATTTCGGTGGCAGCTGCCGCTAAAATCTAATTAAATGATTAAAGTGTTTTTGCTACTCACGCACTGCGGATTGAGCTAATCAAGTAATTATTCTTATAAAGTCAGCAGCGTTTTGCCCATACGCAGCAGCAGCGCATAAATCACTGTGGCGTAAGGGTAGTCATCAAGATAAAAGTTTGCAAGGAGTTTTCGTGAGACTCCCGTGTTGAAGGAATTCTAATTTAAATTCAATTAACAATTTGCTACCTACAATTCGAAGAGCCACTTCAAAACAATCTTCTTCATTATGGAAAATAGGATTTAATAAGTATAAGTTTCATATATAACCGATATTTAAGTGATTGATATGTAGGAGAAGCTCCTCTGCTCAATCCAATCATTTGGGGATATTAACTCTACGTTATTCAGTTTTTATTATAACTATAAACGATCAATGACAAATTTGTATACGCCATTTGGGATTATAATAAAATCATTAAAGCAATCAATCTACCGATTTTTTTCCTAGTTAATTACATACACAATTATTATACTCCGTAGGAACTACCAAGGACTGTAAATTCCCTTTTAGAATTCTGATGCACATTTTAAAATAATTCCAAAGTCAAATTTCTGTGGAGACGTCCAATCACTGTCATTTATACAGAAATGTCTTCTTAGGTAATTAGTTAAAATTGTTCACCGTATTTACTAAACACTCCACAAGCTTTCTTCCCTTCTAAGAATTCTTACTAAACACTTACCAACAAATTATTATTGGAGTCCACTAAGAATCCTGATTGAGGTAGATAGGTAGGTAGGTAAGGCGGCCACCCGAATGGCGTACTTAGGCCAACATTGACCCTTTGTGATACCGCATGAGACATCAGGTCCCATCCCTTTCAAAGGTCCAGCCATTTGGAACTTTTAATGAAGCAGAGATAGCTCCCAAGGAGTCCAGAAAGTAGTCACCTAGGAAGGTGCGCCTCCTTCTGGACAGCGCTGGACACGTGCACAACAGGTGAGCAATGGACTCTTCTGATTGAGGTAAGTTACCGAACAGTGGGTGTATGAAGTCGATCTACTATTTCAAACGCTCAGCCTTCAAGAATATGTTGTTCGATAGTAGAAGACAAATTATCAATCACTTTTTGTGAAGCGGTACACGTTCCTTTTACAAAAACCCCCTTCTACACATTCTTTGTTGTATCTGCATTATAAACTGCTGCTAGGATATTTATATAAAATATTTATATATTTATTTATATTAAAATTTAAATGGTTCTTTGGAGGACGCCATCTTTCACAATGAATGAACACTTCAATCGAGAGCCTACATAACTATACACCCTTCTTCAATAGAGATATGCCATCCTCACCAGAATTTCACTCTGAAGATCATCCTTACGTCATTTCACTTAACTGGATCACGAAGAACTCCATTTTCTGCAAGCATTCTGAATTGAAACATGTCCAGCTCTTTGAGAAGTGTTAAGTAACGTAGACACTCAGAAGCGAGAGCTTTAATCTCCGTTCGAATTTGAAAGACTGAGTTTTACATTTATTTTGTCAATCTGGGTTGTATTTCAACTCCTTTGTTGCCGATCGATTTGTTAATAGAACTGCCTTTCTTATTTTTGTAATGGTTTTATTTTTTGTCTCGTAGCCGAAATCCGCTCGTCGGCTCCAACTGTCTAAATGTTACTACTATAAGAAGAAAACTTAACGAAGTCGCTATATTTAACGATCTGTGATTGAGTCGACAGTCATGCGACTTTGTGACTTGAAATTGGGGTATTTTTATTTGTTTGCTTGTGCTAAGAAAAAACTTTTTCATTTAAATAAAAATAACAATGTTAACAGAACTGTTGTTCCCGGTGCTTTTCCATAAATCATGGACTTAACGACTTTGGTAACACAAGTAACTCTAGTGGCTAATCTTATGAGACTTTGTCAATATTTGCCGAAAATGTGCATTGATGTCAATCATCAATCATCTTAACATACTAGATTCCATGGAGGTTAAGGCGGTAGCATATGCGGACGATGTGATGATAGCTGTATCAGGCATGTTTCCCAGCGTACTAAGTGATATTATGCAAAAGGGGCTGGACAAACTGAATTCCTGGGTCACAGTATGTGGACTAGGTGTGAATCCGGACAGAATTAATACTCTTCATTAACAAGACGAAAATTCAGATCTATAAGCTTCCGACTCTTAATGGACGACAGCTATAACTTGCAGAGAAGGCCAAATACTTATCTGTAATACTGGATCCCAAGCTAAATTGGAGAGCCAATATAGACTCACGGGTCCGGAAGGCCTATGTAGCCTTCTACTCATTCAAAAGAATGTTCGGGAAAAAATGGCGAGTACGTCCCCATATCACTCATTAGATCTACGAAGCAATCGTGCGTCCAATACTCACTTACAGAGCAATAATTTGGTGACCGGCGCTAGATAAAGACTAGACTAGAGACCCAGTAGAGTCAAAATAGCAGCTGACGCCGGGGTTGCGGGGTGCCTGCGAACATGTCCTTTGGAGGCACTCCATATAATGCTACATCTTCTTCTCATTGATCTTTACATTAAAAATTTAGCCTTCAAAAGTGCACTAAGGTTAAAGGCGACATGTTGCTGGTTTGAGCGACCGTATGGGCATGGTAGGGTGCTAAACGCAATGCCGAAGGAACTAACACAAACAACAACAGACTACATAGTACCACAACTAGACTTTAAAAAGGACTTCACTGTTAGATTTCCTTCCAGAGAAGAGTGGTCAATGCGAAAATTTGAAACGGAATACGATATACCCATTTATACAGACGGGTTCAAAATGGATCTTGAGGTAGGCGTTGGGGTATTTTCAACACACACTAACATCAACTACTGCACATGCCTACCTGATGAGGCTACAGATTTTCAGGCGGAAGTACTCGCAATCAGAGAGGCGTGTCGGCAAATTACCCAATAGATTAGGGAAGGACATACAAACAAAGTTGCCATTTTGTGGACAGCCAGGCTGCTATAAAGGCCATACAATCAAACACCATCAACGCCATTTTAGTCAGACAGTGTGGGACTGAACTGAAGGCGCTAAGCCTCCATGCTGATATCACCATAATCTGAATTTCAGGCCTTATAAATACCGATTGAAATGAGAAGTCTGCTGAATTTGCCCACTCTCTACCTAACCTATGCGGAACTAGTATCTGTTTCTCTGAGTGCGATCACGAGGGGCATATACCTGCACTGCTTCTCCTTGGCGGGTAGAAAATGGAGGGCACTTACAACATGCAATACATCCCGGGCGACCTGGCCAGTCTACAATATAGCTAGGTCAAGGGTACTTATAAACAGGGAGCGTAGTGACACCAGCCGACTAATGGCGGTTTTTACAGGTCACTGGCTGCGGAGAAAACGCATAGTCCGTTCAATACCTATGTACTACTTGTAGAAGTTGTAAAGACTCGTACGAGAGGGAAACAATAGCTCACTTTCTTTGCAAACGCCCAGCTCTGGCGGCCGCAAGCAATAGAGCCCTGGGAAACTATTTTCTAGCGCGACTATCCGACCTTTCGGCTGTAAAACGAAGGATCTTCTAAAATACCTAAATTCCACAAAGTGGATCTAGATAATAACCCATCTTTTACCAGCGTTTAAAAGGGGTAGTGGTTATAAAACGGGGCTAAGGCGCTAATTGTGATTCATGCAACTAACCAACCACCATGTTATACAAACGCAGTGGGCTAACTAACACAAAACTGACACGTTATGATCAATCTTGACATTTTTTATATGAATTATAGAAAAATATCATGGATTTTTCAACGAAGCATGAATAGAATGAAGAAGCTATGTGTAATATGTCACGGTCTTGCTAGATGCTCACATATTGTAGTCCAAATCAATCCATTCCGAGTCAAGTAGAAGGAAGTCTTCTAATATTTTCTTATCTTATCTTCTTCTTGTCTGTTATTATTCTAATATTGGAATATAGGTTACATGATTGCCCAATAAAAGTGGGGAAGCAAATATCTTCATCATCAGCATATTATGTACCTCCATGTAGATGTAATTGGCATTTGGACCTATAATTGAGAATTTTCAGGACCTCCAACTAGCGAATTGTGTGTTAGAAAAACCGGGCAATCCCAAATTAACTTCACTTTACAGTTTTCTCCATTTGAACCTTTTGGGTACAAACTTAAGACAATTCCCTATATAATGTCAAATGTTGATTACCCTCTGTACCGGTGTGTCAAACTGAAATGGTGGCCATGCCTGTCACTGCTCCATCTGTGCGTCGCAAACATTTCTATAAAATAGTTAATTTATTTGTTTCTTTCTTGAATACAAAATTTGTATATCAATATTCAATAAACCCCTAAAAGTATGCAACTCTTTTTGCATAAATTTCCAAAAGACCTTTATTGGAAATACATTTCAAGTCTTCAGTATTCGAATTTGTTGACAAGCGGACAATGTATGCCACGATAATAGTTATAAATTTTTATTTTTATTTATTTTTTTTTTTATTAACGAATCTTATACCATATACAGAAACGTTTTATAATTGCACCTAGTAAATACTGATAATACTAACTAGCAATTTTGTTCGAATAAATTAAACAAATTAAAAGAAAAGCGTTAAGTATTTTATGTACATGCTAACATATAACATATAAATAAAATAGCGGCTACTCGAGTTCCATTACGTCTGACACTGTTTTCCGTTTTAACCGCCTACGCTGCGAAGTCATCAGAAGTAAACTGGATGCTGCAACGTTGACATGCGATTTCAGTCGCTGTTTGTGAGAAATGGCAAATTTTTTTGTCACATCAGTGACAGTTGGCATGCCAAGATCACGATGTAGATCGCTATTTCTAACATAGTATGGTGCATTAACAATACATCGCAGCACTTTATTTTGAAAACGTTGGATAGTGGCAATGTATATTTCACTAGCACATCCCCAAAAGTGGATGCCATAGGTCCAACTCCAGGTCGGCTTCAGTATTTGTTTATACACCATTAGTTTGTTGTGAATTGACAGGGTAGAGTGTCTGCCAATTATTATTAATTCCATCACATTTGACACAATAAAACTATACTTATGCTAACAAAGTTAACTAAAAGACATAATTATAAAAGAGTCAAATATCGCTCCTAGTCGGAGCATAGGGCGGTCACAAAAGCTCTCCAACGGTTTCTATCAGCAGCCAGGTGTCTTATTTCGTTCCAGGTGGCTCTGTGGTGACTTTCTGCGTGGATAGTGCATACCCATGTTTGTCGTGGGCGTCCTGCTTTCCGACTACCATGTGGGTTCCATTGAAAGGCCATCTTTGCAATGTTGGTGTCTTCTCTACGCAGAATGTGCCCTATCCAGCTCCACTTGCGTCTTTTAACTTCTGTGTCAATAGGCTCGCTATTGGTGAGGCGCCACAGGTCTTCGTTCATGATCGTTGTCGGCCAGAAAATACGGCAGATTCTTCGTAGACATTTGTTGACAAAAGTTTGAAGTTGTCGAGTGATTTGTTCTGAGACCAACCATGTTTCAGACCCATACAACAGAACAGGTTTTATGCTGGTGTTAAATATTCGTATTTTTGTGCGCAGCGATATCACACGAGAACGCCAAATTCGATCTAAATTCCGGAATGCAGACCGTGCTTTGTTTATGCGTGCTGCCACATCAGATGTTGCACCCCCACATTTTGTTATGTAGCTACCAAGGTAGCAGAAGCTGTCAACGTCCTCAATGTTGATGGTGGAGTTATCATTTGTCAGTACAGTAAGTGGAGATGTATTTGCAGTTTGCAGTCGCAAAAGTTTAGTTTTGGAGAAGTTGACTTTGAGGCCAGCTGCATGAGCGTTTACGGGTAGTTGGCGTATTCTTGACGAGGCGCCTGCTAACGTGTGCGTCATGAAACAGATGTCATCAGCGTAGTCCAAATCGCTGAGCTTTTGGTTTAATCTCCACTGCAACCCCTCCTCCGTCTCCGCATTAGTACGCCTAAGGACATCATCCAAGACCACTATAAACAACAGTGGTGACAGACCCAAGTATTTGGCTTCATTGACATGTGGGATTATTAACTCATCCATGAAAATCGGTTTGTAAGGTATATTTTTCAGTGAAAAAACTATATGCGCTGATTTGGTTTTGTTTAACTCAATGCGCCATTTCTTAGCCCATGAAGCAATACAATTAACAGCCTCTTGTAGCTTAGCCGTCGCGTCTTCGATAGTGTTACCTGTAGCCAGAACACCAGTATCGTCCGCAAATGTTGCGGTTACTTGCTGATTTGCTGTTGGTAGGTCGAATGTCTACAGAAGGTACAGCAGAGGCCCCAGGATGCTCCCTTGCGGTACACCAGCACTAATTTTTTTCAAAGAAGAATGGGCGTTTTCGTACTTAACACTAAAGTACCTGTCATCAAGGTATGATGAAAGCACCTCGCAATATTGCATTGGCAACAATGTCCGCAGCTTTTGTAGTGATGAATAATTCATTTGATAACTATTATCGTGGCATACGTGGAAAATAATTTGGCAGATTTATTTTGGACACGCCACTGTCCTCATAAGAGTTATTTCAATGATATATATACGATTATTTTAAAAGAGGATGCATTTCAATCTAAGCGAATTAAAAGAATGATTTCCAGTTTTGAAAATTTCAAGAAATATATTTATAAATAAAATACAAATGTTATTTAAATACCTAAGTCATGTTTATAATCAGTTTTTAAATAAGAAAAACAAATTTAAATTGTTTAAAATATGTTCCTAATTAAGTTCTTCAACATAATTCTGAAGTAGTGTTGGATGAAGATGTAATGAGTAAGATGCGTTCATGAATTGTTTTCAATGTTGATATATTTGCGCAAAAATTTGTCACTAAAAAAGATTCAAGAATTGCTGCTTTAGGAGTTCTCATGATTGTCCACCAGTTTAATCATGCCGGAAAAAATTTAAATATTTCAATTTTATGACTTTTTAAATTTGAGTCCTATTCCAAATATTCAAAAAACTTTTCTTCAGAAAATTAATAAATCATTTTCTAAAACGTTATTTCTATTGTAATTTATAATCTATTTATTTGTGAACAATTAAAGTAACCGCTGTCAGTGCGGCAGAAAGTTTCAGCAAATCGCTCAAGGCAACTCCAACCACAGAGCAAAACAGTTTTCCGACGGCACAACTATCCAGCTGGCATAGTGTGTCTGCTAATTCAGGGCAGGCAAACTCTTGTCTTTAAACGTATCGAATCAAGTCTGTGCCTTGATAAGAATACTCATTAAAAGTGCACCTCTATTTGCTCTTCTCGCTGTATACGCAAGGAAAATGAATTGAAGGCAATTGCTACCATTTTAAAGAGTCCTTTAAAGTGAAGTGCAGTGTAATGCAGTGACTGCTTGTATTGATGCACTTTTTGTTCACTTCTTCTGAAAATGTATGTGCGTGTGTTTATACATATTTTTTTCCGCCAGACTAAAAATATTTCCCCCACAATTAATCAATAATTGCACAACTAAATTTAAAAGTGTTATCTGCAGCCACATCGGATTTTAACCCTTTTATGGCTGTGGTAAAAAAGCAAATAAAAACAAAAAACAAAGCGAAGAAACCGCTGAGTTCTGCGGCACAAAGAGAAGTCAAAATATAGCCCCTCTTTCGCACACCCACACAAAATAAGCCTCCACAGACACATACATTCAGAAGAATGTAACCAGCCACACTGCCAACAAACTCACTCAAAAGTATTAAAAAAATAAACAACTAGTTCTGTGAGTGGAACACGCTCTCCTGCGCTCTTCCACTTTTACACTCCAGTATTCACTCGGCCCGTAACTGTGCATTGGGGAGCCTTCACAGTGGCTTCCAATACGGGTACCTTTACCTTTAAAGCTCTGCGGCGATTCATTCTGCACATTTCAGCTCAGACATAGCGACGTCAGTGGCGTTCATCGCATTCATTTGCGGCGACTGGAAATCTTTCCGAACGTTGTTGCTTCTCCCCACCACTAGCAAACCATCCCTTCTCATGCTGCGAGGAAAGCAGCACGTTTTTCTCCTCTGTATATAGTTATATTCTCGCAACCTCCTTCCTGTTTGGCTCCTTCGTGTGCTGTTCTTTTTTTATATACATTCACATCCATTTGTATGGTTTTTGTACATTTCCGTTTTTATTTTCTTAGCTTTCTTTTGCGTTTTCATACTTTTTTCCATCCAGCATCCTGTGTGAACTTTGGAGTTTTAAAATTTCTATAATTAAACGAGCATGGTGGGGCAGATTGCGCGTAGGTGAGTGGCATCTATTTTCAAGAATGAAAATGTTGTAATTAACATTATTTTTATTTCGGTCTTGTGTGAGAGTTCTTCAGAGTAGACATTTTCTTGTACATATTTCATTTCTGGCAGTTCTAGGGAAGCTCATGCCTACCTCATCAAAATTTTTAAAGTTTATGCCCGTCTAGTTGCTGGTCTGCATGCCTATATATACTCGTTTATATATACTAGTATAGCTCATGGAAACTTTGGTGGTCTTCTTATATAGGGTGAGCATTGGGATCTTGAAAATGTTTTAGAAAAGTGCATGTAAGTGAATTTAAAAATAATATGGAATATGTGAGTATTACACAAGGGTAGTGCAAGTGGATGAGTATTTCACCTCAATGCTTAGCATTATGGTGTAAGCAATTTCTTGAACTCCTGTGGTTACTGCAACAATGTAAAAGTAATAAGTCCAATGCTACTAACTTGAAGAGATACTACTAACTTGAAGAGATAAACTTTGCTAATAATCCGGTTCATGCAATTTGGTTGAATCAATGTTGGAAGACCAGAAATCGAGTTCAAAATTGTAGTTCTATTGTTTTGTTTGGTTATTTTTTTTCAGTTGGCTTCATTGAGTCTTACAATATGAAAGTCAAGTCAACAGTTCTTTCATTTTCTTCAAAATTTGGTCTTCTAGTATCAAAATGCTATCTGATTTATATTATGTTTTTATTTGACCTTAAAATATATAGAAATTCCGTAACCAACATCGTTTAAAATTTAAAACGACTTCTTTGGTCATATTCTTAAAAAAATGTTTACAATTATTTTATTATTAATATTATTGGAATTTGCATTTTAATTAATTATGCTTTCAAGGTTTTAAGGAAATGAGTTCCAGCAATTAAGACTTTCAAGTTGAAGAGAACAAGATTTAGAAGATATCATTTCGAGACCATGCCTTGGCAGTATTACAAATGGTAGGGTAATGACTTACAATTACTTTTTTCTATGGTAATCTATTACAGAGGACTCAATATTGGGTACTTAAGATTATTATTATTATTATTATTATTATTATTATTATTATTATTATTATTATTATTATATTATTCCTTACACCATTATTAATTATGAGTGCAAGGTGTTGTGGGAATGAGTACTAACTACAGAGGCTTTCGACTCGAAGAGCAAACGATTTTATAGAAGGATGCATTTTGGAGACCAAGTCCGTGGCAGGATTTGAACCTACTACCCTCGGGGTGTGATACCTAAGATATAATTGTGCATTCTAAGTGGATGAGACAAAACTCCGTTCGAAACCTGTTTTGATTGTACAATAATTCTCTAACAATATGTACAAGTCCTTCCTTTAGTAAAGTTATTCAATTTATAACCTATTTGTATGATCAGTAGATATAGTAGAAATCCCGAAATCAATCATTATTTTAATTCCCTTATACGAGTATATAAGGGGTTTGCACACAACGGACCCAACTGGTGGTGTAAGTGGCATCACTGTTTTCTAGGTGATCCGGCTGCCTAACCTACCTATATATAAATGATATTATAAAGATTTGATACACGCAATATAATATGGGGTGTTTTTTTAGTTGTGTGTGGTTTTCAAGCAGAAATAAAACGGATATAATTTAATGTTATGGCCAAGAATTTAGCTTCATTATAAAGATAAGGGTTTGCCATTATGTTTTAAAAATGATTTCTGGCTGCCTCGAATAAATTCCAACCGAGAGGCCCATTTTCGACCACTTTTTGCAGCAATTGGGGCCGTATGTCAGCAATAACGCGCCGAATATTCTCTTTCAAGGCGTCAATCGTCTCGGGCTTATCTGCGTAGACAAGCAACTTCACATCACCCCACAAAAAATAGTCCAGCGGTGTTAAATCGCACGATATTGGAGGCTACACCGCAGGCCCACGACGCGAGATAATGCGCTCACAAAAAATTTCCTTCAATAAATTGATTGTTGCGTTGGCTGTATGGCATGTAGCTCCGTCTTGTTGGCACCAAAGGTCGTACACATCAACATCGTCCATTTGAGGCACGAAAAAGTCATTAATCATGGCTCTATAGCGTTCCCCATTGACTGTAACAGTATGGCCGGCTTCATTTTTGAAGAAATATGGACCAATGATTCCCTCTGCCCATAGAGCACACCAAACAGTGACTTTTGAGGATGTAACGGCGTCTCAACAATGGCTTGTGGATTATCGTAACTCCAAATGCGACAATTTTGCTTATCAACATACCCATTCAACCAAAAGTGAGCTTCATCGCTGAACAAAATTTTCTTGTGAAAATCATCACCATTCACCGAACGTGCGACGCGCTTGATGGTTGTTCGGCTTCAATTCTGTGAAATGGCAAACCAAACTAAGCATAAATCAAGTGACAGCTGTCGAAAAGACCAACTGCAAAAAAAGTATTGCCAGATTGAAAAGTACACGTCTAAAAAATCACCCTATACCTTTGTAGGGAGCCAGTTTAGCATTTATAAAATAAAATTATACAACACAATATTGTATTAAAATATATTCCCCTGGTAATAGGTACGAATAGTGGTAAATATTCGACCTGTATAAACTTATTTCACAATGCCTACTCAACTTTTAAGTAATGACGCATTGTCATAATCAACTTAAAATATGTTTTAAGTAAGTTTAACAGTTCACATGAACTTTTGGAACATAAATCTTGCTTCAATTTAAAATGTTGTATTCTCTTGAGAAACACTCACTGAGAAACAATGACTTTTTCAGTAGTTGGTTTGTTACTGAGGAATTATTGAGATTGGATAACGGTGGGACCCCAAAGGCATGTGCTATGTATGACAAGGTGTTAAAATAACTATGTAAATATGCTAATATTCAGATTTGGACTGTGATTATAAACTTTGTATCCAACATAATACGGCCTCCTGGTACCTAGTTTATAAGTTAGTCCAGCCTGAGCCCCATAAGAGGCAGGAAGGGAAGGAAAGTTCTTTTTGTGAATCATGAACAGATGGAAAAGAAGAGATGAAAAATAGAAATATAGAAGAATTTCGCGGATATGCGAATAACAGCCTGAATTGGAATGATATGTGCGAATTTTTTAGTAATATTTTAAGCCGGATTTCTTGATTATGTGTCTGAGTAATCAAATTTAAATCAGAGAATTACGGTAATCATCATTTATAGGCTTCAGTAATTATTTCCACACTTTTTACTAGGGTCTTGTTATCTGAAAATGATTTTGAATGTTTATTTATTGAGGTTTACAAGCTTTAATTATTCAGTTTGTGAAGGATTTCCATTTTCTCAGAACAGTTTTATTCATGTAACATAGAGTCGCTTAGTTTTCAGTCCTAAAGCACTTTCAGAGATTGCCATAAACTGTACTACTTCCTCAATGGATCAGAATCAATTGGTGCAAAGTGTTAATACGCAGTTCTTAAAAGAAGAGTGTATACTGAAAATATGATTTGTTGTTTCTAATAGTTGTATGATGGTGTAACATTCTTGCTTGATGAATAAAAATTTAGGTTTTGAAGTATTCAAAGAGTCCACTGAGAAAGTGATTGCAGCTACGGAAAGAAGTTTCTTTATAATCGGATCGAACAACTTCTCCATATTGATTTCCATTTAAATCCTGTTAATAGTAGCACTATGTCGAGTTCTGATCATAAACAAACCATATGTGATCAGAGCAAATCTGCTAAGTAGAATGCCTAATAAATCAGCCAGAACAGCAGAGCAAAATTGTTTTATATTCGAGGTATAAATTCTGACTATTTCCTTATAGTTATAACTTCCATATAATGGTTAAATTTAAATTTTTCCCAATCCCCTGAATTATAGTAACTGTGTCAGCTATAAAACAGTAAGCCGCAACATTTATTTCAGTGTTCCGTTGGTTTACTGAGACATTTGATAATCCACCTATAGGTCACTTTTTAACAGTAAATGAGATGTTTATTATATATGTATATGTATAATCCAAAGCGATTGACTAATTTTAATCTTTAAAAATATTCCAACAAGTACAATAATATGTCTAAGGGATATCAGTCCATCTAATTAACCACTTCTTCAGCTTCCTAGAGCATATATTTTTTAATCAACAACCGAGGACATTGTAAGTATGATGAGTGGCAAACAGGATGGTGGAAAGAGGATGGGGGAAAGGGGATGGTGGAAACAGGATGGTGGAAAGAGAATGGTGGAAAGAGGATGGTGAAAGGAGGATGGTGAAAGAAGGGTTCGAAATATACCACAAATTAATGGAGTTAATTGATTTTTTTTTATTAGTGCTCAAATAAAATCCAACACTGGCTAAACTTGTTGCCTGACCGTCTGGTTGAAAATTATATTCTTTTCCATGGACAATTTTTTAAATGTACTAATAACGCTTCTCCTACGGAGCAGAGTTCAAGATAGTGTAACTGTTCAACGATTTGAGTACCTCTTATGTAAGGGAATACAGTTTGCAAGCAATTAAAATAAAATCCATATTCTAGTGTCAGTGGCCGGGTGCTTTTCACATATTCCCATGAAACGAGTTCCCAACTATTTAACTGTCCAACTACCCAATTCCCACCATCGCTGGTCACAGCCAACTAACTGACTGAGCTCCACACGTTCATGTATCCCCAGCATGAGCAGCGCTCTTGTGCATTCATTCATTTATGAGCATAAAGTATCTCGAACGCTTGTGTTTCATGTGTTCACTCGTTTTGCACTTGCCTCCTACTCACACTCAGAGCACACGTAGCACATAGATACAGCCACCACACACACACACACACTCACTCCAACACACACTTCCACACACAGTTGTAGCTACACTAGCGCCGACAGTCCAGCCGTGTTCGGTGCTCGTGCTTAATGTGCGATGTGTGTGGAGTGTTGTGTTGCATGTTGTTATTGCACACGAGTTGAAAAATGAAAATTGTTGTTTTTTCCGTTTATCCATACACTCGTACACGTATCTATGTGTGTTTATGTTTGGGTGTGTGTGTGTGTGTTTGCGCGTGTCTCCCCGTTCTCATATGCTGGGTTTTATATTTTCTTTTTTATACATATTTGTCTTTTTTGCTTCCTTTGCTTTGGCGCTGAGCTCCACAGCTTTTTAGACTCCGCCTTTTTTCGCTTTTACCGCATTTGGGCGCTCCATGCTGGGTCGTTCGTGATTTACTCATATAAGTGTGTATTGGGGCTTTTAAAGTGCTCCAACCGACGAATGAATGTGTTGTACTCAGATGGTTTTTTTTTGTTGTTTTTTTTAAACTATATACAAACATACGAATACATATGTGTACACGTGGATTAATGGATTCATTTTCTCATACGTCCAGAGTAGCAGAGTCAAATTTTTGTTCATGTATTCCAGTCTGTGCCTTCGTATAGAGTTCACTTTAAATTATGATACGAAACGTGAACCTCGTTTAAGATTTGAATGCTGTGTTCAGGGAAATACTTGCCAGGTACTAATGGAGCTTCAGTTTCTGAGATATAGGCAAGAAATTTTAATCAATAATGGAGCTTAACAGCTGCTAATAGAGAAGCTGAAAGTGCCACGCATAACATATGTTTCATATATGTATGTTTTATATATGTTTCATATAACAGAAAACCTAGATTTATATATAAAAACTATGTTAGTTGCACAATTTTTTTGTATTGCTTACAATAGAAAACTTGATATGCACAATTGCTGCACAGAGGTTGCAGAAAACATCTTAAATATCATAAAACTTTTATTCATAGTACGTTAAAAATTGTGTGTAATATAGAAGTTAGACACAGAGTCCAGATAAAACTGCAAGAGACTTCAAATTAAATGATACTATAGTTGCAAACACTTTTCAGTAGGACCAAATACGTTTCCTTCCGTCAAGTTGCATAAATGTAGCAAACACCATCCTAAGTTGCACAGAGGTTGCATAAAAGTGAGAAGAAGTCTTCTATACATACACATTATTCGCGGTAAATTAGCAGTAAATATATTTAGTTACGCTGAAGTTGCATATTGTTGTTTAAAGAAAGACTTCTTGTAAACTAAATGAGCAGATTATATTTTTGGTAGATACAATTTCTTACACTTCCTCTTACAGGCCTTTGTTGTTCGGGATACTAAATTCCAACATAAATCTTTTTTTTTATTTTATTATTATTTATCAAATAAAATACTGATCGTAACACCAGGTGTGTCGTATATTCACAAAATATATCTTACTTATTTAATATTTTACTATCTACGAGTGGTCTGAAAATATGATAAATCGATTGTCTTGTTTACCCTTGGAACAGAATTAAGCTCAACAAAGGTATTCGTCACACATTTGAGTACCTCAGAAGGAACCAAACAAAAATTTTAAACTTCCTATAAAGAAATCTTAAGGTAAATATATTTGATAAATATTCTGAAGTCATTGTTTTAGATATGTAATATTATTACGTGAAGATTCGATTAGAAAATTGCATTGAATTAAATTGAGATTCTTAGGAAAAAAGTTTGAATATGACTGGTTAATGTTTTTATGATGTAATAATATTAAAGAAAATACAATAATTTCAAATATAATAAAACAATAAAATAAAACAATAAAATATAATATAAACAATAAAATAAATAAATATAATTTAACTCCTCACTTCTTTAAAGATTATTGTACTAGTAGAATTTACCATCAGAGAAGATGTCAGAAGAAACATTTCCTATCAAACACTTAATTTCAGTTCACAGTTTTTTGAATATATTCAATCTAGAGGATGAACTGTTTTAATGTATATTATTCAACGTATCATATGAAGATAGTATATATAATTATAAATAAATAAGAAGCAACAATATTGTAATGGGTTTTATACGTGAAATACTTGCTAATGTGGAACAGTTTATTAAAATGAAATCAGAAATATTTGCATGAAATATTGAGGAGGCAAATAAAGCGTTTGTCAAAGACAATTTAGAGATGATGGCAACAAACATTGCTTCTTGCTGTTATCCAAGAAAACAATCAAATTGATAACAACATAGGAGGTAGATAGATAGATAGATAGATCGATGTGGTGGGCTGGAATTAACCAGAGCACTCAGTCACAGGGACTATTGTACTATAACCTGGATAGATGCGGCAGAAAGAGTAGAGAAATAGAAAAGGTTTCAGAAGAAGGAATGGGAAAAAGAAAAAGGTCACTCTTCTTTGAACTTCCTAGTTTCATTAATGAACCTAAGAATATCGGGAAGAGGAAGAGTTTGAACATTATTATTATTATTACACCTTCTTGCACCCTAATTAATTATAAATGCAAGGTGTTGGGGGAATGAATACTAGCTACAGAGGCTTTCGACTCGAAGAGAAAAAGATTTTATAGAAAGAAGCATTTTGGAGACCAAAAGCCCGTGGCAGGATTTGAAGCTGAGACCCTCGGGGTGTGAGTCATGCTTACCACTAGACCACAGAGGACGGCTAGAGTTGAATATTTTTTATACTCAATACATCACCACCCAACAGCCTTTCTCTTATTCATGCGAATGCTGGACAACTACAGAGGATGTGCTTAGTAGTGTCACCCCTCTCAAGATAGGGTTGGCAATTGACCACATGTGTTGTGCCCCGTGATTACACCTAACTCAAGTCCTTTCTGCTAAGTTTTAGAATAGGAGGTACTTCGATCATAGATTACATCATTGAAGTCATTATGGACATCAAAATGTATTCCGTGGTAAATGTACTGTGAAGTGATATTCAGTGGCACAGCGAACAGCCCATAAGAAATATAAAGTATTTTACGACTTCTCCTGTGGAGTGCTGGCAAGTATAGTGTTAAAAAGGAACAAATATTAGGATACAATACTGATTATAGTAATATGGCAACTCTATAATAGACACCTTAACTTTAAGTGTCAAATAATAAATGCTTCCTGTTCTCTCTTCTTCTAATAATTCTGATATAATGGAACGTGTTTTATTTGCCTGCGCTTTGTATAATTTTAACATATAATTATAAAATATGCACACGTGGAATTGAATAATTGAAATGAATACACAAGTTATGGAGGCAAATAAAACGTGACCAATAGTGAAACTAAGCGTAGTGAGTTTAGAGTGTAGTATTTTCCATGAGTTTTCGGTATGAATCCTTTGTGTGTTCAGAAACAATCTCTTTGGTATTATTGGCGCACACCTTTTGCTCAAATAATCCCAAAAAACGTACTCATCAATAATTTCTATATAGCGGACATTTATAAATATAATACAGATATGAGTTATTAGCTCAGTACATGCTATAAAGCATTTATTATCATTCATTATTACGACGTGCATCATTGATCCATCATTGAACATCACGAGAATTTTGAGAATATTAGTTACTGCGTTGAGATTTTCGCCTGACCGACCCCTCCCACCAAGCGCTGATCTTAGCACACTAACCTTGGTCGAACGACTTTTTGAATAAAGTCTTCATAGCCGGACAGTTTCGACCGAAATGCTTTCACAATACATCGAATTTCGATAAATTTCCCTCATTTCGGAGATGATTTTGTACAACTAAATTCCGTGATTCTGTCGTATGAATACCATCCAAGATTTACAAAAATCTGTACCTTATATTCTCATATATTAAAAATTAGTTGTTCTCTGTTTTTACTGTAGTATTGCGAGATCATATTGTAACCTCCATTCATATACGTTATATATCGGCATCGTTTTCCAGCAACTCCAAAGCCCAAACAGAGAATCCATCACGAAGTGCAGAGGCATTTTGTTTGAATTGACTCAGTAATTCAAACAAAATGCCTCTCAAGGATTGAACCTTGTAAGCGAACAAACCGAGATTTTACTGGAGAATTCTCCTCAGGCGAGTACAGCTAATATTCAATTTCTCAGATATATGGTGAATTGTTGTCCTCGGGCTTAGGTGCACTTTTTCAGCAACAGCAGCAATATTTGCCACTGAGCGGGCCGTAGGAATACGAAGATAACTCGTATTATCAATTTGATAATCTCACGAACTTTATTCACAAAGTTCGATACAGAAGTCGGGGTTCGTTGATAATTTCAGCCGTTATTTCAAAATGAGCAATGTTTCAACTCTATTCATCCACTTTGGAAATAAGTTTTTAATATTTCGAAAGGTGGTTCGAACATAAACTGATTCATGTCGTACCACAAAAATGTAAATGTGTGTTCTTGTTACTTTTTTGAGATAGAGTAAAATGACATTTAATTTAAAAAGAAACCAGCCAATGATCCACCCAAGATATATATATATATATATATATATATATATATATATATATATATATATATATACATATATATACATATATATATATATACATATATATATATATATATATATATATATATATATATATATATATATATATATATATATATATATATATATATATATATATATATATATATATATGTATATATATATATATATATATATATATATATATATATATATATATATATATATATATATATATATATATATATATATATATATATATATATATATATATATATATATATATATATATATATATGTATATATATACGAGTATCGCATTATATGTTATGTAAAAATTTTCATCCAGGACACTCCACTTTCAAGTTTAATTATGTTTTACCATATATTTTAAGAGAAGCCATAGTAAATATTGGCTTTGTTGAACTCAAATACTTACCTTTGTTCAAAAAGGAAAATCCTACAAGCGTTAAGACCTAAGAAACGTATGGGAAATACTTTTAATTGAGTACCACTGAAGTATATTATAAAGTAATTCGGCAAGGAAACAATTTATAATTGAAAAATGTTTCTTATCAACTGCAAGCACTTTTTTTCGACAGTCTTACATCTTTTATAAGACATCAGTGTCTCTTGCTCCCCTTTCTAACATTTCCTTCCTCCTTATAAAGCAAATCAATTACCTTTTCTATGACTAAGTCTTTAAAGTTTCCGAAACTGCTAACTTGAATTAACTCTGCTGCCTATGCCATTCGAGAAAATACGAGTAACCTGAGAGAACTCCCTAATATACGAATACGATCTAACCAAATCGCACTTCATAATCCAACTATCTAGTCCAAAGGGATTATAAATCTGCGAACATGTTCACAGCGCATAAATTTCCAATAAATCTTGTGCGGCGCTCCGTGGCTAATTTTTGATTGTTCTGCAATTTACATATCAAATTATTTCCTCACACGAAACAGAAGAAATGCGCGCAGAAACTGCCGGGCTGCCAGGCTGCCACGCTGCCCTCACTGCCTGTGCACATGATCGAACATTATAAAACCAAATCAAATAAACACACGACGCGAATGAAGATGATCGCCAATTGCTGCGGCATTCTCCCATGCTCCCAGCCTGCCAGCCTGCCAGCCTGACTGCCTTCAATTGTTGCTGTTACTGATGCTGATGCATCATCAAGTGGCGCTATACGCGTTCGGTTGCTGTGACTGTGGCTGCGGCAGCGTCAGCGGCTGTTCCAAAAAGGAGGCATTCCACATGGGCTGCAAAGCGCACTGCGCCACAATAAACGATTATCATCCATTATGACCATTTTCCACATTTTTCCATGACGACTGACTACATACGAACGAACAACAACAATAGCCACGGCAGCGACAGCAACAAGAACAATATGGCCTGCCATATCTGTGGACAGACTACGAGTAAACAGCAAGTGGAGCGATCGGATCGCGTGGAGTAGGTACGAACGAAATGAAACCATAAAATGTTTGTTTTACTACGTGACCAATAATTCCAGTATAGCTGCAGTACACTCTGTGAGGGTAGGAGCCCAATTGAGCAACAACAACAACAATAATAATAACAACTGCAGCAGCAGCAGTCAAATGGGCCAAAAGCCAAATGGAATCACCTCAAAATACGACCAAGTGATCTTGTGTTGTGTTGTGTTGCCTTGTGTAGCGCTGCAGATTACGTTGGCAGTTCAATTCAGTTGGCTGGCAGTTCATTTGAATGAGCAGTTCGGGTTGCCTGGTCACGTTCTTGATAAAAGAAATAAATAAGAATGGATCTTTCCTTCGCCATATGTGTAGTTAATGTAGCGGGAGGAAATGCAATTTGTACAGTATCGGTTGCAATTGGAACGTAAGTGGAGTAAAAATTGAGCAATTCTGCTCAGACGCTCATACCTCAAAAAATGTCAAGTTTCACTGGGTTGAAGGTCCAATAGCGAAAGTCAACGAGAAGCTTTGCTATAACAAAACTAGTTGGACAACTTCATGACCCACACAAAACCTACTCTCAATTACTTTGATGAATAAGAACCAACGACTATTTGGAATGGGGATTGGGTTTCTAAATGAACCGTATACATATGGCGCCTGTATATAACAACTATAATATACACTTTTTCCATAATCCTGCTCTCTATCACCGTAAATAAGTTTTGTGTTTTGGCTCCATCTGCCATAATACATAGTCTATCTTCTAAACCTTCTGTCTTATAAACCTGAGAAATATTTTATGCAGCGGAACTATCCTGATATTTCTTATATCCATCAAATTATGGTAGTTAAACTAATATTCTAACCTTATACTGAACCTTAGTTGGAGGCCCTATATATCATGCAGTGATAAAATTTTTTAAAAAAGTCCAATTGGATTTAAATATAATATTAATAATATTCACATCCATCCCAGGTTCAAATCCAGCACTGGGTTTGATCTCAAAAAACTCTTTTCTCTTCCAGTCAAAGGCCTCAGTAGCTAGTACTCATTCCCTTAAACCCTTGCAGTCATAATAATTTACGGTGTACGATTTAATAATAATGAATATCCATTCTTTAACTAAGAGATAAGTCAATACCAACATTGGTTTTCGCTTGAATCCAGATCCAGATCTAACCACATTACTCCTTCATTAAATTTGTCATCTATGGTAGGTAGGTATGTTGAGGCGGCCGCCCGAAAGGCGCACTTAGACCATAATTGACCCATTGTGATACCGCATGAGACATCAGGTCCCATCCCTTTCAAAGGTCCAGCTATTTGGAGCTTTTAATGAAGCAGTTGATAGAGCTAATCTTTTTTTTGAGATATCTCCCAAAGAGTCCAGAAAGTAGTCGCTTAGGAAAGTGCGCCTCCTTCTGGACAGCGCTGGACACGCGCATAACAGGTATGCAATGAACTCTTCCTTCTCCTCGTCCATGCAACTCATGCAGAAGTCGTTAGAGGCAATCCGCAGCTTACACCCGTGTGTGCTTAGAGTCCAGTGTCCAGGACGCTAATCACGGAACCTATGCTTTGTCTATTTAGAGCCACTAGGTCCTTAGAGCGCTTGACATTTATCTCTGGCCAGGTTTGTTTAGCTATTTTACATCCTGAAAATTCAGACCAGCTCCTGCCCGCTGTGCCTAAGGATATTGTAGTTACTAAGAGCTTACATGTGGCAATAGGAATACCGAAGTTCGACCTATCTGATGAAATCGGTATGGTAGTACCTTCACGGGCAAGTTCCTCTTCCTTTGTTATTTATATTAAATCCTTTCTTGAATCTTGATCTTCATTTTTGTATTGGTCAATATAATGTGATATCATATATCATTATTTTTAGTGTATATGCAGTTAGTTAGTCAGCCAGGACTTTCCCGCTCTTCTTCTTAATAATGATAATAAAAACTACAACTTTGTCTGACTCATATAAATGAAAAAAGAATTTGGCGTCAAATCAATGACAACCATGATTCTTTCGCGACCACTTCTTTAAAACACATTCACATTTCGAATAGAATATGCACGTATATTGAGATGGCTCAACTGTTATTTTGAAATTTCGAAAAGGAGTGACACATCATCATCACCTAACAATATTTCCTATGTAGCTAAGCTCCACTATCTTCTCTGCTAAATACAGGTATATTTGTAGGGAGCTGTCGTAATACATTTATATACCTATTATGTTCTTTTAAATAAATGTATTATATTCTATATTACCAAGCGAGTGTGTTCAGTGACGTCACATGTTCGTACTGTACCATCACAATATATTGACTGCAATGGGGTGTACTTCATAGAGTATTATGATGAAATAGTATATCAGAACTAGACATGAATGAACATTAAAATCTAATTAAAAACAGAATATCCAAATATTGAAAGATACTTTCCAGCTAAAGACATAACATTAAAAATTATCTGTGTCATATGTCATATCATTTGCTGCTCCTATATATAAATAGCTCTTCCTAATACTCGTACTGTATGCTATTGGTGATGTAAACAATGATGTTGTTTCTTATTGTCTTACTATGATGGATGTTAGCTTCTTTGCAGAAAGGAAGGTCAAGGTTCAATTAGCACCGTCAAGTCAACAGTGATGATACGTAAAAGAGCACTCTTCTGATACAGCTGAGATGATTCTGGAAATATTCGTATGGCTGAAAATATGATAATGTAAAATTACAACAAGTCAGACACGAACTGAAATTACCAGTAATAAAAAATTATAAAGTGAAACTAGTTAAATAGTTTAAATGGGTTTTTCTTTTAGTGTGCATAATTCAGTTATTGAAATCAAACTAATTTTCTTAACATAATAATTCTTAGACATATATAATTTTTTAATTGCTTTGTTTGGCTGATTGAAGAGTCATTATTTTAGAAAATATCTTAATTGCTAATTCTTCGACAGTATTATCTGAATTGATAAAGTTTCTAAACCCAATCAGATTAGATATAGAATACCTATTTTTTAGTGGAATTCAAAGAAAATGACGACAAAAAAAACGTTGGAAATGTAGTTCTTCGATTACTTGAGGATTGTTGCATAAAATATTCTTATTATATCATATACCATTGTTAATTACATATGCAAGAGGGAGAATTGAGTACGTCAAACTAAGGCCTTCGAATCGAAAAGAGAACATTATTTACTATTATTATTATTATTATTATTATTATTATTATTATTATATTAAATATATTTAAATAGAAGAAGCATTTCGAAGCATAATTCGACCTCGCGACCTTACGGTTGTGAGACTAGCATGCTTGTGACTAGAGCACTGAGGCCGGTTGCACGGAATATATGTGTATACACAGCTAGAAAATCCTCCTTACAACTCTGCATAACATTGAATTGTCACATATGCCTGAGAAAATCTACAGAGATATACGCGTAACTACTCATATTTATATTGGATTTTTTTATGATGACTATAATTTAGCAATTAAGAAACCATCGTAAATAGAGAATATAAACAAAACTACAATGTTTTGAAATCAGATCCCCGTGAATTGATGCTACACTTATCCGTGAAAAACGATGCCTACCTCAACTAACATGTGGAGCATTTGCGCCTGAGCATACGAGCATGTCTGTTACATTTGGAAAAACCCTGTCACGTTTGTGCCGTTTTTCATACTACAACAATAATAATAAGCGGAAAATTTGTTTTCTAAATATTTTCGTACAAACAAACAAAGAATAAGCAAGACAAAAACAAAAAAAAAAACAACAATCCGAGTTAATAAAAGAAGTACAGAAACACTTAACAATAAACCAAACAATTGTAATCCAAAACCAAGACGCAGGCGCAGGGCCCATCCGTATGCCCACCTCAACCGAACAATGAAGATCAAGTGTTTTATTCTATGTGGAGCACACGGAGCACCGCACAGCGAGTGTGGCTGGCATCACACCGTGTAATGAGGCTCTATGCATGGCATATGATGGAGTTGTGGTCGCATTTAGAGCACACAGACGGCATTTGCCCGCATGGAGTACCGAGTAATCTACATAAACACGTTTAAGCAAATTGCCGGTTGTGAGTGAGTGAGTGAGTTTCTTTTGGAAGAATAATGTCCGTATGGGGTTTTAGTTTGGCTGTTCTTGAATTTTATTGCATTAACTTCTTTGCTGTTTGAATGTAGTACAAATTGACCCTGTCTGATTGTAAATTATGCACTAGCTTTGAACTTTCATTGCGGATCCAAAATTGTTCTGATACATAAATATCCGTTGGCCATTGTTATCAATTTGTTTTATTTAATTTTGCGGATAATAAGAAATAATTCCAACTATGTAGGTAGGCTAGGAATCATGTAAGATTGTTAATTGGACCAAAATAATTTTTAGTTCATACATAAATGACTTTGTTTAATAAGAATTTTCACTGAACTCTAAGGAATAATTCTCGTATATGCGCTACAACTGATTCTTCATTCTTCTGCTTAGTTTCTCCTATAACATCTCTCGGATCGTAAAGCTTGATATTCAGTTTAGTATCCTAAACTCCTTAGCCAAAATATTTTCATTAAGTGGTTCCAGTACTAAGACTGTTTTATCATAACTTCCATACCCACCTTCATTCCACAATATAAAAAACGTTTATATTAAGAGAAATGTTCAGTATTAAGTGGTATGGATACAATATCGTCATAGTTTAACTCAGGTATCTACTATATTCCTATGCCGCTCCTCAACTAACTTATGAGCACCAGCATGATATCGTGCTTCATGCGGTTGAAATCGCATGCCTTCCAATTTGGTGTCAATCAAATTTTAAATCCCTTAAAGGATTATTTGTTAATCGCCGATCAATTTTCGGTATTTTTCTCTATTGACGTTTCTATAAGGGTCACTTTTTACATAAATAAGGCCCGATAATGCCGCCACCCTATAATGCATAGCAAACGGAGCTTTTTATATACGAGTGGTGTTATCCCTTGAATGATTGGCATCGTATTTTCCTCCTTCTAACAATACGATGGAATCAATCACTGGTTGGTCTAATCACGTGGCACAATATTTGTGGACATCATAAGGCGACCATAGGCATCATCAAGAGGTAGAACTCCGCCTCCTGTCTGGGGGAAGAACAGGATGGCACAGTGTATTTTCTCTATGTTTGTCTTGCCTTTGCCAGAATGAGGGGCGCAATTTACGGTCAGATATGTAAGGAATGGGCAATGTACATTCCTTATCACTGGACAGATTTCTGAGATTCCGAAAAGAGTCAAAGAAGTTTGAAAAGGTGTTATTTCCCTTCCATTTCATAATACTCTACTACTTCTATGATCATATTGCATTCGGTATTAGCCTGAGTCCTCTACTACTTCTTTGTTCATATTACATTCGGCATTGGCCTGAATCCTGCTTCTACGGCAGTTCCCCGACCTACTCCATCCATATCTATCATCTTCATATATAACTGCCATACCAAACTGTTTATAGACAATTCTGCTTATTTTGGTAACCATTAAATCGGAAATTAATTCCATTGCTGTACCAAAGGAACTCTACTTAATTAAAATTTCTGACTTATCCCTGAAATAGAAATAAATGTCCAGAATTTTTAAGCTTTGCTCCGGTACTTATAATGGTATGATAACACTGTCAAATATCGAACTCTGGATAATAATATGGTTTAACATACCCTGCAAGATAAGTCTTGTTATGATGATTTGCAGGGTATGTTAAACCATATTATTATCCCGAGTTCGATATTTGACAGTGTTATCATACCAAAGCAAGAACAGTCTATAGGAAAACTGTTGCCATTATAAGAAAGGGACTTCGGCTACAGTTTCATTTCTAATGTGAACAAGCTGGAGATATGTGTGCACACATTATTTTATAAACTGAACAGGACGGAAAAGGTATCTTTTGGCGTATTAGTATTGAGTTAAAACTTGGAATTATCTCGTATTGCGTAGTTCTTCGCCTTAACTGATTCCGTACCAAGATAATATCAAATGAGATGATTGTTAGAGAACGAACAATTATATCAGAAAACAGTGAATATGGTGTCATCTTAATTGTTCATTTACACACAGGTGATCCTCATATCAGATCCTTCCAAAAGTCCAAAGAGCCGCTATGTTAGATGACTTAAGCATTTACGGACTGATCAACAGAAAATATTATTTGCGTTCTAGAGATCATTATATCGATTAGGTTCCCCATATACGGGCGATCTCTAGTGAACTACACAATAATAAATCCGTTGCTACAATATGCAGGTCCAGAACCAGAACCATATAGTTGAATTCCGATTTGTTCCAGTACGGTGTTGAAATTATTCGAATAAAACATAGTTATAGGGAATTATTCAACTTACCCATAATTGAAGGTAAATACCAAAATATCGATACCTGACTTTAAAACAATGTAACTGAATGGATTCGAGTTCATACGCCATTCCTAATTTATGGGAAGCCACATATAAGAATCCTATACATCGTTAGGTTAAGGTTCGGTTAAACTGACTGGCCGTGAAGGCCACACATAGACCTGCAAGGTCATTTGCGGTGCCAGATGTATATCCGTTTAAGAGCTGTAGTATAAATCGTTAAACAGAGAGACGCTCTTAGCAAATCTTTAGAACGAAAATGTCCCTAATTGTGCGAACTCCTCTAGTACTTCTACCAAGGGGCTCCCAGATGTGTTAGGCACCTTTTCAATACTGCGGGGCATTGGCATAATAGATGCTCCAAAGTTTCCCTTGTGTCCGGCTCCCCACATTTCCTACATTCATCGTTTGTTTGTGATTCCCATCCTTTCAGGGTGCACCGCCGTTAGACAATAACCTGTTATTATTCCTACTATCGTTCTGCAATCCTTCCTCGGAAGTGCTAGTATCGATCTGGTGTGAGTGCCGTACGGTTCGCACATGAGCTTTGTAATTTTATATGTGGTAGTACTCCACCTTTCTTCCACCTTTCCCATCAGGCCATCTTCAATACGGCTGTTGATCATTTGTAGAGGCGAATACAATTCCAAGTTGTATATATTTGTCTCGAGTTTTGACAATCAGATATTGATATAAATAAATATACATATATAGTATTTGATAACGATATTGGCTACTGAAATCTAGTCTAGCGCAAGTTCTTAAGCTACTTCCTAGATCAATGTTCTTTCTTCCTTTTCATCTATCATTCTCTCTATCTTCCTCTCATTGCTTCTCTCCTTCTTTCTTATAGTAAAGCTTTGATTTGTTGTCTTTAAAGAAAATAAAAGAACCTGCTTAATAAAATTAACTCGCACGTGTGCTCATAAAATTTTTGTACGATTTCGAATATTACAAAATTTATACGCTTCGAAATTAAATTATTTCAAAATACCTTTTCCAAACTTCAATGAGACCGAAAATGGCATCAATTATTTTGTCTTCTCCGTTGCCACTGTCAAGCGATAAACTCGCTCGAAGGATTGAGCGAGTCTCTGTCTATGCAAATAACGTTTGCTCCGCTTGAGTTTTGACACGTGACTCGTGCGCTATATAGCAAAAATTTATGGATTTAATGTCAAACAAAATGTCAGCAGTATTTTTCATATTAATAAAAGTTTTGACATAAGGACATCAACCAGCGGTGTAAAAAAAACTGAGGAAACGTTACTCTTCAGGGAGTGGCAGGAGTAAATAAAGAAGACACCGAAGGAAGACAGGCCAACAAGCGAAATTGAATAAAAATGTTGCAGAACGAGCAAGGCCGGAAATAAAGTTAGTTAAGGCCCAGCTAAATTCCCCAGGGAGTGCACAGCCGCCGCATGGGGCGCGGGGTTAGTGAGAAGCTGCTTTAAAACTTTATGCAAAGGTGTTTAAGAAATTTTTCTTATAAACAAATAAGTATGAAAGAAACGCAGAACACCGGCATTTGGCGATAGTCTGAGTTGCTGAACTTTAAAGAATTTTGCCAGCTTTCGCTTTGTTGTAGCTATTGTTGCCGTTGCTCCAGGGTGGCGGAAATTGGTCATTTTGCGAGCGCCTTGGCCGCGACGTTGTTAACAGCGTCTGGTCTGGCAGTTTAACTAAACCAATTTTATGCAAAAAAAAGTGCCGACAAAAAATGTGAAAAAATGCTGCATTTTCCCACGTGGTGCTTCGGCACTTTAGCAGCTGAGCGGCCACAAAAGCCAACGCCATCTCGCACTGCTGCCGCTGGTGCTGCTTCTGCTGCCCCCTGGACGCGTAATGGTCATAAAAACCTTCAACTTTGCTAATTTTTTCTTATTCCATTTTTTTTTTGCCATCGTACTAGACAAAACGGCCAAAGTCAAGGCAAATTCTTAAAATAATAAAGTAGCAACAAAGAAAATGTTCTGCGGCACTTCTTCGTCAAAGGAGAGTGCGGGAGGATGCGGCGGGCTGCGAAGTTGGAAGCCAATGACCAGCACTGACCCAGTTTCTCTCTGCTTGTGCTAATAATAATGGCGCTACGGTGGCAAAATTAAATTAGCAATTGGCGGGCCATTGTGAGGCACTCGCAGCACCACGCACCATGCCCCAGCCACGCACACCTACACCCACACCCACACCCAACACTCTGTGGAATTGAGTGTGATTTATTTAAAAGTATTTAGTTTTCGCTTTGCGGCTTAAATGTCGGGGCGGTCTGCGGCCTTTGCATCAACTACTTCCGCACTTTGCGTTTTTCATGTCAAAGCTCACTTTGTAAGGCAAAGTAGTGGACAAGCACAGCTTTTGTAGAGCCTTTTGAAACTACTCAAAGGATTTCTGAATCTTTGAGCTGTCAAAGGAAGTACTTTCGGTTCAGTTTTCTTTTTTTGTGTTTTTATTTTTAATCCTTGTCAATGTAAAGAGGTGCAAAATAAGTAGCAGAAAAGAGGCTCGCAACCATAAGCAAAGCTATGAACTAAATAAAATTCCGTTCACACAAAAAACTCCTACCGGCCCTTGTTCTAAAAGCAGCTTAATGTGTGATTTAAGCCCTCTATTAGTGCCACAATATTTTGTATGATGTTTGCGGGAATTAGTTCCGGAAACAAGAGTTTAATTCAGGAACAGAACTGTGATGTAGATTAAAAAATAAGAGAATAGTTCTAAGTCAACCCCAGCTAATTAAACTAATGTAATCGACCT
Source organism: Clusia tigrina (assembly GCA_920105625.2). Lineage (NCBI taxonomy): Eukaryota > Metazoa > Arthropoda > Insecta > Diptera > Clusiidae > Clusia > Clusia tigrina. The sequence continues at coordinate 25,456,238 of OV050030.1, read as the reverse complement.
GTTGCTTAAAATTTAATACCTATAATACCTTAATCGGTGTGATAATATTAGCAACTTCCAATCGGAGACAGGCGTGATAATTTAATATCGGACAAACTCGTCATTCCATATCTCTTTGGACATTAATATTGATAATTTGCTACCAACCATCATTAACATCGGCTTTGGAAGTGACGCAATCAACCATCGCCTCGCTGGCTCTGTGGGAGACTTAGGTATACATCAGAGAAATTTATATACATAAGTAGCCTCTTTAACTGGGGGAATTTGTATGCTTAGATGATGAAGTTATTGAGGTATCAGGAAAATAACTTATGGCTATAATGAAGGCAATGCAGGACGCTTTCTTTAATAAAGTCCTTACGTGGTTCTGAAAACCTGGACTGGGTTTTCAGGCGTGTTCGACTTCCTTTAAATATGATTAGGCCAAATGTCTCTCTCATAGTATAAATTCCCCAGACTCTGTGGAATTTGAGCTGGTAAGCCAACACTATGAAAGAAGCGAAGGTTACTCGTTAAACAAGATTAGATTAGTTTAAGGGTATTATACACAACGACCTGAAAGATCGATTGTGATAACCCTATTTACTTAAAAGATGGGGATAGTGTCATCTCATATTCTGTCAGATCTATTTCCTCTATTTCATGTATTTTGGAGAAATCAAATGGAGGGATCCTGCTCATATCTAACATATATTCTACAAAACACCTGTGTCTTTTGTGAGCCAAACTTCCGCAGTCTGTGATCAAGTACAGTGAGGTTGCATCACTTTCTGCACGGAATCTACAAATGGCATCTAAGGATAAACTCAACTTATTCATATCACAGTTGCGTCAAGAGTATCCGCTTCAAACGCCTGGGATGACTTTTAATTTACACCGAGGCATGTTTATTAATACTAGTTCTTTTGGGATCAAAATCCCCCCAGAACAGCTACAGTTTTTTTTAATGATTAAAGATTTTTCCAAGTTTGACTTCATTTTGCATCTGTGCACTTCTTCAGCTGACCTCCAATGGTGTTGAGTTATAGTCCACGGAAGGGCCTTTAAAGTGAGAGGCCGGAGCCTTCCTTGCTATCAACATTCTCATTTGGCTCTACTCCTATGTGGAGATAGCTTGTTGATTCTGCTGAAAGGGAGTTCAGTTGAATTTTCAAGCATGTGCCGGGATCACGCAGTCGACTTCCTTTGGGGTTTTTAGATTTACAATGGGAGTGTTAACTTTATAACATCGTTCATTAATTTATTGACACTAGAATTATTCAGAGCAGTAAGTAGGTGGCTAAACTTAATCCATAAATCTTGATCCTGTTTAAAATTACAAGTTGTATACAGTTATCAAAGACAGTGATGTAAACAGAAATAATATAGCATAGATCTTTTGTGCCTATATATACTTATATGTATATATTATTGACGAACTCTTAGTCAAACTATAAGGGATTTCGAGGCAAGTGGATATGCTGACGATTTTGCTGTCAATTTCACCGGCAAGTTTGACAGAAGAATATCCAATCAATCAGGCTCTAACCTTCATTTCAGATTGGTCGCGCAGAAGGGTTATGCAGTAAGCCTAGCAAGATCATTCTGATACCTTTCACCAACATATTAAAATTAAACCTCGGTGCAATGACTGTTGAGGGAACTAATATACAATATTCCGAGGAGGTCAAATATCTATGTGTAGTACTAGATAGGCTACTAAATTGGAAGCAATGTGGGCCTTCAGGAGTCTCTTTGGTAGAACTTGGGGTGTAGACTCGAAAATGATACATTGGATGTATGTAATGATGGTTAGACCAATCATTACTTATGCATCCCTTGTATGGTGGCATAAGACTACAAAATAATCCGGTAAGAAAATGCTTACAAGTTTTCAAAGGCAGACTTGCTTGGCCATCACTGGAACCATGCGAAATTGCCCAACCGCTGCTATTGGAGCGATAATAGGATTATCCCCACTACATAAATTCGTGAACAATTTTCTGCTAGAAACGCATTGAAGATGAAAATCTTACCTTACAAGAACCTCTTAACTTTGGACATTGAATTTCCTAAAAAACATACTGAATCAAAACATAATCTGCTCAATAACAGATTATATGATTGTATCGAATCGACAATGAAACTATGGCAATACTTACTGCAATCCGACTTAAATAAAAACACAATTGTTTTAAGTGGAAAAGCATACGAAAAACCACTTTTTATTGCTCTTATAATTATGCACATACATATGTAGCTCAACAATAAGTCGGCATGTATGGGATGCATGTGTACAAAATATAATTGGAAACAAAACATTACTAGCACATACAGATATACATGTATATAAATATATAGAAAGACATATATTCAGCGAATGTATGTTTACAGAAATTGGCTCTAGGAATACCTGTGGCACCGCTCATACTTGCTCTTGTTTATATATATATATATATATATATATATATATATAGGCTCCTGCTCTGCACCGCTCTCCTGGCTCAGCTCCCTGCACATGGATTCCGGCCCATATGCACTTAAAATATAAGTATGTATATTATACATATGTGTGCACTGCACATCACCACCGCACTGCTCCTTGCGATCTCTCGCACTGCTCCATTGGCACAACAGCACAGTTCCATCGTCAGAAACGAACTAAACTTTCAAATACTCGCTGAACCTATTTTCGCTATGTGCGGAAACTCAAACGCATGGTTGCATTTGATACAGTCCCCGCGAGCAAGAGAAGGACCTCTTGTCTCTGCTTTCATAAAGCCGCCCTCTATTCGCTCGGGTCAATTGGAAGCACACGTATCTTCGGAACAGGCCTTGTCAGACGGTTTGTGGCCGTCTGCACAATGACTGAACATATACCATTTCGGCTCCTTATTAGCTCACTAAGCCCAAAACCCATTGCGCTGGTGGAAAAAGTTCACTCTTGATCAGCACTAATTGATCCAGGCTCATTGGCTCTCGTTCTCTGCGCAATTTTTTACGCTCTTGCAGCGCCGTCAAATATTCCTCTCTCCATCTCTTCCAGAAATGCTCAATTATTTTCTGACGTGCTCTCCATAAACTTGCTCCTTTCATGTTTGACTGCTGCTCGCTCACGAATGGTACGGGAATGATCAATGGCTCCCCTATCAAAAAATGCCCTGGCGTCAAGGCCTGAATATCTTCCGCATCATCACTCAAGGTGTCAAAGACCTTGAGTTCAAAATTGCTTCGATCTCTACTAGGAGGGTAGATAACTACTCTTGTGTTCAAATCTTTTGCTCAGCAATGCGCGTGAGGTGGTACTTCATTGACTTCACAGTAGCTTCATATATTCCGCCATAATGCGGTGCTGCTGGCGTCATGAATACCCATTCTGTCCCCTTGTTGCTCATATGCTCAAAAACATATCTTACTTGGCAGCTCTCTCGTGCTCTTCTCAGCTCCCTTGCCGCCCCTACAAATGATGTACCATTGTCACTTTATGTTCGCTCACATCTCCCTCTTCTGCAAATAATGCGCTCATAACAAGCAATAAAGTCTATAGAGGTTAAATCAAAAACAATGTCAATATGAATGGCCTTTGTTTTTAGGCAAACAAATATAGCCACCCAGCACTTACGCTCCCTCTTTCGCTCTCCTGCTCTTTGCACTCCCTTTGCTCTAAAAGGACCTGCGCAATAAATACCTGTATATAGAAAAGGCTTGCCCACTTGCACCCTGTCGCCTGGCAATTCAGACATCAGCTGTTGCTCAAGTCTGCGATTATAGCGCGCGCACACCACGCACTTGTGGAGAAAAGCTCTTAATTGGCTCCGTAGTTTTGGAATCCAAAACTTTTGTCTGCTGAATTGCATCATCACTTGCACAGCACCATGCTTAGTCATACGATGAGCGTGGTCCATTATCAGCCATGCTGTTCGAGAACCATCCTTCACTATCACCGGAAGCATCATTTCATAGGCTTCTTCTGATCTCCCCAATCGCCCGCCCGCTCTCAATAGGCCCTTGCTGTCCATTATTGGATTCAACGCACTAATTTTGCTCCCTTCTTGCACCTACCCAATCTCTCTTAGTTTGTCTATCTCTTGTCTGTAATCGCTCTCCTGCGCCTGCTTAAGCAGGAAGTCCGTTGCTTCACATTTCTCTTCCACTGTTGGCGCTTGCACTACTCGGTTGTTGTGCCGAGTTCTGCGCCTCCTCTTTCTGTGCCTTGCTCTTCGCACAAACCTGATGATGTAGCTCAATATGTTGATGCTCTTCTCTAGACTTCGCGCATAGTCAATCAGCGCCATGCTCTTGCCCCTGCTCGGTATAAATATTTGCAAAAACTCGCGTGAGTATTTCACGTGATACGCTCCCAGCTCGTTAAGCCCTTTCGTTGGTTTTTCCGGCTCAAAAATGTTGGCTGGCCAAATGATTTCTGATTTACGTAACCACTCCGGTCCATATAACCAGAGCTTATTACAAACTAGCTCTCTCGCAATGCAGGAGTCTTCATCACAAGGGTGAATTTTTGTCTTCTTCTATCAGCCATTTCAGCCCTAGCACTGACATCTCGTCTTCTCTCGGGAATAACATCTCTTCTTCTCTCTCCGCTCTCATTGCCCTGATTAGTCTTTTTGGCACAGCCGCCGCCTTTTAAGACAGTGTCTGTCTCTTTCGCGAGCACAATTGCTTCTTGCTCAGATAGTGCGCCTGTAGCACAGTCATATAGAAGTCACTCTCTATGATGTCCGCTGCTCTTGGGTATTCATCTATCGCCTCCCTAGCACATTGTATTAAAGCTCGCACAGCATTATAAGCGGGGGACATTCCCTACGTTACAACCGTTAAACCCTATTGTCGTAATGGCTCACCACTATGCTCTCGCCAAAAGATTCTTTGCAAATTTCATTCCCTTTCGGCAACACGCACTTGCCGGAACATCTTCTTGATGTCTGCACATATCGCAATCTTATGACGCCTAAATCTCATGACAATTTCGTAAAGATCCTTTTGTAACTTATCGCCTAAACATTGCACTTGATTCAGAGATATGCCACGATTCGTTTGGCAGCTAGCGTCAAAAACCACCAGAAATTTTTTGGTAACACAGTGATGTGGGATATAATAAACTGGCTCGTCCACTCTTGGTGGTTGTATAGCGCACTTCATATGCCCTAATCTCTCATACTCTCTCATGAATTCTACGTATTGCTCTCTCAGCTCTGAGTCTTTCTCTAATTTCCGCTCCAAGTACATAAACCTGCGCAATGCTATTGCCTTTGAAGTGCCTAAACCTTGCACCGTCTCTTTCACTGGAATTGTCACAATAAAACGCCCTGTTTCATCTCTAGTATAAGTCTCCATAAAATTTTGCTCCACTTCCTGCTCCTCATCTCTCTCACAGGGTTGTGCCCAGAAAATGACTAGCCCAAACATGCTCTCATGTATGGCAATGCCTTGCACCTCATTTGGCATTATCGCCTTAATTTGCTCCTAACAGTAGCTCGACTGGTCTCGCCTTCCAAAACTCAGGATCCGCCCATAAACCCTCATTCTTAAAATGCATGGGTATCTCCACTAAATCTCTTGCTGGCAAAACTGGGCACCACTACATTCTCTTGGTAGCCCCCAAAACTCTGTCTCTAAATAATCATTCTCGCTCTTTTTTTTAATGCTCTACTATGTTTTTTTTTTTTTTTAATTTAAAGTTTAAAAAGCTCTTAAAGCTGGCACTTCGCCCCGGCTCTGCTACCCTTGCGCTCTTTACAAGGTTGCTGTACCGTCAATCGCTCTTAGCCTTCAGCATTGTTGCTGCGGCGGCTCCCCGCTCTGGCTGCTGTGCCACCAACACCTGCTGCTGTGGCTCCCTTTTTGCATATAGCACGCTATTGTGCTTCTGCGCCTCTGGGCACCGTAAAAATGGCCCCGCAAAACACTCCGACGCCTTATGCCCCTTCTTCAGGCAGTTGTGGCACAGGTTGCGTTTGCCAACTAGCTCCTGCCTAGCTCTCAAATTGAGTGACACGAATTCTGGACACTGCGTGATCTGCGCTGCATATCTCGCACAGCTTGTCTTGGCTTGCTCGTATCGGTGCTGCTCCCGTTGCACTCACACCGTGACCCATTCTCTCCCTGCTCTTGGGTACTGCGCCCGTTGCTCGATCGCGCCCGTGCTCCAATTGATGCGCTCGCCTCGCTTCCCGTGCTGGTAGAGCAGAGGCCTGCTCCTCCAGGAAGGCATACCGGGTACTTGCGGTCATATATTTGGTTGAGCCGCTCCCACGTTTCATTGTACCCGTTGTCAGTGAGCTCCCAATCACCCAACGTGCGCGCTGCCTTATGGGTGAGTGACTTCTTCAAATATGAGAATTTGTAAGAGGCCGCTATTTGCTCATTGCTATGCGCCGCAGCGGCGAACCAATCGCGAAAACCGTGCCACTTGGTCACGCTGCCGTCAAATTCCCCCTAAGTGTTCTGGAGGTCATGCTGTTGGAATGACATGGTCAGCTGCAGTGAGATCCGCAGCTTTGCACTCTGCTCTGCGCTCCTTGCTGTGCCCACTTGCTCAGTTTTACCCTTCAGAGCACCGCTCGCTTCGAAGTACCGCCGCTCTGCTCGCTCCATCGATCTGTCTAGATCGGCGCTCTCATCGCGCTTCGCTCGGGATGCTAACTCCTCACGCAGCTGATTAAAACGCTCCCACTGTTGCTCCAAACGAATCAAACGCACCTTGGCTTCATCAAACCCTAGTCGCCCAAACTCGTCAGCTATGACGTACTCTGCTGCTCTTCGGATGGCTTTGTAGGCAGACTGGTGTTGCCCGTAGCTCATCTTGTCGTTGCTCTGTTATTTTTCTCTGTTAGTGTTGCTCTGTTATTGTTGCTCTGTTGTTGTAGAAAAGAAGAAAAATTAACTAATTTTGAAAGAAGAAAAAACTGTTTCCTCCTTGTTCCTTCTGCAGCCGTGCCAACACTGCATTTTTGTGCTTTAAAATTTTTGAGTCGAATAACCGCACTGGTTTATTAACCCACTTAGCTCACAAGCTCAGCACTAAAGCACGCTCTTATTTAATTTCCTGAGCCGCATAACCACATTGGTTTATTCGCTCACTAGCAAACAATTATTTGCACCAATTCTCGCTCTTACATAATTTTTGAGCCGCATAACCACATTGGTTTATTCGCTCACTAGCACGCAATTAATTGCAACAAAGCTCGCTATTATATAATTTTTTGAGCCGAATAACCACATTGGTTAATTCGCTCATTAGCACGAAATTATTTGCACCAATGCTCGCTCTTATATAATTTTTTGAGCCGAATAACCACATTGGTTAATTCGCTCATTAGCACGAAATTATTTGCACCAATGCTCGCTCTTATATAATTTTTTGAGCCGAATAACCACATTGGTTAATTCGCTCATTAGCACGAAATTATTTGCACCAATGCTCGCTCTTATATAATTTTTTGAGCCGAATAACCACATTGGTTAATTCGCTCACTAGCACGAAATTATTTGCACCAATGCTCCCTCAAATTTTAAATTTTTAGACGAATAACCGCACTGGTTTATTCGCTCATTTGCACATAATTTTCGCTCGCTCATAACTAAATTTTGAGACGAATAACCGCACTGGCCTATTCTCTCATTTGCACATAATTTTCGCTCGATCATTTTTGATTTTTTAGTTGAACCGCACTGGTTTATTCGCTCATTTGCACATAATTTTCGCTCGCTCATATTTAAATTTTGAGAAGAATAACCGCACTGGTTCATTCGCTCATTTGCACATAATATTCAGCACCAAGCACGCGCACACGCAGCCATGCCACCTCACTGTCGGCCGCCAGCAAGGCGGCAGCCATAGCGCAGCATACTGCGCATCTCTATGACTGCGTCGCATAGTGCTTGCCTGCGCATATTGTACCCACCCCTAAATTCTTTTAGCTTTCTTGAAGCCCAATGCCCAATGCCTGTACCAATTTGTCGTATGTGCTTTGAGCACATACGCCCTTGGTCTATTATTTTTAAGCATTGCAGTGTTGGCTCTGCTCCTATAACTCCGTGGACTGTATTTTATCTTATTGTTCTATAATTTATTTGTTTCTTGAAATTTAGTCTATTTCTTTCTGTACCTGCCTGTGCTCTCATCGCTCTGCTCACATACCATATTATAAGTTCCGAATGCGTATTGCGCATTCAGCAATTGATGCTCCTCTAGCGCTTTGCACTTGCTCTCTTTTTCCTTCCCGCAGGCACAACGGATCAAAGGAATTCAAAGGAAAGAAATAGCTATTACCTACCCTGCCAGTACACAATCGCACATACATGCATACATGCATGCATATACGATCTGCGTTTACATAGAGTCTGGTGTGATTTCATAGGAACGCTTAAAATAAAGGCGCAATTAAGTTTTGCACTTAATTTATGTATATACATAGCTACTTAATACTACAAACATACGCATGTATATGCGATCTTCTTTTACATGGCTCTGACGTCATCTCAAATGAATGCCTAAATTAAAGACGCAATTTCATTTCGCACATATTTACTTATAGCTCTACTTAATATATGTACATATTCACATGCATCGCACCATACTTGCTGTATTGCATAGATCACTGGTACGATCCGGCTCGACATGGACCAATGTATCGAATCGACAATGAAACTATGGCAATACTTACTGCAATCCGACTTAAATAAAAACACAATTGTTTTAAGTGGAAAAGCATACGAAAAACCACTTTTTATTGCTCTTATAATTATGCACATACATATGTAGCTCAACAATAAGTCGGCATGTATGGGATGCATGTGTACAAAATATAATTGGAAACAAAACATTACTAGCACATACAGATATACATGTATATAAATATATAGAAAGACATATATTCAGCGAATGTATGTTTACAGAAATTGGCTCTAGGAATACCTGTGGCACCGCTCATACTTGCTCTTGTTTATATATATATATATATATATATATATATATATAGGCTCCTGCTCTGCACCGCTCTCCTGGCTCAGCTCCCTGCACATGGATTCCGGCCCATATGCACTTAAAATATAAGTATGTATATTATACATATGTGTGCACTGCACATCACCACCGCACTGCTCCTTGCGATCTCTCGCACTGCTCCATTGGCACAACAGCACAGTTCCATCGTCAGAAACGAACTAAACTTTCAAATACTCGCTGAACCTATTTTCGCTATGTGCGGAAACTCAAACGCATGGTTGCATTTGATACAATGATCCCAAAACGACATTTTGATCGCAATTTTGAGATAATTTTCTCAGACCGTGATGAATGGGAATTGGAAGACCTTGGGTAGACCCTAGAAGTCTAAAATAGTTCACTGACGGGTAAAAAACAAACACCGGAGCCAGAGCAGGGGTCCATGGACCCAATACCAATATCTCAGAACCGATGGGCAGGTGGCATAGCGTCCTCCAAGCTGAAATTCAAGCAATTTCAAACTGCGTAAGGATAAATCTGAAAAGAAGTATCAAGGGTGCACACATAGCTATCTATTGAGACAGTCAAGCTGCATTACAACTTTATATTCTTTAGAATCTAAACTAGTGGAAGAATGATTCAATAACCTGCAATTAAGTGTAAGAAATAAGGTTGCAATTTGATGGGTTCCGAGTCACTCAAGGATCGAAGGCAACGAAATTGCTGACGAACTGGCTAGGGACGGTTCCGCATCAAGCCTCATAGGTATCAACTAGCTATACTGTGTTATCAACTGTGCGGAGGCTAAATTTAGGGTAGATAACTGAGAACATAGTCTCAGAATGTCACACTGAGAAGCGATAGAGGGTCTTCGCCAAGCCAAAAGACTGGTAAGTCCATTCACCTACAATAGAGAACTGTGCAATACGTGCAAAGCAGGCAGAAGGAAAATAGTAGGTTTTCTCTCAATCCATTTCTACCTGAAATATCACCTGACTGAAATCCACATTCTTGATGATACGGAGTGCTGGCTATGTCTAGAAGAAGAGGAAACCATAGAGCACATACTATGCAACTGGATTACGTTGGCAAAGACTCGAATGAACAAATTCCACTTCGACCAGCTGGAAGAAATAAAGTATGCTCCTGTTATGGACATTCTCAAATTCAGCGGAAAAGATAATGAAAGAACATGACTTTCAACTACTTCCTTTCTTTAGAGAAGGAACATATAGGTAGAAGAGGACCTGACGACTTAAACTGGGATGCTTGTCATCACCAAATGGTCGAAATGCTATGGTATTATTGAAAAATGCCGGTACTAAACCAATAGGGTATAGTAGATCGGACAGTTGGGATCACGTGGATGACTAATGATAAAATATAGAATGACACAAAAAATCTTTTAGGTCGCAGTGTCGGCCATGGGGCAAAGTACTACAACTAAATTATTATAAAAATTATTATAAAAATTATTATTAAAATTATTATTAAAATTATTATATAAATATCTACATGGTCTCTTCAATAATTTTTCATAACAGTTTCTCCAAGTAGTTGGGGATTGTTGAACGGGAGCATTTTTGTTTCCAATGATAGAAATAAGTTAAATTTGTTGTATGTAAATTGGAATCAAACGATTGAAAGGGGTATTTCATTATAAGACATTATTTTCGGGAGTGGAATTATGTCAGTTAAAGATACTGTTTTACCTCGACCAGTTTTGTAATGATAATAATCATAAAATTTTTAGTAAACCATTGGAGAGCGAAACTTTAAAATTCGAACAGTCTTTAAGCACAATTGTATAGTATGAGATTCTCTTAGTACCTAGCAAGAGTAACCGATTGTGGTTGGAAGCACTGTCTTTAGATAGTGGGAGACTATTCAGTATACACAGATGAAGCTTCGAGTTGTAAACTGCTAGTTTCAGGCATTTCATTTGTTAGGACATTTTTGTAGGAAGTCATCTGCTAAATACAAAATTGCGTTGTTTAAATATGCCACATCTGTCGCAACTGGAAAAGTTTATAACGAATACAAATTTTAATTAAAAATAAAGAAAGAAAGTATTCAGTTGCAGCAAAGCAGTCAAATAAAAATGTGCTGCCACTCCCATTTCACTGACAGAGAATGCAAAAAAGAATACAACAAAAAAAAACCCCAATAAAATGTGGAAACTGTTCGCAGAAGTTTCCAATTGAAAATAAAACAATTGAAATTCAGAACGCGGAGAAGGAAGCAGCAAATTGAATTCATCAAGGATATTGCAAAGTATCAACTGGATTTGCTGCTGTACGCCCCCGCGTTTTGTCTCCAAAGACATGACAAAGCATAAAATAGAAGAAAATAAAAAGAACAGGGAAAATGGAAAATAAAAAGAAAAATACGCAACCCAATTGATTTGAACCATTTTTGCCATACGAAGTTTTACGCTCCTACTTGGCGCAACACATCCACACACGGGTATGGAAGGAAAAACCAGACAGCTTGAACGCTTCTCATTGGTTGTGCGGGAAAATCGTGATGCCAATGCGACAAGACGAGAGGAAAATATGTGCGAGAATGTGAATGTGAAATAAAAAATGACATTTGAATGGATGGATACAAATAAAAAGTATCGAAGGAATTGAATTGAATTTTTAAGCAGTTCTGCTGATGTACGACGACGAGTGCGATATGAGAAAGAGTCGGAGTGGGAGGGAGTAGGAGTAGAACTAGGAATGGGTGTGTTGTTAGTAGCAGAGGGAGCAAGAGTTGAAGTTTCAATGAGACTGGAACTGGAAGTCAGAGTGGGTCTTTATGTGGATGTGGGTATGGGTCTGGGTGTGGGTGTGGGTGTGGATGTGGGGGTTGGGGTTGGGGGTATGTGTGCTCAAGTGTAGCAAATGCTTTATTGAAATCCCTTTTGCTGTTTGGTATATTGCAGAGTTTTGTGTATCCTAGAGAATTTTTCTTTAGGCAACCAATGCTGGAGCTGCACAAAGTAGCTTCATCATATATTGAGTATATATGTACATACATTCTTAAATGGAAATACCTACTATGGGCTTGCATTTTATATAGAAAGAATGGTTATATAAGTTTAAGCTTAGCAAATAAATTGTACAATGCATCCGCTGCGCAAAGGCATCAAATAAAAATAATGTAATTCAATTTGGTTTTGCCTCTTTATACAAACACTCGTAGCGAATGTGATAAATAAAGTAATTTCGTGGAACACAATATTTCACTATCAACCTTATCAGCGAGACATTTCCCGTAATTGAATTTGCCTAATTGGAGTCTGTTACATGAACTCACATCTCCCGATGTCAATGGGAACCAGTGCTTGCGAAACGTAGCCATCAAGAGACCGAAACGAAGCTACTGCTGTACCAGCAATATAGTTCTGGAGGAATTTAGAGAAGCTTCTATATTGAGGGCAACTTAATAAATGTCAAAACTACTCAATATTTGACCAAGGGAGGGCTATCACATTCGCAGATAAATACCTTGTAACTTTATTACTATTTTCTTTAAATGTAAGGAGTTCTATCTCCACTCCTTTGGTCGCTCATTGTCAACAAAATTTGGAACAAGTTTGACGGTAAAGCTCCGAAACCATAGATATAACGGAGAAATGCTTGTCGACTCTCAGTGATCTAATGACCGACACCCTAAAGATCATATACAGATGGGCGACACAAGCGTCAACTCGGAAAAAGCGGACTTGATACTTTTCATCAGAAGACACAAGATCCCGACGTGGAGACTACCAAAACTGAACAGCAGGGTACTCACTCTAAACAGCCACACCAATTACTTAGGGGTAATAGTAGAGTAAGCTGTAATGAAAGCTCAATGTGGAGGAATTAGTAAAGAAACCTGCGAACGCTCTATACTCTTGCATGATACGGAATTTTGTTGTGGTGGACTGCTGTTAGGAACAAAACCTATTGCAGACCTATGGAAAGAGTCCAGACTCTTCCGGCACTGAGTGTGACGAGGGCCTTAAGGACTACACCAACGGTTATCCTTAACAATATTCTCTATCTACACCCAATCGACCTCTTGGTGGAAAGCTTTCCGGCAAAATCTGCGGCCACTAAAAGATTCTTTATCCGCTCCTTCGATCACAGCTCTGTAGGTTGAAGTCTCTCGGTCAACTCGGACAATGTGACTCCTAGTCTCAGCCTGCGAAAACAAATAAAGACAACTATTGAGAAGAAGGGATAGAGTAGAGGCATGAATGCTAAATGCAAAACTTTCAAGCTGTTCACGGGCGGCTCAAAATGGAAGACAGTATTGAGGCAGATGTCTACTGCCCCGAACTAGATATCAGCCTTTCAGACTATCTAACTACTGCAGCATTTTTCAAGCGGAAGTTTTTGCAGCATGGAGAGCCGCAGAGTTCGCCTGCATAGCACAAACTACGAACTCTACAATAAACTTCTACACAGTTAGCCAGGCTGCGATCAAAGCTATAACTGCATGCTGTGCATCTTCCAGAAATGTTCTGCAATGCAAGAAAGCAATGCATAGATTGGTCACCAACCGGCAGCTACATATCTACTGTAGACAGAAGAACATAGAAGGAAACGAGAGTGCGGATGCCCTTGCTTAAAGCGGACTCTTACTAAAAAAAAAGCAAGTAAGTAAGGTACTGATGCTTCTACAAATGATCAATAGCAGTATTAAAGATGACATGAGGAGAAAGGTGGTGGAAAGATGGAAGAAAGGTGGAAGACAGGTGGAGTGCTACCACAGGTAAAATTGCAACCCAAACCGTACGGCACTCAGACCCAATCAATACTGGAATTTCCGAGGAAGGATTGCAGAACGGTAGTAGGAATATTAATAGGTCATTGTCTAACGGCGGTACAAGCTAAAAGGATATGGCTCACAATCAACGATGAAAGCAGGAAATGTGGGGATCAGGACACAAGGGAAACTTTGGAGCATCTACTATGCCTTTGCTCCGCAATATCGAAAACGTGCCTAACACATCTGGGAGCCCCTTGGTTTGAAGGACTAGAATAGGTCGCACAATTAGGGACAGTTTGACTCTCTTAAGATTTGCTAAGAGCGTCTCTCTATTTAACGATTTATACTAGAGCTCTTAAACGGATATCCATCTGGCACCACAAAGAACCTTGCAGGCCTTCACGGCCAGTCAGTTTAACCTAACCGAACATAATCTCTATTTTACTTATGTACTCTGATTGTAGAGTATGTAGACTTATGTTGCGGACGTGTTTGACTCATATTGCAATTTCATCTGTACTCATTTAGACTTTTTGAAATAGATGTGTCCACACATTTCTTTAAAAAAAAAATAACACTGAACTCTGCCTCGGAAACATTCATTGGTAGGTTATTCATAAATATTCCAATAATTGTGGAAGGAAAACCTCTAAGTTCTTTCAAATATACGTTAGAAGCTTAACGAATTTTGAGTAAGAATCATCGAAAATTAACGAAAGCGGATCATGAGTTGCAAGATGAGCTGAGAAACTATTTGAGTGGTATGGTCCATTTATACAGGACAAACAGTAACCATAAAAATAATATTTGCCAGATCCAGTGATTTTATCAATTTGCATAAACTGCTTTTCGCAAGAATAGCATTATTACTCAAATTCGGTTTCTACATGCGTAAATCAAAAGTTGTTTAATGCGAAATGCTCAAAAGAGTTTTTGTTAAATTGAATTTTTGTGAAATTTGGTCGAAGCATGATTTCATATTATTGATAAGAAGAGTGAGGAGAACTACTTAAATATTTTGAAAGGTTTTTCTCTATCCTTCCTCCTCTGCGTGAAGTTAATACTGTCAAGCCATGAAGTACGAAATGGCGCAAGCATATTATATTTATAGCGAATATATTTATACCGAATATTAGTAATCCCCTACATCTACTCGTATATATTACTATAATTTTACTCTTTTAAAAAAATGGGCTTCTTCTTTTTTTTTTGAAGAATTGCGTAAGTATTTCAAATAGCTGAAAATATAGTGTATGATCCAACTTAGATGTAATGTCAAGGAGTGTCACAGTTCAAGAACATGCCCATTTGTTCATACCAACCAAGCCTACTACGGATATTACGAGCATTACCAGAACTTACATACAAAGTGTTTGTAGTGTATACTTCCACAAAATTTTGGTCCAGCTTCAGCCACCCTCGGGGGTTAATCCGACCAAGACTAAGCTGGTGCTCTTCACTAGGAAGTATAAAATTCCTCAATTTATTGCTCCAAAACTAATGGGTGTAGATATTGACCTTGTCGAGAAGCCTAAATATCTGGGCATGATCCTAGATAGGAAGCTGAACTGGAAGGCTAATATAAGCGATCGCATTAGGAAGGCTCAGGTAGCTCTGCACTCTTGCAAACGAGTTATATGTAAGACATGGGGGTTACAGCCTAAGGTAGCCTATTGGATATACACAGCTGTGGTACGACCAGTCCTTTCTTATGAGGTTATTGCTTGGTGGACAACCCTAAGAAAGTCCACATACAATAGGCTAGTAACAAAGGTACAAAGAACGGCAGAGATATTCATAAGTAGTGCCATTAGAACGATTCCAACGTCCACCATTGGACGTTATGCTTAATCTGCTGCCTGTTAGGCTTTTTGGCGAAAAAGTGGCTGCAAACTCAGCTATCAGACTAAACGTTACGCATCAATGGGTTGCCAGAATCGTAGGGCATGTATCTATATTAAGGCATTTTGAGAGTATTCCTGACTCTTTCGATTACATCACACCAATTTATGCCTCCAATGGTATGGGCGAGATCTCCATTCCCTCCACGGAAGAATGGAAGGATGGCATCCCCCCTCATATAGAAGGGGTTCACATCTACACAGATGGATCCAAGTTACAGAGTAGGGAGGGAGGTGGTGTATTCTCAGAAAATTTGGACATTAACATGCCCTTTAGGATGCCCGAACGCTGCAGTGTTTTTCAGGCAGAGGTCGCGGCTATAGAGGCGCACTATCTTGGCTAAGGAAGAAGAAGGTATCTGGACTTGATATTTGCATTCTGTCCGACAAAGTGTCGAAGCAGCTTTGCGCACCCTGGATTCGGCTATTATCACCTCACCCGTCTGCATCTGTGCTGGGTTCCCGGTTACAGAGATATGCCAGGGAACTGCAAGGCGGATGAACTTGCCCGTGAGGGTACTACCATACCGATTGAACCAGATAGGTCGCAATTCGGTATTCCTATAGCCACATGTAAGCTCTTAGTAAAGACAATATCCTTAGGCACAGCTGGCAGACGCTGGTCTGAATTTACAGGATGCAAAATAGCTACACAAACCTGGCCAGAGGTAAATGTCAAGCGCTCTAAGGACCTAGTGGCTCTAAATAGACAAAGTATGGGGTCGGTGATTAGTATCCTAACGGGACATTGGACTCTGGGCACTCACGGGTGTAGGCTGGGGATTGCCTCTAACGACAATTAGTTTCTCAGTTGAATGGGTAATAATATTGACTTGATGCAATGGTTTGTAACCCCCATACAACTCACGGTGGTACTGGACTTATTCTCAATCAGCATCCTCTCCTTCTGTCCAAAATATAAACATAGTTATAGAACATAAAATTGTTATACAGAACTATGTAAGATTTCGTTTGTCCCGCCATACACAGATATCCTAACCCTACCTGAATTTCCCCTGAAGGGATAGTTTCTCACATTATAATTGGGTGTAAGTTGCCTGAAAGGTAAACTAATCCCATTGCAGTTTTTTTTATTCATTTTGGAGAGGTTTTGCTTTGTTTTAATTAGCAATGTTCCTAATAAACATCCGTAGTAGCCCTAATTTAGGTAAATAATTTGCCAATTTGGACAAGAAAAATGGGTTCCCCTTTCACCTGATTAACGCATTATCTAGTCAGTGGGAAACCTGAGGGTATAATCCACATGACTTTGCAGGAGTTTCAATTGGAGTACATAATTTAATAATCTTCCACACACAAATAATCTTCAGTAATATGAACAATCATGACAATAAAAGAATAAGAAAACTATAGGAGATCTTCAGAGAGAACATAGAATCCTTAAGAAGTATACGATACAAGGATCAGCAATTTACAATGTTATTTAATTTAATCCCAAGGATATTTAATATCAATTTTCCCCAACTTCAGTATTCCATTGCTGTTGGCCCTCTACCACCAAATGTCAGGTACTCGTTTGCTAGTATTAAAGTGATTGTGTTGGCTCAAGTAAAACCAAGAGTGCGTTTAGAAATGTTACCCATACACGTGTCCGGAAATTGCACCGCATTCAAAATGAGCTGCTACTTCGGCAGAGAAATGGCTGAAGTAAATAATTACAAGGATTTACACTGAACAAAGTGCCTAAATTTATCACGCTTTAAAGCTGGCCCCACCCAAATTCAGTCAGCAACAAACGGGAAAAATAACAACAGGCAGGGCAGAGCCAAGTAGCCTCATTGAATGCGCAACAAGTTTTCGCCAAGTGAGGTTGTCCTCCTCCACTTATTTGATGTCCTTCTTTATTTTGATTTTTTTTTTTTTGGCTTATTTATTTTTGTGCTTTGTGCAAAAACTGAATTTTTGACTATCTGTCCCGTAGTGGTATCCTGCCACTTAAGCGCAAGCACAGCCAGGATTTTCCGTCAGCAGCGCAGCGTGCATATTATTAGGTCCCTTCTGCCTTTGTACTTGCGAGCAGACCAAGCGAAATAACGCAATAAAAATTCCTCGCAAAATTTGCAAAAATTTTTATTGCTGCCCTTTTTTTGCGTGTTCGGTTTTGATTTTCGCAGCCAGCCCAGCTGCCCTTTTTCGCTGTTTAAAGTAAGCATTTCCGTTTTGCTTAGCTTCGAAGCAGTTCACCACGTTTCCGGTGCTTATTTTTATGGCTGCACTTATTTACAAATGATTTTCTGTATTTGTACTGATTTTTGCATTTTCCTTTTTTAATATTTAATTTGCAATTCAGTGCAGTAAGTGGCCAGCCCCCAATTTAAAGTATGACATATTTTTCCCATTTCATTCGTTCAGACCTATCCCAACAAATTAAACGCCACAACAAACGCCGCTGACCTTTTTCTTGTTGCTTTCGGTTTTTTTCCCGTTGGCTCTGAAGTGCCTTTAATTGATTTCAGCCACCACTGGCCGCAGTGGCCCTTGGTCGCGTGCCGCACTCGCACAATGAAAGGTGCGCCCCTCGTTTTCCTTTCTCCGCTTGCTTGTTTGAATTTTTTTATTATTAATATTTTTTTTCTTTTCATTTGTAATTCTCATATTTTCACCCTTGTATAAATTAACTTATTTCATTATTTTTTGATTTTTTAAAAAATAAACATCAGAGAGAAACTCTGATGTTAAACTTTATTTATTGAATTCAAAACAAGAACTAACTTACAATTTTTTGATAACTTAACTTAAATTCAAATAGCGGCAGCGTTGAAGCAGTGCAGCGGTTAGCGACAGCGTTGGAGCAGTGCAGCGGTTGGCTCGTGCAGGAAGTATTGCAGACACAGCGTCAGCAATTTAGCTTTTGTTGATTAGCTTGAATTGAAGTTGGACTTAATAAAGACCAAGAAAAAAATATAATTATTGTTAACTTAATTATCGTTAACTCCTCCCCTCTTAAATTCAAGCGTCCGCGCTTGAAGTGCATGGGAGAAGTTTTGGCTGGATTATGTTTTGCTGTATTTTTGGTTGGATTTCTATAGTTCTTCCTCCAAACCTTGAGGCAAATATTTTTGCTAATATTACTACGACGATAATAATTAATGCGATTATTGACACGCTTATTATGCTTATTCGTCCTCTTGTCTCTAAGAATTCTATTGCCCTTGTGTTATTCGTATGAAGTTCCTTGATGAGTTCCATAGTAAGTCCTTCCTCATATTTACCGGGTAAAACAGAAGATCTTAGAATAGCTGGTAGGGGTTCTATTGAAAAGCTTTCATTAAATTCATAAATTTGGTTGTTGGCAGTGATTGTTGCATTTCGAAATTTTATGACATAGGAGCCTGTTAGGTTCAATTGGTTGTCATCTACAAATATTGAGCCATTGAATTGATTGAGGAGAATAATTCCGGGTTGGATATCTTCTATTGGAGCAATGTGTAGATTATTTACTCTAGTACAGGATGCTGGTTTGCTATGTAATATTTGTGGAATGCAGGAGCTTTTACTTATATCTACGATATCTTTATAATTACATATTTTAAGGTTTTTATAAGTTTTGCAAGAATTTTTAATTGCGTAAATTTTATCTTTACAAATTATATAGTTTTCATAAGAGATTTTTATAATTTCATTGCCTCTTTTAATAGGCTTTAACAATATCTCTTCACATGTTTCTTTATTGGTAGTTGGTATGCTTATAATATATAGTATGATAGTCTTATTTGATGCTATCGAAACATCTGCGATTTGAAAAGATTCTTCTATATTTGAAAAACTGATGTTATCTTTTTGTAACATTTGTCTGAATAACTCCACTTCATTATTTGAAAGCATAAATGAATTTATTAATCCAATTTTTGCCCAATTTATGGCATGATCTATATTAATTACTTCTTGTTTTAATATATCTAAATAATTTTTAATATTAAGACTAATAGTACTTTGGACATTTGTGCTGTCAAAATTTTTCATAATTAATTCATTTGTAGCATTTACAACATTATTCAATTTTTCAATTATTAATCTGTTAATTACCATTTGTCTCTCATTATTTTTAAGTATATTATTTGTCTTATCACTAAGTATTTTAAAATCATCGTGGTCGGGACTTCCCGCTATCCACTTCCATGTTGTTCCAATGAAATTTAAAGATCTTTTACTTATACTATTAGGCTTTAACCTATCTATATGGTTTTGTATTTGGGATATTTCATGTTGAAGGAATGGGAGAAGGGCGTTGGTTTTATTAACTTGTTTTATTATTGTCTTATTTAGTCGATCGACTGCGTCCTGGTACTCATTTATGTCAATCGTATGTATCAGTTTATAAGAGCCTGTTTGGATTTTAGCTGATCCCATGGTGAACGTGACAACTTCTGAATTTGAATAGTCTAGAACTTGTATCTCGCTGTGGCATGATGCAATGAGTAATCTGTAAAGAGGTTTTAATTAGTTTTAATAAGACTTTTGTGAACTACTAATCCTGATTCCGTAATAACAGTGCTGTTTTTATTTTCTTTGACTATTTCCTTTTTATACCTAGAGCACAATTTATTTCCAATACGCTTATTTTTCTTTACATATATAATGTCGCCTGTATTAAAAGACTTCAGATTGGTTCTATTTTGATTGTGATAACGTAAGTCCTTGTCCTGTTTTGTTTCGAGTTTTACAATATTTTCTAACCTATGTTTGTCTAATTGTTCCGGGCTTGTGCTGACAATACGTCCAAAAAATACTTCGATTGGTTTTCTGTTGGTGGTCGAATGAATTGAATAATTATACTTACAAATTGACATGTCTAGCAAGTCTGAAAATGAACGATGTGTATTTTCGGCTTTTGTACAACGCATTATCTCTGATAACGTTGAATGGAACCTTTCTATTTGTCCATTAACCGTGCTAGTGTAGGGCGGGGCTTTGAAAATGTCTATTCCTAATTGATCTTGCAACATAAATGTAATGGAAGCTGAACTAAGCGCTTTTTCATTATCGATAACTATTTTTTCAGGTATGCCAAAAGAAATAAGGATTTGTCTTAATGGTTCTTTTATGTCTTCGGTGGCTCTAGACTTTATAATTTTCGCTTGAGCATATTTGGAGAATTTGTCTATGGCAGTCAGAATGGTACGATTGTTTGTATGATATATGTCGAGATGTACAATATTACCTGGATATTGGGGTATGGGGGTTGACTGTAATATGTGTTTAGCTGGGTGCCGATCGTATTTATTCTCGCGGCATATTTTACAAAGTTTTACTATTTTTTCAATTTTAGCCTGCATTTGTGGAAAATAATATTTAGTCAAAAGCTGTGATTTATTTTCTCGAGAATTCCTGTGAGCTCTATTGTGTTCTGTTATAATTTTTGACTCTTGTTCTACTTCGGAAGTAATATCTTCAATCATTGTTTGAGTGTATCTGATTTTGTATGTTGAGAAGTGTAAAGGATATAGTTCTTGTATCTTACCCATGATTTCTTCTGATGTGAACAAACCGTTTACTACGCTTGGATTTAAATATCTCTTAAATATTTGTATAATGTCATCTGTAGAGTAATTTCTTTGTATTACGATATGTCTGTGATATGTGGGAAAAGGAATTTGGAATTGATGTCTATTTTCTTCACCTATTTTCAAAAACAATTGATTCTTAAAAACATTGATTGGTGCTTCTGTAGCAGGTATCAAATTTTGTGATGAACTGTCTTCGCTATGTATTGTACCTGTCAACGAGTTGATATCGTCGTTATTGGTGTTTGGTAAGAGATTAATTTGGGGTGGTCTTGAGAGGGCATCTGCAACTATGTTTGATTTCCCGGGTTTATAGAGAAGCTCATAGTTGTACTCCTCTAAAATTGCTTTCCATCTCTTCATTTTATTGTTATTGTTCTTATTGCTGAGAGCGTACGTAAGGGGTTGGTGGTCTGTGTAAATTTTTACTTTGGCGGATCCGTAGAGATAGTTTCGCAAGTTATTCAGTGACCAAATAATTGCTAGCATCTCTTTTTCATTGGTAGCGTAGTGTTCTTCTGCGTTACTTAATGTACGAGATATAAACATGATAGGTCTATCGTCTTGAGCTAGGACTGCTCCAATCGCATAATTGGATGCGTCCGTCGTGAGTTGAAATTCTTTTGAATAATCGGGGTATGAGAGCAGAACTTCTTCTGAGCTAAGGGAATTTTTTAGTTTTTGAAATGCTTCTAGTGCTTCTTTATTTAAATTTATTTTTATGTTTTTTGATATATTTTTGGATATTCGTCCTTCCTCCCCTCTTAAAAGGACTGTAAGGGGTTTCGCCAGTTTTGCGTAGTCCCTTATAAAACGGCGATAATAACCTGAAAGTCCTAAAAATGAACGTAGGTCTTTCAGAGTTTTTGGTTCAGGGAAATTATTGATTGATTCAATTTTTTTTGGATTGGTTTTGAGGCCATTTTCAGACACTATGTATCCTAAAAATTCTACTTCGGTTTTTAGGAATTCACATTTATCGAGTTGTATTTTGAGGTTTGCTGATTCTAGTGTATCAAATACTAATTTTATGTCATTAAAATGATCTTCCTGATTTTTACTGAATATAATGATGTCGTCAATATAGACAAAACATCTTTTTCCTATGTGATCTCTTAAGATGTCGTCAAGAGCTCTCTGAAAAATAGAAGGAGCATTCTTGAGACCAAAAGGGAGACGAGTGAATTCATATTTCCCGTTATTAACTGAGAAAGCTGTCTTCTCCGTATCTGATTCTTTTAGAAGAATCTGATGGAAACCACTTTTCAGATCGAGTACTGAAAATATTTTGTTTTTTCCAAGTTGAGATAGAACTTCGCTTATTTCGGGAATAGGGTATCTGTCTGGTATTGTAATTGAATTTAACTTCCTATAGTCTATGACCATACGGTATTTTTTCTCTCCTGACGCATCTAATTTTTTTGGGACCACCCATACAGGTGAATTATATGGTGATCTAGATGGTCGTATTATACCGTCACGTAAGTATTCGTTAATTTGCTGTTCTACATGGTTTTTGAGGCACATTGGGTACGGATAACATTTGGTATAAACAGGATTGTCTGATGTCGTACGAATTGTACCTTTAACTGTTGTAGTAAAAGTAAGTTTTTCGTCTGGATCACAAAAAAGTGATTTATAATCGGATGTGAGTTTTATTAGACATTCTTTTTGATATTGAGTTAAGTGTTCCGATCGGATGTGAATTTGGTTAACGCTTTGCGAAATTTGTTGTTTCAATTTTATACAAAATTTGTTTTTTATTGTCATGTAATTTTCTTTGGTGTGTATTATGGCATTTAGTTCTTTAAGTGAATCATTACCTATGATGGCATGAAAAGATTTTAAGGTGGGAAGCAAGAAAAATTTTATTTTTGTGTCGTCTATGCCGAAAATATTAGCAAAAGTATGATGGGTTATTTTGATTTGTCCTCCGACTGAACTAGCATAGAATATTTTTTCATTTATAATAGGTGTTTTTACTAGATGCGGCTGTACATAGTTTTTATTTGATCCGGTATCAATTAAAACTTTAATGATCTCTCCACTACTTAGCTTACATTCGATATAAGGTAATGAAGAGCTGTTCATTCTAAAAAATGAATATCAAGGCAATCTATTTTATCTAAAGAGTCTGAATTAAAACTTTGTTGTTCATTAGTTTCATAGTTTTTTATACAATCGGTATAAACTGATAAGGGTTGGTCAAAGTCATGGTCGTTATTATTTATTGCGTCTTCATATTGCTGAACTTCAATGTTAAAGTTTCTTTGTCGTTTATCTATATTTTGTGGTGGTGGACTTGGTCTTTTGCCATAGTGTGCATCGTTATGGGTAGGGCGATTCATGTAATTTATTCTCTTTGTTTGCATGCTTTGGTCTACATCCATAGCTTCAGGTCTAGGTAATGGCTTAGGGCCAAATGGTCGAGGTGGTGGACGTTGTTGGTATTGATACAAATTTTGAGAACGGTTTTGCTGTGGATTAAATATCGGAAATTGTCGTGTTGGATAAGTAGGGTGATTTCTTTGTGGGTATTGTTCCCAATTAACTAGATGAGGATAAAATGGTTGTTGATTTTGTGGTTGTAGTCTATCTTTCCGTGGAGGAATTGGTGGTTGAATATTAGGAAATTCTCGTTGTTTCCTTTGAAAATTCTGACCAAGCGCATAGTTTGATCTGAAATTTTGGTTTTCCAGTTTCATACATAATTGTAATGCCTGGGGTAGGTCAATGGGCTCTCTCATACCAAGCAATCTTGGCAGATCGCCTCTCAGTCCGCGTACGAACGTATCCAGTGCTTTGTCCCTGTATGTTTTTGTTAATAGGCCAACGGCTTCCTGTCCTATATCCATACATCCTATTTTATTCAATATTAATGAAAGGTGTGAATAAACTTTTTGGTAATACTCTTGCGTGCTAAGGTTTCCTTGTATTAGAGTTGACATTTGGTATTCTAGAGTGCCAATGTCTCGCTTATCTGCATAATGCGTTGTAAGACAGCGAGATATAGCGTTCCAATTTAATGGCGTATTGTATGATTCTAAAACGTTGTCTGCATTCCCTATTACTTTGCTACGTATAACGTTCAAAATTCCAAAATATTTCGGTGTATTTTTTATGGTTTCATAGACACTTAAAACTCTGTCAACACTTTTTCTCCATGAACTAAAATCTGCTTCATTTCCAGAAAATTCTCGTAAATTTTTTACTATGTCTGGTATTCTTTCTAGTTCGTTCAAATTTTCCCTAGTACTAATACCAAACGGTTGGTCAACTTCTATTTGGTTAGTGCTACACTGAATAGTTAGGTCCCTTACTAACTGTGGTAATGTACCTTCTAGAATTCTTAATACCGAAGATTGTATTATTTCGTTTAATTCTTCCTGTCCAAGTGGTCTAACTGGTTGGTCGGGATTAGGATTAGGAGCATTTAATAGAGGTGGTCTAATGAGGTTGTTAGGATTTGCCATGTTACTTTATTTTTTTTTTTTTTTTTTTTTTTTTTTGTTTTGTTTGTTTTTGCTGAGAATGGATTATAAATTTTAATTAATTTATTTTAGAATATTCCACGAAAATCAGTAAGTATTGTACGCCTTTATTAAATAAATTTTTTCTTTCTTAATTTATCTTTTTTCTCCGATTTCGTTTACTAGGATTTATTTTTAGAGAGTAGATTTAAATAGTTAGTCGAGCTACAGTTTTCAGAAAAAATTTTATTTATTGTTATCTCTATATTTTGTGATACTCTAGAGGGTCCGGCTTTTTGGGCTACGGAATCGCAGAGTGGTTTTGCAATGTATTATTATTTTGTTGTTATAGTTTAGTTTTATAGGCTTTTATTCCGTTATAAACTGGAGGGTCCGGCTTTATGGGCTACGGAATCGCAGTTTCAAAAATTTTTAGTTATTTCTTTACGTTATTTTATTTAAAAATTTTTTTCTTTCTTTTTTTTTTTTTTTTTTTCACTTTTAAATTTTGTTTGTTGAAAATTTTCTTAAAATTGTTTTACTTCTTATCTAGTCTTAAAGGTTAATTCTTTTTCTAAAAACACTTTCTTTGTTTACTTTTAACTTATTATTTTCTCAAAATTCTATTTTATTTCTTAATTTATCTTAAACTAGCTTACAATATTCCGCACAGGTTCTCCATGATTTTTCCTTTTTGTCCGCTATCCGGTGACTCGGGATCTCTGATAGAACACAAATCGTGTGGTTGCGTTTTTATTCCAACGAATTCTAACGCTTAATTAGTTGTGGTTTCTATTCGGGCTACACAATTAATTTATCGAACTTCTTGAGGACACTTTATAAATTAACCGTGATGAGTACTGCTTAAGGACTTCTTTCCCGAATACCACGACGTTGGGCGCCAATTAACTTATTTCATTATTTTTTGATTTTTTAAAAAATAAACATCAGAGAGAAACTCTGATGTTAAACTTTATTTATTGAATTCAAAACAAGAACTAACTTACAATTTTTTGATAACTTAACTTAAATTCAAATAGCGGCAGCGTTGAAGCAGTGCAGCGGTTAGCGACAGCGTTGGAGCAGTGCAGCGGTTGGCTCGTGCAGGAAGTATTGCAGACACAGCGTCAGCAATTTAGCTTTTGTTGATTAGCTTGAATTGAAGTTGGACTTAATAAAGACCAAGAAAAAAATATAATTATTGTTAACTTAATTATCGTTAACTTATACAAATTTGTTATGCTGCATTGTTGAATGACCTTAATCCCAACACAATCGTCACGGACATTGAGTGACCTTTGCTTGCCCGGCGGTTATTTGCGCTTCAATATTCCTGGGTCAATTTTTGATTAAGTTGTAATTTGCAGCGGCAATTAAAGACGGAAGCAAACGCAAACGCTGACAGCGGCAAGAAGAGGAAAGGAACCGGTTTTAAAGAAGCTTCTGAGCGTTTCTGAACGACGTTAAACCCACTTGAGGGTAAGGACACTTTTCGTTTTGTGCGTACACTGCACATTATGGTCGCCCTGGATTAGCATATTGTAGCACAAAGTAAAGGGATAGGAAAGAAACTGGAAAAATTGTAATTTTTATGATGTTCAGATAAATTTGATGAGCAGAATAATAACCGAAAGAGAAAATGCTTCTTGCTACAATGCATCTTCATCAGTGGCATTGTTTTTAAAAACAATATGCGTTGAAGAAAACAATTCGCTTTTGTATTTTACACTATCCTGAGTAGAAATTATGATACCAATTCCCCGTAACTTGTCTTGAAGCAATTTGAATGTATTAATGAGCTCATAAATTGCCACTTTCCTATGGGATAGGTTCGTACACTTACTCTACCTAACCTGATTTTTCTATAGATTATTAGTTTTCAACAACAGGCTGCAAGCATTTGTCAAACACATTTCAAGGATATTGAGGAAAATCATGAATCTACATATCATAAAATCCAGCAAATAAAGTCCTTAGTAAAGGGATGTCTCCGATTACTTTTTTACTTCGGTTTGTAGAATTTGTCTTCAGGGTACATTCTGCTCAATATAAATTGTGATATAATTCCTTAATATTATAATAAAAACTATCAGCTATATTATATAAAAAGCCAACTTGGAGAGTAAAGAGAATATACATATTCATCAGATTTATCATATGTAAAAAATGAACTTGATAGACGGTCTAGAAAAAGGAGATCTTTGGATTGTCTCTTAATAGCCAAAATTGGCCAACACTTTCGTACTTTAAACAGGTCCCAATGAAAAGCAAAGACTCATCGCTTCAAAATATGTCAAAATATATATTAATGAGCTCATAAATTGCCACTTTCCTATGGGATAGGTTCGTACACTTACTCTACCTAACCTGATTTTTCTATAGATTATTAGTTTTCAACAACAGGCTGCAAGCATTTGTCAAACACATTTCAAGGATATTGAGGAAAATCATGAATCTACATATCATAAAATCCAGCAAATAAAGTCCTTAGTAAAGGGATGTCTCCGATTACTTTTTTACTTCGGTTTGTAGAATTTGTCTTCAGGGTACATTCTGCTCAATATAAATTGTGATATAATTCCTTAATATTATAATAAAAACTATCAGCTATATTATATAAAAAGCCAACTTGGAGAGTAAAGAGAATATACATATTCATCAGATTTATCATATGTAAAAAATGAACTTGATAGACGGTCTAGAAAAAGGAGATCTTTGGATTGTCTCTTAATAGCCAAAATTGGCCAACACTTTCGTACTTTAAACAGGTCCCAATGAAAAGCAAAGACTCATCGCTTCAAAATAATTTCTCTAGATGGTAGATAGGTAGATGGCTGGCGACCTCAGGCCCCCTCAATTAGCAAATCGTGCCGTTTTGGTGCCATATCCTCGCGAGCCTAAAGAAAAAGGTAATATACTTTTGTACCTTTACACGGAGTTACTCAAAAATTTGGAGAGGTCTGAAAGTTCTAAGCTAGAGCAATGCCCTAGACTCTCCAGAAAAGGACTTACGAGATATTTGAGTCTCAATAGAGCGAGGGTTGGTCAATAAAAAAAAAAAATGTACTACTGTTTCTTTCTCCTGTGGGTCTTTACAGCTCCTGCAATGAGTATTGAACGGAATGCCCATTTTTGCAACGTGCGTGCCGATAGTCCAATGACCTTTGCAGACAGCTATAAGATTGCTATTTTTATGTCTTGGTTTATTGAGAAGATGGTTAGTTATTTTTGCACTGTAATCAGGCCACATCATTCTCGAAATGGCACATGTCGCAGTGTTTTTTCCACTTTTCGCGAGCCTTGCGGAGGAAGTGATTATAAATATTTCCCTTAACAATAGTCAGGGGGACCGTCACGTCCATAAGGAAAACATTTGATCGGTTTCCGATGAGCTTCTTCATGCTAGCTCATTAGCCCTCTCGTTGCCCTCAATGTTCTTGGGTCCCAGAACCCAGACAAGGGATATTATACTATTTCCTGATAATGATTTAAATTCCTCGTTTTAGAGGCCGACCATCGTAGAGCTGGTAAAAGGTAACGCTAGCGCTATTATTGCCGCCTAGTTGTCGGAGTAGGAAGGTAGTAAAGTCCTAATTTGTAGTCTATTGAGTCTAATGATATTCCTAGATAGACGCAGATTCAGCCTCGGTCGTGGTTGCCTGGCGATTTCACAGGTAGTAGCACAGATCCACTGTTGATTGGTAGAATTAATTAGTGTCTCCCTTATGAGAAGCTTACAAGTCGCGAGAGGTACACGCATATGCCTACCGACATTTGGCATACAAGTGCCATTTCTCGCAAGTTGAGCAGCCTTGCAGTTCCCTGGTATATGGATATGGAATTTTTTAGCCATCTCATTTAGAGATCGGCGACAGTCTAAGACACTTCTTGATGTTATTTGGAATGCATTCAAAACCATTAGTGCAGCTGGGCTGTCTGATACAATACAGATATCCTTGACGGTTACCTCGTTTATCCTCAGCCAATTCAAGGCTTCGTGAATAGCGGTTATTTCCGCTTGAAAAACACTGCAGTGATCCATTAGTTTGAGTGGTCGGAGTAAATGGATATGTTTTTGGTCAGCTTGTGCCCCTGCAACGCCCTACATGCCTGCCAAATTACAAAGACCTCTGACAATTTGAAGGAGAGCAGAAAATTGAGAGGTTCTGAAAATATTCCCGCTCCCACCCCAGATTCCATCTTGGAACCATCGGTGAAAATTGGCTTACCCCCTTTCGTGAGCACCTTTCCTTTCTTCCAGTCATTCCTATTTAGTAGAACTGTGTTAGCATAGCTCGCAAAATCCAGATTGTGAACGAAGAAGTCGGTTCTCTAGGATACTATGTCTGGTGGCAGCTGTCGCACAATGCTACCACGACCACACAGGGTATCCCTCCAGTTACCGGTTTCCCTGAGTCTTAGTGTACTTTGTGCGGAAAAACAATAAGTATGAAGATCTTTACGGAGGAGGTTTAGAATCGGGTCTAAAGCAATCCCGGGACAAGTGCAACAGACTCCTATAATTTCAATGCAAGCGGTGCGCTGGATTCTTTGTAGTTTCTTAGGATTGTAGCTCTTCCTGAAAGCTTCCCACCAAACCATGGAGCCGTATGTCAAGATCGCCCGCACCACCATATTGTACATCCAGAGCACAATTCTTGGTGTAAAATCCCAATTTTTTGTCAAACATCGACTTGCAAGCATAGAAAGCCACACAGGCCTTCTAAACTAATGGGTGTAGATATTGACCTTGGCGAGAAGCCTAAATATCTGGGCATGATCCTAGATAGGAAGCTGAACTGGAAGGCTAATATAAGCGAACGCATTAGGAAGGCTCAGGTAGCTCTGCACTCTTGCAAACGAGTTATATGTAAGACATGGGGGTTACAGCCTAAGGTAGCCTATTGGATATACACAGCTGTGGTACGACCAGTCCTTTCTTATGAGGTTATTGCTTGGTGGACAACCCTAAGAAAGTCCACATACAATAGGCTAGTAACAAAGGTACAAAGAACGGCAGAGATATTCATAAGTAGTGCCATTAGAACGATTCCAACGTCCACCATTGGACGTTATGCTTAATCTGCTGCCTGTTAGGCTTTTTGGCGAAAAAGTGGCTGCAAACTCAGCTATCAGACTAAACGTTACGCATCAATGGGTTGCCAGAATCGTAGGGCATGTATCTATATTAAGGCATTTTGAGAGTATTCCTGACTCTTTCGATTACATCACACCAATTTATGCCTCCAATGGTATGGGCGAGATCTCCATTCCCTCCAGGGACGAATGGAAGGATGGCATCCCCCCTCATATAGAAGGGGTTCACATCTACACAGATGGATCCAAGTTACAGAGTAGAGTGGGAGGTGGTGTATTCTCAGAAAATTTGGACATTAACTTGCCCTTTAGGATGCCCGAACGCTGCAGTGTTTTTCAGGCAGAGGTCGCGGCTATAGAGGCGCACTATCTTGGCTAAGGAAGAAGAAGGTATCTGGACTTGATATTTGCATTCTGTCCGACAAAGTGTCGAAGCAGCTTTGCGCACCCTGGATTCGGCTATTATCACCTCACCCGTCTGCATCTGTGCTGGGTTCCCGGTTACAGAGATATGCCAGGGAACTGCAAGGCGGATGAACTTGCCCGTGAGGGTACTACCATACCGATTGAACCAGATAGGTCGCAATTCGGTATTCCTATAGCCACATGTAAGCTCTTAGTAAAGGCAATATCCTTAGGCACAGCTGGCAGGCGCTGGTCTGAATTTACAGGATGCAAAATAGCTACACAAACCTGGCCAGAGGTAAATGTCAAGCGCTCTAAGGACCTAGTGGCTCTAGATAGACAAAGTATGGGGTCTGTGATTAGTATCCTAACGGGACATTGGACTCTGGGCACTCACGGGTGTAGGCTGGGGATTGCCTCTAACGACAATTAGTTTCTCAGTTGAATGGGTAATAATATTGACTTGATGCAATGGTTTGTAACCCCCATACAACTCACGGTGGTACTGGACTTATTCTCAATCAGCATCCTCTCCTTCTGTCCAAAATATAAACATAGTTATAGAACATAAAATTGTTATACAGAACTATGTAAGATTTCACTATGTTTGTCCCGCCATACACAGATATCCTAACCCTACCTGAATTTCCCCTGAAGGGATAGTTTCTCACATTATAATTGGGTGTAAGTTGCCTGAAAGGTACACTAATCCCATTGCAGTTTTTTTTATTCATTTTGGAGAGGTTTTGCTTTGTTTTAATTAGCAATGTTCCTAATAAATATCCGTAGTAGCCCTAATTTAGGTAAATAATTTGCAGGACAAGAAAAATGGGTTCCCCTTTCACCTGATTAACGCATTATCTAGTCAGTGGGAAACCTGAGGGTATAATCCACATGACTTTGCAGGAGTTTCAATTCGAGTACATAATTTAATAATCTTCCACACACAAATAATCTTCAGTAATATGAACAATCATGACAATAAAAAATAAGAAAACTATAGGAAATCTTCAGAGAGCACATAGAATCCTTAAGAAGTATACGATACAAGGACCAGCAATTTACAATGTTATTTAATTTAATCCCAAGGATATTTAATATCAATTTTCCCCAACTTCAGTATTCCATTGCTGTTGGCCCTCTACCACCAAATGCCAGGTACTCGTTTGCTAGTATTAAAGTGATTGTGTTGGCTCAAGTAAAACCAAGAGTGCGTTTAGAAATGTTAACCATACACGTGTCCGGAAAAGACCTGCCGATGAACTATTTTTTCGAAGATTTTGACAAGGTAGGCAGTAGAAACCTGCCATCCTTTCCTGGCTTCGGAATCGATATAATTTTCGAAATTTTCCGGCTTTGAGGATCGTGCCCAGTGCGCAAAATAGCGTTGAATACTGAGACTATGTGAGATACAGCTATATTAGGTGATTCTTCTATCATGTTTGCTGTTATATGATCCAATCCTAGGGCTTTTTTAGAATTTAAGTCTCCTCCTTCCTTGAGGTTTTCAGGCACTCACTGTTTCCACAATTCGATATTTCAGAAGCTTCAAACGATATAACGGGTGGATTTGGACAGAAGACATTACTCAGGTGCGAAGGCAGAGCATTTTTTATCATCGCTTTTAGCACAAGAGCCATTATCTTTACGAAGTGGTGACTTGTGTTGTATAGGTCCCTAGCTGCATGCCACAATGAGTGCTAATGAAATGATTTCGGTGAGCGTTCCTCCTATTACAATCAAGTTATTAGATGAGTCCATCTAATAGAGTGCCATATTTTCAACTTTTCATTGCATATTCTTATAGTGCTTAGTGACTTCTTTTATCCCATTTTTACTGTTATACAGTGATACTCGATACCGAACTCAGAATTGTTTCAATTATATCAAGGATTATGATTTGTATATGATCTGTAGATGTGCTGAACAGGACTATCTTTGGACTTCCGCGATGCACGTCTCCCCAACTCATATTTATTTCATTGAAAGTAGCAATTATAGTTATTATTTGGTCTGTGGGTACAATGTACCATTTTAAGAGGTTTCATTCTTTGATTTATATCATTGATTCCCTATTTTCAAGATTCCACTTTATGAGTAGTGTTCCTCGTTTATGCTTAGTTCGGCCTAATGGAGAGGAAACCTTAAATATTTACGTTCCCCATATAAATCCCTAATTCATCACGCTTTGCAAGCTTCGAATTTCAAGTTCAAAATATTCTATGCAAAGTTTCTTAATTTATAAAATTGTGTGGGAGCGAATACTTTGGCGAATACTTAACTCAATTTGGGTAGATCATTACACGAATTCTTCAATCTACTCCCACCCACTCGGAAGTAAAATTACCAATCATATTAAATAACAATGAAAACAAAACGTTACCACTCCCGGCACTTCCTTCGCTCAGCAGCACAGATTTCGTCCTGCGATAATGATACCGTCGAGATACCTTTTTGGCAATTCCCTTTATGACTGTTTCCCAGAAAAGACGCCCGCACAGCACTGCCCTACATAATAACACGTTGGCGAAAGTGGCGACGTAAGCGCTGACAGATATCGCCTGTCAGCGTGCAAATTTATTTTTGTATTTATGACACGCCAGTTGCACACCCGCTAAGCATTTATCCAGCCCAACTCGACGCAAGCCGACCCCACCGAAGCCCAAACCAATTCAAACGAACCAAACCAAAATAAGAAAAAAAAGAAAGCCAATAAACTAAACGCTTCTAAATATTAAACCATACCCAAATAATACCCCCACCCCCCAGTGAAACTCTCAAACGTATCCTAATGGCGCTCAGGACGACCCACGTGCACACCCCGCACCAAAGGCACCAAACGTCGAAAGTGCGTAGCGGCAAGGCACATGCCTCTCATCGTCCTTTAGAATTTCGCAGCCCACAAAGCGTTTTGCCGATATTTGGCAACAATTTTCGCAATCACTACCCTAATTTGGGAACTTTCACCCTAAGTGAGCAACGTCGCCGTAGAGCAGTCCCTGCGCCTGGCAGCCACTGACACTGACACTGCCTCACCGCCATGGCAGGCAGGCATTGACTTTCATTTCATTGCGATTGAATTGAAAATTGGCACAAAACATCAATTTCATGCCGCCGAACAATCATAAAGTGCCGCCATTGCAACAACGGAAACAACAAACAACAACAACTACAGCCATGGCCACATCCGCATCAACCGCAACAACAACAACAGCAACCATAGCCGGAAAAAGAGGAAAAATCAGTTGGTGAAATTGCGTATGTAAATATGTTGCGAAAATCTTTTGTTGTGTGCGTACTAGTTGTAGTTGTTGTTGTTGTTGGCGTGGTGCGTTGAACATAAATCCATAAAACCCAAACTCAACAGCCAACGTCCAATCACCCATACACATGGAACCCATCTACAAGGATGCTTAACTCGGCTTTGCACAATAAGATTTTCGGATTGCAATTTTCCTGGCGAAAAAATTTCCGGCCAAATTTTCCTGTCCTGGCGGGGTGGGTGGATTTTTCGCACATGGGGTTGGCTGGTGGAGGGGTGTTTGTTGATTCAGTGCAGGGATTTGTGGGTTGTCGCGCATTGTGTTATGCGTGTGAGTCATCCCAAAAAGAGCATAACAAACCACCTTCTCAATATTGATAATCATTAAATCGCATTTCCATCAAAATTGCTTAAGTATTGGTTTAGGACTGAGCGCAGTGCGGCGGGCAACTATATCAATAGGTGGGTGGGTATTAATTTGTACAATAGCAAGTAAGTAACTTAATTTGTGCTTATCAGAATTCGTTGAAGCTAAGTACTTCAAATTTGCGAATATAATTGGAACACCTGTCCCAAGGATACAGCACTGCACGTAGTGCTCTAAAATGTTGTGTAAAGTTGCACTTTAGTATGAACATTCAATTTAATGAGAGGCGATACTTGATACTCCCTGCAACCCAGCAATTTGGTAACTTTTGAGTGGCTCAAATATAGCAAACAAATTATCTGATAACTTGGGTTATACTGGAATATAGATAATTAGTATCACAAACTATTTTGGGTGGGTATACTGAAAGATTTAATTAAGGGATGATTCTAATGAGAACATTTTCTGAATTGTACGGGAACGGAATCATCGCCTTACATATACAAAATTAGAACTGTGTTATCAGCAGATGATTTGAAAGTTGGAGCAGTAATTTTGCTCAAATTGTATAATAATCGTTTCGGTAAACATACAACACTCATATCTCATTAGGATTCTTTATGCAATTCTCATCTCCAGGTTGTGCTACTTATTAGCTCAAAGTCAACTAGAGTTGCAGACTACAAAAGGTATTCCAGATACACTCAATGTCTTCAGACGCCAATTTGGCAAATTGAGCGAAGAGTCATCTGTTAACTTGTATGTATACAGGAAGATTTTTATATTGTTAAACTTTATCTATGCTAACGAGAAGCTTCAAGGGGTGTAAGGATTCCATATACTAATATGGGGTGCTTAAGTCCTTCCAGGAGGCTGTTAAGCTCAGCTGACAAAACTAGCCAGAATGAGACTAAGTTCTAGAAAGCGACTGTACCATACTTTAGTGTTCATCCAAAGAGAGAGAGAGACACTAATGAACCCACTTACGTATGTCTTTCTTCTGGGAGATTTTAATCCTAAAAGAGCTAAGGAGTTAATAAATATGCCTCGGAGTAAATTAAGAATCATCACAGGCATTTTAAGCAGACACTGTAGACTCAATTACTATATCAATAAGTTGGGTATATCTTCAGATGCCATCTGTCGATTCTGTGGAGAAAGTGACGAAACCTCACTGCACCTGATCACAGACTGTGGACCTTTAGCACACAATAGACTCAGGTGTTTTGTTATATCTTAGATATGAGCAAGATCCCTCATCTTGATTCCTCCAAAATATATGAATTCCTGTCGAAAATTAACCTGACAGAAGATTTATAGATGGGATCTTTTAAATAAATAGGGGCATCACAATAGATCTTTCAGGTTGCTGTGTATAACACCATTAAATATATCTATCTATCTATCTACGCATGCCTTCCCATAGATCAACAGTTTGGTTTTCATGCTTCAACCTAAACTTCGCCTCACTTTTTAAAGAAGATAAGTTCGCTTTGGTGTCAGCATCAAATTCTTCTCGGACAGCCAAGCTACCAGTAGATCTCTGGCGGGCTTCCCGACATCCTCAAGACTCATATAGGCATACCAGTAAGCTCTAAACGAGCTCTTCATGCATTCCATAGTTCACCTAGTCTGGGTACCAGGGCACAGGAACATCAAGGGAAATTGGGAAACAGATGAGCTTGCTAAAGCAGAGTACACTACTCACCGAAGTATACCCTTCTCTAGATATAGGTATCCCTCTCGCTTCCGCCAGTTGGCAGTCAAACGTTGGTTGGGCCAGCATAGGCTTAGCAAGTGGCGAACGCTTCAGTTGCTTCAACTCAGACGCGAGTCCATCAGCTCTACGGTTTCGGTGCTGACCGGGCAGTGTGTGATGGGGTGGCAAGCGGCTAGGCAGGGTTTACCCTTTAAATACTTTTGCCGTGGGTGTAATAACAAATTATACAACAATTCTTTCTAAAAGTTGGCATTTTATTTTTGAATAACAGGGATTACAGAGAAACTTATATCCAGTAGGCCCTGCAAGTGCTGCAACTAAATTAAGTATCGATGCAAACAAAAATACTGCAAAAGAATGTTTATCAGTCATTATATTCAATGATGAATTTCGCAGTACAGCACAAAGTTAAGCCTAGAAATGTTCTAAAATAAATCCGAGGGATGGTTTGGAATAATATTCTAAAATAAGCCGATACGTAAACTGAAATAATTTAGAAAATCATAATAGAACCAATATAGAATCATCCCTCCATTTTTTCAATTATCCGTTCCGGTTCGTAAAAATGTGCCTATTGGGACCTGACAAACTATGAGGTATAATTGACTCCATGCGGTAAAACACAGAAATATTTGTCATCAAATTGTAAACTTCTTTGTAGCACAGTTTAAAGTTTTGCAAAGTTTGATCGTCTCTAAGCATCTATAAGGAAACTGTATGAATATAGTTAATGAATTTGAGTGCCACTACCCGTGATTTACACGGTTAAGGAATCATGAGACACCAGGAGTGATGATATCCTCTTATTTCATAGATTGTAGTTTCAAGAGTTATTTGCTAAAAATTCCATTCCAAGTGACCATCAATTAAAAGGGATTGGGAAAATTTCAATCATTGACCAGTAAACAAGTTAAGCGACAACCAAACACTAAACAATTTATCCTGAGGTTAAATTGTTTAGTGTTTGGCCATTAATTTCTATAATATGTTTCATATGTTCCGTATATAATCAAGATAATTTCCCACAATAACCTAAACAGTTCACGCAAACAAAAGTGCAGCTTGGTGTCAGGTCAGTGAGAGCACCTGTAACGCAACTCACCCCAATATCCAATCAAACCACATTCGAGCATCAATAAAAATTGTTGCAAAAGTCAAACACTTCGACAGGGAAGAAAAACAAGAGAAACCAAGCGTAAATCTGCAAAGTACACACCAAACGACATGATGACATTTAACGACACCGCATGGACAACATTTTTCTAGCGGTTTTTCCGCTTTGATGTCAAGCAACCAAACACGAGCCACCAAATACGCAAAGAGAAACGGCGACGTTTTCCTTGTGCAAAAATTTAGAATGGCCTGAGTGAGAAGGGTCGCAATGGTTGCAGTGAGCAGAGCTGCATGTCAACACACTCCCCCAGACCCCTTGCTAGCCACACAACAAAGTGTCCTTTCGCTCTGCGTAGGTGTGTGTGTGTGTGTGTGTGTGTGAGTTTGCCAAAATGTTTTTATTGGAATTTTATTTTATTTCATTGGATTTTGATGGTTTAATGGCGTACGGGCGTGTGTTTTTATCGTGTGCCAAAGTGTGTGTGTGTTTGAGTACGAGTATTTGTGCAAGAGTGTGTTTTCTTAACACTCTCAGCATGGTTAATATAGTCAGGCCGTGGGTGCTAGGGCCCCCACAGCAGTACGTAAGAACGATTTGGCAGGCACTGCACGCCAAATGCGTATGCAAATTTTCCTGTCGTTTGGGTTCCTCTGTATCACAGCCATTCTTGCAGTTGTTATTGTTGTTGTTGTTGATTTTTGCGACAACATGAAATCTGGCAAATGCTGCCATTGAGCTTGGCCGTGGGTGGGTGTTCTGTGTATATTTAATATGGTTATAAAAATAACACACAATCCCTTCTGCCACTGCTGCTGCTGCTGAGAGCGCTCCCAATTGTTGTGGCTACCCTCATACTGCCGCTGGATATTGACAGTTGCTGCTAATGGAGTCAATTGCTGTCATTTATCTTGTTGCTGCTGTTGTTGCACACGTGTTATTCTGGGGCTTGCGAATTTTGTTTGCAAAATTTGATTCGTTTAGCGTGAATGTGGTTGAGTAGGTCTGGGGGAAGGGTGTTTTTATTCAAACAAACAATCCTGGGAGAGGCGTGGTAGCCAATAAATCTGATAGAAATGCATACTATTCTGATATTAATTGATCAATATAACATTATTTTGTCTATATTACGAGCTACCTTGCCATTTCGTTCTTATTGGCAATCTGTTTATTTAATTATTTATTTATTTATTCATTTAACATGATTTATATAGTAATGAATTAAAATATGTATTAAAGACCTTAGCAGCACTAGCAACTTAGACTTTCGGCTGTCTGTCTTCTTTTAAATTTGGGAAGTAATTGAACATATATCATAAATATAATAGAAAACTTCTAGCTTGGAACGCCAATTATAGTCCAAATCGATTTCAACCAAAATAAGGACAGAATTGTGAATTTAACAAAACCTTGAACACAGCAGAAGGTTATAAAGGAGTTAAATCGGCTGCAAGATATTCCACACTTATTATACTAAGGTAAGATATGCATCAAACTACCTCCCTGCAAAATAAGAGGATGTTTCAGTTGAAGAATTATGCAACCAACTCAACATATTTGTGCTCACTGCTTATTTTATATGTGGGTGTGATTTTGAAATATTACTTCAAATTATTACTTCTCCAACTCTAAGAATATGAAACTTTATATGAAATATGGAAGTTATATTCAAAATCTATGATGGTCTTCCCGATTAATTTTAATTGAATATTAGTTTCATATTTCGTACTAAGTTTTATATTCTCAGAGCTGCCTTATCCTTGATGTTTGAAATCCAATAATATCCAACAATATGCTGATTAGTATCCTGCAGTATGACGATCCCACTGACGCAGTAAATACCGTCATATGTCGATTAGAAACCAAATTTTGCTGATACGATAAATTGGAATACCAAATTGAATGCATTATGAGATTGTTTACTTTTCCATGATCATTTGGAAAGCGCTGCTAATAAGGATTGTTACCCTTATGGGTACGGCTCCCACAATATTTCAAGCGAATGTCTTTGGCATCGAAGCATGTATCTAAGAATGTCTTCCTAGAAGACTAAACGGCAAACTTATATATATTATATCAGATAGCTAGAGTGCTCTTAAGGCCTGGGATCGTACTACGATACGTCCCGAATGGTTGAGGAATGTAATAAAATTCTAAATGAGCACAACAATGTAACACTTTGCTGGGTGCCTGGACAAGACGGACACGCTGGGAATGAACGAGCGGACTGCCCCGCAGAAAGGGTGGCGCTCCATCCACTCCTTGGCTCTGAGCCTTCCTGTAGTGTGGCTAGATGCCACTCTGTAGACCTACTTAGGAAATGGGAAGAAACTCAGCGAGCTATTCAATGTCAGCATGCTTCTGGCCAAAGACATGCCAAGAGATTTCTTACCCCAAACAAAAGTATCTCCAAATAGATGATATCCCTAAACCGTGAGAGTGTTATGCGGCCCATAGACGATACATCATGATCATACTCATTCGTGTACGTGTTGAATGAAGCTCCGCCACAGACGAGTGATCAAAATCGAAGATCATCATTTTTTCATAGTCGTCGTTAAGTGAGGTCGTCATGTCTCTGTCGGATGATGAAGTTTTCTGTGCGCTAGCGCTTGTAGTTTGCAAGGAACAATTGTAAAAAAAAGAAAAAAACTGTTTTGGATCAAAGAAAGGCACAACAAAAATAGTACAATAGCATTCAAGGGAGTCCAGCAGAAACACATTTTTATTAATTTTATTCGCACACATCTTCACACTGCCAATGTCAATTCAAATGAGCAAATGATTTTGATTTTCGACGATCAGTCAGTGATCACAGCGAGATCATGTCACATGTGACACATACCTGCATATTTTCTCTCTTTTTGACACATACTATTATATATGAGTATGATCATTATTTATCGTCTATGGGCCGCATTAGAACTCTAGTGGGGCACTGGCACCTAAGGTATCACCTTAACAAGATAGGCCAGTCAGACATATCTGCCTGCAGATTCTGTGGACACAAATCTGAAATATCCGAACACATCCTATATGAGTGTCCAACAATCAAAAGTAAGAGATTTAAAATTTCTGGGGAAGTTCCTCACAGACCCTACCATAATTTGGAAACTTCAACCTTCCAAAGTGCTTCAATTTATAAAAAGCCTTACGTTAGAGTGAATTATAAGGGTTAGCTCAATAGGTCCATACGGATCGCGGTGCTCCCTGCTATATTAAATACTGAATACTACTGCAAGATGCTTCATCAATCATAATGAAATATGATTTTATATGATTTT
This sequence comes from Clusia tigrina, assembly GCA_920105625.2. Taxonomy (NCBI): domain Eukaryota; kingdom Metazoa; phylum Arthropoda; class Insecta; order Diptera; family Clusiidae; genus Clusia; species Clusia tigrina. The sequence continues at coordinate 25,416,403 of OV050030.1, read as the reverse complement.
TGCATTCAGATTTTTCCTCAATTTATTTTAGCGTGTGGGAATTAATTCAATGTATTACAACATGAACACCTGAGAGGCCTTTCAAGCTTAAAATCTTACGAAATTCCCTGACAATGAAACTATGACTAAGTTGGCTTAAAAGCTACTACATATATCGCAGACATGTAAACAAATTATCGATATGTGCGAAAGAGATTATATGTTATATATACACCTTAACTTATATGTACACCTTAACTATGAATTGTCGTTGCTTCTCTCTTGTTGAACAGACCACAGTTTCGATATTACCACTGTTTCGATATTAGCAGCTAAGAAAGCTCGAGCATTAAATGTAAGTTTTAATTGAAATCTAAGTAATTTGTGATTTCTCCAGCAAGGGAGGGAAGACAACTTAAACCAGCTGTTGGTTTCATGCAATTCCTGAACCCTTTTCCTTAGAAATTCCACAAAGAAATGATTACTTAAACTTCACCATAGCTGAGTTTCTTTTTCATTTCCTGGATCTGTGCACCTTTTCCCCAGTTAACCTAACAATATATTTTCTTAATGCTTGTTTGCAGATATCCACATTACTACAAAAATGCTTGCTTTTTTACGAAACTTACTAACTGTGATTCCTATTTCATCTGGAATTTGTGTTCCCGTCATCCGGAAACTTCATTTGAATAAACAAAATGTATATAAATAAGTTTTGTGAGGAAATATTACTCCCTTCGAGCAATTTATGATCAGAGCACAAGGATCTTAAGTCAAGAGTGGGGGCTCGACAAGCGCGATTAATCCTAATTGTCACGGATATTCATACAACAAATAACTTCAAAGTCCTTAATAGAATTTCCCCCATCTATTTCTAATATGTTTGCTGTTGCGATCATGCCTCTGATACTGACGATGAAGTTAATCTCTATTTATTTATACTGCCTTAAATGAAAAAGGTCATCGCAACCGCTCCTGAAGGTGACTCATGCCTACTCCTAAATGTCACATGGAATTCTGCCACAAAAAGTGAAACACCCACACTCCTCTGAATCTCTCTTCCTCTATCCTTCTGTCCTCTTTCACTCTTTTTGTATGCAGCCGCCTCAGCACTATTGGGTTCCTTGTCGGTGGAACCAGCTCGGCATTTAAACTATTAGCGGCCACTCGTCATGTGCTGAGCATTTTATCGCAACGATTAATTAGACTGTGATAAATATCCAGCAACAATTGTTGCAACAACAACAACAACAACAACAAGTACAACAGCAAAAAGCATAAAAGCCACAAACGGCAACAACAACAACAATAAACGCCTGGAACGTGCGCGTGAGCAAATAAATCATTGTTGAACACAATTCATAGCAAATTTTTCATTTCGATCAGTTTTCAAGTGCAAAAAGTGCCGCTGGTGGAAATCTCTCGACCATAAACGATGCAGACTGGAAGCGGCTCAAGGAACAGCGTTTATTTTATTGTGGGTGTAACAAATGTCTGTGAAAAACAAGAGAATCTACTCGCAGCAAAGCGAGCCCCAACAACTGCCCAAACCGACACCGAAACCGAAACCAAAACTGAAAACTTAAAAATTGCCTGAAAACAGCGCAAATCGCAAATCGAACTGTCTGTAAAGTCGGCCGCTCCGCCCTCAGCGCCCGCGCAGCTCGCATGCCGGCCACATGGAGACCGACTGAGGTGTAATTTGCAGCACCAGCACCGGCAACAGATGTCGAACTGCATATGTAAGTTCGAGCACAATATCGGCAACTGAAGCTCACATTTCACATAGTTAAATGGTTTGAGATCTCTTTTACGCTCGCTGGCTGGCAGTGGTCGGGCGTTAGGGCGGTCGTTTGCTGGGCCGGGCTGGACTGGTGTGGTATGGTTGGAGAGCACACTACAATTTAGACACCGGAAAACAATGAAATTGACAGCATCCTTGAGGCAATCATTGGCAGAGCGAGCGCTACACTGCAGCTGAGCGTGAGTACGCCAGAGCAGCTGGAACAAAAGAAGGAGCACAGTTGCCACGTTGTCTCAAATTGAAGTTGGCTGAAGTTGGCTGAAGAAGGTTGAAGATAGTTCAAGAAGTTTGAAGAAAGTTGAAGAAGGCTGAAGAGGGCTGTGAAGCATATATAATTGGAAGAGTGTCTGAATTCCTTAAAGTATTGAGAATATGACAGGGGCTGTGGGCGGCTCACTGACAATACAGAATCACAGGATTACACATATATCCTCATTATCTGAAGAAGCTGTATGTAATCATTTATGAATGGTGACATAATTCTAAGAATTGCTTTTTATTATTATTATTATATTATTCCTTACACTATAATTAATTATGAGTGCAAGGTGTTGGGGGAATGAGTCCCAGCTACAGAGGCTTTTGACTCGAAGAGAAAAAGATTTTATAGAAAGAATCATTTGGCGCGTGGCAGGATTTGAACCTGCGACCCTCGGGGTGTGAGTCTAGCATGCTTACCACTAGACCACAGAGGGTTGCTTAAGAATTGTTTATATTAGAGAAGGTTGGTGATGGAAGCAGTGACTTAAACTTTTACTTGTTACTAAATCTTACTTCGCTCTATTACCAGTGGATTTAGAGGCTTTAACGTGCCTACGGATTGTGAACAGTTTTGTAGGACTCCATTCTATGATTAGCGATGTTCATAATATTTTTGCTTTTATTGTTATATAACTATTTAAATAATGGTGATAGTCAAATCAGACGCCGATGGTTGTATTTTTATTTTCTACTATTCTATATCTGCAGATCGAAAGAATTCGGAGTTATCCTTTAAAACTATATACATATATCAGAATAATTATTGTTTATCTTAAGTTATATGGACACTACTTGAAAGAGAACAAATGAAGCGGTGTGATAATCGAGGATCTTAAGCTGTCTTTATGGTTACTTGGGCTCCGTTGTATCCCATAGAGTTTTACAGGAACTCCCTTAGAAACGCCAGTTAGCTGAAGAACCATAAGATAACGTGGGCGCTATTCAAAAACTCCAAGTTTCTGTCTGTTCTAGGGAAGTACTCACATAGTTTATCCCAGCATATTAAGGGAAAAATTTTATCACATTAGGAATAAGCCTTGTAATATAGTAGAAATATATTCTATGTTTTGGATTTTTTTTTTAAATCAATGAAAATATTTTTTCTATATATTTTCTGTTAATTTTTTTATAATCTGAGAAATTTGGAAATCTGATTTGTCGCTAAATTTCATTATGTTTAGAAAGTATTCTCTCATTCTTGTAATTTATTGACTCTCATTTTTGTTATATATCATCTAAATAGCTTCAACTTTGGCTATAAATGCAGAAAATCTTTTAATCGTACTCCCCATCGCTTGTTCTTCATTAGTTTTCCTCATATATTTGTTCACTATATGATCTGTAATCTCTGACCTTACTCGAACCATCATGAACTTCTGCTTTAAAGCTATGATAGTCTCATTGCAGACTCCAATCGTCACTATTCTTAAATAGTTACCAGTTTGAATTTTTGTAGGGAATATTGTGGGATCATCCATTTCCACATAATTACTATCGAAGTAGGGGAACAAGACTAAAAATAAATAAAAAAAAGTAAGGAGTAAAGGATAAGACGACACTTCAAACTAGACGACCGACGATAATGATAAAAATTTATTTCAAGGATATATGAAACTTGCACCAATGACACTAAAGTCAGACACAAACTGAAAGAGAAGAGTACTTAAGAGGCACAAAGACAATACCCAAATTATATGAGAATTCCCTGCGAGTAATTTTACGTGTATATTTCAAGATCAACCACCAGTCAGAAAACCATATTAAGACGCTACAATAAATTAAAAATATATTTATTAAATTATTATTCAACAAAACGGCATCAAATCACAATAAGCATATGACACACCTGTATGTTTACATGTATATAGACGAAGAAGACAGTGTAATCCCTGTCAGTCGTACTGAGAAAGGTCGTGGCTAGTTTACAAGTATATCTCAGTATATTAGCCCAGAGTCATTCCTATAAGTGATCAGGTTTATATGTGTCAGGTATGCATGCGGCTGCTCAAGAGACGATACGAATTTTAAGTGAACATAATAATTGTGCGAAAGACTTCCTGAATTTTCAATTTCCCTGAGCACCACCGAACAAAGTTTGCCAGTAAAGCTAAGCCAGAATTTTTTCACAATTGGCATCATTGAATGAGCACCTTCGTTGATACTGGTGCGATGTAGCAGCACTGGCAAGTGTTGCCAAAGCGTTGAGCGTGCGCACTTTGCTGCAACATTAAAGAAGCTAAATGACCCCGGGGCCTCTACGACGATGACGTTGGCATTGGACAGTGAGGCGAAGACGATGTCTTTACGGTGAGTGTGTGGTGGCTGGCCAGCAGCCTGGCTAACTAGTGTAGCTGTTGTTATTGCTGTTAACTAGCTCTAGCGTGCCATGTGCAGCTAACTGCCGCCGCTGCAGTTTCTGCCACGCTGATTAGAGCTCAAGATGCGGCGGTAGTGTCTACTTTTACACTAGAACAAGCAAACAAGCCAGCGAACGCAGCTAGACAAGCGATTTGCAGTCATACAATTGCACTATTGGCATTTCCTCCCACCGCAACAACATGGTTAAATAAAACACAGCTCTATAGGACAGTTATCCGTCCTGAGCCAAAAAGTTTCTTATAAATAGGGGAATATCACGGATTTTGAGTTATGTGCATTTACAAAAGTAGAGCATTGAAGTAATACTGATATCGTATATGTATATTGAAATATTAAAACTTCCATGTGTTTTTTACCACATTCACATAAACATTCAGATCTTCTTTCAATTCACACAACATTCAAATCGTCTTTGCTTTTAAATGTTTAAAAATCGTTGCATACTTTCAGGATCAATAATTTTGATTTGTTATATTTTTGGCAAACATTTTCCTACCTTTTTTTTAGATATCTGTAAATTCGGTTACCTTTTCTTTAATTTAATGTATTTTAAAATAATAATAATTGATTGTAAAATAATGTTAACGAATGTCCTTTTTGTTTTTTAGCTTCTCTTCAAGCCTTTTTCGCTTTCATGTTCTCAATATTCTGAAATTAAATCGATATCAACTGACGATTCCTTGCTAATACAAAAATGGGCCTCAAATACTATTATTATTATGATTATTATTATAATTATTATTATATCTTACACCATAATTAATTATGAGTGCAAGGTGCTGGAGGAATGAGTTCTAGCTACAGAGACATTAGACTCGAAGAGAAAAGGATTTTATAGAAGGAAGCATTTTGGAGACCAAACCCCTGGCAGGATTTGAACCTGCGACCCTCGGGGTGTGAGTCTATCATGCTTACCACTAGACCACAGGGGGCCTACATTAAATTAGTCCTCTTCTATATAGAAATATCCGGATTTAACAACAGAAACTTTGTTGCCAGTATAATTAGTCTCTGAGTATAGCATGCTTACTGTTCCTCAAAAAATATTACCATTATTCATTACGTTCTCTCATACACAAGTTTTTCTGCTGAGTTTGTTCATTTACCACAGAATTTTCCAATGACCTTGAAATCAAATATAAAACAATACTTTTAGACTGCTTCAAGTGTCTTATAGAATACGAATATATACTTCGCTGAAGAGAAGTGTCCTTTTATATGACAGATTTGTCTCACAATATAACAAAACAAGATAAAGCCAAGCACAGCTAGGTGCATAGTGGTCACCTTCTCTATATTTGCGGTGATTCAAAGTGGACATGATTGGTTCATTAGCGTTGGTAACTTCCACATAAGTGAAACGTTTAATATACCAGTATGTTCGCCTCTTTATAAAGGAATATAATAATATGGAAGATACACGTACATGTAGCTTAAAATATTTGACGATTATTTACTGCAACACGAATCTTCCATGGGAACTTCATGAACCATTGAAAAGATTTTAAGAGTAGAAGTAGGATAAGGCTCTATAGTAAAATGGGCTCATTAGTCTGTAGAGGCTCCTTCTCAAAGTTTGTGAGAGAGGATATTTAATCCCATGTTTCCACCTGAATAATTAAGTCTCTCACACTCCTTTCGCTGAAATCCGCAAGACCAGTTTATATGAGGCTGCCCAGGTGAGTTATTGTATTCAGAACATTGGCTTCTTCTCTTGTTTTTCCCACTGCTCTTAATCCCTTTCGTATTCGTCTTCTTACTTCTCTTCTTACTACTCTTCGTCTTCCTCCATATAGTACCAGTATTACAAAAATCATGCAATATTGTTCTGTATGTCATTCGAGGTCCCGATCATTGCTATATTGTGCCAGTCAAGTCATGGATTTGTAAGAAGATTTTAATTTTTTCCTCCCGTTGCATTTGTTTTCGTTATTCCATCCGCAATTAAAATAAGTTTACAGGCTCCCTTAGGAAACCCTATGACCTTACTATTCAGATGGCAATTTAGTCAGTTTACCAGTTAAATAGTTCACCTCTTTAATACATGAAATTGGCAGGTGTCCCGGCATCTCTACTAGGTAAGTATGAAATCGTTCTGCTAAGTCGTTAAGAGACTCCGTAACATATCTAAGCCGTAGTGAACTAGTGTTAAGGACTGTAAGCGCTTGGCTGTCTGAATATATATTAAAAACCCTTCGAATATATCAAAGTTTTTTGTTCAGACTATCATTTCCTTGACTGCCATTTTATCTGAACTTAACAAGAGAGACCACTCACAACTGGGCAATCTATTTGATATTCTGTCTTACAATGTTTAGTAATAAACTTCGTTTCAACTTTTTCGTCTCGGTATCATCGGCGTAGAAGCTGTTACAATCATTCGAGAACTCCTTCTCCACCTCATCTGTCAGGTAGGGAAGTTACAAATTGGTTTCAAGTACAGGATTTCTGTAGAAAGTAATTCCTTATTTTCTTGGGGAAGTTTCATTTATCAAAATAATCGAATACTCAAAAGTAGTGATATACGGTTCCACCAAAAATGTCAGTATAAGCTCAGCCTGCATCACCCACTTTGTTGGTCAATAGGCTCCAGAGGCAATAAGGGAAATATTGAGTATCCAAGGATCAGATTGTCGTGGTGCTACATAGTATCCTGGTATCCAGATGGAACATTGATTCCCACTCTCTTTCAATTGTTTTGTATTGTAGTCCACCAAACTTCCACGGCATATATGAATATATACCACGGATACGTAAAACTGGTACACAAATAGGCGTAGAATATTAAAGTAGGTCCAGCATCACTGCAAGCTACTCGTACGGTGATGTTGGCAATAGCAGCACATAAAAATGCATACTTCCCACGATGAGGACCGCATATTCTGATCTTTATATTCATTAACACATAATTTGCTGACTTTTGTAGAAGGGACGAAACACTGTGCAACGTTGCACGTTGTATTGCGCCCCTACTCTGGTGAACCAGCTACACACAACGATGATGGATACAGTTTCGTGCAAATCAACGATTTAAACATTTGCGAGTACGCCGAGTGCGCCTGTCTCAAATACCCACTTTTAGCGTGTGCGCACGCGCATTCGTATCGTATCGTATGAGTTGAAAATAGTTTTCACTCTGGACCACTCTAGAGAGTTGGCTGCTTTGCTTGGCCGGTTGACTGTGTTTGCGCTGCGCCAGCGCCTGTGAAATTATAAGTTTATGTGCTGCCATGCAACGTGCGCATTTTTGCAGCTTTGCTAAGTGTTTTGCGAAATTTCATAAGTTTCACGTCAGATTCTGATAAGCGGCCAGCAGCTCAAGTTGCCCATTTGCCTTGGCTTTGGCTCTAGCCGGCCGGGCTTTCTGCGGCAGCCTGACGAATGTTTGTGCAAATATTTTTTAAGAAAATTTTCTTATTAGATTTATCTACCGAAATGTAATGGAGGCCTTTGTTACATTAAACCATAGAAAAATATGAGGAGAAAATGCGCCTTTCCTTTGCTAAAATATGCGAATTTGGTGCAATTTGATTTGGCGTTCTTTCAATCGCTCTTTTCAGTTAACCCAACAAGTCTTAATGCACTTTTATAATAAGGCTACTTGGTGGAGTTGGCAAATGTTGCCAGTAGTTGAGGTGGATTACAGAAATTTGATGTAAGTTTTTCCAATATTTCATTGGAGTTTTAGGAATATTTCATTTCAATAGTCACTGACAGATTTTCTATCACCCGAAGTCTCTTATGATGCCAGAAATCACACCAAAAAAATATGTCCGACTAAGAAAAGAGAGGCACATGTGTTCGAGTTTATTGCCTACTCAGTGAAAAAATGATGGAAACACTGGAAGTGCCCAGCAAAATTTGAAGAAGGATGATGTATATGCATGGAAGTAAAATTTGTTTAGTCTAAAAAACCATGTATGGATGAATGGGTAAAAGGATTGAAAAAGTCAAGTTTCCGATTCATGGATCCAATCTCTGAAGCAATCAAAGTTTTTTGAAATTTGACTGTGTTAGCGGATTAACTACCTCATAATTTAGTTTTTGGGATCCTTCAAGTGACCAGAAAAACAGGAATCAGATGCCTACACTGATTGATTCCGTGGTTGATATGCATCATAATAGACGTTCACTCATTGAAGAGCAGAATAATGTTACTGATATTAATGTTAATGGTGAGACAGATAAGGCAAAAGACGAAATGAAAGCTTCACTGATGCTGAATATCCATTATTTTATTGAAGACAAAATCATTGAAGAATTATCTGAACTTTAAAGACAGTTTGAACTGTGAAAAATTATATCAAGTTCATAAAGGAACCACTGATACAGAACCACTGATTAATGAAAATACTCGTAAATCATTGAAAAATCATCAATATTGTGTTCCTCGACTTTGAATAAATTTTGTTTTCAAACTTCAGATGAAACTGGCATCAACATTTAATGAATAAGTATTCAGAAATAGGATAGGATATCGATCAATATACAAGAATAAATAAACAATGTAGAAAGAGAAGTAAGAATGTAGGTACGGCAGCCGCATCACCAATAAACCAGTGATGCCACTTAGACCACCAGTTGGGTCCGTTGTGAGCCGCGGATGCGAGGCATGGATACGCTTACCCCCCGGATTGAACCACCCTGAGCCTTTTACAAAGCGAAGTAGGTTGCCAACACCTGACTGGCATAAACCATCTATACTTGTTAAGAAGTGGGATCCTAGAAAACGCTCCCTATTTCTAGCAAAAGCTGGACATGTACAGAAGAGATGCTGGATCGTTTCCAGTTCCTCCTCATTCCTGCAGCTGCGGCAGAAATCATGTGCATAAACTTCATTCCATTCTTGCATGTGTCCCTTGAGGGCTCCTATTAAAGTCCTAATTTGTAGTCTATTCAGTCTAATGATATTCCTAGATAGACGCAGATTTAGCCTCAGCCATGTTTGCCTTTCGATTTCACAGGTATTGGCACAGATCCACCTTTAATTGGTAGAATTAATTAGTGTCTCCCTTATGAGAAGCTTACAAGTCGCGAGAGGTACACCCATATGCCTACCGACATTTGGCATACAAGTGCCACCTCTCGCAAGTTGACCAGCTTTGCAGTTCCCTGGTATATCCCTATGTCCTGGTACCCAGCACAAATGGATACGGATTTGTTTAGCCATCTCATCTAGAGATCGGCGACAATCTAAGACACTCCCTGATGTTATTTGGAATGCATTCAAAACCCTTAGTGCAGCTTGGCTGTCTGATAAAATGCAGATAAAATACAGATATCCTTGACGGTTACCTCGTTATCCTCAGCCAATTCAAGGCTTCGCAAATAGCGGTTATTTCCGATTGAAAAACACTGCAGTGATCCATTATTTATTTGATGGATTCACTGATTTAGGGCATTTCGCAATAAACTCCTGATCCTACACCGGTATTCATTTTTGATCCGTCTGTGTATGTCTTGATGGGAGTATCTGGTGATGGATCCCCCTCGAGTCATTCCTCTCTGGAAGGAATCATAACCCAAAAATTTCTTTCGAAACACAGGGAGAAGGAGGAAGGTAATAATATCACTGGGTATGTCCGTGTAGGCTTCTAATATGGTCGCATGTCCATACGGAACAGCTTTCCATTGTGAGCTCGCCTTGAGCCGAATGGCGGTGTATGCCGCTAAATATTTGCAGAAGCGATCTAAGGGTGGCAGATGTAGTACGATATCCAATGAAAAAGTTAGCGTGGTTCTCATGGTGCCACTTATTGCTAATTCTCAGAGAAGTAAGAAAATATTGACTTTGAATATTAATATGGGAAAGTAGAATCGACAAGCAAAGTCGCTATGTTTTAGTCTATGATAGGTTCTGACATAGTATATAGCAGCGTAATTTAAGGCTTTGTTTCGCAATCAACGTGACAATTGTATACTTAAAGAAATTAACAGGCTCAGTGACTAACAGGAATATAGTACAGAAATAATTTAATCGAATAAGAGATATGTTACCCTAAAACCAAAAGCCGACATCCACAATTCAAAGTATTTTATATGCACCACATTTTCCATTGTTATACGGATATAAATTGTTCCATTTTTCCCAATTTTAGAACAGAACAACAAGAACACAAGAACAAGTCTTTCTGTAGTCAATGCTAGAAAGACTAGAAACTGAACTTAAATTTTCCGAAGAACTGTTACAAATTAAAAACATCAAAATAATTATGATCTGAACTTAATTATTCTATCGGATCTGTCCATGAAACGTAGGCGAAATTTTGAGAAGCATTTTAAATCTGTTCTTGTGCTAAGAGAACGAGAAGAACGCGAAAGGAGCGAATGAAACCAAGTGAACGCATTTGATGGAACCCCAAAGGTGGACATTTTTTTTCTTTTCCATCTTCGGCCACGTTATAATATTTTCTCAGTGTTTCTTAACCTTCTCATAACTTTTTCTTTTAGTCGATTTTTCACCCTGATTGGTGTTGAGAAATTCACACAGTTCCGAACACCCAACATTTTACATACTTAAAAAGAGAACTGTCAATACTAACTCCTCTCGTGGAATTATATGAGTCTTGTTTCTTCTATAGTAGAATGGGCTTCAAAGCCTGAGTGTTTGGATATCTCTTTCTTCGGCTGTTATCCAGCCTACCCCACTTATATATATTTAGTTTGGAAGTGTTTACCATAGTTGTTATATATATTTAGTTTCTTCTAAAAATGTCTTTGTGGTTCACATGGAAGTGTTTACCATATTTCTTTAGCTTTTTGGTATCTCCCTTTTGGCGACTTTTACTTGAGTCTGTTTGCCATCATTAACAGAATAAATTTTTAAACATTCTCTTACCTAGAAATTTTCTTGCCTTACCAAATCAGTTTCTCCAAGTCACCTTCAAGTATGCTGGCAGAATGATTTGAAAGAGTACGTCCATACCGGTAATGCAGACCCCACCATCCTCACCCAAGACACAGTCTGTTCGCGAAACTTTTTCGATTCTTCATTAAGAAGAAAATAAAACAAAACAGAAGAAATAAACTGAAATTTATTTGCATATACGAATATGTATGTACAGGGGAGTGGAGATTTCCCAACTACTCCAATTCATTTTTCGTGTCCTTTACAGCAGCTTCTCTGACGTCGTTGATTTTAATGGACTCATCTTAGCTTCTTTCTTGCAATTTCCACAACTTTTTTGTATTTTCGTATTTCTTTTTTTCTTAATAATTTCTCGAGAAGGGTATTTCAACCCTCGCTGGAGCTTTTTTCCTTCCAGTTTGCTTCTTATTAACATTTTTTTTTATTTTTTATTTTGCTCATTACTAGTCGTGGATGGAGTTCATTCTACTCATTAGCAGTGGTGCTTTTCCTTCTTTTGGCTTTCTTCTGATTTTATTGATTTTTTAGTTTAGAGCGTATGGGTGTGTGTGTGTGTGCTTGTATGAGTGTGTATGGCGTGTTGAGTTTGATTTTCTTTCTCCTCTGTTTCTTCCCGGTTTTCCTTTTTTCCTTTTTTTCCTTTTTCCCTTCACCGTTAGCTGCTAATGAGCAATTGTTTTTTCTTTCGTCAAACTTAGAAACTTAATTTGAAACTTATCAGTGCGCTCCGTGTTTTGCTTTAACATCATATTCCTCGTTTTTCCTCCTGTTTATAATCATAATTTGTGTTTTCTTTCACTTCGATGATTTACGCCACGGATCACTGCCCTACGCCCGTTCCATTCCGTTCTTCGCTGGCTACAGCCCGTAATAACTATTATCAAGTTATTGCTGGTTAGTGCGCCCTCCTACTTACAATGAAATGTGTGAATATTTCATCAGACGCACATCATTATCGTGCGCTTCCTGATCTGAGTGCATCTCGCGGTTTCTGACAGTATCTGGCTGACTGGCTGACTTCAGCACTAGTTTCAATTGTTCAGCGTAGCTTTTATATCTGGAAGTGTTTAAATGCATTAAGATTATAATCAACTGCCGCTAAACACGTTTAATATGAAATCTGTGAAGCATATCCTGCAATCAATTCGAACTGCGGCATATCTGGAGCATGGAACAGTAAATGCTAAAGTGAGCATTGAAAGCTTTCAAATATGACTCGTGGTAGTTTCTTGAAATCGCTCTGATTGGATATTGTTATTATGTGACTTGGGAAAGTATAATAACTTAATGAAATATTATAATATTTCTGCGTTCCGACGTGCTTCTAAATGCCTCTTTGGGCACTAAAGCAACGATGGTTAAACTTACTCTTATACATTGGCTATAAAACCAGTGAATGTATAATAAGTTTCGCGACTAACTGAAGGCAAACAGGCGAGTAGCGGTTTGTATTCTTATAGGATTCTCAAAACCAGAGTACACAGAGAAGGCAAAGTCTTTTTCGCCGCCAGCGTCCGTAGCGGACACACCACGATTCTGAGTAGATTCACCACGATTCTGAGTGGATTCACCACTATTTTTAGTGGATTCGTATACAATGTCCGTCTGCTTTATTTCGCTGCTTTGCCGTTTGACGTTTAAGTTTCTTTTCTCTGTGCTCTCTGCTCAAAACGCTCTTGAATCCATGGGCTTTGTGGTCCACTGCTCTAAATCGCAAGGGATTCAAGGGAAGTTAAGAGTTATTTCGATTTATAACATCAAGTAGTATGTATATTTTCAGTGTCATCTCTGGATACTATAACAAAAATCATTAATGACCATTTATTCTGAGGGATGTAGCCTTATTTATGATTTGCTTCTGGTTTTTATTCAACATAATTGCCTTTAAGTCTGAAGCTTCAATTACCCAAGGTTATGCGGATGCTTCCAAATATCATTCATTGTCATTTTGTACTTCACAAAGAAGTTGGAATAAAGACACACATGACTGAAAAATATATGGGGAACTATTTCGGGCATATTTATCCATTAGGCAAGGTCCAAATATTCATTACCACTTTCCATGATATCTTCAATTGGAAATGTTTTCCTCAATAATAGAGGAAATTTGTTAACCTAACTTTCAGTTATATACTATCATTATATACTATCTCTTCAAAAAGAGGGGTTATACCGGGAAAATACATCAACAGATATATAAATATATTGTATATAATACATACATAGTATAAATACATAAACAGGTATATAAATATGTATAGTATATAATACATACATAGTATACATACATAAACAGATATATAAATATATATACGAGTATATATATGTATATATATATATATATATATATATATATATATATATATATATATATATATATATATATATATATATATATATAAGAAAAAATATATCAGAAATAGATAAATATATAAACAGAAATAAATAAAATGCTATGATGTTATGAATTCGAACCTGTTTGGAGCCTACCTATGAAAATATACTATTGTATGATTATGAAAAAGACTTTAATCTTTTAATTTATTAGACTGAAAATGTATTTCTGTATGATCAATATATGTCAATTCGACTGATATATTATAAATATATGTTAGTTCTACCGATTAGGAAGTTCACAACGAAACTTTAGTTATGACTCTGCAATATATTTGCCTCAATTTGTTTGTAAGGACTGGCCAGAAAGTATACAAGAGACTGTTAGCAGTTAGCAGCAAAGACGCCAATAAGTCATAGAATTGTTCGAAACACCTTAACTATCTTCTTACACTTTTATACGTGTATATTCCTTATACTTCCTGTGATCAATTATGATAGCTCTACTTCAGTCACTTGTTTGTTTCCATTAGTTTGATTCAACTATATTCAACTCGAGCATCCTTATTTTTCATGCTTTCTTATTCATATTTTTCCATCTATAATATTATATATTGAACTCGAGCATCTTTCTATTTCATACTTCCTTATTCATATTTTTCCATCTTTAACACACACAATTTATTGGGAAGGACTTCACATATATTAGGAATATAATCAATTTTTATAATCCCTCGATCCTTAAAGGCTAAGAAAAAAAATTAGAACAAATTTCCCATAACTCAAAATTGTTCCACCTTTTATTATTGTATGTGAGAGAGTTGGTTTTTTCCTTCGTTTTATTTTTTAATGCGATTATTCTAAAATTTATCTTCATATGATTTAGGAAACGTAATTTCAACGAAACACACTCAGCTCATGTTGCATATTAAATTATTAATTTGCAATCATTAGCGTCCTGCGGCTACAAACATGCCTTCGAACGCGCCATGCACCACAAGGGCCGCACGAGCACTGCGAATTCGATCGCTGCTCGCATTGGCGCAGACGGCTCGGCACGTTGCAATTATACGGCGTTGGTCTGCTCTCCAAATTGAAAATAATATTTTGCTCACTCAATTTTCAGCGATTTGTCAAAATATTGTTTATTGTCTTATGTATCCTGCGGATATCTTTTCTACATACTACACTGCTACGCCCCACTCGTTACATGCGCTTAGCCTGCGAGCTGGCTGCCGCAGTCGGTCGTAAGCGGCTCACTTTAAGTTAATTGAAATATTTCAACGAATGCCCTCCTGCACTCAACATTGAACTTGCAGTGATTGTTGTTCGCTCTTCCTGGACACTGTACTTGGCTAGTAGTCGACTGTGTTCACTGTTCTCTCGCTGGCTCTTGGCTGAAGTTGGGCGGCTTTCTTCAAAGACGTATTTTAATAGAATTCGATGCTCATTTCTATCGCATG
This sequence comes from Clusia tigrina, assembly GCA_920105625.2. Taxonomy (NCBI): domain Eukaryota; kingdom Metazoa; phylum Arthropoda; class Insecta; order Diptera; family Clusiidae; genus Clusia; species Clusia tigrina. The sequence goes on along the minus strand of OV050030.1, from coordinate 25,401,315 downwards.
CGATTTATTTTATTTTTATTTCTACACTATTTTGCATGTGAACTACTCGCGCCAGTCGTGTCCCTTTCGCTGCCCCCTCGCAATGGCACTGCAGTGTACTAGTGTACGAGTGTACGTCTCTGATTTGTTTCGTGATCGTGTGGCACGGACGACGACAGAGTTCAGCGTTGTGTAGGTACGTTTGACCGCTAGGCGCCATATTACTTTCAAATTGAGTGATTATTAATTTCGTTCTGTATTTGATAAAGAACCTTTTAAAATATTGGAAAATTGCATTTTCTCAATTAGTAGGCAGGGGTCTTTTCGCAATATCGACAATCAAATACATTGCCGTGTACGAGCAGAATGAGCGCCAATTAATCTGAGCTATTACGTGAATTTGTGTAATTGTTCAATTAAAGTTCATCTTGTACATAAATTGTGTTCTTGAGCAATGTTGCGGAACTATCGCAAGAATTTAATTCGCATACAGGTGGGGTTGGGTTACTGACCTATGTACGTAGCTAAGAAGTACATATACTAAACCACTCAGTTGGCTGGCACAATAGATCTCTGTTGCCGGAGTGCTAAGGGCGAAGGCCCAACCCGTAACATTCCATTACATTACATATGCTAAACCAAACTCTTTGCTAGAGGAACCAGGGTTTACACAAACCCTTCAACCCCGGAAAACTTATTCTATTCGATGTCCCTACCTTATCAAATCTGAGATTATTTCGGAGATACTGTTTGGTGATATAAGAACCGGTTATAAATAATTAAGGACTATCCTCATGAGAAACTAGCTTACATGTGCTTCATGGGAACTCTGATAGGGGCATTACGAGATCAGTAAAAGAAATAGCAACTGAATTAAGAGCAAAGGATTTTCAAAAAATATAAGAAAAATTGATCAGACAATCTTCCAAAAAATTCAAGCCGGCAATTTCATCAGCTATTAGTTTCTAACTCAAGAATAGTTCTGTGGAATAAGCAAATTTGTCTTCTGCAAGATGGAGAAATACATTACAACGGATGCACACACAGCTAAGAATACCTATTGCAATATCCTTACACCTATTAATACCTGGAGTAAAATAATTACTCCAAGGATCTGTTAGGTTGGGCACAATAAGATTCTTAGAAACTCCCCATGCAGGAAGTAAGTTTTGGCTTTGCCAATATGAGTTTTATTTAATAATGAGTGATTTTTTATACTCTCTTATTTGTTATTGATGGTAACACTATCAAAGGTGAGTCATTTTTCAGGTTCAGAATGATATTTGAATTCAGTTGGCAAATCATCTAGGAAATTTATTTATTTCCACAATCAGAGAGCTCTCTAAACCCAAATTGATGATCTGGAAATACTTGTGATAGGTCTCCATCTGTTTTCAATCTCTTTAGTATCATCTTTTCAAACACTTTACCTGTTGTGGGCATATTAGTCTGTATGATTTAGCCAATTCCGCAGGCTTGCCTGGCTTCAATATGAGGATTACTTGTGCTACCGTCCTGTAGACTGGGACATATGAGAGATATTTAAGCCCTATATCGGGCAGTTCCTTAAACGATTTGCCAGTAATTAGGTCATAGCCAGGTTCCTTCTTAATGCTGATTACGAGGGGATAAAGCACCATCAAAACCCACAGTAATCGGTGGTATAGTGAAGTCAATCGTGGTCGTAGTTCGGTCGCCGACGAACTCCGTGAAGGTCGTCCAAAATCGGTTGTTGTGCCACAAAATATCGTGCAGTGTGTGAACTGATAATGCAAGATCGTCATGTGACATATCGTGAGATAGAGGATACCTTGGGAATTACTTCCACTTCCATACATTCAATATTGCATGAACATTTGGCGGTAAAAAAGATTTGTTTGCGTTGGATCCCACATAGTTTGACAGTCGCTCAAAAAAAGGCTCGTGTCAATTGGTGTAAGGAAATGATTAAAAAGTTCGACCGTGGTGCTTCAAAAGACGTGTATAAAATCGTGACAGGTGACGAATCATGGATATATGCGTTTGAACCGGAAGCAAAACAACAATCGACCGTGTGGGTATTCCCAGACGAACTAAATCCAACAAAAGTTGTTCGTGGAAGAAGCACAGCGAAGCAAATGGTCGCCTGTTTCTTCGGCCGAATGGGTCATGTGGCCACTGTTCCACTTGAGCAACGTAGGACGGTCAATTCTGAGTGGTACACGACCATTTGTATGCCGGAAGTCTGCGGAGAAATTCGCAAAACCAACCGCCAAAGACGAATCATTCTCCACCATGCGAGCTCTCATTCATCTGGTCAAGCAGGTGAGCTTTTGAGCACTCAAGACATCGAATTGATGACTCATCCTCCGTACAGTCCTGATTTAGCACCCAATAACTTCTTCTTGTTCCCGAATATCAAAGGTAAACTGCGTGGTCAACGATTTATGAACGCCGCAGAAGCAGTAGAAGCGTTCAAAAACCACGTTTTGGAGGTGTCTCAAGAGGAAGGGAAAAACTGCTATGGTTTGAACGAATGCAAAAGTGTATTGATCATCTAGGGGAATATTTTGAAAAACAATAAAGCCATTTTCATTTAAAAATGTTCGTTACTATTTCCTATTCCCGATATCTCATCAGCAGAAAAAGAAGAAATTGTTAAATACATTTGAAAAGCTGAATCCAGATACTTACTCATTTCGAAGTCTTCTTCCTCGTCTGCACATTGCTAAATGGTTCGAACACTTTGGCTAGATTCAGCCTTTCCTTATCTGTTCGTGACCATATATTTTCTGTCAACATTTTTAGCTGCCCTCTACAGACTATGATGTCTGGGGTCTGACGGTGAGATGCATTTGAGATGTTTCAAATTTTAGATTTTCCTGATCTTGGAGCATATCTTTTAGTTTTTTTTGCCGCTTTGTTGAGCTCTTTTGTATCATTAGGATTTCTAGTATTTTCTCAGATTGCCCTTAGTTTACGTTTTTTTAAATGCAGTTCCTGTACGTCGGGTGACAGTGGTCTATTGGTCTTCCTTCTTGCAGTGTGTCCTTTTCAGATCCATCTTCTTGCTTATTCTTTATTATTATTAAAATATTATTATATATATATTTATTAATTTCTTCTTTTGTGGTCAACGCCCGCTTTAGCACCAGATTTCCTGAAATTTCTGACCTGTACAAACCGCAGTTGGTGTTAGCATTATGTATATAAGGTTGCTCCATATGTGTATTATGCCCGTGCTAAGAGTTATGAGAATCGGAGAACGGTCAAATGAAAGATCATAGTTGTCTTCAAATTTTATATGAATCTTTGTTACACGTTTTATTAAACAAAAGTCAAACAAATCCAGCATTTTAGTTGGGTCCGATGGCCATAATGTAGGTTTTACTGTTCAGAGTGGTATAAGCCTCAAATCATCGACATTCTTAAACAGTTCTTTTCCTTTAGGGTTATAGATTTTCGAGCCCCATTAAGGATATTTCAAATCATAGTCACCTTCTGAAAGGAATCTTGTGCTTAAGAATTTAGAATAATGTTCGAATAGGCCTTTTTTTACTACATATCTTCGGGGACAGTATACAGCTGAGATAATCAATCTACCATTGCCATCGTAAATTGTTACATTAGAAGCTTGCAAATATTATTTCTGATAAGGCTCATTTACTTCGTGTTTAATTGTATTTTTGATTATAATAGCTGAGCCATGGCGCCCAATACCTGCTTTTAAAATAGTCCGCCGGATAGTCCACAAATAAAGTTCCGATTTTTTCACTTGGTCGAAAAAATGCAGAATAGGGGCTCCACTTCCTTATTCAGTATACAAGGAGTAATATCAGCAAAATACAGGCTTGTGCCAATTTGTAAAGCAGACAGAGCATATCTTCAGGGTCTAGGATACGTAGTGGAATTGTTCTTTGTGTAGGATTGCACGTGTTTTTATTTAAGAGCCAATTGCGGTTTAGTTTGAGAAATTTTCCAATAAATTTCTTCAAAGCAACTTTAAGTTAAATCCAGGATTGGGAAGGAATGGCTTGACTGGCGACGGGCCAATAACGAATACGTTCTGTTAAAATTTAATCCTGAATATATACACAAATTATGTAAGCCTCAAATCGTACTTAATATTTAATAGAGTCATTTTTGGTGATCTGTTCGACACGCGAGACAATTTAATATGCACAGTTGTATACCGCATTTCGTGAATGAAACTAAACATACTCGTCTTGCCTGGCAAGTGCTAGGAAAATTTTACAGATTGTGGTCTCAGAGGTGGACAAGTGTCCTTAAGGATGTGTCTTTATGTTGCTATTTTTTTTACATATTTTTAGCTGCACATAATTAAAGTAGACAGAAATCATTCCAAATACTTTATTTTTTGCTGCTCCCATCTTCAGACCGCGTCCAGTCTGCAGCTCAAAACACTTTTGCATATATTAAAAGTTTCCAAGCCATACCCTACGGAGGACTGATTGTCTGCAGTGACAGTTTCTGACAACTTGCTTTAAAACTGCGCCGACTGCAAGTACAAAGCGAGTGCTGCTTGCTTCATTCACTCGCTCCACAAACGGTGCGACCGCTCACACACTGCTACTTCATTTTAATCCACAGGATTTAGAAAAGAAAAATTCTCCCTACACGAGGCACAACAACGGCAGCAAACGGCCGCCGGTGGAACACTTCGTACTCCAGTCGAACGGAAGAAAAACATTGAAAAACACCAAAAAAATTTGTGCGTTTTGTGTCATTCCTTGCGCCAGGCCCACCGGGGATGGCAGCAAGTGCGGCACAGTTTCGGTCTGCCGTGGGGAAAAGGGAGTGAATAACACCAACCAACAACAAAAAAAGAGAAAGATTTTGAATTAAATAATGCAGTCCAAACACGGACATGTTGTGCGTCCTCTGGTCGGTCTTTGCAATTGCGCTGCTGCCTTCTTCATAACCGACACCAGAGCAAAACTTTTTAATATGGCCGCACTCTCCGCCGCCGCCACTCCACAAAATCACAATTCTTTTGCATAATTCAGTGCGTCGTGTGTATGTGTGCGGCCGGATTTTTTTTGTTATTTCTTTATTTTTTTCCAAGTCTGCCCCTGCCACCCAGCCTACCCAAGACTTCCTTACGCTTGTCACACCAATAAGGTGCCCTCTCATGCCACCGCCACTGCTCCGGCCACCGTCTATTTCAGCTCCACTGCGTTGCCGAGATGGACGCGCGGTGTTCACATCCGCTTCCGCATCCTTAGTCCTTGTGTGGAGTGGAGTGTGTAGTGGAAACATGCCACCCATTTAATAATCATCCCCTGCAAATCCACATGCAAATGATTTTTCTTCACTCGTATACAACATTTTCCTGCTTTACGAGTACTTTTTTTTCTTTGCCTTCCAAGTTTTCCATTTCTACATGCCACGTTCCGTTCTTGCTGTGGGTGTAGTATATTTTTAGTTATTGTTGTTGTTGTTGTTGTATATATGACCGTGGTCGCTCGGGGAGTCATTTGTATAAACGAAGGTGAAGGATTTTCAATTTTTTCCTTTTGTTTTCAATTCGAATTGCGTTTGAGTGACGGCACAGTGGGACGAATAGCTATGGAAAATATTCAAGAGCCAACTCAGTTTGTGCAACGCAAGAATAATTCAGATACAAGGATGTGGTTTCTAGGCAAACAATAGTAATAACAGAATATCTCTTTTGAAGCCACTGGTTAAGACAAACAGCTTTTCATTCGAAGGAAATCGAATCATGATATACGAGATACGATAAATTGAAGTGTTCGAAGAACTGTAGAGCGAAGTTGATATCACATAAAATTAAGATTTTCACTTGAATGGTACCAATTCTATAGCTGGGAATGGTACCAATACTATAGGTGGGAAAAACACCGAATTATCCTGGGTCACTTCCAACCCATTCGGAAAATAAAGGCAGTTTCGCTGCCAATATGGAAAGAAAGATCCTTTATTATTATTATTATAATTATTATTATTATTATAATTATTATTATTATTGTTCAGGGGATTTAAAGCACCGTGACCTTTCGATCTATTGTGCCCCCATCAGAGGTACAAAGTACATCTTTGAGTCCTATCCTATGGAGAAACGTGATGACAAGTTTTGGTTCCAGCGGTTTCAAATCATTGGCAGAGCCTTGGAAGAAACCCAAGTATTTCCTGCGGGTGTGCATGAGAGCCGGACATTGTGTCAGCACATGCAAAGCCGTTTCCTCTTCCCCATATAGAATCTGCAGGAGCTTTCCGAGGCGATGCTCATCCTCACCATATGTGAGTTCAGTTAACAGTGGGCCTCTCATCAATGATGAGTGATTCGAATCTTTTTAGGTGGTATGTCCCTAGCAGACTCTTTGATACCCTTAGGCCTGGTGTGTTAACCCAGTGTTTGTGCCTATGGTGTCCCTCATCGATCGTAAGCTGGTTGAACAGCTTGCCCTTGCCTACACCACAGAAGGGTTCTGGGCCAATAAAGGGGGTTGCAGCCCCCTTCCTTGCAAGTTCGTCGGCAATCTCGGTCCCTTCTATGCATGTCCTGGAACCCATAGAATGGTAACTTTGTTCCGTGAGCCAAGAGCATTAAGTTTGTTGATGCACTCCTATGCCAGTTTCGAATTTGCCTGATAAGAGGTAAGTGCCCTAATGGCCGCTTGGCTGTCCGATAAGATGGCAATTTTCTTAGTCTGGTAACCTTTTTTAATGTTGAAATATGCACATCTCTCAATAGCGTGGATTTCTGTCTAGAAGATGCTGGTATATTTACCTAGGGATTCATAGTATTTGTATCTTGGTCCGAATACCACCGCGCCGGAGCCCTCTTCTGTGAGAGACTCTTCGGAATATCAGGTGATCGTGGACTGATCTAACCTTTAGGTGTCGCTGAGACCTCTCCATCAGTTTTTGTAGCTCCACTTTGTTTTTAACAACTTAGTGAAACTGTAGCGGGTGTTTGTAAAGTCCTTTGATCCCAGTCATTATACAGTAATGTCTTCTTTATGTTAAATAAAGAAGACCTCCCAATTCTAACCGGATAACCGAGTCACAAGTACTCGCATCGCAAAAAGCTGGGAATTTCCTACATGGATATTAGAAGGTTATGCGCCCAGGAAGCATTCTGTGCACGGTCTCTGGGACTTCCCTTGTGTCCGCAGAATGCGACTTGTCAAGATATGGGCTGCTAACATAACATCTGAAGCATCTGGAACATGGAACACACAATAGCGATAAGGTTTATCAATATTCCCCTTATATCGATGGTTAAATTAAGGTTTTATTAAAAAGATAGTGGAGATGGGTACAGATGTCTGGAATGGCCTTTGATAATGTTTCGACCATCCGACTCCCGATGAGACTTTCAGTAGCGTTTACTGCCTTCGTCATTCTATACAGGGGTTCCAGTATGACGTTCAGGGCGGCTGTAAGACAGGTTCTCATAGCCCCAGTTATACAGACGCCAGCAGACCTTTGCACCTTATTAGTGCTTCCGCAAAGTTTAGTTGTCTTGCTTTCTTAGCCCACAGAACTGCTCCATAAGTGATCATACTATCACGATGTACATCCATCGCAGGATCTTGGGTTTGCATCCCCAATTTTTCCCCGCGTTTGATCTGCATATCATGACAGATCTTTTCGCTTTACTGATTGTCCCATTGATGTGAGACCTCCATAATAGTTTTTTATCTAGTATGATACCTAGATATTTTTTTTCAGATATACCAGAAGTTTCTTCATTAAGTTTTGAGTTTATATTTCCTTGTGAAAGAGACAACAGTAGTTTTTATAGGGTTTATTTTAAGCCCCATCCTGTTGCACCAATCAGCTGAAATTTTCAAACTCTTGGAGTAGTTCACATAGTGTACTCTCGTAGAGTAGTTCACATAGTGTACTCTCGTAGAGTACTTCAAATAGTGTACTCTTTCCGATCCTAGAATCTACCAATTTGTCCTCAAAATAATGTTCTGCGATGATTATATTTTATGAAACAGCAAAACTTTAACTCACATCATCCGAAATTTCAGACAACCAGTTCCACTGTGCCTAGAGCAACATCACAAGAGGCTAAAATTCATCTTCTCATCTGCCACACTTGGTCCTTTTAACGTTAATTTTTATTGCATGTAAATATCACATCAACGTTAGGAGGAGTGCTGGAGCGAGGCTGCAAAGACTGGCGAAGGGATGAGAAGCGATGCGATGCTATGCGGTGGGATGCGTTCGGATACGATGGGATGCGATAGGATGTTGAAGTAACGCGAACGCATTGTAAAAGAAAGTTGGAAGTCCCCAAAGCGAATGGAGGCAACACTAGCAGCCGTTCTAGCCGGGGTAAGGCATAAATACACAACGCAACATGACGCCGAGAGTAAAACGTCCTGTTTACGATTTCAATTCAAGTAAAAAAGCACGAATTCTTTATTACAATTGGTATGAGGATTTTAAGGATTAGTTGGTATGAACACAAGTAAATGTGTGTGTATGCATGTCTTTGTATTGCCATTATATGAGTAAGGAAAGGAGCAATATTATGTACATGTATATGTATGGATCTGTGTGTATTTGGGTCCATATTCGGGAGTTGTAATGAAAATTACTCGCGTGTATATAGAGAGGAAAAAATTACAATAAATGAAAATCTAATGAAATGGAATGAAGGAAAAATGTGTATTTTTTCCCTGAAAAATAAAAACGAAAAAGCTTTTGTATTGATTGGAATTTCGTGGATTTGGAGTAGACATAATCTCAGCAATTGTGCGAGAATTTGCTCCTTTTCATTTCTAACCGTATAAGAACACAATATCAATTAATAAATAATGGAAGTGGAAACTCTCTGCATACAGTCTGCATTCAGGTGTCGAATGATGCTTCGGTAAATTGAAAACAAGCACCTGTGTTGAACAAGTGAAGAACTTCCTGTATGTGTCCTTAAATCAGAGTGTGTTCTATTACAATTATCGATTATGCTTGATTTTGCTCTAATTCATTGTACGTTAGCCATTTGAGATCCCTATTCTTATCACTTCTGGTTTCTTGAGACTTGCCAAAAGTTCCCACGCTTCTTATCTACGTTCCTAACTGTCACTCATTCCATCTCCATGCACCCTTTTTCTTTCACTATTAAGGGAATTTCTGTCCGCTTCCCTGAAAAAAATCAAAATTCCCGTACTTACAATCTGCCGGCCTGCACCAATGGCCGTGTGAAAAATCACCCTTCGGCGCTTGCATAAAAGCCAATTTTCGCATTTACAACCCTCCTGTTTGTGCAAAAAATTAAGGTCCTTTCTTTCTGCATTGCATAATAATATCCTTACGCAATTTCTGGCATGTTGCGCTCTGTGGCGGAGGGTTTTCGCAATCGTTGCCAACAAGTGCGTTTGTTGAACGACTGTAAAAATTGCACTGCACTGCACTTGGGTGCTGCAGCTTGTTGCATTTACTGCTGCGAACCTTGTTGTTGGTGTTGTATTTGTTGCTCTTCTCTTTACAATGCAGCTCACAAATATGGGAGTAGTGTAGGGCAACAAAACCACACCATACACACACACACACACACACACACACACACACACAATGATGCATTTGACTTGATTTTTATTCCGCTTTGTTGTTGTATTGGCAGTGGCGCGAACAACAATAGCCACGAAAATTGAAACAGCAAAAAGGATGCAAATGCGAAGTTTGCACACTTTGCCACGGTGCATTTGCATAACAAATAAATTGCACAATAATGCAGAAGCGCACGCCGAATGCACATAAAAAAGGATATTTGCACATTTTTCACACCCAATGCATTCCGTCGGCAGTGGTTGGCTGGGGTGGTTTGAGTGGTGGTAGGTACTGTGAATGGGTTGTAACATGGGCTGGGAAACATAAAATGTGGCATGCGATATTTTACCTTAACACTTTCAGTAGCATATTTAAATATATCGCATGCAATATAATTTATTTTGGTTGGATTGAATATTTTGAGAAGATTTGAGTAGTACTAGGGAACTGGCAACACTAATACAATAGCTAAAATCTGGCAACACCATAAAGTTTGACATCTTTTAGCATAAACGTACTCACAAAGTGTGGATGTACAAGTGATATTTGTTTTGTTTACAGTGAGTTGTGAAAATAAATTTGGCCAAAAAAGCGAAATTTCAAGAGAAGGTCTTCGTTGAATTATCTTTCACAACTTTCGACGTGGATTATCTCAACAAGAATGTGTCGATGAACTCAGTTCTTTCTATGGCGATAAAGCGCCATCAAAAACCACAGTATATCGCTGGAATAGTGAATTCTATCGTGGTCGTAGTTCGGTCGCCAACGAACTCCGAGAAGGTCGTCCAAAATCGGTTGTTGTGCCACAAAACATCGATGCAGTGCGTGAACTGATAATGCAAGATCGTCATGTGGCATATCGTGAGCTAGAGAACACCTTGGGTATTAGTTCCACTTCCATACATTCAATATTGCATGGACATTTGGCTGTAAAAAAGATTTGTTCGCGTTGGATCCCTCATAATTTGACAATCGCTCAAAAAAAGGTTCGTGTCAGTTGGTGTAAGGAAATGATTAAAAAGTTCGACCGTGGTGCTTCAAAAGACGTGTATAAAATCGTGACAGGTGACGAATCATAGATATATGAGTATGAGCCGGATGCAAAAAAACAATCGACCGTGTGGGTATTCCAAGACGAGCTAAATCCAACAAAAGTTGTTCGTGGAAGAAGCACAGCGAAGCAAATTCCCGCCTGTTTCTTCGGCCGAATGGGTCATGTGGCCACTGTTCCATTTGAGCAACGTAGGACGGTCAATTCTGAGTGGTACACGACCATTTGTATGCCGGAAGTCTGCGGAGAAATTCGTAAAACCAAGCGCCAAAGACGAATCATTCTCCATCATGACAATGCGAGCTCTCACTCATCTCGTCAAACAGGTGAATTTTTGAGCAGTCAAAAAACCGAATTGATGACTCATCCTCTATACAGTCCTGATTTGGCCCCCAATGACTTCTTTTTGTTCCCGAATATCAAAAGTAAACTGTGTGGTCAACGATTTACGAGCGCCGCGAAGCAGTTGAAGCGTTCAAAAACCATGTTTTGGAGGTGTCTCAAGAGGAATGGAAAAACTGCTATGACAAATGGTTTGAACGAATGCAAGTGTATTGATCATGAAGGGGAATATTTTGAAAAACAATAAAGCCATTTTCATTTAAAAATGTTTGTTATTATTTGCTATTATAAATAGAACCACTCGTATGTGCCTTAGAAAGGTAGTGATCAACTTCGATGCGGTTAATGGAAAACATATACATATTTGGATTTTCTCCAGTGGCATTTGGAACTTCGCTGAAGTTTTCCATTCAGCCTTTTCTTTGGCTTTGCAAAATGTCGAATAATAATATATCGAGAGCAATATCCATCCGCCAGGATAAAATGAATTTGAAATTGTGCGACAAAAATCACACTCTGAGGCTGCGGGAAGTGAAAGAGAAACGTTTCAAAAAAGGAATTAACATTGCTCTCAGCATAATCAGGCTGCGATGACACGAAGCAAAGTTCAAATTTCGATCAACTACCTCGAAACCATTGCTCACGGTAGACTACATAAAAAAGGACCTTGGCAAATGAAAATAGAAAACGTGATTGGACGAATGTAATGTTTACTTGTGAATTAACTTTTTGGACACGAGTTCAGGTGAAGCATGCCTGGTTAACCAGCAATCAACAATTGATACAATGCAACGTCATACGCCTTTTTAATTTAATATCTGGGGATGCTTTTCAGAATGCGATCTTGGAGTTTGCTCCTCTTCACACAAAATTTTAATGCAGAATTGGTGGTGAAATTATACAAGCGTCGTCTTCTGAAATCAACCAAGATTTTGTTTGAAGAGAATAATGAAAATTGGGTTCTGTAAAAAGGCAATGACCCAAAGAATCAGAGTCGTATCTGCCGCTAATGAAAGGATCAAATCTCCAGCTGTCAACCCTATAGAAAATCTGTGGGCCAAGCTTGAAGAGAAACCTGCATACAATTTGAATCAGCTCTGCCGAACAATACAAAATATATGGCGTTCCCTTTCCACGAAAAATGCTGAAAAACTATTTGAAAGTTTGCCAAGAAGATGCGCAGCTTTTCCTGATGCTATGTTAGAGAATTACGGGCGCCACGGAGACCACATCTGGTGACGCTCTGAATACTTTGTTGAACTTGCCACCATTGGATCTTATGATTCAACAGGAGGCAATAAAAACGATATGTCGGTTTTATTCATAAGGATATTAGCACGACCACAAGAATTTTGAGCCGAGAGTGATGTTCAAGAGGCTGTCAGAACAATACCCATTGTTTCCGGCACCGAAGGATACACTCTTACCTAGAGTTTCTTTTGGAAGAAAGTACAAAATCTGTGGACCATTGGCACACAAAAGATTCAGGTGGTTTGGAGAATATATCTTAGATATGAGCAAGATCCCTCATCTTGATTCCTCCAAAATATATGAATTCCTGTCGGAAATTAACCTGACAGAAGATTTATAGATGAATAGACCTTTCAGGTCGCAGTGTATAACACCCTTAAATATCTACTCTCCAAATTATCATCGTTTCTGTATCGTTGAACAAACCGTATCAGTTTTTATCGCCGCTTACCAACTCGCGGTTGAATCTTCTGATATTTTACAGTGGCATTTTTTAGTTCTACGCAGCATTAAAGAAGGTTCTCGTCTATACCAGAAGTTAATTCATTAATGTAATCGACATAGCATTGTCATTTAAGTCTCATTATGTGACAGAAGAAGGCAACATTAAAAGCAATTTATCAGTTTTTTCATATATCCTTATTGAGAACCAGATACCTAGAACAACAATGCTTTCCGATGATGCCATAGCCATGATTTGAATGCAAATTTTTTCATGGTTACTCATGAATTCTGAAAAAGTTATTTCATCACAATATGTTCATTATTACGATATCTTATTCAACTGTCAGTTCGTTCGATGTTTCTTGAAAATAAGTAATTATTTCTTTGTTGTTTTGTTCACAGAATCCTCGCACATGTTTTTCGTATTTGGAGGAAAAGAATGTTGGTATTATATTTGACAACTCAGTAGATTGTTCAAGAACACTCTTTGAAATGGTTATAGTCTCATTTCTCAGGGTCTAAACACCATTTCAATATCTTTGTTCAATTGTTCAAACAGTAGAAACATACATCGGACCATATCTGCGCCTAAGGCGTGACTAAACACAGACTTCACTAAATCGTATGCCATTAATTTCTTTCCTTAATTGGCCAATCCTATCTTCAATTGCACCATTGTAGAGTACAAATAAATGGTTTTCTTTGAAATTATAATTTCTTTTAAGATTTGGAAACATGTCGCTCAGGTATCAAGCAAAAGTTTCATATTAGAGAGTCGCAAATATTCCTTGTTGCATATCTTTCAATACAACGACACATCCTGCGACACAATTATTTGCAAATTTTTGCAGCTCATTGTCTCCCACCCAAAACAGAAACCAGACACAGAGTAGAAGATGCGTCACAGTTGAAAATAAATCACGTAAAACAAATACAATTTGTGCACTCTTCGTCATTTATGCAATTGGAATAACAAACCGAAGTTGCCGTCGCCTCTCTTGACAGTCAAAAGGATAATGAAGAAATGTGCCAGCAAAGGCGTTCAAGTAAAAAATTAAAATGTAAACAAAGCGAAAATTGTAGGATGTAAATAGCTGCTATAAATATAAGTCAAACAGACACTCAATAATAATGGGTTCATGTTCCCAGCAGTCAATTGTAAGCTACCATCATCTCGCACTTCAGCGTTAGTGACTGTGCCAGCTTTTGTTTCCATAATTTGTACCACCTTTTCCATGAAGCAAAACAATGTCACCACTGGAATCAAAGTCAGTGCCGAATTAATTTTCGGTTCGGATTATTGAGTAAGTCCACGTATATATTTATATACTTTGCTTGCCTATATCCAAATCAACATTTAGTTCATGAATTCATGGCCCAAATTATGTCAGAATGCTAGTTGGATTTGGGAGTAACTAACGGGGCGCAATCACACACACACACATGTGCTGATTACAGGGGAACTATATTGCTGGGCTCACGCATATCCGGCATGTGGTTGACTTCCGTTGTAGAGACTCGTACGAAGTCACTCTAGTTATAAGTGGGTATGTGAGTCCTCACAAACGTTCAAATCATTTGCTGAGAAAATGACTTTTTAATATGCGACACACTTGGCAGCAGGGCGCAAAATTTGTAGGAAGCACATGCAGCGCAGCTAAAGCTTAATTTGAATACTTATCAGTCAGTCGAACAATAAAAGCAGGCATTAAACTCTCACATAAGCGACCACCACACACACAAACCCAAAAACACTTGTAAAAATACAAGCACGCAAACTCAGAAGGGAAATTATGACACAGCGCTGGTCAAGCCGGATGTCCTGCATAGTCATTAGGCAAAGCAGGCAAAACTTACACATGCGTCACTGCTAAGTGGAGCAGCAGTGTTCTGGAGAAAGTTTGCTGAACGCAGCACTGGTGTTGTAATTCGAACGACTTCATGTGGGCCCCACGCACACACACATCCACGCTCAGCTTGCCTTGTGTAATCTTGTAATGACCCGCAAAGTCACTAATTATAATTGTTCGCTGGTTGTAGGCGTTTGCGTTAATTTTTACTGTTCTTTCTTTATGTTCCTTCCCGGCCATTTGCATAAGCATTACTAAAATAGGGGTATAGGGTATGCAAAATGTGGAGCTAACGCATGTTCGCATGTCCTTGATGGTTATCCTTGTGTTCTTTTTACAATAGTCGTGAACACACAGCTTGAAGGTAAGTTCGTAAATTACATTTTGATGAAAATCGGAAACTGGTTAACAAATTATGCACCATGTTAAGCACTCTAATTGGAATTTATGTTACAACAAAAATTGAATTACAATCAACTTGGTGGGGAGTCGTTTTCGCTTTATTTAGATATATTTCTATTTATTTATTTATATACTTCAGATATGTGGATAGATATATACATGAAGAAAAAAGCATTTATGTTAAAATGAAATTTCTTTAAAATAAAGTATAATTAGTGACGAATCCAGGATCTGCTTTGATCATCCAATCTGCTACCCTAAAGATCAATATTCAAATATAAATGGTTTTACTTCATCTCAAATTTTAGAGAAAATAATATGCCTTTCTACACTATATCTGGAATTTCTGAAGGATACATTGTTAATATTCCATTTTCAAAGAATTGATAAAATACTAGAAATCGTTGTAATGGAGTTTTCGAAAGCTGGAACGAATTATCTGATCCTTGATGGAAACACGTCACGTAAAATGCTTTTTCATTACATAAAAAATGTTCATTTAAGAGTTCTTTGAGTATGCATCAGATGATACGACCTCTCTTTTGATCCTTAAAGTGGGCAGGCTACTGGAAATCTACATTTAACCTGAGGCATTTGGTTTATTGGTTGAAGACAGTATTTTTACAAACCCTGATTCATTTATACAAATATAATCATAAATAATAAATATAAAATATTGATATGTAATGTGTACTTGAAAGAAGCCATCGAAGCCACGCAGTTGCTCAGCGGACATGGCTACTTCAAGCAATACCTCCACCGCTGCAAGTACGAGGTGGACCCGTTCTGTCCCAATTGTCCAAACGAAATCGAAGACGCTCGGCATGTCCTAATACACTGCCCCCGTTTTTGCCACGCACGAGCCGAGATGACGGAAGCCTTCGGAGAGGTTCCAACCGTGGAGAACACTGTGGCCCACATTTGTGAGATACCATCCCAATGGCGAGCCTTTCACGACGCAGCAGCGAAAATTATGATTGAGCTTCTCCACATTGAGCGAGGGCAGGGACAGGGAGCGAGATCTGCAACAAGGACGGATGGTTGACCAAGACCCACGACTGATGGTTGAGCAATGATGCTCTGACAACCTGCCGACAGAATACCTGAAGGTGGGCTCCAGGAGAGTCCACCTGTACGTTTGAGGATATATTTAGTGGGTTAGAGTCTCACACTGACTCCGGCTTTAGACGATTTACTCCTCGCTAAAAAACAAAATGCTCTTCAATGAACGAACATTTTTTATGATAACCATTTGATAGCAAAAACTATTGAAAATTATACATTAAATGCACTATTAATGTAAACAGATTAAAAAGTATCGAAAGTTTTTATAGGATCTTTTTTAAATTATAATAAAATAAACACAAAAAAAGTTAAATTTTACTGTAATTCTGAACTACGAAGATCTGTTCAGATCTAAGGATGACTGCACTCATGACTCATACGGCTATCGAAAGTAGTCCTAGCGAAGTGCATTCTGGAAACTCAATTTTCAGTTGCTTCTTCAACTAATCAAGGCCGTAGCTCACAAATAATTCAAGCAATGTTGGACTCTCAACCGTTAATTTTAGCTGGTTAATCAGCACGATATTAGTCAGACAACAGAAGTCAGATGTACGATTTTGGAGCCCTATGAATAAGCCCAGTTATTATTATTTTTTTTTTAAATACTTTAGCGTTGAATAAATATTTGGCCAAACTTGGCCACCACCATAAAATACAGCCCAGTTTTTGATATTTCTTTATCTCCAAATTATGAGTTGAATAAGTCAAAGGTTGGGATCGACGTGAGCCATGTAACGCCATCCGGTTGACACCCCATAACATTCGAATCCTGTTTTGTTATGAAGAGAAATATACATTGCTCATGATCCTGTTCCAATCACCATTGATCCAAGACTCACATTCATTTGGGAACAAGTGTAAGACTTTACTTGTTCCAAAATGAACACATGTTTGATGGTCACTCTACAAATAGATCACTTCAATAAAATTGCACTCCAACTGACTTAGTTTTAATATGTTGATTATGTTCAGATCGGTATATGTTGTCAATATAACTCTTAGTCCATTGTATGTTATTATGATTTCTATTTGGTTCTTCCTTTATATCTCCAGGACCAAATTTGAGCATATTATATTATTATCTACATAAGAGATCCTTGCAAATTGCATGTAAATTTGTTATCGTTTAATTCCGCATCAGGCATTGATCCGGTAGGGCGGTTTGGAGCCAACTGTACC
Organism: Clusia tigrina; assembly: GCA_920105625.2. Classification (NCBI taxonomy): domain Eukaryota; kingdom Metazoa; phylum Arthropoda; class Insecta; order Diptera; family Clusiidae; genus Clusia; species Clusia tigrina. The sequence goes on along the minus strand of OV050030.1, from coordinate 25,384,221 downwards.
CAAGGAATTGTTATTCTGATATAATAGATACTCTAATACAACTCCCAATGCACGGGGGAACATACGCTGGAACACACGTTGGAAGCGAAGCATCCCGACTTAATTTGATGTTATCGCTTCATACACATAATTTTTTCCATCGCTTTCTTAGTGCATGTGCTCTTAAGTAGGGTCCTTTAAGTATGTCTACGAAGTTTGTGCAAAACGAATTTTGATTTTTCGCGAGCTACGGATGTTCGATTTTCGATCTTTTTGTGGCGTTATGTTGGTACTCATGACCCTGAATTATGTTAACAATCTCGGCGATTTTGAATGTTCAGTCAGTTTTTGACAGCTATTGTGCGTGGACCTGTTTTGGCTTGTCTTCGGTTTTTGTCTATCCCGAAAAATGGATTAAAGTGCGCGGAAGTATTCCGAATGTAGACTGTTGCATACGGCGAAGCTACTTTGGACAAAAGCAACGTTTATCGGTGGTACAAAACGTTTTCAAATGGCCGAGAAGATGTGAGCGACGAAGAGCGTTCCGGATGCCCGAGCACGTCAACAACAGACGAAAACATTGATGAAGTAAAGAAACTAGTATTGGCCAATCGTCGAATCACTGCCAGAGCAGTTGCTGAGGACCTCGTATATTTACATGATTTATTCAATAGATTTCTTAGAATGTCTTAAAACAAAGTAGTGACCGAATAAGGTTTCTGTAAAGAGTTTTATAAGCTACATGCGAATGTATTTCCAACAGCTTTGTCTTTTTAGATATGTTCCAAGGGGAATCTTCGATTCCTGAAAATGTATGAATTCATGTTACTAAACTTATATATAGTTATATATAGTTATATATAGTTATATAGTTATATCAAGTTATATATAATATAATCAATTAAAACTAACAATCAGTAAGTCATAATAATAGGATTATTCCTTGATTTCAGCATCCGAGACTAACCATTACAACTATAACATGAAATCAAAAGACAAATATATAAACCACTGGTACAAACTTATATGGGGACTTCAATTGTCAGCACCACCACACAGGCCAAAATTTTACGGTACTAACTCAGCGACAGTGAGGAACCTTTCAAGCACACTTATTCAAGTGAAATAATCTATCAGTGTTTCGTGCTGGCTAATTCCACCATTCCATTGTAATGTCCGTCATAAACCCCACAGCCATTCCGTTCGAACTGCGAGTTGAGCTGGTCTCAAGCCCACTGAGTTTATGCTGACGTCTTTCAATACTATACAAGTTTTAAATTAATATGATCAGAGAATTTCACACAAAACTCCCTCCAACCCCAACCATGCACTCCAGCTAAACCAAATCCCTCCCGCGCCAAATTATTGTAAACAAAAAGCAACGCAGCTACATGGAGGGAGTCAATTCCGGCTCACTCGACTGCGAATCGCTCGTACGCGTTCGTGCCCAAACGGACTTTAGCGGATTTTATTTCGCCATCAAACGCGATGAATATTAAGGATTTTTCATTTTTGAGGAGTTTGTTTTTCATTTCGCTGCTTTTCGTTTCATTTCGTTTCATCTTCATACGGCGAAAGCGGCGGCTGAACATTTACAAAACGTCAACTACAAATCCTTAAAATCATAAATACAAAAAAAAAGAAAAACAAAAAACACCAAAAAGCACCAAATTGGAAGGACGCTGCAGATAGGGAGGCAGCCAGCCACACGGAGCGGGCAGATAGCGCAAGTGGCAAAAAGTATCTCTTCCTTTTACTGGAGTGGGTCTGGGCACGCAGTGAATGAGTTTGATGCTTGCGTGATGTGCTGAGCGACATGGCAGAGTGTGCTATTCCTGTTGTTGTTGTTGTAGATTTCGTTCTTCATGCGTGCATGCTTCAGGGCCGTACATACGCCCAAGGACCAAGCGCAATTTGCTGCTTAAGACGTTGCCAGGCAAATCAGGCGAGGCACATATTTCCATAAGGCCCATTGTTGTTTTTGCTTATTTATGGGATTTGCCAACGAGCGTGCTGTTACATAGTTTTTCCTCTTGTTGCTATTGTTTTTCCCGTTGATGCCGCGCTCTGTTGTTGGTGCTGCTGTTTTGCGTGTGTTGTATGTGTCATCTGGTTAAGCTCTAAAAATTAATGATTCCCAAAATCGAATTGTTGTTCGCTTTTCATCTTCCTGCCGAGCATCAGCAGCACCGCAGCAGAAGAGTCGCAGGATATTCCGGTTGGTTTTGTGTGTTGTTGGTACTATTCTGTTTCTGCTCTACTCAATTATTCAAATTTTCATTTCAATTCATTTTTAAAATTTTAAGAAATTTGTGCCTGATAGGCGGCGACATGGAATCCTCCTGCGGATTAATTGGCTATTTTGATGAAAATTAATGAACGCCGCGAAATACCCCACAAGTAGAAATAGTTGGAAAAATTGTTTTTAATTTTTATATATGATTTTTTTATTTTATTCCTGACTGTTTTTATCTTATACCACTATATTTCCATTTTTGCGCATGCACGCACACTCTGCCGAATCACTCTCGCCCGTACCCTACGTCAATGCGTACTAATTTGCATAATTACGCTCCGTAACTGCCACTGCCGCCAAATAATGGAAGAAAACGCTGTCATGTCAAGGGACGCAATGTCCTTTTGCGCGTAAATACGCACGCATACACGCATTTCCTACGCATTTACATACGCCACATTCACATAAGTTGTACATAAGGACATTATGTGAGTACGAGCGCAAGCAAGTGCATATGAGTATGTGCGCTACACACGCTTACGAACGCACACTCAAAGCGTTTCTTCAGCTGTTCATTATTTTTTATATTTCTATTTGAATACTTTTTTTTAATTTTTGTGTAGTTCTCGTACCCATTTTTCCATGATAGCTTTTATTTTATTGTAAGTCCTTCAAAGGTTTATTAACAATACGCATTGAGGAAGCTGGTGAGTGCAGGTAGGAATCAGTGCGTTCATGCTACTAGCATAAGGTTGTGCAGAACTCTCAGCTATTCATTTTGCATATATGACTTTTCCATTCCTGTATGCCTGGATCGATAACCACCATTTAAGCCTTCACATAGAAATGTCATATTTGGGGGGGAGCAAAGGGCCGCAAAGGATTGCAAGCTTTACTCAATATATATATTTAATAAAGCTGAGTTGACAAATTCACTCGCAAATCAAAATTTCAATCGCTGCACTTTGTTTTAATTACTTACTTATTCGGCCTAATCACACAATCTGTGAAGACAACCCACTATCGGGTTACGGCCGAAGTTAACAGCGTCTTTTAGGCGGAAGTAATGGCAATATTCCAAGCGTCCAAGTGGCTTATACACAATGAAGTATTCGATGTGAACATTCGCATATTCACGGACAGTCAGGAAGAAATCAAATCCCTAGCTGGTGTATTCACTACATCTAAGCTCGTACTTGATTGCCGCTCCTCCCTAAACGTCGTCTCAGGTAATTCACAAGTTCACATATGCTGGGTGCCTGGACATAGCGATATTTTGGGAAACTGCGAGGCCGAGAATTGGCCAAAATGTTTGAAGTTTGTTGACATTCGTTGTTCCAGATAGTATTTTAACAGTGAGTGAAGAAAGGTCCTTTAAGAGGTCTCAACTTAATTTCAATGACTCATTTTATCAGCCACAATAAGTAGGAAACTCAGTTCAGCGATGAATTAGATAACTCATATTTAAGCAAGCCCCATTGTTTTATGTTGACAGCAAATCTCTTTATTGAGAGTGATATTTCCTACCGATAATTCTTCCTTTATCGCTGTCTTCTGTTCTTTTTCTCAACACGAATGAACTAGAATGAAAGTCAATTATTTTTAAATTTTCTGTTGAAATTAGTTTCATCACTGGATTAATTCATCGGACAGCTACTGAAAACAGGCGTCATTAGCTCCTCAATAGACAACGTGCATGCTAAAAGGACTGTCAAAAGAGGTACTCCACAAGGCGGTGTGCTCTCACCCCTCATCTGGAATCTGACGGTGAACACACTACTAATGAGATTAGATCAGACCGGCTGTAACACTATAGCTTATGAGGATGACATTGCTATCTCTGTTTTCGGCAAGTATCTTTCAACACTATCAGAAAAACTAAACTACACTCTTAGCATTCTGTCCCAATGGGGTCATGAAGTTGGCCTAGACGTCAACCCTTCCAGAACTGAGGCTATGGTCTCCATCAGGAAGCACAAAGTACCAAGTTTTGACTTACCCAAACTCAATGGGAATTCGCTTAGCCTAAGCAATAGCGTCGAGTATCTAGGTCTGGACCTGGACCCTAAGCTCCACTGGAAAGCAAATTTGGCGGAGAGGCTACGGAAAGCAGCGTGTGCTCTCTACTGTTGCAAGCGATCCATGGGAACAAGATGGGGCGTCCAGCCTCGAATCATGTCCTGGATCCATGCAGCGGTGGTTGAACCGTACTTTCTCTATGGCTCTGTCTTCTGGTGGCCCGCAACTGACAAGGCGGTGAACCTAAAACCTCTTGACAGGGTCAGAAGAACAGCAGCGATTCTGATAACAGGGGCTCTGTGTACCACCTCTACCAAAGCTCTATTTGCATTCCTACATTGGTTGCTCACTAAGCTTCTGGTCAGGCAACAAGCAAAATGCTCGGCAACCAGACTCAATGCTATATCTCGCTGGACTAGGTTGAACCTGGGCCACGACAATATTATAATGCAGGACACGCCCGTACTGACCGATGTTGACTAGACGTGCTCTACACCGAATCTAAATCACGGTTTCGACACTTACATTCCTAGTAGAGAGGAATGGTCCAACAATTTAGTGGTCACTCGTAGTTCCATTGACATATATACGGATGGCTCCAAACTGGAGAATAAGGTCGGTTGCGGCATTTTCTCCAGTAAACTTGGAATCAAGCTCTCCTATCGCCTCCCTGACGATTGCAGCCTCTTTCAGGCGGAAGTAATGGCAATATTCCAAGCGTCCAAGTAGATTATTCACAACGAAGTATGCGATGTGAACAATCGCATATCCGCGGACAGTCAGGCGGCAATCAAGTCCCTAACTGGTGTATTCACTACCTTTAAGCTCGTACTTGATTGCCGCTCCTCCCAGAACGTCGTCTCGGGTAACTCACAAGTTCGCATATGTTGGGTGCCTGGCCATAGCGACATTTTGGGAAACTGCGAGGCCGAGAATTGGCCAAAATAGGTACGCTGCTCCCTGACATCTCTCCCTCTTTCATTTTAGTGTCTCACTAGCCACGGTCAAAGGGGCCATAAAACATAACTACCTTGAGGCAGCTAAAAGAGCCTGGGTAAATGAACATACTTGTAGTGTTGCCAGATAAACCTGGGGCACTAGTGACACAAGGCGTACTAGTCAGCTGCTTAATGTTAGCAGGAACTCCATCGGCACTACAATAAATGTGCTCACGGGACACTGCCTGATTGGTAGGCATGCTGAAAGACTAGCACTGCCCCATAACCACTTCTGTCGCAGCTGCGGCTCTGAGGAGGAGGAAGAGACAGTCATGTGTCAGTGCCCAGCTCTGGCCAGGCGATATTAAAATTCCTATGCTCACTTTTCTTCACTACCTTTACCGAACTATCTTCCATCAGGTTCATTTCGGAATCACTGTGGTTCCCAAAACTCTAGACGGGGGAGTCGCGTCGTCTTAGTGTGGTATCACAATGAGCCATTATATGTGCTTAAGTGTGCTTTTGCGTAGAAGGCCGCCACTCCTACCTACCTAACAGCGCTCGCCAGGCGCCTCTGCTTTGCACGCGCCTTCTCCAAACCGTTATACCAAGCGTGGTTAGGGTCTCTTCGACTTGGTCTATACATGCGAGGCATGGTCGTCCTCTACGTCGTCGTTCAGCGGCTTCTGCTTCAAACACTTGTTTTAATTACGGAATGTTTAATACATTGCCTCTTGTCAAAGTCAGTGGCGGTCCCAAAAATAGAATAATGCAAAGTTGCTAATCTGAATAATGCAGGAAATGTTTCAAAAGGACCTCTTTCCCTTTCTGAAAATTATATACTACAAATAAGAATTCGTAAAATTAAAGCCAGGAACGAATTTGTTTTTAAGAAGTCAACAAAAAACGTAAGTTCATGAAAATGAACAAATATCATTTATCTTAATTATTGTTAATTGTTTATAATACTTATTATTATTAATTAGTAAGATTATTATTAACATTTGAAGGCTAACAATTTTTTTTAAATTGTACATCATATTGGTTGGTTGGTTGGTTGCAGCGGCGATGGTCCCTCATCCAATTAGCGCAGGAGAGCCGTTTTGATTCCGCTCTTTGGGTTTATATTGCAATTGGAATATTTGTGGGTGCCGGCCCTTATAGATAGTTGGAGAGATTCACGATCGCGAGAATTTCCCCTATCGTGCAGCTCACGATCTCTTCAATGTTTTGAAAAATTGGTTTGCCTAGTGTTTTCCATCTTCTTCTGACCAGGTCTGGGCAGTCACATAGGAAGTGTTCCATGGTTTCCCTTTCTAAATTGTTTCCGCAGCTCAGACAACCAGAATTGAACATTATTCCCATTTTTGCCGCATGTTCCTCAATGGGCCAGTGGCCTGTGATGACTGCGATAAGCCTAGCTGCATCACGAGGACATCTGTTAATTAAATCTGTGTATTTGTTTTTGTTGTAGTCCGGCCAGAGTGCTCTACTGATCTTGCGGGTTTCCTACATTCTCCATTGGCTGTTTGCATTCACCAAGAATTCTTTGCCAATCTAACTCTTGATTGAACCAATTGGGACACGAACCGGAGCCGCTTCTTGTTCATCAAGACCGGATCCCCTTCGGGCCAGCTCATCTGACCTCTCATTTCCATCGATATCTGTGAGCCCCAGCACCCATATCAATGTTACGATGAATCGACGGACTAGTGCGGTTAAGACCTTCCTGCATTTCCATGCTAGTTTCGAGGTTATTATCGCCGAGTCCAGTGCTTTGGTAGCAACCAGACTATCTGATATTATTGCATTTTTTCTGTATAGCTTGTGTCTTCTCCTGCCAACCTAGAGGCCTCTCTTATTGCAAGCATTTCCGCCTGGAATACACTTGATGTGTTCGGAAGTCAGAATGATTTGCTAATCCTTAGCTCTTTGGAGATGACACCTGCTCCTACCCCACCATCCCATATTTGAGTCATTGTGGTTTCTGTCTTATCCGTGATTCAAACTCTCTTCCATTCCTGGCGTGAATGGGTGCGAATGCTATAATTTTTTCCAAAAACTATAGTAGGTACTTTAAGGCCTGTTTCTGCCTCGTATACTGCTTGAGTTCGTGGTAAAATACTTCCGTGGCCATATGGTGTATCTTGCCAGAATTCTAATTCTCTTACCCTAAGAGCTCTTAGGGTTGCGGTATTCTTGATAAATAAATCAATTTGGAGCAAATGTAGCAATATATTTAGGGCCTGAGTAGGGCAAGGTCTAATTGCTCGTGTTGTTACAGCACACACTGTTCTTTGTATTCTACTTAGTTTGGTGATGTTGCATTCCCTTCCGAGGGCTTTCCACCAGACCAAGGCTGCGTGACAAAATTGGACTGAAAACCATTTTGTACATCCATATCATTAACTCAGGTCGGAGACCCTACTTCCTACCAATCATCTTTTTGCATGAGTAACGTGCAAACCCTGCTGTGTGTATCTTTTGCTCCATGTTTAAGTTCCAGTTCAGTTTCGATCCAAAATTACACCGAGGTACCTGGCACTCGACGATAGAGACAGTGCAGCTTTATTTAAATGTACATCATATTAGATTATATATTTATACAATAAAAAATTAATAAATTAACAAAAAAATAAGTAAATAATACCGATATGATAATTATTACATTATTTTGACTAGATAAAGAGCAGCCTCTACAAACAATAAGTCTCTGATATTACTATTTTTCACGTGATGGACCATAAACCGCCGACAAAACTCCATTGTCAGTTCATGGTTGCATTCTTGATTCTGGGAATAAAGATCAACCCCTCATGAAAGCATTGGTCACAATAAACTACCGTTTCAGTAGTACAGTTATACACCAGTCTTTTGATGAAGAGTGCAAAACAGGTATAGCCATTATTTTCGAGGTGCATTGGAATGCTAAGGAGCACCTTTACCTTTAAAAAAGGTAAAAAGGGTATAATAAGCTTGTGCGGTTAAGAGGTATCCAACTAACACAAGGAGGCGTGACAGCTATGGACATATATATACAGATATGATCAGAATCACTTCTTGAGCAATTATTTGATTTTGTCCGTCCATCTGCCAGGCTGGGGACACTTTTTTTCCAGACCGTTCGAGATGTCTTATTTAAATTTTGCAATATATAGTCCAGACAAAGATACAGAATCACATTCCTATATGAGCCCACTTGGACAAAGACCACGCCGAACTCCCATATATGCAACTTTTGTCACCTTTTTTAAAATGACTATAACTTCGGTCCAATTGATGGAATAGTGACGCAATTGATAGTTCTGTGGGTCCTACTAAACAATATGGAATATGTGGGTAGTATATATTTACTGTCACGCCTACTATTAACAAATAATTTATCACTGTAGAGATTTATGGACGAAATTTTACGAGAAGTAACATGTGGACATAAAGCCAACTGCAGGAAATGGGGTTGATGAGAGAAACCAAATGCCCACATTCCATATAAGGAACTTTCGGGACTAAATTGGTAGCAGTAAATTTTAGGTCCGTACTAGCTTGCTTGCAAAATATTGGTAGATTATTATTACTACCACGCCCACAACCAACCAATATTCGTTTCTGGGACTCGATGGGGGCTCATCAACTCATCAAGCTCATCAATTCATTCGAAGGTGCAGAGTGCTAGTAGAAAACACCCAACAAAAAATGGGCGGTATATTTTCAGAGCCACGTCATCTATTGATACATGTTGAAAACTTATGCCAATTTCTTGGACCTAATTTTATATGAATTAGTATATTGACGCTACAAAACTATTCACAAAAAATGGGGACAATCAGATATTTGACTGCTGCTCCCTCCATTAAAATAAACACAGGCTACCCTACCGAAAATGTCCCTAGATATGTTCCAAATGAATATATCTCAATACAATGTACATCGCCACTGCTTAACTCGCACTCACTTGGAAGGGTAAAGGGTATTTCGAAATCAGTCTAACCTGACTTGCAACTTTTTACTCGTTTTTAGTTCATGAAGTTCAGTATTTGCTGTTGATATTATTATTACTTATTTATGCTTACAATTATCGCTAGGGACCAATCGGTCTATGCGTGGCTATATGCCAGCCAGATTAACCTAGGCTTACCATTATTTTAAAAACTTCAGCTTAAAACTATGAAGACTGCCTGGCAAGTCTCTCAGTTCAAATCATCATCCAAAGAAGGAAGGATTTATAGATTATTTGAATATAAAACTACGACTTCTAGCAGAATGCCCAACTTTAGTTTCGTGTGTTAAGGATACGTGTAGAATTTCTTGACTGGACAAATTTTTTGACAATTCTACGGTATCTGTCATAATTCGTATGCAACTATCAACAGACCATCTCTATTGCATGTAAGGAATAAAAATCCCACCTTCCTAACACGAGTTATCAGTAACCAGAATTATTTATTGTCCAAAAAATCCTTTTTGAGATTGTTGTCATGGATTGTTGTTGGTTGGAATATAATTAACCCTTCATTACGCTAATTATATAAAAAACATTTAAAAATGTCTTCACCTTTATAATTTACTTATAAATGCATTTTAAAATGTAAACTCCCTTCATACAATTGCACACCTCAGCGTTAACAATTTAACACGTACCTGTGGAAACATTTTTCTATGGAACCCTAAATGTCCACAACAATTGTGTCCATTGAAAAATATGCTAATTCATGTAATTACAAATGACCATAAACCACTTTAAGAGTCATGTTGACCACTGTCCACACTCGCCGAGACAACCACACAACCGAAGAGGGTTGCACACATGCAGGAAGTGGTCAGCAGGCTAGGATAATAGTATGAAAATCACTTTATCGTTAAAATTTAATGACCATTCACGTGTTAAGTCATAACAAGCGATCATTATTGCGACGAGCTGTGTTTGGTCAGTTTCAAAATAATGACATTAAAATCACACCTTTAAATAATTGAAGTACACAACAAGCAAAGGGTGAACCGCTTGGAACCCTTCTTTGGGTACTGCACTCAGTGGTCAGTTGGGAAATAATGCAACAGGTATCTTGCTTGGGATAATAAGCGATACAATTAACAATTAAATGAAATAAAGGGATGACAAATCTTCATTTAACCAGATAAACAGATTAACTGCAAAGGAAGCGGTTTTTAAAATATAAAAAAACAATACATGAGGGAATGTTTACAATATAATTAATAAAGGGTTATTTTGATCAGAATTGAATATAAAGATGTATTATTATTATTATTATTATTATTATTACACTCATAATTCATTATATCTTACACCATAATTAATTATGAGTGCAAGATGTTGGGGAAATGAGTACTAGCTACAGAGGCTTTCGACTCGAAGAGAAAAGGATTTTATAGAAAGAAGCATTTTGGAGACCAAGTCCGTGGCAGGATTTGAACCTACGACCCTCGGGGTGTTAGAGATGTAACAATATGATTTAACTATACCAGTATTACTTAAAGAGCTAAAAGCTTTCTCTTAACTATATAGCAAGTAACTACTAAGGTAGTGTTTAATATATTGTTATAGTGCATATCACGTATTGAGTAGATGGAGGCCAATTTCCTTCTCGAGTGCTCACATTCACAATTGTCACAGAAGTAATTTGATTCGATTTAGTTGATTTTATTCCCATTCTAATCCAATTTAAAGCACCTACAACTGGTGGATATGTATTGACTTCCTATCTTGTTCAGTAGGAATAATAATGATGGCAGATATTTATATTGCTTTTGATTATACAAGGTGGATTCCAAAGTAAACATGATTTTTAAATTAAGAAAAACAAAATGCTTTTTTGGCAAACCTAATTTATTTTATTCAATATAGTTCCCTTCCGAATCAATAGATCGATTTGCATGGTCTAAAAACAGTATCGGCTGGGATGTCGTTCAGGATACAAGCCGTTTGAATGGCTTCTAAGTACACAAACTGCTTTCCTTTCGTCTGCAAATGCATTTTTCCGAAAGGGTAAAAGTAGCACGGTGCTCAATGAGCGAATAGAGATGAACAGACAATAGATATTTTTGTGGGACTATGTACTCTAAAACACTGGTACAGATCACCAATACCATGATTAGAATATAAGGTAGCATCAACGAGAAAATATATTCCCTTTCCTGGATATTCGAAATCGAGGGTAAGGACAAGTATGCCTCTTGGCATTTTTGAAGGCAGTCACAATGGACATAGATGTCTCCGAGTGTAAGTGCGGATACGAAGTCGGATACGAAGTGCGGAACACGCCCTAGCAACCTAACCTAACCTTCTTGGATATTCAATATGCTCCTGTATTTTTGTTCTTGGTCCCACTAGTGGAGAGGAATGTGTTACTTCCTCTTGACTAGTTAACTTTGTTGGCGTTATTGTTGCTTTCATTTATTTTTCTATCAAACAGATGTGTCTCCAAATATCAGAATACTAAATATATATAAATCTTATCCGGACCGCTTTTGCTATTTACACAACCACCATTCGTGTTATTAGCCAAAAACTAAATTCATAATGCAACTGACCCGATCAAGAGCAAGTACCTGGCAAATTTATATCTCCTCATATCTTCCTCTCTCTCCGCCAAATCTGTCATCTGATAGGCGACTATGTTGAAAAATATATCAAAATTGACCCCAAAAAACGTATTTCTTAATTAATACGGGTACGTATCAATCACTCCTCATAGTATCATGCAGCACTCTGTTTACAGAGGCGAATTATGTGAAAGTCTGCTTATGTGGCCGCCGGGCAAATCAACGAAACGTGCTTCCTAGAGACCCCGAACAAGGTTGCAGATTTCTACTATTATTACGATAGAAAGATCATCGATCATTGGTTGGGCTGATCACGGGGCACAATCCATGGGACCATCTTCTGGCGACCATAAGCACCATTCATAGTCCGAACTGCGTCTACTGTCTGGGGAAACAATATGACGACGTGGAGATGTTCTTTGTCTTTATCCCGCCTTTCCCAGAATAAGGGTGCTCTTATTAGGATCAGTTGTATTGGGAATGGACAATGTGCATTCCTAATTGCTGGACAGACTCCGGAGATTCATGAAAGAGTCAAAGAAGTTTGAAAAGGTGTAACCAAACTTTTCCCTTTAACAAATTATCTATCTACTCTGCTACTACTAACAGTCTTGTAAAGGGTAGCGTCTAAAAAAAACACCCTTTAGTACAATAGGTAATCACTTACTACAATGTTTGGACACATCCTTCTACCAAGGTTCTCCAGCCTCCCCCAATTCTATCAGTCACTTTTTCTATGATACTTACCGAGGTATCTAGGATCATCACTTCCACGATCGGCAGTGCCCAATCCAGGAGGGTGGTTAACAGGGGCACGCCACAAGGGGGTGTTTTATCACCCCTCCTCTGGAACCTGGCAGTTAACACACTACTGGTGAGATTGGAATCTACTGGATGCAAAGTGGTAGCCTATGCGGATGTCATAGCGATCGCGGCATCCGGCAAATTCCCCAAACACTTTCCGAAAAACTGAACTATTCACTCTTTATTGTGTCGAACTGGTGTCGCGAATTCGAACTTGGGGTTAACTCATCCAAAACCGAGACTATGCTTTTCACTAGGAAGTACAAAATTCCAAAGTTTACAATGCCTAGTCTAAACGGCACTCCGCTCTCTTTGAGCACACACGTTAAGTACTTAGGCCTGATTCTCGACCCAAAGCTTAATTGGAAAGCGAATCTAGCTGAGAGGGCACGTAAGGCAACATGCGCTATATACTGCTGTAAAAGAGCAGTTGGTGCACGATGGGGACTTCGTCCTCGAGTCGTGCTCTGGCTCTACACGGCCATCGTTGAACCAAACCTGTTATACGGGTCGGTCTTCTGGTGGCAAGCTCTCGAAAAAGCCTGCAATATCAAACCCTTTGATAAAATCAGAATATCCATTGCTCTACTGATCACTGGCGTTCTTTGTAGCACACCTACGAAAACCCTTTTTGCCATGCTGCACTGGCTCCCCTCGGGGATCCTGGTTAAGCAACAAGCCAAGCTAACAGGGATTAGACTTAATGCTCTTTCGCACTGGCGCATAACCCTGACAGGCCATGCTTCAATTCTGAATCAGGACCCACCTGTCCCCAACTTTATCGATTATATGTCGGTCTATCCCGATTTGAACAGGGAATTCGACCTCACTATTCCAAGTCGAAGCGACTGGACCTCAGAAAACCGAATCGTCGGTGAAACAGTCGAAATCTACACCGACGGTTCCAAGCTTGGAGGTAGAGTCGGCAGCGGTATTTATTCCGACAAGCTGGACTTAAACATCTCCCTACGTCTCCCAGACCATTGCAGCGTTTTTCAAGCTGAGGTCACGGCCATTTACCACGCAGCCAAATGGATGCTGAGTAGTGATATCGGCGCAGTTGACGTATCTATCTTCTCAGACAGCCAGGCCGCCATTAAATCTCTTTTTGGATCCACGGCCACATCAAGACTAGTTCATGAATGTCGAACATCTTTAAATGAGCTCGCAAGTTACTCTCGGGTGCACCTAGTCTGGGTTCCCGGACACAGCGAAATCCCGGGAAACTGCGAGGCGGACGAGGTTGCTAATGCACGACATTCACCCCTCTTTAAACATCGGCATTCCACTGGCAACAGCCAAGCTCGAAATCAAACGGAAATATCTGGCTGACGCCTACAAATCCTGGGCTAACGAGGAATCCTGTCACACGGCTAAACTAACTTGGGCAAGAATGGACAAAAACAGAACCAATCAACTTCTTCGACTTGATCGCGTATCACTGTCGACAACTGTGTCGGTTTTGACCGGCCACTGCATAATGGGACAGCACGCAGAAAGACTGGGCCTACCCTCAAATGACTTTTGCCGAGGCTGTGGCTTCGAGGAGGAGGACGAAACGGTTTTCCACCTCTTATGTCACTGCCCATCCTTGAGCAGAAGAAGAATTGGCACCTTTGGTGCCCCATTTCTTACAAGCCTGACAGAGCTGTCATCCATTAATATTAGGGACATAGCCAGGTTCATCAAAGTATCAGGATGGTTTCCTGAAACTTGACGGGGGAGTCGTGCCTTTTCGGGCGCTGTCCTTGCACTGACTATCACCATCCCAAGTATGGGAACTTTTTAAGTCAGTGCTTGAACGGCGCCACACCGTGGTATCACAATGGGCCATTATGTGTGCTCAAGTGTGCTTTTGGCAAACTGGGCGGCCACTCCTACCTACCTACCGAGGTAAATGATATTAAATATTTTAATGGATTAAATCCCTGGCGCAGTGAAGATGTGAGCAGCTAACAAAGAGGAGACTATCATAAACCTTTGGCATGTGTTCTCAGACACACACAGGAAATTAGAGTGGTATTCAGCAAGGTTTAAATCTACAATAATTAAGTCTCTGAAAAGGATACATAAATTAATTATGTTTAATATTATTGAATTCCGTTGAAATGTGGGAAAATATCAATTGTCAGTGCCTTCACAAAGTCTCCAGTCAGTGACTTCACAGAGTCTCCAATTTGTTTTACCACGCTAAGAACCGTTTCCAAATGGGTAACTAAGAATAAATCATGAAAACCTCTTTCAAGACCCTTCTAGCAGGTTGCTAAATTACGTTGTTCAGTTATTTATAAAATGTATTACTCTCCCTCTGATATAATTTCTTCTGTACATTCATTATAATATTTTTCATTATACTTATAAATATGACGGAATATTCTCCTTTCATTTTTGACGCCGACAGAAATCCAAAGGTAGGAAAAGTTTTCCAAATGAATGACCTTGTAATTTGATTGCCCCAACTACTTGGATGGTCCATATAATAACCATATTGAATAGGATCTCTCAATGCAAAGCTTATAAGGATTTGAAGAGCCCGCCTTTCTCTTCTTGATCCTGTCTGAGACTCTGGCACAAGTTTCAAACAAATGCAAAACACATGTGTGCACATTTAATTTTTTGTATTTATGTGACTTTCCGGCAAATCGCATTAAAAACAACAGAAAATAGGCCCACTTTGGTCCCACTCCAGACACCCACTCTTCCACACGGCCACTAATAGGAAATTATTGCTTTACCAGTCCAAGCATAAAAACGATGCTGGCCGCACCGTCTGGCAGCGACAGGGGACACATTATTTTAATTTTTTTCCATTCCAAACATTTTTTTTTTGTTTTGTTTTCTCGTCGAAAGAAACCCAAAATGCAAACTCCTTAAAAAAGTGCGTTTGAGGGTTGATCGTGGGCATGGCGTGGTGGGGAGCGCAAACACAAGTGAAATAATTTATGCTGCCTGCTGCTGGAAGTGAGTGATTAAGCTGCAACTGCGTACATGTGTGCGTACAGTTTTATAATTTTTCTCATTTCTATGCTTTTTCACCCAAAACGCCACAAAAAAAAAACACCCGAAAGCATTACGCACAGAGCACCTTTTAAGATAACCACCCTCCACACCCACTCCAAAGTGGCAAGTGTAATTTTTCGATTTTTTTAATGTACATTCTCGTTTTCGCTCCTTTTTTTAATTCACGCATTTTCTGAGACCGAGTTGGGTCGCTTGACTATGACCAGACATTAATATTTGTTCATGACTCGGCACCCTAAATGCGTGTTGCATGTGTACACATATTATATACACTTTTATATATATATTTGTATGCGCGTGTATTGGTATTTGCTCATTAAGCAAAAACAAAGTTAAGAAAAAGTTTTTTCGGCATCTTCAGACGCTGCGTTTCCGTTTGTTTGGCATTTTTTCATTGTAAGAATTTTTATGTTGCTAGACAGAAACTGAGAAGTTCCGTTCTTATTGGGACAGGGTGCTCACTAAGAAATATCCTGAAAAATTACGGACTTTTTTGGACAAGTATTTAGAAATGTTTACATATAGTTTTCATCGTTTTGGGCTTATGATCTGAACAGAGACTAATCGTAACCCCATAGAACCAGCGACATCAGTATCATCTACGCTAACAGTGAAATAATTCAGAAGCCTATGTGATCGCTTAGAGATATAATGGATCATATTTTTGTCTTGGAAATGGATATAATTCTTATGTAAGCCGATCTTGCTCTCTGATTGGTGTTGCTACTGGGATTGATATTGCTCCTGTCCTCCTTTCTGGTGGTCGAATCATTGTTATAGGCAATAGTCAGGACCATATTAGGCTTCAATTCGAAAAAGTTGGGAAAGAATAAAATGTCACTGGTTGATGCAAGGAAGACATATAACCAACTTAATTTTCAGGAATCAGTAAGCGCCCAGACTTTTCCTAATATTTTTAATGTCAATGTTCCCTCAATTGAAGTAGTTAAGAAGTCTTTCGCAGTAGTAGTTCCTTTCAATAGAGACAAAGCTGACCACATAATAAAGAGTTTTACATTTTTCCATTATAATCTTCCGTGATTTGTACGCAAACTTTGAAGCCCTTATAAAACATTTATACATTGACCATTTTGTGCTGTTTTAGAAATCTTTTATAAACAATTATTTCAACACTTTACGAGATGTGTTTGTCTGTATAGATTTTTATCAGGCTTCTCAATACGACTTATTTTATTATAGAGGCGTAGATAATTATGTAAGATCTTTACTTATATATTTGATTTACTTTATTAATTTTCTTATGTATTGTTATTGGATAATTTGTGTTAAAATGTTGTACTTCAGCGCCAAACTTGGACAGTTATACCAACCACTACCATAAAATTTGAAACTTAAGTTTTATATGTAGATATCAATGTCCTTTAAAAAGTCGGTGATTATTTTGAAGGCGTAGTCTTCTTTAGCCTGGATTAGGGCTCTTAGAGAGTTGAATTGTATAAGTGCTGGGAAAGAATTTCTTGGCAAATTGTATTTAGTACAATGAAAGATGATGTGTTCTGGGTCTTCAGGGCATTGGCAAACTTAACAGTTTCCGTCTTCAATTATTCTTAGTTTCTTCAGCGTCTTTTTACAGAAAGCGTGTCCTGATAGGATGCGGTTAATTTGCTTGACTTCTTTAGGATTCAAGTTCTTATTTTTTTTAAACCAAGGATTTTTTAAAATATCTGGAAACAGTTCTCGCTGAAGTAACTTAAATAAAAAAAAATTTTAAAAATAAAAAATTTTGTACTCATGTTATTGTATATTATTTCCAGTACTGTTAAATCTCAGTGCACCTTAATAGTCGTTATAGCATCTTTAACTTTCGGGGCCTTATCCCTTTCCTATCAGGTTTAAGATTTTGAACAAGAAGTCTGCAGTCGAATTTGCATTCAACCATAATGAAGCCCTAACATACCTTATATACAAAATGTACCCGGAATCTGCCAATAAAACGAACCGCGTATTATATATACTCAAATATTTTTCTAGGTTGGTACATCTGTCAGTTGTCTAGATGTCAATTTTCAGCGCAGTCTGTCAGATAGTCCGCAAAAGCTTTGTATTGTTAGGTGTATTCTGCGAATTTCGCTATGTTGAACTTAGTTGAGCAGAGAAGCTGTCTGTTTCTAACAAAATATCATGTGCAAAAGTGTTGAATATGTTAACGGTAGCCTACGGGGACTCGACAATGTCGAAAACACAAATATACGAGTGGCAAAAAGAGTTTACAGCGGACCCGTACTGTGGTTCATGATTTGCCTCGTTGCGGTCATCCATCCAGCTCTGTGACTGAAAAAAACTTGGAAAACATTAAGAAAATTGTACTCAAAGATCGTCGTGTGTGCATCAGGGAGATAGCAGCTGATATTGGTGAGCTGCTTTTCGATCGGAGCAGAACGTTATGAACGATGTTTTGGGAATGAGACGAGTTGAAGCGTGGTTTGCGCCGAGAGTGGTGAATTTTTTGCAAAAACAAAGCTGTCGCTAAAGAAATGGTTTCATTGGGCCAAAATGTTATCGAAAGTATCATTACCGGTAACGAGACATGGGTTTATGAATATGACATCGAAAGGAACCAATAATCATTGGAATGGCTCTGCTCAGACAAGCTAATACCCAAAAAACCACGACAGAGTCGATCCAGAATCAAGATTTTGTTGATTGCAATGGAGCGGTCCACTCCGATTGCTTCGGTTAGGCCAAATAGTAAATAAGGAGTATTATATGAGTGAATTGAAGTGTTTGAGAGAGAATGTTCGTCGCAAGAGGCCGGAATTTTGGAGAAATAACTCGTGGTTTATTCATCACGACAATGCACCGCCTCACACAACTCTTCTTGTACGCGACTAATTGACCAAAAACAACGATAATACCATACCATCAGCTCCGTATTCAACTGACATGGCCTCGTGTGACTTCTTGCTGTTCCCCTGACTCAAGTTACCAATTCATGGAAAGCGTTCTGAAACGATTGAGGCGATAAAGTAGAATTCGCAGAAGGAACTGAAGGCGACTCCAAAATCGGCCTATGAAAAGTGTTTTGAAGATTTGAAGTAGCGTTGGAATATGTTTATTGATTACAATGGAGATTACAATAAGCGAATTTAATATTATTATTGTTATATCTGACACCATAATTAATTATGAGTGCAAGGTGTTCGGGGAATGAGTACTAGCTACAGAGACTTTCGACTCGAAGAGAAACGGAGTTTATAGAAAGAAGCCTTTTGGAGACCAAGCCCGTGGCAGGATTTGAACCTACGACCCTCGGAGTGATAGTCTAGTATACCACTAGACCACAGAGAGCGGCTTACAATTAGTGAATTATTCTCTAACTCACCAAAAGAATGCTTAATTGAAGGCAATATAAATATATAAATTGAGACTAATAATTAATTCGAGATACAACTAGGAAATCTATTGAATAAATATAAAAAGTGGCAATCTCTTCTAAAAACTATTCACTGCAACTATTTCAATACAACATTCATGGCAATTTATTGAACTGATTACAATAATTCAATCACGAAATCTTATGAAATTTGGTAGTCGATCGTTTGGCTAAGGAAAAACAAACCGAATCAGCAAAGAATCAAGTGTGATGAAACCAAGAAACGTTGTGAAAAACAAACGTGAACCAACTTTCATCAAATATAAAAATAAATTTGGGTTTCAAATGTAAGAATAAATTGAATGCGGTAGCTCCGCTATAAGGTTTCACTACCATATTTAAGTACAAAAATTCCTTAAGCCACTTCTCCTTTATGAATATTCTCACTTGTTTTTCACTCAAGTTTCGGGATGTGTCCCGACAGCTTCAATTATGTATCCCGATGCCTGATCTAATAAATACACAAAATGAATGACTTTTTTAATAAAAAGATCAATTTTAATTAAAGTAAATTTGAAAGGAAAAGACACGTAATTGACCTTTGGCTACAACTGTAAATTATTCTGCTCTTTTCTCAACTTTATTTAAGTAATTTTCCACTACACACCCTGTGTGTAATGAGCCCTCATCAAAAATGTTCTTGGTCCTTTTGCTTCACTATGCTTAAACAATGGCAGCATAGCAACAAAAACAACGCACACAATGCCGGTCGATCCCTCATTAACTTTTACTTATCTTAAGATGGTAAAAATGTCGACGCGTTGTATTTGCATACACTCGTATAAGGTACTTTTTCATATGAGTGTGTATTATATTATATACATTTACTACACAAATGCAGGTATGTGTGCGCGTAGATGGTCCCATGTAGACAACCCTGCAGGGAAAATTACTCGCTCGAAGTAATAAAAATATTATTACTTCGAGCGAGTAATTTTTAATTAACAACACCTCAATAAAATTCAGACACTTTTTTGATGTGTTGTTGCAATCAGAATCATTGGAACTTGAGTAGTATTTTATTAACACATCATTAATATAAAAAAAAGTTTATATATGAGAACTCATTTCATTTTCTATACATTCTGTATTAGACTTCAATAGGGTACACAAGAATAGTATTATATGCGCCGGCTTCCGTTCTGTAGTCATAAGCATTCCATTCATACAATCATGGGATCACAGATTTGAATCCTGCTCCTGGATTATATTTGAAATAATATTTTCTATTAGAGTCGAGAGTCTTCAATAATCTTATTCAATCCCTAACTTCCTTCCAGGAATAAATAATGATGATGTTAGGTAGACTCATTAATTATTCCTGGAAGGAAGTTGAGGGATTGAATAAGATTATTGAAGACTCTCGACTCTTAAGAGAAAATATTATTTGAAATATAATCCAGGGGCAGGATTCAAATCATACAAAATATAAAGCAATTTTTTTTTATCAATATACATTGATATTTATATACATTGTTGTCTATATACATTTAAACAAACATTGTCTCTCTCATCACCATCAGACCAGTATAAATATTTAATTATATAAAATAAGAATACATACTCGTATATTGAATAATTTGGCTTTAATGCACTCTTTCAACAACGAAGAAGCCACTTTGGTTATCAAGAAATACCGTCAGAGCTGTAGCTAGAAGTTCCTGCCCATAATTACAAAAAAGGCTTTAAGAGACCCACCGATTTCCTTGTCACCAAGTCGGAATGCCATCCCCTTTACTATTACGGAATGCCATGCCCTTTACTATTTTTAATCAAAAACTCTTAAACTTATAGTTTTTAGGAGAATCTTCAGAGTGTTATATGTTATTATCTTTACACCCACTTACATGGAAAATTGCAATCAACACAAAGTCCTTTACTTCACTCTTACTTAACCTAAATCATTCTCGAGTATCGTCTCTAAGTATTCATTTGGTATCACAAGATGAACCAGTTCTGATTAGGTCTTCCTGAACTACTTACGTTTGCGTCATTTGCAACACTACCAACATTTCGCTTCTAACCCGCTGATTCACTGAAGGGGTGGATATTAAAAGTACTTGTGTGGTGAGTACAGCTATTTATGCATATACACGCACTTTTAATATAATTTTTTTTCCTTGGCCGGAGTTGCTTACTATACATTTTTAAATTATTCTTTTGTCAGTGCTTCTAAGGCAGCAGCTTTCCTAGCAAACTTCTTCTTCGGATGGGCGACAAGGAGCTTGCCTGGGTGACTATTTAATATGTGTACATGTTGGAGTGCAGTGGACAAAAGAGGTGATCATTCACATTCATATACTACATATGTACATATAAGGCGGCTCAGAAAGCTGGTGATGAAATTGATTATACATATGTAGCTGAAAATGGATTTGGACAGGGATTGGGGTGACAGAGAGAAATTATATAGTATATATATGTAGATTCTCTGATGGAAATTTGACAGGAAATTCATTCCTCGTCACTCCTAGGTAATTTCCTAGTACCTAACAAGTAACTATTAACTTCGGTCCGTCTGTAATAGTCCCTTCAAAAACATTATTTTCCTTTTAATTGTACGATAAGACACCTTTTCTGCCCACTGTAGCTGATAATTCGCCTTAAGTCTTTGCACAAACCATCTTCAAAAAAATACCCTAATAGTTATAAAGAAAAAAAGTCCCTAAGCTCATTCCGCATCCATCCATACGCGCATTTCTTATTGTTTCTCATTTATTTTCCTTCTTATTTTCTTGCAGGAATGACGGGCACATAATTTCTACGCACACAAGGATACACACAATTATCAAATAAGAATAGAATGAACACATTAAAGTAATTAGAAAAAAATCCGTTTGGAAAATGTGAGCAAACATGGACAAGAGTGGAAGACGAAGGATGGTTGTTTAAGAAAAACCAACAAGGATCTTTAATGCAATGAACCCTTAATTTGCCAGAGTCACACAAGGATATGATGAACAAAAAATTTATGTGTATGGGAATTATGCTTCTAAATTATACTGGTGCTAAGGATTTGGGTGGATTTTCTTTCATTTGTTCTCACCAAATTCCACTTGTAGAAGGAAGCATATAAAATAAACGTAGATGGCATATGAGAGCCGTCAAGTAACAGTCTGCTCAGACATATGGGCATTTCAATACAAAGTATATTCGTATTCTTATATGGTCCAGCAAGTAGAAACTGAGGAAAGTGAAGTGTGAGTCTTATAGTTAGCTGGTGGGGGGGGGGAACCCTCCAACAAGGGAAATGCCAGCTCTACTGATCCTCAGATAATTTCACATAAATATGTATGTATACTAAAAATCACCTTAAAAGGACAAAGAAAAGGTTCTAAGCAAGTTAGGGGTAAGGGAAAGGGAAAGGGAAGGGAGGGAAAGGTACTAAGCAAGTTCGGGTAATTCGGTTCCTAACAATAATACAAAAGAAAGATACTCGTATATGACGGCATACTATAAAAGCAATTCTGGTTAAGGTATATTAAAATCTAGCAAAAGCCTTAGACCCCTATACATCGTTTAGTATGTGGGTCTGAAACAGTTGTTTCCTCATTGAAAAATTTTCAAAGAATCCAAAGAAAGAGAAAGACCATTTAGTTGTATATTGATAAATATGGGAGTATTATCCTTTGTTCTGAGCGTATTAGTTAGCTTCCCTTTGAATATCACAGTAACTGTTCCGGAACATGATGTAGCTGCGTAGAAAGTTGATATTTCCAATCCCAGACACGAAACACACCTCATTTGTATTTCGTGTCTGAAATTGGACATATTTTTGTTTTCATAAATTTCAATTAGCAGTAAAAGCGTAGCCTTCAAGCTGAGGGTGTATAAGATAATTAAAGAGATCTTCACATTTTCGAAAAAACTAAAATTAACTTCTCTATATTGTTTACATTACGAAGAATAGTAGTATCTTGAGATATTTGCAGAAGATCAGACCCCAACAATTTATTTATTTATATAAAATAATTTATATCATAACGTAGAATATGAATATCATAATTGTGCAGCACTAGCAATTTAGGATCAAAGCTAAAAGCCGAAAAAAGAAAGTGAAAACTCTCCTCCACACAACTCCTCTAACTCAAAACAATGTTCCATTAGCTTTGTTATGAACCAAATACTTTACATAGACAGTTAAAACCGATTAACCCTGAGCAATCCTTTCAAAACCGAACCCAATCGCGTTCGCAGAATCACTTCCAGACATTTGCGATTATTATAGGCAATACAGAATTCTTAAATTAGTGGTTTCCGTGGTCTTTACCAAGAATTCTCAGCAAGTATTTTAATAATAATAAGAACTAAAGACACCATCTTGAAGGAAAACTCACACAAACACACAGCCACACACATCTATATACATACGCACTCACATATTTAGCGTATAGAATAATTGTGCATTCGAGTGAAAAACTTTAACTTTGGGAAAAATTGAAAATTTTCATTTCATGATAAGATTAACGCTGAAAGAAACCCCAAAAGCCACAGAGCGAAGGGCTTAACTCTGAAGTCTTATGAAAACATTTCACAAGAAAAAACAACGCAAAAACCGAGAAAAAAGCAAAAACCAAAAAATAGAGAAGAAAACCATAATGGCCGCTGCGTTGTTGTGGCGTTAGAGTGGGCAAAATTCTGCTTAGCCATGGCAGCAGGGTGGTAGTGGGTGATCCTGCGATGTTCTCCGCTCGAGCACATCAAACAAAAATATTTCGTATGTGTTCGTGTTGTTGTTGCTGTTGTACTTGTGTTGCCAATAAAAGCAAATACAAACGCGTTTGTCTGCTAACTCCTTCACGCACCTCAACCACCCACTCAATCTCATCCGGAGCGGGTGTGAGTGGGTGTTCATAATTGGTGTTGATGCTACTACTCCTATGTAGTTGCTCGTAACAATCTGGCAACACTGCGTGCTGTTAGTGAGCTAACCCTTGCCTTCGTGGATTGTGTTGTAATGGAGTGGGGTGGGGTGGTCCATACGCACTTTGCTCATTGCGCTGATTTTCAACCCTTTCGCGACTTTCAGGGGAAAGACAATTGTGCGTAAGTAAATGTGCGAACTTTCATACAAAATTTGTTACATTATGTACACAGTTGCTGACGAGTGTTTGCTTGTGTGTATTTTTGTGTGTTTGTGTGTGTATGGGTTTGTGTGTGGGCTTATATACTCCTTTATATGTGGTTGTGATATACGCATTTTCACGCCAACATTATGCGTTGTGTTCTAGCCTCAGTAGCGGGGCGAAAGGGTTGCACAGCGGTACTCGCATTTGTAATTCAATGACACTTAATTGCAAAATGTATTCCATTTTGTCACATTTCCATACAGATGTGATTCGGGTTGGGAGAGTGGCTCCCTGCACCCAATCTACGTAATGTAATTTGAAAGCTACGCTTTTAAAGTGAATAAAATAAAAGCAACATTCATAAGCAAAATTAAGTTTGCCACTGGATTTTCGTTAATCTTCATTAAACCTCTTCTTGTCAGTATTACGGGCACGTCCGGGAAAATTTCTCTTTGTTTTGAATGTGAAGTATAAATCTATATTGACCGCCATACTGCGATGCTGCGCTGCTGCGTAATCAATTATACGTAAGGATATTGGAATGCGATTTAATAATATTTTCTTCAAACATTTTAATCAGCTCAATCAAAAAGATTTCTGCTCGATGATATCCATTCTGTCCTTAACAAAGACCAGTTAAGTCATGTCTTTTATTTTCAAAGTGTTCATAGGTCCTTTCTAAATTTCGTTACCTAATGCTTATATGTACATATTTAGTCCTGGGCAAATTTTTCAATACAACATAAAGATAGCAATAATTGCGATAGTCTACAAAGATTCTTTAATAGAAATTTTGTCCAAAAATATATCCTACACCTAACTATATAGGACTATATAATCAAAATTACCAAATATATAAAGTGTCTTAAAGACCGTTCTTATTCCCCGATATGGTAGCAGCTGGGTTGGCCGGAGAACCGGCGAAGAAGGAGATCTCCAAGCACTCAGACATCCCCAATATGATAGTACGGTCAAATGTGAGTCATTTTTCTGGTTCAATACGGCATTTGTTTTGCGTATATTCTGGAAAATATCCGCAACAAAGTTGCAGCAATTTTTGTCAAAAATCGGTGTTCTCTGTTAATGAGCATGCAAACAAAGTGAGAACTGTCATATTTTGAGTGTGGAGAATTTCTCTAGAGCTGTCAGGGCATAAAATGACTTTGCGGTGGTTTATGGACTTCCGATATCTTGGGCCCTTACTTCTTTAAAATAGTTATGAAATTCCTAAGAAAACCATGTATAGCTTTTTTCTGAAAATTACAGTTTCTTGAGGTTGTCAAATTCTACTAATTTTATTAATTATATACAATATATTAAATTAGATTTTAGTGTAGTTGAGGCATTCTTCAACTTAACCCCATTATGTAACCCAATAATTGATACGCTCATATCGGGCCGTAATGTTAGATTTTTTTTTCATGGAGTACTTTAACAAAGCACGAGTTATAGGTAGGTAGGGCAGCCGCATCACCTAGAAAACAGTTATGCCACTTAGAACACCAGTTGGGTCCGTTGTGAGCCGCGGATGCGAAGCATGGCTACGCTTCCCCATCCAGATTGAACCAACCTGAGCCTTTTACAAAGCGAACAAGGTTGCCAACACCTGACTGGCATAGACCATCTATACTTGTTAAGAAGTAGGATCCTAGCAAACGTTCCTTATTTCAGGCAAAAACTGGACATGTACTGAAGAGATGCTGGATCTTTCCAGTTCCTCCTCATTCCTGCAGCTGCGGCAGAAATCATGTGCATAAACTCCCATTCTTCTTGCATGATTTCTTATTAGGCAATGTCTCTTGAGGGCTCCTATTAAAGTCCTAATTTGTAGTCTATTCAGTCTAATGATATTCCTAGATAGACGCAGATTTAGCCACGGCCATGTTTGCCTTTTGATTTCACAGGTATTGGCACAGATCCACCTTTGATTGGTAGAATTAATTAGTGTCACCCTTATGAGAAGCTTACTCGTGAGGTACAGCCATGTACCTACCGACATTTGGCATACAACTGCCATCTCTCGCAAGTTGATCAGCCCTACAGTTCCCTGATATATCCCTATGTCCTGGGACCCAGCACAAATGGATATGGAATTTTTAACCCATCTCATTTAGAGATCGACGACAGTCTAAGACACTCCTCGATGTTATTTGGAATGCATTCAAAGCCCTTAGTGCAGCTTGGCTGTCTGATAGAATGCAGATAAAATGCAGATATCCTTGATACATGTTAGTCCCCTTGAGTAACTGCTGATACAACGACCAGCACGAGTTATTTATTCTTATAAATTCGTATAAAGAAGTGGGAGTGGCAGTTAATATGATTCGTCCATAACATAATACAATAAGTTTGAGGTAAACTTAATGTATTTTATGCGTTCGCGAAACAATTCTAGGAAAGAACCCCCAACTTTATAGGTCAGTAACTCTATATTGCATTGGAAATGTTCCGATAATAGTGACAAATATCCAATGACTTAGGGGAAATACAAATTACTATAAACCAAAGTTTATATACATCTTCTTTTGGGTAACATTGCAACTAGATTCCCTAGATGCGGATCTCTTTACGATAGCTGATTGAATATATGGCATTAAGTCACTCATATATGTATACATCGTCACATGATATCTAGTTCATAATAATTTTGTCGAGTTTGTGTTTCCTGCCAATGATCGAGAACTTTTTTCCTGAAGTGCTGCACTCCTATTAAAAAAGCAGTTGGAAGTGATGAGACTCAATTGTTGATAAATTTTCCATCCCTATGTACCGTTTGGTTGGGTTTCGTAGGAAAGAGAGAACTGTTATTATCGTCCTTTAAAAATATAATACAAACTTCATGTAGTGTGGTGTAATTGATAGCTTCGATTGATCCAATATGCATGCAAGAATTTCTGTAAATGCATTCTTATTGATTTAATGATCCTTTAATCATTTCAGACAGGAAATAGTATCTGTGTTCAGTATCGCCAATATTGGATGGAAGAAGACAGTGTTCCAGAAAGAGTCCTAAAAACTACTAAACGAGCAAACCAAGATCTATACCATAGCGTAAGGGTCGTCTCTTGTTGAGCCACATTTCCATTCATCCATTCTACTGAAATACTTCACACGCCGCTTTAGTATAACTAACATATCCGTACCAGCAGAGACAAAATCTTCAGATCCTGTTACAAAAAGGAAGCTCCTACTTGCCGGTTTTGACCGGCCACTGCATAATGGGACAGCACGCAGAAAGACTGGGCCTACCCTCAAACGATTTTTGCCGAGGCTGTGGCTCCGAGGAAGAGGACGAAACGGTGTTCAACCTCTTATGTCACTGCCCATCCCAGAAGAAGAATTCGCACCTTTGGTGCCCCATTTCTTACAAGCCTGACAGAGCTGTCATCCATTAATACTAGGGACATAGCAAGGTTCATCGAAGTATCAGGATGGTTTTCTGCAACATGATGGGGGAGTCGAGCCTTTTCAGGCGCTGTCCTTGCGCTGACAATCACCATCCCAAGTAAGGGAACTTTTTAGTCAGTGCTTCAACGGCGCCACACCGTGGTATCGCAATGGGCCATTATGTGTGCTCAAGTGTGCTTTTGGCAAACTAGGCAGCCACTCCTACCTAACTATCTGCCTACTTACCGAATAATATGTCTTATAGATAACAATATGCATAACAATTGAGACGATGGAATGTTGATGATGAGAATATGGAATGTTTTCAAGTAAAAGGTTAGTTCAGTTCATGGAAACCTTTACCGGCTTCTGTCTATATTCTGAAAGAACTGTATAATAGTTAGGACCGGGCGCAATATTTTCAAATAGGGACATTTTGAATAAAAAATGTCTTATAAACAAACAGATTTGTTTGTATATAAGAAAAAATTAAGAAACTTCTCAAAAAGGTGGTTTGATATCCAATTCTTTGCCCCCCTTCTCGAGTGGCCTTGATAGACGTGAATGTAGTCAAGACTCAGTATAAGTTCCTTTGAACATCCCTAGTCACGTCGCATAGTGTCATATCTACTGACAACTGATATTAACTGGTTTAGAAACTTTTTGTTATTAAAAGCCCCGTCCCTAAATACAAGTTTAGAATAATTTGCTAATAGTTCTCTCTACACTAATTCACAGATGATCAAATGCGACTAAATAGAACCACCCTAGATGTGAAATGCCCTCTACTTGGCTTTTGCACACCATACGTGCGAGTTGAGCTGTAAAACTGTCGTAAGATTTATGGAATATACCAAGAACATCAGCAACGGCTTCCATAAAAAACTCATTAAAAATTATAGACTCAGTTTAGTTGTAGCATAACTTTTTAAGGCAATGACTCTGGACTTACTACAGGAAACAGGCTCTTTTCCACAGCAGTTCGACACTGAAATTTCCACTGTAAGAGTCTTTCACATTTGCCGTCGGCATTTTCACATCGCGCACAGGGTATCGGAAAAATAGAACAGCTTCCAACTATGAACCGCAGCATCCTGCCCACGGATACGGATAAAGCAGCTGCGTGCGCGTAATGCAATCCAAATGAAAATTTGCATATATGAAACCAATTGCGCATTATGCAAAAGATGCAAAGGATGTATGTCAAACACTTCATGCGTCAGGCAGAATGGCATCATTTAATGCACAATGCGAAAGGTGGTAAAAAAGGCTTTTCATATGCAAATTACCAGCAATCGCATGTGAAAATGGGAATATCGGAAATTGATTGCGTTTTCCAAATACGAGTACCATCATGCAAACGCGCCGACGAAGCAAGAGAAAAGGACAATAAGGTAGGCACTAGAAGAGCACAATGAAATGATTCTGGTAAATTCTCACGTCTGAAATGTTAATTAATTTATGCATTTGTCTGACTTTTTTTGCCTTTCCAAGCAGCAGAAATAGGAGAGAGCAACTGTGCGGTGAACACCGATAATCAATAGTTTTTCAACCTGAAGGTGAAGGAAATTAGTAGGATAATAAAGCAAGGATAGGATTAGTCGCATGTATTTCAATGTTTTTCTGAGGAACGGTAATTTTTAGAACCAATTTTATTTAGTTGAGATTTGCCCTAATTTTCTCCTTATTTATCTGAAAACATGTTGGAAATTATACTTCTTCCTCCACTGAGGCCAAAGAAGATGCCTGCGAACCGTTTGTGATTGAGCCCATAACGCTGAATAGCAAATCAATCGTAAATAGGAGTATATTAGGCAATTACATCAGGTTGGATGACTGAGGCTAAATGCAGAAAGTCTAGAACCACACTTCATGCAATTCGGTTCTGTGTGTTATCACGGTGCCATTGTATTGTAAGAGAAATTTCCTTCTTAGGACTGATAAAGTTCATGGACTCTGTTTTCATCAGTCTATGTTTATACGGGTTTTCTATGGAAGCTGAACAACAAATTAGTACTCTAAGCATAATAAAAGAAGAGATAAAAATGGCAAATGGTAAAATAGACTGATTTCAAACTGACAAGAATGAGTTCCAAAGTAATCATTGAGATAACTATAAGGAACAGTCTAGTTTATATAAACTTTCTTCCTGAAACACTTCCTCAAACACTTTATATGTCACAAATTCCACAAATCTTCAAAAAGTACTCAGTGAATCCTTATCTTATATTTGATTTGTTCGGAAAGATGAGTCTTCAAAACACAGTTTACTGGACAAGAAGGTAGATAGGTAAAAATACTGGCAATTAGCAATAGTGCCGATTTGTTGCCATGTCCTCGCAGCCTAAAGAAATTGGCAATTTGCTTTTGTAAATTTACCACCATCCGGAGTTGCTGACTGGACAAGAAAGTGCCTAAATAATTATTTTTCTTTTAATACAGTTAATTTCAAGATCATTTCCATTTCCATTCTACCACTATTTAAGCTGCTTCTTACTATTAAGCCCACTTCTTTTGTGGTACTGAGTTTCAACTCATTGCTTACGAAATTATTCTAGTACTGTATCTAAACTCTATAATTTCAATATGAAATTCTCCACTTTCCACTGAAATTAATGCAAATTATACTGCCACGTTTACCTGATTAAGCCACAGGCAAGTCATAGAGAAAATATTACTAAATTTCCTAAGTGTTCTACTCCACTTTTACAAACTTTTCAAATACTTGTATCTACTCTGCATTATACGCGACTCCACCACCCTTAATGCTAACCTAACACACTTGGAGCAGCTCAAAGTTGCAATTGGAAATTTTTATTATATTTTTATATTCTTCATTTTACCCATACTTGATGCCAAGAACCCATTGCCACGCATCAATTTTCTACGTATTTAGCAACTGCTGCGCTACAAAATGGCGTCTACTTGAACTAATCCAATTTATTACAGTTCTATAACTTTTCCTATTTGTTTAGACGCAAAATCATATGCAAAAGGAAAAATAATTCGGGGAAGTTCCTCGCGACCGTCGCTAAATGTACTTTCTTATTAGACGCGAATATGTTGCACATTTACCCTCGAGCGTTTATGTGTGTGATATCCTCCCCCATCAGAGGATGTGATACAAGGACCACTGTGATACCGAAATGCGTGCGTACGAGTATTATGATAAATTGCACCCACCCAGTATAAAAGTGTACGGGGATGTGTGAGTACGCGTGTTTGTGGCATATACAATACATAGTTAAGTATATGCGCCAGCTTTACAACCCATTTTAAAGGATTTAACTCGATTTCTGTGTTGGCAACAACAACAAGAATAACAATAAAAAATTCCATAAATTAATAATTGAAGATGAATTGTGGGGAGGAAAAAGAAGGTGCTGTCATTTGGAAGATATTTCCAAAATATTTCAATAGAAACCATTTTGAGCAACCGTTATATGGAAATATTAATGGTAAGCAACACACCAGCGGTTGCCACCTTGATCTATGAAATAAGAGTGTATTCTATAAAATTCTTGGTGGTAATATTTCCAATCTTAGTGAAAGGAAGAGTCAGCGAAAGAAACCTCTAGAAAATGTGGCAATGAGGAATAATAGTTTAGCTTTAGTAGTTTGCCCCATGGCCGACACTACGACCTAAAAGATCTTTTGTGTCAAGACAATGAGGAAAATATAAGGCAGAATTTATTAGTTCTCGAGAAGCAAGCAAATAAAACTCATTCAAAGAGTAAGAAAATTTCTATATAAGGAGAGGTTCCGTTTTCGAGAACCCCGTCAATCAATAAGCTAGACTCAACGAAGAGGCAAATGTACAAACAACAAGAGATGGAACCGATATGATAATTTGAATGATCACTTTGAGCTTGGTTCAGTACAAGTTAATTCTTCATTACTTCCAGGAAAAAGAGCACTTTTAGGAGGGAGCTCCGTTGCATTCCTAATAAACAGTTATATGTTTGCAATAACGAAATCGATCGAGAGTTTTTTAGTTGATGATAATAGCCAGTATATTGTTCATCATAAGAATCGACTTAACTGTTAAGCCAACATAGATATTGAAGGCTTCAAGGGGAGCCAGCTTCTAAACTGTGACTTTACTACCCCCAGACTCAAATGGGTGGGGTTTCCAACTTAATGTAAGTTAATATAATTTACTCTTTGTTCGTGGCAATAACAATACCTGCAACCAGTACAATGTTAAAAATGAGGAATGCCCAAGTGATAAATCATTAAACTAACTTCCTAACAATCAAAACAGCAAACATTCGAGTATTCTGTATAATTTGCTATTGTTATGAATGCTGCAATTGTACTTAATTAGCTTCATGGCGTTCTTGCTATAATAGCGGAGCTCAATACCAACAACAACAACAACAACCAGAAACACTACAGAAATGAACAACAATAAAATTTCATTAATCGCACGAATTGTGGAACAAAAGTGTATGAGAGCTGTTGGAGTTTAAGGATAAAGAGGCAGGTGAATTTATGTTAAGAATAATTTGTAAGCAAATTCCAAGGATATGAGTGTAGGTTATTCCCACATAGTATGATTCTTTGTCATATCTCACGAAAGCTCTGTTAGCTCCATATCTCTACGACGGTGTCGTATGTCATATTCTTAGTTCTTATTATATATATTCTTAGCTCAATACCAACAACAACAACCACAAAAACTACAGAAATGAACAACAATAGAATTTCATTAATCGCAGGAATTGTGGAACAAAAATATATGAGAGTTGATAGAGTTAAAGGATAAAGAGGCAGTTGAAGTTATGTTAAGAATAATTTGTAAGCAATTTCCAAGGATATGAGTATGAGTTATTCCCGTACAGTATGACTTTTTGTCATATCTCTCGAGAGCTCTGTTAGCTCCATATCTTTACCAGGGTGATGTGTTCCATATTCTCAGATGTCTTATACGATCCTTTGTTAACTCATTTTTAAGATAGGTTTATTATTTAAAACAAACTCATTACCATTCATAGCTAAGAGAATGACGATGAGACCACACTCTGGCCTGGAAGTGCCACTGAATTATCTGGAAGTGCCTTGGAACTGATGGCTCTAAAGAGCTGAGGGAGCTAATATTTATTTTAGCTGCTAATGTCGCCATCTTCAACTCTGTTAAACTCCATTCCATACGCTGACCTGGAAGTGCCACTGAATTACCTGGAAGTAATTTATTTTATAGATAGGTTTATTATTTAACCAAATTCATTGCCATTTTGTAGCTAAGAGAATTAGGACGAAACCACACTCTGGCCTGGAAGTGCCACTGAATTACCTGGAAGTAACTTATATTATAGATAGGTTTATTATTTAAACCAAATTCGTCGGAAAAACAAAATTTTGGGGCTAAGGGAATGACGATGAGACCACTTGTCTGGAAGTGCCACTGAATTACCTGGAAGTGCCTTGGAAGTGATGGTTCTAAAGAACTGAGGGAGCTAATATTTATTTTAGCTGCTAATGTCGCCATCTTCAACTCTGCTAAACTGCACGGTAAGGTAGCCAGCATCATCAGTTTTCCATAAAAAGCTGCCCAACATCCCCCTTCCGTTTTTTTGTGTTCTTCAAACAATTTTTATTTCCACAACTGACATTTACGACTGGCGTTCAGTTATATTCTTTTTTGTACAATTCGCAGCAGTTTTTGCCGCGTAAAATATCCTCTATCGAACGCTTCGTAGTCGTAAAGTGTGTGGCTGCCTTCTTCTTCTGTTGCTTCCATATCCACACTTACCAGGACACCCCACCCCTGCAGCCTATAAATCGGACCATTATTATATTGCGTTAGGGTGCTGCTTGAACTTTAGTTTGTTCTCGTCCTTTGCTTATCTTTGCCTTTATTGGCTTCTATGCACACTTCTTACAATTTTTTTCTTTTCTGTTTTTTATATTTTTATTTATTTATTGGCCTGTTTTTATTTGCTTACCAAATGTCTTCCAAGAATTTGGAAATTCACTTAATTTCCGAATGAAACACAGCACTTCATTTACTGCTTCGGTCATTTAGTTTTATTGTTTGTCATTGCAAAAAGAAAAAATGAAAATAGAAATACACTTTGTGGCTATGGAGGAATATTGGAAATTGTACATAAATTTATATTTATTTAAATATATTTTAAAGCATTACTGGCAGGGACGATGAGGATGGTGGAGAAGCGATGATGTCAGGCACGGAAAACCATTAACAGTATGAGTAGCAAGGTGGGGAAATAACAGAATTGAAATGATTTCTTTGGAATAAGAATTTATCAGTTTTATAAAGTAGTATCGGGTGCTGAAGGATTCGCCCTTACTCTAATATACTCATATATGAGAACTGTTCAAGAAAGGATTTGATTTACTTTTGATTAACAATATATGAGATTCGGTTCCTATCTGCAAAAGATCCGATGTTTCAGAGAACTTTGGGGAAAATTTTAATGTTGTTTCCCAACTTTATTCTAAATAAACTATAATAACAGAACCAAATAAGATAAGGATATATGGAGATACATATCAGGAATACAATTATTTCATTTAAAGAATCAATTCATGGAAAGCTGTGGTAAGTAATTTTTCGATGAGATACATTTAAATAAACACAGGCTGGAGAATAAAATCACTCAGAAAAACTAACTTGGTGATGATGATATAAGAACCGAATTGAAAGTTCAATGGAAAATTTCACAACTTTCATGGAGAGAACAACTTTTTCATTCAGGTGCTAGTTTGACCTCAGGTATAAGCCTTCGACTTATAACTCTCTATAAGGCTGCAATTCCCTAATTGTGTTCTACTACTCAGCTGTAGAAGCATGGACAATGCCATGATTTCTGGAAGCTACTTGAAGCGTTAAGTAAAAAACACTCTACAACAACCTTAACTCTGTTTGGTTAATGCAGAACACTTAACACTGAACTACCAGTTGTATATCCACCTCGACATAGTTCAGGGAAATGAAATTGAACTGTTATGCTGCCCTGAGTGATTGAGCCGTGGACACCTAAATTGTGTTGTAATGCGTGTAGAACAAAGTTATACTGATATTCGATAAGCGAGGAAATATATTTGCCATTCAAAACGCCAATGCTTTGGAGACACCAGAAAAATCACACCAATGACCGTTATTTCTGTTCCACGTATGTCTTTGGTATTAGTACAAGAAGTGTACGAAACATAAAGTATGCCAACGTTTCATTAGCATCGAAGCCTGTTGAACGTTTGCACAATGATCCGTTACCTAAGTGTCCAGGTGTCAGAGATGTGGAAACTTCTGATCCCAATACGAGCAGTGGCAGCGAAATGTTCAACGGAAACCATTCAGTATCTGACAGTCAAGCAGCACTCAAGAGCTTGAGCTCACCCCTGGTGAAGTCTAAACTTGTATGGGACTGTATTGGGAAGCTAAACTCCCTAGGCAGTATGAACAAGTTATCTCTTATGTGGGTACGAGGCAACATAGGAGTAGAGGGAAACGAGCAGCTTAGCTAGGAAGTCTGCGGCCTCTCAGTTCAACGGCCCTGAACACTTCTGTGGACTATCATCCAATACCATGCTGAAGAAGTGTACAGATGCAAAAAGAAGTCAAACCTGGAAAATTCTTCCGGGATTAAGACAGTCCAAAGCTTTTCTGGGAGATTTTAATCCTAAAGGAGCTAAGGAGTTAATAAATATGCCTCGGAGTAAACTAAGAATCATCACAGGCATTTTAAGCGGACATTGTAGACTCAACTACCATTTGAACAAGTTGGGTATATCTTCTGTCGATTCTGTGGAGAAAGTGACGAAACCTCTCTGCACATGATCACAGAGACACAGAAAAGACTCAGGTATTTTGGAGAATATATCTTAGATATGAGCAAGACCCCTCAACTTGATTCCTCCAAAATATATGAATTCCTGACAGAAGATTTATATATGATACTATCCTCATCTTTCAAATAAATAGGGGCAGCACAATAGATCTTTCAGTTCGCAGTGTATAACACTGCTTAAATATATCTATCTATATATCTAACACAAGCTGAACCGCGATTTAAATTTATCCAAAGGCAATGCTGAAATACTGGGATCACGTCCGCAACAGTGGAAATTTCTTTCGAGCGCAATGAAAGTCACTCATTTTACAGAAAGGAATAAAGTGCTATTGCCATACTTCGAGAAAATAAATCAAATTTGTTTTTGCAAAGACATCAATGGTTTATTTCGAACAATGAATCAACAATACGTCAAAAATTAATGGCGACTTTTCATCGACGGTTCTAAATACAGTTTGAAGGCCGATCTCTTGTTTTTTTGGAAAAAAGCCGTCGATTCCAATTGCTCATGCTGTCAACATCAAGGAAAGTTACGAATCGATTAAATAAATTTTTGGATTGAGGTACAACCAACATAAATGGGAAATTTGCGGCGATCTAAAGGTATTTGATGATATCGAAGTAGTTTATTAATATAAACTAATTGATTAAGCACACATTCCAGGCTATTGGCATGTTTATTGGCATGCAAAGCGGTTTGACGAAATACTGTTGCTTTCTTTGTATGTGGGATAGTCGAGCAACAGCGCATCATTACGTAAAAAAATAAAGGCCCTCTCGAGACCATTATTCACCAGGGAGACAAAACATATCTAACAATTCACTGATTGATCAAAACAACGTTTCACTTTCTCCAATACAGTCCTCCACTACATATTAAACCAGGCCTCATAAAGAATTGAGTTAAAGTACTCGATCGAAACGGGGCGACTTCCTAGTACGTAACTCGTCTGTTTCCGAAGATTTCTTACGCCAAAATAAAAGAAGGGATTTTCGTTGGACCTGATAGAAGGATACTGATGGCTGACGACAACTTTACGCGACGTTTAACATCCACAGAAAAGACAGCTTGGGCATCTTTCAGGAGCATTGTCCATAATTTCCTAGACAACTACAGGCAAATTGTCGCGGAACTGTTGCTGAATTACAAGATAATCGGAGCTCGTATGTCGCTAAAAATTCATTTTCTGAATTCCCACCTAGATTTCCTCCCGGAAAATTTAGGTGATATGAGTGACGAGCTGGGCGAGCATCAAGATTCGCAGATAATTGAGAGAAGTCACCAAGGTTTCTGAGACGACGGCATGATTATTGATTAAATTTGGAGTCTAATACGCGAAACAAACCTACAAGAATACAAAAGAAAAAGTTACACGACACTTAATTTCTAAATTTTGATTTATTTTTGAATAACACGGCTATGTATGGTGGAAAATTGCAAAAATATCGCCATTTCAATTATCTCGAAAAACTGACGACCCAGGGAAAATCGAACTCTGGATTCGGAATCAGCATCGAAAACCAAAGCAACCAAACTCAGTTACCCTAGGACCTTACTTTGGGTGCTCAGGTACAAAACCGTGTATTCCTGTGTAATTTATAAGGAGCCATAGTTTCCAAGGCCTTCGACTCTCTGGTTCATAAAGAGGGTTTTTAAGTAAATGAAGTGTAATCCTTTTTTTAAATCATAACGAAAGGTTTAAATTGGAAACTTTTCAACCAGTTTAGACAACACTAGGAATATGGAAAACAGATTAGTAGGCAAAACACGGTAATGACCAAAGACACACTCTACATGTATCTGGTATTGAGATTACCACATAAGTACGAGTATATTAGGAAGCAATCAGACACTTTATCCAAGTAAAATATACCATTTGGCTACTCCCAGTTTCGCTGAGCCTTGCAATATTCCATTACTGAACTGCTTCAGATGTTTCGCAAATATTAGGCCTTTTCACTCACGCACTTTTAAAAAAAAATATCATTAAAATATCTGTAGACCCACAAAAACTCATTTCTAGCCAAAAGAAAAATATGTTTGGATCCTTGCTTCTGACAAAAATATATAAAAAACAACAATGTTTTAAAAAATTGGTAAGGTTTAAAAACCATAAAACCAATTCACTATTCAAGGAGTCCTCCACACTATTATAACCTTGATTGGATTTATTGAAAACGAAAACTCTCAGCTACAGAAGCAAAGGACTTCTTCGGCCTATCTGCAGCTTTAAACTAAATTTGTCGAAATAGAAAAAAGAAGAATACGAAATGAAAACTGGTGATGCTAATGCTGCTGGTGCTGTTGCTACTGATGCTGCTACTGTTGATGTTGCTACGGATACCGATGCTGATATTAGGCTGATGTAGGCTGAACTTCACGTCACGATCACCAGAAACAGCTGCCACAGTTGAGGAAAAAAATCAATTTAAATTTTAAATGAAGCTAATTTACATACGCACGAGCTCAAGGCTTACCTGAGATCAGTTGAGTGATAGCTGCTAAAACGGATACCATAGAGAAGGGTGAAAGGATGCTGAGAAGAA
This sequence comes from Clusia tigrina, assembly GCA_920105625.2. Lineage (NCBI taxonomy): Eukaryota > Metazoa > Arthropoda > Insecta > Diptera > Clusiidae > Clusia > Clusia tigrina. The sequence continues at coordinate 25,346,452 of OV050030.1, read as the reverse complement.
GGGATGTTTCTAGCAAAACAAGAAAAGTGCGAGTATTTGAATAAAATATAGAAATAGAGAAAAATTGTAATTCCAATAATTATTGTTCACATTTTTCGTCATAAATTCAATATTTCACTACTTTAAAAGGCAGTCGAACTCAAGGATCAACATTTTCAGCCATTGACAAATATAGAGAAGCAAAACCAAACTACTTTGCATTATTTATAAGAAAAAAATCTGCATACACCGCAAAACCAGAGCTGCACATTAACGAAACTAAGTGAGCCCGTGCGCTTTGTTTGCCCACCGAGAACGTTAAACTAGGTATTATCCTTGCTGAGCGCACCACCGAGCACAGCGAATTTTCCGCAAATATCCTTCGCATTTATTTTTCATTTGCATGAATTTTTCATTGTTTTTTCTATGGAGCGAGCGCTGCAAACAAAAACTGCACAGCACAGCGGAGCTCAGCTCACCATAGAACAGCACAGCCAAGCAGAGCAGTGCAGTTTATGCTTGGCAGGATATGCATAAACACCCGATATTTGTCGGAACGAATTCGTGCTTGCAAATGTTGCACATACTGCACCAAGTGCTGCCACAGTCATATTTTATTTCGTTTTATTTTTTCGGTGGAAGCACCAAATTGAGGCATTATGGAGCAACCAGCGACAAAGGTCAGAGAAACGCTCCCGAAAAAAAGAAAGTAACTTCCCCAATAATAATCGCAGCACAGCAGGAGAGAATGAGAATGTCTGCAATATCTCACGAATTGTCAGCAAATATTTGAGCAATCTTAACTACTCGTAAAATGTAAACAAATTTGCTGCTTCACAGTGGCAAATGTCAACAATTTGAGGACGGGTCTGCGTGTCCGTCCAACGCCAGCAGCAACTCCGCTATCAACTCCGGCGGCATGTGTAAATGATGCCCAGAACCTTTACAAATTATGCAAATAAATGAAATTGTAAACGTATGTGTTTTGGTGACCTTTCCTATTCAAGGGGTTATTAATTACATATGCCCAAAATCGGACACATATCCTTTGCTGGCATATCCTGCAAGGCTGGGCAACCTGACCACAAAGAGATTATTGCTTATATTACGAATTCATAAATCTTATTATCACTTACGGCTTCGCTAGAAGGAGCACAGAAGAGCGAGTTGAGAAAGTTTTTAACACGTTTTTGAAAAGGGTTTACACCTGGCTTGACTTTTTTGGTACCTTTTTGACCGCACTTGCATGAGTGATTTTCCAGATAATTTCTTGCTCCCCTTGAATTACTAATGCCAATCTCTGCTGTGGCCAAGAAAATAGTGCTTTGAATAGTGAATAGTGAACTGCAAAAACATGATAATGAGATAGGATCATCCCGACTACAAGATGCCCTACAATGTGGTAAATTTATCACAGCAATATAGTGGCGTTCCAGAGAAGCTGAGAATGACCACATCTAATTTGGTACAAAACACAAAATTTATTGAGACCATCTTTTTTATTTTTGTGGACAATGAATCACTGACTTTCATATCTCAATTTTGCATCTTTCAGGCAAATTTAGTTAAAATATCTTATATACATAGATGTCGAATTCTGTATATGCAAGAATGTTGGGCGTAGTCATGTGAAAAAAATGTATTCATCGATAAATGAATCATATGATTAATTGAAACCGAGCGATTATTATTTGCAATTAATCGAAGGAAGTGGAAAATAATCGAATAATCGAATGATTTTTTTAATATTTGAACTAGGCCGTGTAATTTTGTAGTATTATGTGTAGGAGATTTAAGCACCGCGACCTTTCGATCTATTGTGCCCCCCATCAGAGGTTCAAAGTACATCTTTGAGACCTATCCTCTGGATAAACGTGATGACAAGTTTTGGCTCGAGAGGTTTCACACGTGCAGAGCCCTGGAAAAATCTCAAGTATTTCCTGCGGGTGTGTATGAGAGCCGGACATTCTGTCAACACATGCAAAGATGTCTCCTCTTCCTTCGATTTTATTTGTTCAATACAGAGTTCAGGAACAATAGTTTTGACAGGCCCGAGGTCGTCAACCTGTGCCTCTTTTCAGTGGCAGTAGCGCCTGCCTTTGAAGAGAGGGGCTCTGCTGGTACCGATGAGCCTAACAGATAACTGTACCGACGAGCTATTATATAAAGCTTAGGGTACACTTGATGACGTTGCGCTTCAGTTCCAAAACGGTATCATTCGAAAAAAAGCTAAGCTCGTCCTGTATTTGGGTTCGGTCGTTGTCTTTTTTGCGGCGTTTGTGAGCCGGCGACTTGTGGTGGGCCCGTTAATCAAATTCAACATCGCCAGAAGAGGATCCATCACTCATGCTTTCTAGACTTTCATCTCTTTGCGAAAGTTCCACCATTTCGCTTCTGATGTGCCTCATAACTGTAGCCAAGGTCATGGAATCTTGAAAGTGAATCTTTTTGAGACGCGGTTCCAGCAAAGTTGACGTCGCTAATAAAAATGAATGTTCCATTACTTCAAATCGCCGATCAAACTGGCTCAAAATAGTTGCTTTTAGCTTGATTGCCATAGGTGCCTTGCAATCTACCTTTAATATTTACTGGCGTCCACAATGAGCAATCGGAATGATTAGGCTGAAAGTCGAATAATTCTCACCACTTATTTGAGTGGTCATCGCTTCCAAAGGCTTAAGCAAGGCTATGATCTCGACCATCTCATCTTTGTTTTTGGTTGATATCATTTGGGGTGCATCTGAGAAGTTTAATAGCACTTGGCTGATGTACGAGATTAGCTTTATGAAGCGCTCAAGCATATAAAATGTCGAATTCCACCTTGTTTTGACGTCTAAGATCACCTTTAACATTTTTCCCTCTGGGACGCCAGCAGAAGACTGTAGCTGTTGTTGATTCTTTTCCATGGTGTTTGAACCAAACTACAATATTTCTACATTTGGCAATCAAATCCGAAGCTTCGGTAATATCCAAGGAACTCATGCACACTAAATTTAGTGTGTGCGCGAAACACGGAATGTGGTGGGATTTTCCGATACTTTGATATACAGCTTTAACAATGTTTGTACCATTATCCGTCACCACTGCCATAACCTGATATTTGGGTAAAGAAAACTGTCCCAAGGAATCCATAAGCACTTTAGCGATGTGGTCAGTTGTGTGGGCTTGTGTTAATTTAAACAAGCCAATTGTGGCATTGATATGCTTGTTTTCGAACAAGCCATGTAGAGTTATACCAAGCATGCTATTCATATTGATGTCCGTCCATATGTCCGTAGTCAAACATATGTTTGACACTTGGCACACCACATTCCTTTAAAGTTCTTCAACTATATTTTTTCCAATTGATCTTTAATAGTTTTCCTTGTTGGAGCTTTGTACAGGGGATGATGCTCCTTCATTAATTTCAAAAACCCCTTTCCTAAATTAATATTTTATATTCGTGACACTGTAATAACAGGCAACAATACATTATATTATTATCTTTTACATGTGAAATTGGCAAATTATCCATCACAATCATTTCCACAATTGATTTGGTTAATTTGTGGTGCTTGTAGCCACCTGATGCGTAACTGTTTGCGTTTGAAAAAGCCGCTTGAATATTGGGCTGACTGCTCTGCACTGATTTAGCTTTTTGCTTGCCACTTCTTTGTTTTCCTCATCACCCTCAGAATCTTCATTGCATGCTATTGGTGCCTAATATTGTACAAGTAAAATTTTAAATGCATTTAATTGCAATTGGAACTGAAACACTTACTTTGAGGGATTCAGCATCTTTTGGGTGTTTTAGCCTAGTGTGCTGAAGCATATTTGTAGTATTCTTGCACCATTTTATTCTTTTGCCACACAACAAAATGTAGAGATAAGTTTTTTTCGATTATTTTAGCAACTAATCGATTACTTTTCGATTCATCGAATCCTATTTTTCGATACAATTAAATCGTTAATTGAAAGAAAAAGTCGATTATTGTGTATCAAATGATTAATCGTCCCAATACTAGGTGGGTGCAGAACAGGAGTTATTTTTCATAAAATTTTTTGGGATATTGTGATCCATTATGATCAATATTGGTGATAAATATTACAGAGAGCTCAACAGCAACAGTGACCGTTGAAGTGGATGTACGCCACCCAAAATTAACTAAAAACATCATATGAGATTCTACATAATGTTGTCATTATCAATTGGAGGCCTCAATCTGTGTTCATTCATATAGAAGTTAGAGGTATGTTTTGTCGATTGGATTCTTATAAGCAACTGGTTTCGTATTCAGATCCTAGACTATGCTACTACAAAGTTTAATTTTTGTATATCCCACAATGAAAGAGAATTGGACAGGCGACCAGATGTGCATGAGTATACCAGGTGAACAGGCGTGGTTCAAAAATATATATCCCTAAGAAACATCTACTTTTAGACATTTCAACACAGCTTTATAACTTATGTCCACTTCATTCATTTTGAGTCTATAAGACTTTTGAGTCTATAAGACTTCAAAAAAACTTATCCGGATGTACTGGTTGCAAATTACAGTAAAGAAACGTGTCAAATTATATCGTTCAAATGAAGTCACTGATGCTACTAGTACGGGATAACGAAAACTACATTAAGAACATTTAAAATTTTAAAAGAGGAAACAAAATACAGAAAAGTGGAACGATACATATCTGCGAGCTAATATTATTAACTGTTAGTTATTAGACTAAATTCACATGGGTATATTCCCATTTGGTAGAATTCTTAAACACAAAATACTTATCTCGGACAAAGAATCCTGTATAAAACATAAATTAATTCCTGAACCAGGAATTAATGAAACTAAACTGAAGGGTGAAAGTATAGGAACGGGCATTTATGGCCCCACATTCCAAAAAGCTTTGCTATTGGAAATCTAGCTACCAGGCAGAAACCTATGCCATCCAGGTATACACATGGGAATATCTCTGGTGCACTCTAGTGGTGTACTATCGGACAGTCAGGCGTCCTTAAAGATGTTACAAGCATTTGTCGTAATATCAATACTAGTCCAGGATTGCTGATACCTTTCTAATGAACTGTAATCCAATAGAATTATATTGGTTCACAACAGGATTACATTGGAGGACATGAAGGACACGAAGGCAACGAACAAGCCGACCATTCAGTCAAAAAATCTGCAATTCGCCCTCTAATAGGATCTGAATCATGCGCTGCACTACCTAAAGGCAAACTCCAATAATAAATGAGAAATAATGGACTACTAACGTAGGACAACGCCAGGCCACATGATTTTTTGTACTAGGGAGAGGAGTATTTACAAAACTGCCTATACTAAACAGGGAAAACTTTAGAATCCTCATCGGATACCTGATGAACCAATGCACACTCAAGTATCTAGTTCAAGTTCTCTCAAGTTACACTCAAGTTCTTAAAAAGCTGGGAATTTCCTCCACGGAAGTCTGCAGCTTATGCAATTAGGCATCAGAAACTTTGGTGCACGTTCTGTGAGAGAACATTTTTTGCAACTTATATCGTAATTTGTACATAAAAGTAATCGTATTCGTAACGAAGCCATCCCTCATTCATAACTTCTTCATATTGGAAAGGCATCATAAAAGTAAGGCAGGTCATCTCAACTGGTATTAGGAAATTGGTTATTAGCAGTTTAGAAAGTTAGCACAAAGTTGCACAAAATTCCGCAGACTTGCAAAGTGCTCTTTCTAGAAGAATTTCTACAAAGTCTGCCAGCTGGAAAATTGCTCATATTCAGCTACAAAGTCCGTCAGTCGGGAAAGAATGCGGAAATGTGAGCCTAAAAAATAAAAATCATATGTTACATGGAGGCATGATCACATGAACACCACTTACAAAAAATTGTATACTCTTCTGCTAGCATTCTCTCTCCACTCCGCTCCTCTACTAACCGCTCTCTTTCTTCTGCGGATGGTTTAAAAAACATTCCAATTTACTGTAAACCATTTCTATATTAAACAAAATAACAGGCCAGGCAGAAAATCACATAGCGCTGTGCACGTGCTAACACCACATCAGCGGCAACCCAAACCGCTATGATCACCTTCCACGCAGCCACGCAGCAGCAATGCATGCATGCATGCACTGCCCAGCAGCAGCAGCAGGAGAAGCAGAAGCAGCAACATCAACTTCAACATCAACAGCATCAACATCGGCAGCAGGAGCAGAAGTAGCTGCTGCATTGGTGTTACGTTCGATCGTTATCACTAAATCAGAGGTTAATAGAGCTGTATCTATGAGCAGCCCGTACTGAATGCAACACCTCGCCAGTATGAACACGAAGGTGAAGATTATGCATTGCGAAAAGCAGCGTGTTCCAGGTGAGGGCTGCCATAATATCGCACCGCACCGTTCGCTACGAAGGCCATACCAGAGCACACATTCGCACATTCGCTTCCTACTGCTCCAGCACTCCAGCACTTGATCGAAAATCGATCTTTTTAAACGACATGATAAAAATTTTGATTACTTTTAAGTAGACAGAAGGCACTCACTCCACTTGACCCGCAGCGTAGACGGTTAGTTACGAGCAGTTGCCGATGCACCGATCCTGCTCTGCATCGCTCGTGTTTGCAGCCCGTCCAGCCAACTTCCAGATGCATTGGTTATTTTACGCTTCGCGTCGTTATTCTCTCTCTCTCCAAATTGCTTTAATAAGATAAATATAATCATTTGTTTTTAGCAACATTCTAGTCGCGTAGCTGTGCACTGGCGCACGTCCGGATCGAGCTGGAGATCGTATCGCGGCATCTGTATCAGAATCGTTATCGGTATTGGAATCGGTACCGGTATCGCAAAGCGATCGCTTATCTGATGGCGAGTAACAGTGAAAAATTGAAAATTGATCGCATTTAGCTGAGATCATTTATTAACCAAATGTTCACACTTTTTGCCAAGCTGCTGAAGATGCTTTTTTTACAAGCTGGGCGGGTGCCGGGCTCACCATTTCTCCTCTACACTGCAGTGCCGCTCACGGGTCTGCTTGTAATGTGAGTTAGAGAAAAGTTTCAAATTACTTTAAAGTTGGCAAATGGGCGGATTTGGAAAGCTAAAATATAAAAATAATATATATAGAAAAATAAAATGTAAAAGGGAAAAAGTAGAAAATAGAAAATAATAAAAAAGGAGGTCGATAGTAAAATGAAAAAGAGATTAATATAAAAATTATAATGGTCTAACTGCACTTCACCTAAACCGCACTGAATCATATGCGCGTTGGTCTTGGTTAGGTGAAAAATCTTCAGAGTAATCAGGCGAATGTATTAACAAAATACTTGTAGCAAAAATCATGTATATAGGATCAATTTATATTAAACTACACCGACTAGACATAGGTGAAGACATGGTTCTACCAGTCTGGGTCCATTTGACCCCTAGATATAAGAGATGTGCGCAAGAGATATATAACATATATGAGAAGATATGAAAGTTTTGTTAAAAGGTAAGAGTATGCTTCTGCAGACCAATCTCAGTTTATCATGATACCAAAAATGAGAAGTGTATGAAAGGCTGATCCCTCAGAGAGTCTGAAAACGACAACACAATATTTCACTTACCACAAAGATACTTGACTATAGTGTCAATAATAGACGGGATACCAACCTTCCTCTGTGTACGGGCAGATACGAGGTTCGAATACCAATTGCCGCCTGCAAACTAATGGTGAAGGATAGCGTCGAGTGTGAGGTCAATAAGTCGTGGACAGGCGAAGGCACTTGCTTAACGACTAGGGGAAATGTGGACTTCATAGGAAAATATCTAGAGACTTGCTTGCCCTGTCGAGGAAGATAACTCTAAGGTCGTGGCTTGTATAACGGATCATTGGCTATTCGGCAGGCATGCTCTCAGGGTGGGAATATTCTCTCATGAATACTGCAGAAGCTGTGAGAATGAGGAAGAGTCTGTGGATCATCTCGTCTGTAGGTGCCCGGCTCTAGCTAGAAGCAGAGCCGGGCACCTACATTTGCTCTTTAGGCAAATACGCTTTCAACTCTCCTATAGAAGTGTCCGACCCGAAGGTCAAATATATCCTGCGCTTTATTAGGGCTTCGAAATGATTTCACGAGTGAGGTAGAGGTGTAGTGTTATAATGAGGTATCGTAATGGACCCATAGTGGTCTGAGTGAGTAGGTCTGTGGATTGACTGGATGAAACCCTAACCTAACGTAGTTCCTATTAAAGCTGAGATCTTGATTACACTCATTAATTTAATATGACACCAGAAGCTGGAGAGATTAAGAGCAGTATAGGCTTCCAAAAAAGAGAAGAAGTGATAAAGTTTCAATTTAGTTTCAATGCCAGAAACTAGAGATCAAAAGTTCGGACATATTTTATCCCACTTCAAATAAATGAAAGGATCTTCTTCAACTGATTTTATTTAGATGGAATATTAAAGTTCACATTCCTAAAAATTATCTGTTAAATTCTCTTGAATATTAGTTCATCATTCCACTGCTGAACTTCAATTGAATAGCAAGGATCCAAACTTCTGCCCAACTTGTATATGACTCTACCATTGGCATGAATACATTTGCCAACCAAAGAGCACGAATTTTGTAGTTACCTTGAATTTTTTACTTCTAAAAAAAGGACATAATTTCCACCGATTATCGAAAGTATGTTTCCCAGAGCTTCCAAATAAGTATTAAATTCTTCTTTCAGAAAATATTGATTTCGTCTGTTAAACTCCAACCACAGAGTTGCGGCAGGAATTAAAGTCGCGTGCTCCAAGCAATTCCGGCAATGAATGTGGGGTGTCTTTTAAAATTAAGCTCCATGCACATGCAAACTTATTAAGCCAATTTTTGGGTATTGTGACATGAACGGCGAATATGTTACCTGAAACGACTCCTATTCAATGCATTTTTTCTCTTTGTGGTTTCCACGTAATCTAAAATTAAAATCATTTTACAACATATAACGATATATGCCAATTGATAAGTGACTGAATGTGTATGCATTCACATTCATTTTGTGTGATTTCATTTAGTTTTTTTTTCGCTTTATTATTATTATGCTACCCACAACCACCCCCACCCAGGCAGCTATGAATTCCCACTAATGAGAATGACAAACTAGCAACACAAAAACAACAACAAGAAGACGAAGGAGAATGGGAACTCAATTAAACAAACGCACGATATGCATGCAGATGGCACTGCAGATATACCGAGGCAGAGGTAGAGGCAGACAGACAGATAGCGCGACATAAGTGTATAGGCACATTTCATTACCTTGTTTGTTATCCTTAAACGCGGAATTCGTGTATTATATATTGTGTTATAGGATTTTGCAGTAAATGAGTATTCGTGTTGTCTATGGAAGCGTTGTCTTCAAACCACCCTCCCAAGCGATATGCGGCCGCATTTTGTTAATGAGCATTGATTTGAATCAATGAGCCGCAAAGTTAAATACACATGTATGCGCCTACATGCAGCACCCCAGTAGGAAGTGTGCTCGAAATTGCAGTGTGTAGAAAAGTACCACTAAGAATCTTATTGCTAACATACCGGTGATCTAAATGTAAATTTGTGATCGTGTTTATGACCCACTTTATGAACTATATAATGGACCCTCCACCAACCATTGAAACAATGGATTGCCTATAAAAGAGTTTCCTAGTTAGTACCCAATGATCTTTCCAGAGTGTTTCAGACATAGAACGTTTATTAGCACATTTATCACTGTTTACTACATTGGTTTACAAATCACGGACTTATCCAGCTTTGAAGATTATTGAGTCGTAAAATTTCACTAAAACTGAAGTAGTCGCAAGAAAGCATGATCTCTTCTTTTCATCGTTTAAGAACAAAGCTTGTTAACAAAGCTCTGTGTTATAGCATTTCATTTCTGTGTAGAAGGTTTTTGTACTGAGTGGTTTCATCTTTGTAGATTTTGGAATGTTGAGGCATCGAAAATTATATTTGTAAAAAGTTCAGAATCCATTTTTATTACAATCTCGCCAAAAAGGGACACTTAAGTTATAATTTAAAAGGAAGTGCCTTTTGCTTAAGCTCGTATTTGATCTTTGCAATCTAGAGCTAAATGTGCTGGTAATGCAAATATTGGTTCCAGCACCGGCCAATGTATGGTCTCCTTATATTTCTCTTTATACCTCATCTTTCTACATGGCGGAAGCCTTAAAAACCAGTATTCTTTCCCTCAAAGCCTCACAAACATTTTAATCAAATATATTTAAAAAAATTACATTTTTTCAATAGATGTGTTACGCCCTTTCTTCCCCTCAGTTCATAGTGTAAATGATCTGGTTCTTCCTCACTAAGTTGGGAGTTCTCACTAATTTACGCCCGATGCAGTTACTGATGGATTCATTTCTATGATTTGCATCCTTCAGGCAGTGTTAACATTGGTCCAGAAACGATTTTTTCGAATATTTTTTATTTATTATATTAATTTTAGTGAAATAAACTCACAGAACTTTTAAAAAATCTTAGAAATCAATTAATGACACAATCGATTATATATCAGTGAACATGTCAAAACCAAAACCAAGAATCATAATAAATATTTTAAACGAGTGAACTTTGATAACTCCGTCAAACATAATACAAATTCCTACTGGGTCTCTATATGTAGATTTTCATTCCTTTGGTATGTGTGTGTTTATGTCTCTCCACTTTTGTAATTATAACCATTTTTTAAGTTCTTTCCTTTTTGTCTTTAACAAACAAGCGCAGAATTTTCCAACTATGTAAACAACTGCATTTCAAATGAATTCTCATTCGCCTCACGTCCTCATGCATATTTATGATACCCACTTCATTTTTGTTTCAAAGCATGAAAATTCTGCAACTTTTTTTATTATTTATATACGATTAAATATTGGTATATACAATTTTTTTTACTTTTATTAAATTTTGGTTGATTTTTCTTTATGTGTAGTGCATATTTTAATGGAAACCCTCATTTTCGCCTGGTGGGCCTGGTGAAAGTGGGTGTTTCCGTGTCTTACTGCTTGCCAACGCGTATGCATATTTATGAGTATAGATTTAATAAGGACATTTTTTGGGTGTGTGTCTGCCAACATAAGCAAATGAGTGCCCAATTCATGTCCTGTGACAAATTCTCCTATCAACAGCGCTTTGCAATCTAATCGCTTTCAGAAGTGCCTGTTAATGAATTCGATGTGGGCGTATTCGGTATTAATATGCGTGCAAATGAAAGGGTTTGAGACATATGCCTCAAGGGTCGTAGCATGTACAGTGGTGCTGATTTTAGTAGGCATAAACAAGATAATAAATTATTGATAGAGAGACTTAAAAGATTCATCAACTGTCTAATTTGCTGAATACAATTTGGGAAGTATTTGAAAGGTTTAATATAAGAATATTTCAAGAGAAAAACAGAGCCATAGACAAGTTGGTAAATTTTTCAGCTTAGAGCAAGTTTTCCAAAAATATAACGAAGATATGTCTCAGGCTTCTTTGTTAATAACAATTAGAGTTTAGTTCATTAGAAATATATCCAATACAATCCAAAGATTCAAAGTATTTGCAAAAACTTCTCATACATTGATCATTTTACCAACTTGCGAATAACGCACGTGTAGTTTATTCTAAATGAACATTTTGCAGATTTGCAGAATCATTGTTATACCCTTTACCTTTAAAAAAGGTAAATAGGGTATACTAATTTTGTGCTTTTGAGAGGGGTTGCAATTTCAAGAAGGAGGCGTGGTAGGTATGGACATATATATACAGATATGATCAGAATAACTTTGTAAGCAATTTTTATTTTGTCCGTCCGTCTGTCTGTCTGTCCGTCTGTCCGTCTGTGGCCACTTTTTATATTATAACTTACGACCTACACAATATTTTTGGACGAAATTTTATATTAGTACGTATATGGACCCTACAAAGCCATATACAAGATTCGGGGCCGATCAGAGAGAGGATACGCCTCCCTCCCATATAATGAACTTTGGGGACCCCACTTAAAGACAATTACCCTATCTAAGCTTCTAGTGATGATATATGAAAACAAATTGGTAGATTTATACACTGGGTCTGTACTAACATGCATTCCAAATATGGGCAGTTAGTGGTCATATTGACACTACAAAGCCATACACAGGAAATGGGGTCGATATAATGATTTCAAGGTACCCTACCGAAAATTTCCGTAGATATGCTCCTAAGGATGATTTATGAAGAAAATATCCCCATTGTTGAACTTGCACGCACAAGAAAAGGTAAAGGGTATTTCGTAATCGGTCTAACCCGACTTCAGACTTCTTTACTCGTTTTCTCTCTAAGTCTGTCCAAAAATGTCAATTACGAAAAAAAAACTCTGTTCTACCGACAAAGTAAGCTCCCACCTATTTACTTTCTGAACATCTCCTACTTTCATTGATGTTAGTAATTGTAGACTAGCGGTATCTTCTTCATTGAATATTAATTGCCTGTTGAGATGTACTAGACAAGAATGCATCCACTCTACCGAAGGTTCTCATCAATCAATGGAAACCTTATTACTAAATATTTAAAAGAAGTGAAGTTCGGTTCAATCGACTATAACCTAAGGCGCTTAGAGATATGCTGAGCCAATTAAACTACAATGAAATTGCTCACTTGTAACTAAATTCTGACCATTTCAGTTGGTGTAACCTTGATCAGCAAGTCTTGTAGACTATTTGAAGTTGTGTCTGGCAGTTGAGATATTGCACACATATCTAGATAGATAGATATATTTAAGGGTGTTATACACTGCGACCTGAAATATCTATTGTGCTGCCCCTATTTATTTGAAAGATGAGGATGGTCTCATCTACAGATCTTCTGTCAGGTTATTTTCCGACAAGAATTCATATATTTTGGAGGAATCAAGTTGAGGAAACTTGCTCATATCTAAGATATATTCTCGAAAACACCTAAGTAAACACATATCTAACTGAAAGATCAATATTATTATTGAATCTAACATTATGAAGGAAAGATCTTCGATCATTAGCGATCAATATAAGGGGCCATCATATGGCGACTATAGACATCGTAAAGCTTTAAACCACATATCCTGTCTTTAGGAAGAACAAGACGGTACAGAACTTTTTTTCCTGCATTTCCCAATATGAGGATTTGCTCAGATTTATTGGAAATGGACAATGTACATTTCTTATCCCTGGTCAGACTTCTGAGATTCATAAGAGTTTCAAAGAAGTTTGAAAAGGTGTAACTTCCCTTCCCTTTCACAAATTCTTTATCTCCCAAAATACTACTTTCAGTCTTATAGTACAATGGGCATCACTTGCTTGAGACCTTGTAGACCTCCTTCTATGGTGGTTCTCCGGCTTATCCCAATTATATCTATCGAATTCTAAGCCCTTTCTGTAAAAGTTCGGTTGTATATCTTGAATACCTTATATAACTGCTTCCATCATTTCATTACCAATAAAGCAACAAGAGCATTCTTTGCATTCCAACAGCTTTTTGGCAAAACCTGGGGAAACTTCCCAAAGCGAACATACTGGTCATCTAACACCATTGTATGACCAATGGTCACTTATTTAGCAGTAGCTTTGTACGACAAAATATGGCCAATACTAAACTAACTACATCGTCTTGTATGCGTGGAAATAACAGGAGCGATGCGTAGCTGCTCTACTGATGCTCTTGGAGTCATCACGATCATCCCTCCAATAAACATAACAATTGATAGGGAGGCCTGTGGTGAGGTCTTAGGCCTGCAAGATATTTCCTACATAAATGGTGGGGATCTTTTGAGGCATATGAAAGTACTTGATCCCTTTTTGAATGACCCTCTTATAAGGTTTTCTGACAATATGTTGAGAAAAATATCATTCACTACACTCTATAAGGTTCACATGCCTGCAAGAGGTGGGTATGAGGAATTCATTACTCAAGGTGCCCTGATATGGTATACAAATGGGTCCAAACTGGAAGACAGTAGTACTGGACCATTGTTCCAAAAAGCACTCCCTATGTGTAAGACTCCCACAGTATTTCAAGCGGATGTCTTCGCCATCGAAGCATGTACCCGAGAATATCTTCGCAGAAGACTAAACGGCAAGCTTATATTCATTATTTCAGATAGCCAGAGCTCTTAAGACACTGGGATCGTACTATTATATGTCCCGAATGGCTGAAGAATGTCATAAAATCCTGAATGAACAAGGACAACAAAGTCACACTTTGCTGGGTGCCTGGACATGAAGGACACGCTGGGAATGAAAGGGCGGACTGCCCCCCGAAAAGGTGGGCGCTTCGTCCACTCATTGACCCTGAACTGTTCTGCGGCATGGCTTCGTACCACTCTGTCGATGTACTTAGGAAATGGGAAAAAACTCAGAGAGCTATTCAACGTCAGCATGCTTCTGGCCAAAGACAGGCAGAGAGATTTCTTAACGCCAACCGTAGCATCTCCAAAAGAGTACTAACCTTGAACTGCGAAAGTCTTAGGACTCTGGTGGGATATTTGACAGGACGCTGCTGCCTAAGGTATCGCTATAATAAGATAGCCCTGTCGGACATTTCTAACTGCAGATTCTGTGGACACAACTCTGAAACATCAGAACACATTCTATGTGAGTGTCCAACGATCAAAAGTAAGAGATCAAACTTTCTGGGGCTGTTCTTCACAGACCCTACCACAATTTGGAGACTTCAACCTTCCAAACTGCCTGAATTTATAAAAAGCCTAAGGTTAGATTGAAACATAGGAGTTAGTACAATGGGTCCTTAGAGGCCGCGGATCTAGTACTCCCTGAAATAAATAATAACAATAAATAGCTGCTTCCATAGAACGAAAATCAAGTAGATTTGTACATGTAGAAGATACGTATATGAGTATATTCAACAATATATCAATATTCTCTTTTCTGCGAAAATGGAACTTTATAAAACGATGCTCAGGCAGTACTTTGACAAACCAATTATATTTTATTTTAAAAAATCATTCAAAGGATTTATAGAGTATTCTAGTAATAATATTATAATTTTTGTGGAATTTTCTATAGAAACTATATCCATGTTAACACTAACTATAAATTCCCAAGTTTTCAGTGACTCAGAATACTATCTCTGGAGAAGGTACACAAGAAACAACCATATTTTCCACCCCCACATACTTACGACAAAGATCCAAAGTTTGAAACGATTCCCCGCCGAAAAACAGAAATAACTATGAACCACAACTCCTCGAAATTATAAACTGAGCTCTTTTTATTCCTCTTTTTTTTGTCTTTGCTTTAATATTAAGTTTGATTAAAGCTTGACAAACAAAAAGTACAAATAATATTTCGAAATTAATTTGCATCCAAACGTTGCTAATTCCTCAATCCTGGAGGCGCATACAGGAGCGTCAACCCAACTTAAATAATCATTCAGGAACGTGACATTTGCGCAAAATATGCTTAAATACTCTTAATACCGACGCGTCTGACAAAAAGTCTCTATTTACATATGGCAAAGACAAAAATATGTACAAGGACAAAAACGAAAAGGAAAACAACGGCAAAAACTTCCAGAGAAATATATCTCAACCCCGAGGAAAAAACGAATTGAAATGATTGACTGCTACACAAACAAAGAAATACAGAAAGTTATCAATTGATATACTCCCGGTAGGAAATTTAACAGCGATTGAAGCTGTGAAGACTTGCTGGAAATTATGGCTGTGACAATATCAATTTACATCCATGTGGATATCTTCTAACCATGCTTCCCAGTCTGTCTTCTCCAGGAAGTTTAACTCATTGATATGAAAGTTTAGTATTCAAGAGAATGAGGATATAAGGCCTACCGAATAGACCCTTCGAACTGCTGTGTTTGAAATTGTGTTATCAAAAGGTCCTTGTTTTCAGTGCCAGTTTGAATAGGCGTGAAAGTAAGATATATTGATTGATGGTGTTGTAGCTCCAAATCCGTACCAGACAACAAAAATATTAAAAACCTTTCTTGGATACAAGACTTTAACCTTCGTATTCACTATGAATCTAGTCTAACTCTGCATTTCTTTTTCAATGAAAAGTGTAGTGTCTCTCATGAAAATTAATTAATTAATTAGAAGTATCAGTTACATCCTTCCCAACTGGTTGCATTACGCTGATAAAACCGATTCTCTTATTATCTCATAATAGAACTGAGCGTGGTTAGTAAATAATCTAAACTCTTTCATAAGCCTCACTCTCTCCTTTTCGGTATGCAGAATTCAAAGCCTTCCATTCCAGTTGACCAAGTGCTTCCTTACATTGGCTTCGATGATTTGTCGCTGTAAATTATGTGATTTCCTACTTGGTTCTTTTTTACGAGGTGTAAAGCAGTCAAAAACCCTTGTAGTGTCGAGCCCACTAAATTCACACCGATGTCCGGACGGATTAACCTCTCGGGACCTCACCTTTAGGTAATACGTAGAGAGGCCGTTACGAGCGTTAGCGCTCAATCGTCAGTCTTAGGTCTGCCCATTTTCAGTCCTATTTCTTGATCCACCCCTATTAACGTTTTCCTCCGCATTCCTACTGGGTATACATTAGAATATGTGTATGTGTTAGTTAGCAACTCCATAAAAACGTGTTAAATGTTTTACTTATCGAAAAAGCTTAAAAAATGGACTCATTCATCATAAACAAAAACAACATTTACATACAAGGACACAAACCTCTACGAGCCAAGCATGTGAGTGAGGTTGAAGGTCTGCGGGCGACCTGGCTCATGCTGATACTCCTACTCCAGCACTCTGCTGAATATGGAAATACACAAATCTGTGGCGCTGTTTGGGCAATTTATCATAACGTAAGTTCCCGCAAGGCGACGTAAGAGGCGTGTGAATAAACTTTCCCAAATGCACGGCCAAGTAACCCAAGTGTTCCCTGCATATGTGTGGCTGTGTGCGTGTGAGTGTGCAAGGACCTATGCTGCATCCGAGTATTAATGAGTATGCTTGGCTTCTTTTCTTTCTCTCTCTAGGTTTGGGCTTCTGTTTGTACACCCTTTGGTGTTTTGGTGTATTATAAAATTTGCGAAGCCAGTCATCACATAAACAATTTGAATGCGAGTATCTTTGGAACACGTTCTAATAATCCATCATCACTTGCGGTTTAAGTTTGTTTTGTGTAATAAACGTGAAGATGTCTTATCTTTCTCTCTATATCCTCTCAGACTCCGCCGTTGAGATTTATTTTGTGTTCTTGCTTAAGAGGTATCAAATGTTGCTGTTTTTCATAGTTCCTCTTTATCATGTGTGTGTGATCAACGGGAAGGTGCCTCGATTGCTGCATGGCGCGCACACCTTTTTGCCTTTGAACTTCCGCTGCAGCTGATTTGACGTTTATGATACACGCTGAAATATGATGTGGACCACGGGGGTACAGTGACGCAAATTGTTATCATTATGTCGTTTCTGGAATACTGAAAAAGTGCGGGTAAATAACAATTGGATTTGTGTACAGGAGGCTGCACTTATTACAGCGTATAACAACTGTTTACGTTGCGTGCGTCACCATTAACAATAAGTTATCCTCGTGATCTTAGACACATATCATCTTGAGACAATAAATTTGGTTTCGTTCCAATTTTACCGAGATCAAAGCTGAGCTTTACTTTTCTTTGATGATGAGGTGAGTGTCAAAGGTACTCCACGACTTGTCGAGCAGTTATTTTTTTAAAGAATTGCAATCAAAGGTTCTATATACTGCATCTTCCTTTCATTATAAGAGATTATAAACATATTACTTATGAATGAACCTTAAGTAGGGCGTCACTACAATGTCACTACTATTATGGCTTTTCATTGAAAATATATTCAAAAACCGCATCTCAGTAGAAATATATTAGCCAGCTCAGTTGTTCTTAGAACCTCCTGGATTAATTCTTAAATATGGCATAAGATGGTCTTTGCTTGTAAGCGAAATCGGGCTGTTCTTCGTACTTCTCTTAGAAACCCTTCTATTGAAGACAATGTTGTCGAGTACTTGCTTCTAGAATACATTTTCAACCCAAAGGATACCGGTGAACTTACCGAGCGAGCCCACAATTTGAGGCATCTTGTTGAAGAAGAGGAATAGTATGTGTCAGAGGAACAATAATAGCCTGATGAGATACGAATATCACGCACTATACCACAAATGATCATTGGAATGAAAGCTAAATTAGAGAAATAAATTATGATTGTAACAAATTCTGCTGAATTTAATTAATTTCCTATTCAGGAGCATATCCAACACTAGGAGCTTGCCTCACATATTGCTCAGATTACCCATGTTACGAGGGGGTACCATATATATTTAGGGAACTGGCAACACTAATGTCAATAGCTAAAGTCTATCAACACCATAATAAAGTTTGACATTTTTTCGCATAAACGTACTCACAACGTGTTGATGTACAAATGATATTTGTTTTGTTTACAGTGAGTTGGGAAAATCAATTTGGCCAAAAAATGGAAATTTCAAGAGAAGGTTTTCGTTGGATTATTTTTCACAACTTTCGACGTGGATTATCTCAACAAGAATGTGTCGAGGAACTCAGTTCTTTGTATGGCGATAAAGCACCATCAAAAACCACAGTATATCGCTGGTATAGTGAATTCAATCGTGGTCGTAGTTCGGTCGCCGACGAACTCCATGAAGGTCGTCCAAAATCGGTTGTTGTGCCACAAAACATCGATGCAGTGCGTGAACTGATAATGCCAGATCGTCATGTGACATATCGTGTGATAGAGGACACCTTGGGCATTACTTCCACTTCCATACATTCAATATTGCATGAACATTTGACAACAGCTCAAAAAAGGCTCGCGTCAATTGGTGTAAGGAAATGATTAAAAAGTTCGACAGTGGTGGCCGGAAACAATACAACAATCGACCGTGTGGGTATTCCAAGACGAGCTAAATCCAACAAAAGTTATTCGTGGAAGAAGCACAGTGAAGCAAATGGTCGCCTGTTTCTTCGGCTGAATGGGTCATGTGGTCACTGTTCCACTTGAACAAAGTAGGACGGTAAATTCTGAGTGGTACACGAACATTTTTTTACCGGAAGTCTTCGGAGAAATTCGTAAAACCAACCGCCAAATACGAATCATTCTCCAGCATGACAATGCGAGCTCTCACTCATCTCGTCAAACAGGTGAATTTTTGAGCAGTCAAAACATCGAATTGAAGACTCATCCTCCGTATAGTCCTGATTTGGTACCCAAACTTCTTCTTGTTCGCGAATATCAAAGGTAAACTGCGTGGTCAACGATTTACGAGCGCCGAAGAAGCAGTTGAAGCGTTCAAAAATCATGTTTTGGAGGTGTCTCAAGAGGAATGGAAAAACTGCTGTGACAAATGGTTTGAACGATTGCAAAAATTGATCATCAAGGGGAATATTTTGAAAAACAATGAAGCCATTTTCATTTAAAAAAGTTTGTTATTATTTGCTATTCCCGAAATATAAATAGTATCTATCGTACTGCTAGGATTGGAAATTGTAATATAAAGGGTCCCAGCTGTACTTAGTTGATAATTCTTATCTCATGTTCTTAGTCAACAATGAATACTAATGTATGTAAGATGTCAAGGTTCCACTAGGACCGTCGAGCCAACAATGATGATGATGACAAATATATCTTTATAAATAGTGAAGGAAATAGAGATGTTCAAAACTGACGATGATCATTGGCATAAAGCCCCTCAAGTGAATTAATCCTTCCCAAAAAGGACAATTTGAAAATATTTTATTAACAATAACCCAAAGACATAGTTTCAATACCCAATTATTGAATTAATAATTAAACAGGAAATATCAATTTCGCTAGGAATTAAGTGAGTGTAAATATGCATTTTGTGCCACTGTCCGGGAGAGCAAATACAAGCGACAACAACAACCACAATGGGCATAACAATAACATTTATTAATGACCCCGCAACAATAGCCAAATATAAAAATCATTTATCAGTTGCAAATTTGTTGAAGTTGTTGCGCAAAGAAGGTTTTCATGTTACGTGAAGTTAGCTACTGTGGCCGGCCAACAGTTTGCTACACACGCACACATGCAGACCACTATGAAACCATGGTAGCTGCCTGTGCCAAAAAAAGGATACGTTTAAAATAGTATCAGCAACCTTAAATGCTGAGCAAACAAGAAGCTATGCTGCGATGCGATGTGATACGAGTTTACGGTCCATTCAGAGGTGTTGTGAGTTTAGATGAGATGAGGTGAGCTAAGGCCGGCTGATGTGAGCGCATCTGAAGTGTTCCATTGCGGTTGAGTTGAATTTTCTGATATATGCTTCAACTAACTACGCTGCGTAACTCTCTGCCAGGGCCGACAGAAAGTGTTGCTAAAATTCTAGCGTGCGGTAATGGTAGCAACAAGTAGCAAATTGTATGTGTCCATGCGGAGAAGTGTTAACAGGAGATTAATGGATTTTGCTTAGAGTTGTGATGTGAAAAGGATTTATTTATGCAGAGAGAATTTACATAAATTTGAACATTGAAGGTAAGAAGCGAGCTCAAATAACATTTGCTCAAAAAGCTGTAATAAATTTTTATGACTATTTTATAAGATAATTGAATGTTCGTAGTTGAAGTGAAGTTTAACGCTAACTTGAACGAAGGACCAATGAAGGAAATGAGCTGTGAAGATTTGTATGCTAGGACATGGATGGACCCTATTTTTCAATAAGACTGACAAGCGCAATGCACGTAAATTACCTATTTCAATTTTACGAATAAAGGATGTGTTAATTTTTGTACGAAACAATCCCGTGAAGGTTTTATAGTTGGTCTACTCTGTGGCCTTGGTATGTAAAGTTGTGATGCAGTGCTTCATCTTCTTTCTAAACTAAGGTAAGCATGATCAAAGTTCTTGATACGATCTACTGACAATTTTTAATTGAATTTTGTGAATTATACTTTCGAGATATGCAACAGCAAGGATACTCAAACCATGGATCCACATTAGATCCAGGAAGTATAGAGCAGCAAAATATAGATTGCTAAAATTATTGTTAATTGTAATACACAACTGGTGTTATAAGTGGCATCACTGGTTTATTGGTGATGCGGCTGCCCTACCAACCTACCTACCTAATACACAAGTCATGCGCAGCATATTCAGGAAATATAAGGAAGCATATTTTTGAGGTCGACACACATATCCCCTAACTTGTAGTATCAGAGTAAGCCGCTGCACATTCTAAGTGCGTAGGCACACTCCTCTCGTCTACTAGCTGTATTCTAGGCGGTCACTTAAACCTAAACTTCAACCATAATGATCAAGGTCTCTACTATTGTTTTTCTCGATTCTTTCACATTTTGCTAAAATAGTGATTATAATATCCTGAAATGCGTTACTTGATAGTCAGTTTGATCAAAGGTTTTGTTTAAGACGTGTCCCACAATTCTGAAACATTGATTTGAAACCTTGACACAACTGAAAGGAATTTTGAACTATAGGACTAATGGTATATAGTTTAGATATTTTACCCTTCAGTTACATTATAATTCCATTGGTTGTTATAAAGTATATCAAATTACATTAGATCCATTTAAGAATACCTTTGATACATTTTAAAACGGGAGGAATTGTCAAGGATTCTGAAGATATTGGAAATATTTCATAATTATTATTTTGTTCATACTTCGTTTTTATCTTAAAATTAAATATCCATTTCTTATTAGGATATCCTGCCAATAAAATTATATCAAGATTAGCACACATTTTACATAGCACTCGACAAACTTGATGCCCCTCCATAATTCGATGTGCAGTACACTTGGAAAGCTCTGTGGAGCTACGTAATTAAAATATGTCCTTCTCCAATTTTCTCTTCAAACCTCCTACACTGGATGCATTACTTTTATGTATTTTTATATATATATATATAAGTGTGTGTGTGTTTGTGTGTGAATGCGTCACCATGGCAATCGTGTACTGCAGAAATGCAAGCCTGTTTTTGACGGGCATTTGACACCACTCAAAGGCACCAAAACAACAAAAACATCAACAAAAAGTTAAAAGCCATTGCACCGCTAGCTCCACTCTCTCTCTCTCTCTCTGCCAGCATGCTACTACACTGCATGATGCGCTCGCATGTTAAAATTTTGCCAACACTTTACGACATGACATTTTCACACTTTGCTACTTGCTTTGAGGATGGTTCACAGGCAACCAGGACAGCAACAATGGCAGCAGTAGCAGCAGCAACAACAAAGCTATGCACTGGTGCTGCTTGGAAGGATGCTCTGGCGATGTTGACTGTGCTGATGTGGGTTCTGTGGATTGAAGTGAGAAATTGGTTTAAGTGTTTGCTAAATTGGCAGCAAAATGGCTTTTTCAATTTATATTTAACGTTCATGTTTGACTGGAAATGCGCTTCAAAGGATATCTGTCGGCTCCTAGGGGAAGACAGCCCACAGACCATAGACGCGTTGGAACAGCAACAAGTGGCGCTGGTTGGTAGGAATGAAAATAGAAATTGATTTTATTTTCGAGACTAACAACAGCAAAAAATTGAGACATAAAATGCACAAAAATTCAGTTTATTGACAGTGGAACTAATATTGGCACTGATAGTTGACTTAACGTTGAGGACACTAGAACCGCATGATAGTACAGTGTAAAGCAGAGAGAGATAGAGTGTAGTTTAATTGTCAAGTAAGGAAAGGGTGCTGAAAATATGTAGAAAAGTCTTAGAGAATGACTTTGGTGCCTATATTTATCGAGGGAATGTGTTTCTTTCCCTCTTCTGCTTAAGGGAATTGTGGAGAATCTGATTTGGAAAAATTAATTCAACTCTCTATGTATTCCAACCCTCTCTGAAAACTGACCAAAGTCCATTTTGCTTTATATACCAGTAATTGTATTTTTTCTCCCCTCAGCTAAAGGGAAATACTCGTAATTAATAGAAATTAATTCAGTGACATCTCGCACCCTTCTGCAGGTAAACAATTTTATTGCAATTATAGCAATGAGTCCTTTACACATGCCAGTTGCATACACTCAGAAAAAGTCTGCAGTAGAGACACAAATTTTGTTCAGTATTAATACAAATTTATGTCAGATGTAGTTCCCGAAGGAGAGGGCGCGCTTAGGGAGTTAGGGAGTAGGGAGTTAGAGAGTAGCGAGTTAGAGAGTAGAGAGTTAGGGAGTAGGGTGAACACCTGTTTAATAAAATTACGCTGAAGCATACTGAGATAATGCCGAAAACTCTCACAAAACAGCACATGTGCCTAATAATTATTATTATAATAAGGAGGAGCGGTTAACTTTGTACTGCTGTCAGGTGTAGATGTAGATGTAGATGTAGATTTCAATATCAGCTGAGAAAATTACACTTGTAAAGAACGTTCTAGCAGATAATAACAATGATTAGCACTGATTTTTAGTCTCCAAGTGGTGGAAGATTTAACTTCACGAATTAAATTATGGATGATCGGAAACTATGAAAGTCTTCTAGAGGCTGGCTTAAGATTATATAAATATATACAGAAATTTCAATTTTATTCAATTAATTTATTTAAATATAAAAAAATATATACAAATTTATTTTAGTCTCTGAGAGTAGGCTTCTGACTGTGATGTTCAGCATGATGTTTGAATCTGTGGTATCTGAATCAATAGTGCGTGAATCTGTGGTATTTGTATCTGTGATGTCTGAAAGTCTAGTATCTGAATATGTGGTAACTGTATCTCTAATTTTTGAGTCTCTGGTAGTACTAACCTACACAAGTTAGACATTACAAGAAATGGTGTACTACTCCTAGAGACTATATAGAGTCTATTTAAATATTATAAGTAGCCCATTAGGAGAGCCACCACACAAAGAGATGCTACACAAAGATTATGAAACTGTGAAAGGCTTCAACATTCTTTCTTTTCGCCTGTGATGATCTTATCAAACTTTGCCTACATTTTCTTAATAAAGACATGCTCCATACTGAGAAGAAAAGTAAGCATTCCATATGTTGTTGTCCTTTATTAGAAATTTCCCAACCAGGAACAATTAACACAACAAATGATTGAAATTGAAGTAGCCAAATCGTCAAAACGGCCTTTAATATATTCTTATTAAATTTTACCAAAAAAGATAGTCTAATTTGGATATACTGCAACAACCCATGAAGTTACCTTTAGCTATAGGAAATGAAGAGATTTGAATGTTTGTGAAGGTAATACCAAAATAAAGCTGATGATGTAATGAACAACAATTATTTAAACAGTTCATTACTCAAAAAGTTTATATAAAATATATAAGCAAGGATGGTGCCTACATAACTGAGCTTGGTTATGAACACGGCACATCAAACAAAATAGTTTGTACTCGTAAAAGTAGCTGGCTAAGCAGTCTAGGAAAAGACTTCATAATATGATAGAAAAACTTTAGCAATTCGGGGTATTCCTGATTCATTGTCCACTCATTCGCAAGCAAGTGTTTAGTATGAACAATGATATACTAGTAATGGGTATTCCGCTGACCAATCCTGACTATTCTTAAGAATAAAATTTGGTGTATTTGTGTGTGTGTGTACAGTCACGATTGAGTTAATTTTTTGATTAACATTTGTACTAACATTATTACTTTGGTTGTATTCACCACTTAAGTTCAATTGCTTAATTACATTTTTTATGTACTTTTCTGTCTGCGTTACGCACGCAATTCTTTATTTAAGCAATTTTGATGACCCTGCAATCAGCTCTATTACCAATAATTACAGTGAATAAATTAAAAGAACTCACACACTTTTTCACACGGTCATTCAAAGACAGACACGCGTGCATCTAGTACGGCTGCATACGAGTATGTTAACCCTCACATACGTGTATCAGCTGGGCCCAGAGATAATCATGGCTTACACTCAATCGCTTTGCATGTATCTGGCGCACAACTCTAAATATCCTCTCAACCAGTCATTTGCAATTTATTCGTGATGCTTAAACAACGCCAAATTATACACCAGAGGGCGCTTCGAACGCATGTTAACATAAATTCTCCGCGATCGCCTACAAAACATCACACTCAATAAGCTTAACGCTTGCGCAAAGCACACGAATAGACAAAAAAAGTCCTGCCTGTGACCGGACATACCCGTGCAAGCTCACATTTAAAAAGGCATAAGTCATACATGGCTAATAAATTGATTTGCAGAAGTGGATTAGCGTCAATGGGGAGTTGAAGATGGTATAATACAGGGTGGGCGAGAGCTCTGAGTTAGCAGAGATTCATTGGTATAGATGTAATTTTTAGTCGCTGGTTGATCTACTGGTGGAATATAAGCTTCGAAACTTGGTGAATTTAAGGACCCTATTCTACACGTTCTTTCTTCAGAGCCTTAGTTCAGCAATATTCTAGTTATATATTGCTAAGTGTTGTTAGACATCTCCTTGAGTTACTAGAGTATTGACTTGAAAAGGTAATCTAAGCAGATACGACTTCTTTGAGGAGTTGAATAAGCCATTGAGCTTACTTTGGTGAATTATTGCCTTATTGTGTATCTTGGATATTAAGTCCTTTTCTTCCTTACAGATCTCTATCAGAGATATATAATTCTTATGAAATTACCAATTTGTCTCCTCTGATTTCCTATTGTACCGTGTAGTTGAAACACTCCAATTTTAAGGATCCATTTATATTGTCTAATAAATGGTTCACTGTTTTGCCTCCTCAAGTTGGATAGAGTATTTTTTAGGAATAGTTTTTCTATTGATTCCATTTCATTCTATGTTTTGTTATAAAATGAATTATAATGGAAAAAAATCAATTCTGCCTCCTTCATTAGACCCTTTAAGTTTTCTTTTAAAGGAACCTTCCTAAGAAACTCAACCGAAACTATAATTTCAGAGTCTTGAACATGCAATCCTTTGAACAACAGACCTTCTGGACTATCCTTTTTCCACGAGCCTGTGTCTCATAGTGCATCAACTGTTCATGGCTGTTCTGCGACTTCATTCGCCTTGGAATAATAGTGTCTATATTACTTGGAGATTCTGTTCCTATCTCAAACATTTTACAACCGTGATGGGTTCATCTAATATAATGATAATGATCGGATATATTCTCTCAATAACTCAGAAAACTTCTTCAAGAGATTATAAAAAAATATATATAAATACGAGAGAACACAGCGAAAAGAAACTAAAATGTCAAACGGCAAAGCAGCGAAATAAAACAGACAGACGTTGTACACAAAACCCACTGAAATTGTGGTGAATCCACTCAAAATCGTGGTGAATTCACCCAAAATCGTGGTGAATCCACTCAAAATCGTGGTGTGTCCGCTACGGACGCTGGCAGCGAAAAATACTTTCCTTTCTCTGTGTTCTCTGGTATACACAATCTCTGGAAGTAGTGCTGCATCACCCATTATTCCTCTCGAATTACATACTCGTAACTGAACGCAAACAATTTGGATATTTAGGAAAACATTCCATGCGGAAACTGGAGATCTTGCATGTAGACACAAAAGCCACACTTTTAAAATGCCAGCTGAGGTCTGTTATTTGTCGGACACGAGAGTGAAATGATCGCATCTGCAATTGCAGCAGCAGCAACAATAAAAACAACAACAAAAACAACAGCAACAATAACAAAATTCACATGGAAATGTTAAAATGTGCAACATAGACAAACAACGCAAGAGTGAAAGAATGCCACAGCAAACTCGTTTCAACGCTCCATGCTGCCCAGTCACTCTCTGATTGCAGCATTTAAAGTTGGTCTGCTGGCTAGGCCAGGCCAGACCAAGCCAGCCAAGGTAAGGCAAGCTAAGGCAAGGCAAGGCAGGGCAAGAAGCCCGGCAAGACTTCGTGTAGAGCAGCATTTAGCGTCTTGATCGGTTTATCACCGATTAATTAGAGTTTGATAAATACGCGCACGCCGTGAGTAAATAAATCATAGAGTCTGCTGCTCTTTCTGGCCAGGCAATCATAATCATATGCGAAGTTGCGGTTAGGTGTGCAGTAAGCGCGCATTAGTTAAGGATGCTTGGAGTAGCTCTTCAATGGGTTGCACTTCTCGCAAATTTGATACCCTACACTCTGCGGATTTGTTGCTGAAGATGGCTGCGCAGGCAGCTTCCGTAATGATTGAAACACATCTTTTCGCTGCAACTGCACACTTTAAAGGTGGTGGTTTTGAGGCACAACTAGAAAGGCGCAGGCTAACTCTGACCTCTATATGAGGACATTATTTAAACTCGTTTTATTATTATTATTATTATAACTTGAAAAATAATAACTTTACTATTATTTTACATTGCAAGGGGAGCACTAGCTGCCAGGGCCTTCAGCTCGTAAACTCGTTTTAATTTAACACATTTCTAGTTAGAGACAAGGATGGACTCATAACTGCAGTGATCTCATAACTAATTATTCATTCTCACAACTGATCAATCACCACAAACAAAGAAGGTTCTTCGAATGTTAATCTCCAAAGAAAATAATGAAGTTAATTAATAAAAGGAATCTCATTTTCAATGATATGCATGCTGAGACACATAATATTGTTACGCAAATTAATATTGATAATAGTTCAATCAATAGATAGTTTAGGGTGTAGGGCTCTGTTCTCTTATTTCCTCTCCATATCCCGTTCTTCCCTCTAGAAGATGTAATGAACGTTTACATCCCCATGCTTCGAAGAGTGTTTTTGAATAAAATCAAATAATACTAAAAATTCATAATTACGCAAAATGAGAAACAAATGAAGTTTTGTCGCAATTGGATGGAATAACACTTCAATTCACTATACCATCTGACTGATTTTGTTCAAGCAGCACTGGATAGCAAAGAAATAGCATTTTATGTCTTTCTCAATATTGAGGGGGCTTTTGACAGCCCTCCTCACGAATATGTGATTAGGGCTCTTAACAATAGAGGAATAGATAACACCACTTCCAATTGGATACGAGCTTTACTCAACAGTAGACTGACTGAAGCTGAAGCAGGTGGCAAAACTGTTAAAGTCAAAGTCAATAAAGGATGTCCGCAGGGTGGGGTATTATCACCCATTTTGTGGAGCGTAGTAGTTGATGATCTTCTGGTAAAACTCACAAATCTAGGCATATCATGTCAAGGATATGCGGACGATATTGTGATAATAGCTACAGGAAAATCTGAATCCACCATTTGTGATATTATCCAGAGGGGCTTATTAGCAGCTAGTGACTGGTGGAAGGGAACAGGACTGAAAATCAATGCCTCGAAGACCACCATTGTGCCGTTTACTAGAAAAAGATCGTTTCCATATATGAAACCTATTCTTCTAAATGGTACACAGGTCGATATTAGCTCTGAGACCAAATACCTCAGAGTCATTTTCGACAAAAAGTTATTGTGGAAGGCCCATCTGACAGCAACCACCAAGAAGGCTACAGCTTCCTTAATAATATGTAGACGTCTTGCTGGTAAATCTTGGGGATGTAACCCAAAAATCGTTTGCTGGATGTATGGCATGATGGTGAGACCAATCATCACCTATAGGTCTGTAGCCTGGTCAAATAGAGTCAGACTTAAGACAGCGAAATCTGTATTAAGTAAAGTACAACGCCTTGTCTGCCTTGTCATCATTGTAGCTATGCGCACCTGTCCAACGGCAGCAATGGAAGTTATACTAGATCTAACACCCTTACATCTAGTAACACAAGACTCTGCTAGGAAATCTCTTACCAGAATACAAGGAATTTTCTCGAGAGAATCAAATTAGAACCAAAATATATGGGGTAAAAAATCTACTCAAGAATACGGTATACTAAAATCCCGCAAAGATTTTATGCCAAGAAAATTCAATTTTGCACACAAATACACTACAATGATGTTGCAACAAAGAATAGAAAGGTCTAACTGAGACGTATAAAATTAGAGAAAAATCCCTCTTATGATAAACTGACGGTTCTAAGACAATGAACTACTGGGAACCAATGGGTTCTATCCCAAGCATTTTTCAAGCGGAAATTCACGCTATTGAAAGATGTGCCCAGATCAACATTGACAGGAAATATCGGGGGAAAAACATCGTGATACTTTCTGATAGTCAAGCAGCACTCAAGAGTCTGAGCTCACCCTTGGTGAGGTCTAAACTTGTGTGGGACTGTTTTGGGAAGCTAAACTCCCTAGGCAGTATGAAGAAGTTATCTCTAATGTGGGTACCAGGCCACATAGGAGTAGGAAATGGGAAAGCTGATAGCTTAGCTAGGAAGGCTGCGGCCTCTCACTTCAACGGCCCTGAACCCTTCTGTGGACTATCATCCAATACCATTAGAGGTCTGCTGAAGAAGTGTACAGAAGCAAAACGAAGTCAAACCCGGAAAACTCTTCCGGGAGTAAGACAGTCCAAAGCTCTTTTGGGAGATTTTAATCCTAAAAGAGCTAAGGAGTTAATAAATATGCCTCGGAGTAAATTAAGAGTCATCGCAGGCATTTTAAGCGGAGATTGTAGACTCAACTACCATTTGAACAAGTTGGGTATATCTTCAGATGCCATCTGTCGATTGTGTGGCGAAAAAGACGAAACGTCACTGCACCTGATCACAGGCTGCGGACCATTGGCCCAAAAAAGACACAGGTGTTTTGGAGAATATATCTTAGATATGAGCAAGATCCCTCAACTTGATTCCTCCAAAATATATGAATTCCTGTCGGAAATTAACCTGCCAGAAGATTTATAGATGAGATTATCCTCATCTTTCTAATAAATAGGGGTATCACAATAGATATTTCAGGTCACAGTGTATAGCACATATCTATCTATCTATCTATCTAACACTTTAATTCCATTCATCCCATCCCATCTAATTTATTGAGAATGTTATCCAAAGAGAGATGCCTTACATTTCATTTGAATTATTACAAAACCGAATTGACAATTCCTTGGAATCCAATTTGAACTGTAACTTTATGAATCAGTGGGAATTCAATGCCCAAAATTTAACTGTTTATATTCAATACCTCATATTTTTAATCTGCCTACCTATAAGACATCAGTCTCAGGCTCTTGACTTGATTGAAAGTTCTTTTCTCATATTCAATACTTCATATTTTAATCTGCCAACTTATAAGAAAGCAGTGTCAGGGTCTTGACTGAAAATTCTCTTTCTATATTTGTAAT
This sequence comes from Clusia tigrina, assembly GCA_920105625.2. Classification (NCBI taxonomy): domain Eukaryota; kingdom Metazoa; phylum Arthropoda; class Insecta; order Diptera; family Clusiidae; genus Clusia; species Clusia tigrina. Next base: position 25,316,396 of record OV050030.1, on the reverse strand, counting down.
CTGCAAACCTATAAGAAATCACTCTCAGCCTCTTTATTTGGCTCTTCGGCTGCCATTCTGCCTAGGATGGCTGTGAATAAGCACCTGCACTCCACACTACACCAGCAACATTGCAGGCACTTCATGCAGCTAATGCCCAAAAAAATACAACACAACCTGCACATCCACTTCAAAAGCAGCGCCCACTCCACTCAGGCACACCCATGCACCCACACATGCACACCTAAGCAGACGCAGAGGCAGGAATTAGATGCGGTACGATGCACTTTTTAAAAGATTGCCAAAAATTTCATTTCGCTACTCATTTATTCAGCATTTTGTGTCATTTTGCCGAAAAAGCCCTTTTGAACATTAATTATGAAATCCTTTGAGTATCCTGTTAAAAAGGCAAAAACAACACACACCGACAAATAATGAAAGAAAACCTGCATAAAGAGCGGCTAATTTTTGTGAATGTGGAGATCCTTTTTTGGTTTCGAATGCTTTCTTTTCTTGCTTTTTTTGGGTGTATGCTGAATGCACTTTTTGAAACATTTTTTGTTGTGCAATTTTTTACACTTTTTTTCTTTGCTCCGTGGAAGAATGAAAAGGAATTTTTGTGTTAAAAATAAAGAAAATATTTTGCGAGGCTTTGTTTATTTTGATGTCTGCTGTGGGCGGAAGGTGCTGATGATGAGGTTGAGTGTGGGGGGGGGGGTCTACCTCTTGCGATGGCACATGTCCCCGCGTGTGGTGAAAATCAACGCAGACAGGTGAATAAGCTGAAAGTGCATTTCCCTTTTTGTGTTGGCAGGCAACGAGAAAAGGTGCTGAATTTTTCTTTTTTCTGGCAAAGACAATGCCAGTGAAAGGGATTTTTTTTTTTGTGTTTTAATTGAGACGAAAGTGAGTATCGCAGACTTTAAAGACTTAAATGGGTGGGTATGCTAACCGATATTTTTCATTAAAATTAGTAAATCGTTTAGAAAATTACAACAACCCCAACGCTTTTCCAACTCAACACCCCAGAAATGCGTTAACTCTCCCCTCCTTCTCCACCCACCACAGAAATCAGCAAATTGGCGAATTGGCAAATAACCTTCAATTACAAGACAGCTCTCACTGCAACAGCCCCGCACAACACCACCACCGCTGCTATTCTTGGCACAAGCACAGCTCTCAGTCACTTTGAAGGTATTTCGTCAAAAACACGCTTTGACATTTATAGAATAAATATCACGACTGTCACTTACTCTGTGGTCGTACCAGAAATTTATTTAAATTTATTTAAAACACGCAACTGAACAGCCGCAAACAATAACAACACCAACAACGACAACACCAACAACACAAGAACACAGCGAGCACACCCGCATAAATACACAACCACCGTTAAATGCGAATTGCGCCCGTAAACCTAACCTAATAACCCAAAATTCAAGGCAATCAAAACGCAACTTCGCACAATCGCACTCACACACACACACGTACTCAGTAACAATCTGTGTTCCACACACCCTCACGCACCCACTTAGAAAAGTGAAAAAATTAAATTTGCACAAGTGAAATATCTTTTCTTGCAAAGCCTCTTCCAGCATCTTAACGGGGGATTTCTGCAAAATTTCACTGAGCTCACCAGCGAGCACCAGCCTTGCACGCCCCTTCCTACGGACACGTGACAATTGTGTTTGCCAATATTGTTCAGGCACTTGAAATGCCTTTTCGCTTGACAATCATGTGGGTAATTTGCAAATATACCAGAATGCGGAAATTATAAAGAAAGTTGGCGACAGGGAACTGTGGATATTTTGTATGTCCTTAAATCGTTGTGCTATTCTAGATACTTACATCCCTCAACGCCTTAGTTAACTTTGTCCTTGTAATCTGTTGTATATATTTGTTTAAGGTCTTTAAGTATCTTTAGATAGTTGGAGGATAATACTAATAATAACATAATAACATAATTCCCTAGGTAGGTAGGTAGGTTGGGCAGCCGCATCACCAATAAACCAGTGATGCCACTCAGACCACCAGTTGGGTCCGTTGTGAGCAGCGGATGTGTGGCATGGCTACGCTTCCCCTTCCAGATTGAATACACCTGAGCCTTTTACAAAGCGAAGAAGGTGGTTAACACCTGACTGGCATAGACCATCTATACTTGTTAAGAAATGGGATCCCAGTAAAATAGTTCCATAAGTATACCTAGTTTTTTTCCCAGTTTTATTTTGTGGCAGAAAAGTATCGAATTTTAAGTAATTTTATATCTTCTATCTCTCTTAGCTGACTCTGGAGGAAGGCACTGTCCACCTGCATGTTCGAGCAAAATTCCCCTCACTTTGTCAGGATATGCGCAATTACTCGTAAGTATTCTGGATTTGAATGTTTATAGAAATTGGTTTATTTTCTCTCAAATCTGAATGGAACAGACAGCCAAACTTCCTGATTATACTTAATATTGTTAAAAGGATATGCCACAAGACAATGTTGTTTATACTGAGTTCTCCTTAATTCCAGGTAGGTGCCACTAGCCCAATGTTCTGGCAAATGAACTCTCAGCGCAATTGCTTATATAGTTCTCGAAGAATTCATTTTTTATATCATACAAGAAAGAATATGAAGTTCTCTCAATCAATGAGAGTTCAAATGTATTTCATATTCTGATGGAGTTTGATTGGATTGCTGTAGAATTATAAAGAAGTAGAAAATTAGTTTCCCAACACCAAAACAAAAAAACTATTTTTGATAAGTCTCAATAGGATCAGAGTAGTAGGCATACCGAGGACACCAAACAACACTCACGTATTCTAAGGATGTAGTTAAATTTGAATAAGGATGATTTTCGAACATCACTCACATATTCTAAAGATGAAGTTAAAGTTGAATAAAGATGATTTTCGAACTAGTATTCGAAAATCATCCTTATTCAACTTTAACTTCATCCTTAGAATATGTGAGTGAGGTTCGAAAATCATCCTTATTCAACTTTGGGTCGTATATGAAGCCACACTGAGCTATCTCACAGAATAATGTGGCTTCATATACCACCTAATGCAATGCTAACACTGATCTCAGACAACTGTTCGAAGTGGACAATGACACGCCTCAGAATAGATGTTATGCGAATGTCCCAAGATATACAAACGTAGATTCAGCACTGTAAAAAGTTTCGTAGAGAATTGGCAAATGAGAGTTCTAAAATATTTTTTAAAAGAATTGGACCAAAAAGAAAATAAGAACTGGTACATTGTGAGTGGTCGATATATAAATTGAAGCCTAAGTGACGATAAACTTTCTAGAACAAACTGGTACCCAGACTCAATATATTTGGCTCACAATTGCCATCGTCTAGTGAACAAAACAGCTTCAGCTGAATTTCCATACTAATTTCGTACCAAATTTCGTGGTCAATTGCGAACCCAATTTCGTAACCAATTTCGTACCCAATTTCGTGCCGAACAAATCATAATTTCAGAAAAAAGAATAACAGAATTAATTTTCCTTATCACAAACTTCCTTGTTTCTCAGTCACTCCAAGATTTCACTGAAGATCTTCCAAATTACTTTGGAGAAATGTGTTTGCAGCTTGTTCTTCCATTTTAATGTCCAGAACTACTTGTAATCATTATACGAGGGGTACTATTTATATTTCGGGAACAGGCAACACCAATGTCAATAGATAAAATCTGGCAACACCATCGTACTCACAACGTGTTGATGTACAAGTGCTATTTGTTTTGTTTACAGTGAGTTAAGAAAATCAATTTGGCCAAAAAATGGAAATTTCAAGAGAAGGCTTTCGTTGGATTATTTTTCACAACTTTCGAAGTGGATTATCTCAACAAGAATGTGTCGATGAACTCAGTTCTTTGTATGGCGATAAAGCACCCTCAAAAACCACAGTATATAGCTGATATAATGAATTCAATCGTGGTCGTAGTTCGGTCGCTGAGAAACTCCGTGAAGGTCGTCCAAAATCGGTTGTTGTGCCACAAAACATCGATGCAGTGCGTGAACTGATAATGTGACATATCGTGAGATAGAGGACACCTTGGGCATTACTTCCACTTCCATATATTCAATATTGTATGAACGTTTGGCTGTGAAAAAGATTTCTTCGCGTTGGATCCCACATAATTTGACAATTGCTCAAAAAAAGGCTCGTGTCAATTGGTGTAAGGAAATGACTAAAAAGTTCGACCGTGGTGATTCAAAAGTCATGTATAAAATCGCGACAGGTGACGCATCATGGATATATGCGAATGAGCCGGAAACAAAACAACAATCGACCATGTGGAGTATTCCAAGACGAGCTAAATCCAACAAAAGTTGTTCGTGGAAGAAGCACAGCGAAGCAAATATTCGCCTGTTACTTCGGCCGAATGGGCCATGTGGCCACTGTTCCGCTTGAGCAAAGTAGGACGGTCAATTCTGAGTAGTACACTACCATTTGTTTGCCGGAAGTCTTCGGAGAAATTCGTAAAACCAACCGCCAAAGACGAATCATTCTCCATCATGACAATGCGAGCCCTCACTCATCTCGTCAAACAGATGAGTTTTTGAGCAGTCAATCGAATCGAATTGATGACTCATCCTTCGTACAGTCCTGATTTGGCACCCAATGACTTGTTCTTGTTCCCGAATATCAAAGGTAAACTGCGTGGTCAACGATTTACGAGCGCCGAAGAAGCCGTTGAAGCGTTCAAATACCATGTTTTGGAGGTGTCTCAAGAAGAATGGAAAAATTGCTATGACAAATGGTTTGAACGAATGCAAAAGTGTATTGATCATCAAGGGGAATATTTTGAAAAACAATAAAGCCATTTTCATTTTAATATGTTTTATTATTATTTGCTATTCCTGAAATGTAAATAGTACCCCTCGTTGAACCAGAAGTGGAAAAATACATGTGAGCAATTCCAGAGTAGACAATTTATAATTTTTGGTCTTTCGTCTCATAGTCGTGGGGTTCTTGGTTCGAATCCTCCCCAGGACATGCTGTCGAAATGCTTATTCCTCATTCTTCTATTCGAGTTATGAAGATGTTAGTTACTAGTATTCATTTTCCCAACCCCAGCAGACATAATTTATTATAGTGGAAAGTATAAAATTTGAACTAACAATAAAAAATAATCTTTTTAATCCTTTGTTTGGCTTGTAATCAGAACAATTGCACAGTGATCCCTAATATAAACATGCTTATAAGTATCGAAAACTTTCTGGTGTGGTTTAAGCAGTGTCTTCTTAAATGCAATGAGAATAAACTGAAAATCGGTCGGAAAAGCAACCATTTCACTTATTTATAAATTTACTAATATAATAAAATGTTATTACGTTTTACAAAAAAGTCGATCTAGGAAAAAAATTGCACCAATATTGAATGGAAACAAAAGATATTAGGGTAGTTAAAACTTTCATGCCATTCCATTCTCTCAAGAGAACTAAAGATATACTGAGCTTGACTCGGTCAGGTCTTCGCATTGTCACGGGACTTTTGACTGATCACTGTCGAGTAATGAAACACTTATACAATTTGAGAATCACCCAAAATGACCTCTGTAGATTGTGTAACGAAGATGAGGAAACAGCTGAACATCTGCTTTGTAACTATAATGGTCTCATATGGACCCAGCTTCGTTACTTGGGTAACCAATTCCCGTCAGATTTTGCGGACAAATCCCCTAAGGAAATCTGTGAATTCGTAATGAATACTAGATTTGGGGAGTGTTTGTAAAAATAGAGCGTGTTACAATAGATCTATTTGGCCACACTGACTTGGTGACTAGTTCCCGCTCTCAACACAATATGTCTATCTATGAAGTCGATTTTCTCACAAACGCATTTCAGTGTACTGAATTGGGGCTTCTATGAAGTGTTCTTCTGTAGAATATTTAAGAACTATTTTCTTGACTTATGCTGCACAATTTGTTGAAGTTTATAGCAACGATAAATCTCCACATTATGTTCAACACAAAATCTTCTACTTCAACTTTTCTGAAACCTCTTTAAGTCAGAGTGCGCTTTCCACTACGATTCTATAACTATGAACACACATTTTTCTAAAACTTCTCAGAAACTAAGGTGTCATTTTTCTTTATAAAACTTCCGTTACCTGTAGCCTTCATTCTACTACGACATATCCAGCGATATACTGAGAAAACTTGTATTCAATTCTTCTCAATCACAAATCGCTTGTTTACTAACAAAATATCAGAACGTTACAAAAAATTAATATTGAAATGTTCCATGTAGCATATTTGGTGACTCAATTGATCAATATAGAATGTATACAGTAGCGGTCGATGATTATTATCTTTGCCTACCCTTCACAATTACTTTGAAACTGCAGATACTTTTTAAGGCCGCAATTCAATATCAATACAACTAAAGTTGTTTCCTGTAACTCAGCTGCAACTTAAGTCTAACTGAGAATATTCTGAGCAATCTTTGCACAACTTCTGGTTAACTGCATGTCTCCTCTGCTATCATTCAACAACTTCGTTACTACTAAAGAAGGAGCTTTCTGCAACCTCTAAATAATTAATACTCATTACAGTACCTCTAAGTAAATCTTGATTTCAATCAATGGTCTCTCCACTAGACTAAAATTGTCGTTCCTGTAAAAAGTTTCCCAAATAATGTAACCTTTCCTCAAAGGAAATTTCTAGCTTTAAGCTGCAATCAATATTTCCATTTCCATTTCCATTACGGGTGCAAATATTTCAATTTATTGCATATTAAAAATATTTTCCATATCCTTTGTAGCACATACATTTTGCACTTACAAGTCAGTGGCCTCCACTCACCACCGCTCCTGGTGCAGAACGAAAACCACTCGTCGCCGAAATTGCAAAAATTATGAAATAAGTAAAAGAGCACTTCGCATGCATTAAAAGCCTTTTAATTTGCTAAATCGCCTTAGCAGACAAGGAGACGCAAGGATGCTGGAACGAAGCGTCTGCGAATTTCGAGATTTTCAGACGCCTACCGCCTGAGCCGCCACACACACACACATACACAGAGAGACATGCACTGCGCCCGCATGGTGGGTGTGAACAATCATATACAGTATGCACAGTTATGCCTGCAGTATCCTGCATATCCTTATGGCTAAATCAAACACTCATGCCAGGCGTAACAACTTCGTTTGGCTTAAAAGTGCAGATCCGTATGCTTGCCTTGCCACTGCTCCTTGCGCTCCGTTATGATTCTTTTCTTTTTTTATTGCACCGAAATAAGGAATCCTTTCGTTTGCGCCACTGCAGAAGGTAGGCTAATTTTCACTTTGTTCCCGGCTTCAGGGAAGTGAGTGGGATTATGCTAGGCATAAGAAGCTGCAAAATGTTGGCAAAAAAAACAACGAGATTCAAATCATTTTCGACTGTCAAAAATAAAGCCAAAAATTGTTCGCCAACAAATCATAATAAAAAATAAAACAGGAAGAATGGAATAAAAATCGCCGACATTTAAAAAGGTGCACTCAAGCAAAGCAAACGAAATCATTTCAATGCTACGAGTAGCTAGCTGGGCTAAGGACGTGTGTCGACGGCGGCAGACAAGCAGCGCGACTGCACTTGATGAAATGTGATTACGTGTGCTGGCGAGAAACAATGAACGAAAAAATTACAAAAAAAATAATATCGTAAAAATTCTTTATTTTATCCTTTTTATTTTATATTTTGCCTGCACACATCCGCATATTTATTACATTTATAAAAATGCTTATGATATCCTTAAGCAATTAAATATGCGCTCATTAGAAGTGAAAACACAAGCAAGCCGAAGACTAGTGCCAGTCATGCGCAATTTCTGAAGTTTTTCATACAAAAATCCACAGAAAAAATATGTTTAAAAAAGCCAAAAATTGTTCTTATTATCCTTGCACACAAATATCTCTCTGTGCTGGGTACCACCGCAGCTAAAATATTTGCTTTAATTTGTGCTTTTAATTTACTTATACAGCGTTCGTTCATTCCTCTTTCAATGCCTTTGTTTATTATTATTTCTGTGCGGCCAACTCTGAAGGAATTCCTCCTCAAAGTCCGCAATCCTTGCTGCATGCTCGTGCACATTTGTGTGCTGGCTCTCATGGTCTGTGCCGGCTTGTTGACCACTTTATGCGCTTGGCCTGCTCTCTGTGTGCCAGCCCAGCATAAGATAGCTTTCTTACCCTGACTCCCTGCCACTCATTTCCAGTTGTGGTTTTTCATCCTTCTGAGCAGCAATTATCCTTATTTCCACATAAACAAAAATTTTTGCAAAATGAATGTTGATTCAGGCATTCTGCACTTTTATTTTTGTTGCTGCTGCCGTTGCTGCGCTGCAAGCTGTGTGTGTGTGTGCGTGAGTTCTTCATGTTTCCTTGTAGTTGGGTATTGTGCATTTTGTTATCCTTTCACTGCAGCCAACATCTAAAATATTAACCGTAAAATACTAAATCAAATATAGGAAATTATTTTCTTAAGAATTGTGTGTTTCGGTGGTCGGTTCTTCTTGGAATAAAATTTCATTTTGAGAGTATTTCAAAATTTTGCGGTTTTGGAAGAAACTTCTGCGGTTGGGCATTTTATCAAAGAACTAAATAGAAATTAAATCAGTTTTATGAAAAAGGAGCCTGTGCCTTATTCTGGCACATTTGAAAGGAAGTAACAGAAAAAGTCACTTGTATTGATAAAGAAGGAGAGGAAGTGAGAGAGAAAATAGTAAAGAAGGCTGTTCAGAATGTATAAAAATAGAAGAACTCTGAAACTATGTACCAGCGAATACGAAGCCATGTTTCCACCGCATTTCTCCTGTAAGTGACGAAGGATTTTAGTCCGCGACGAAGACACAAAACTTTGATTTCCTTTCTCAGTTTGCGTATATTGCGGTAAAATCTACTGAAACTGCACTATACCATTTGACTGATTTTATTCCATTTTTATCCAGGCAGCACTGGATAAAAAAGAAATAGCACTTTATGTCTTTCTCGATATTGAGGGGGCTTTTGACAACCCTCCTCACGAATATGTGATTAGGGCTCTTAACAATAGAGGAATATATAACACCACTTCCAATTGGATACGAGCTTTACTCAACAGTAGACTGACTGAAGCTGAAGCAGGTGGCAAAACTGTTAAAGTCAAAGTCAATAAAGGATGTCCGCAGGGTGGGGTATTATCACCCATTTTGTGGAGCGTAGTAGTTGATGATCTTCTGGTAAAACTCACAAATCTAGGCATATCATGTCAAGGATATGCGGACGATATTGTGATAATAGCTACAGGAAAATCTGAATCCACCATTTGTGATATTATCCAGAGGGGCTTATTAGCAGCTAGTGACTGGTGGAAGGGAACAGGATTGAAAATCAATGCCTCGAAGACCACCATTGTGCCGTTTACTAGAAAAAGATCGTTTCCATATATGAAACCTGTTCTTCTAAATGGTACCCAGGTAGATGTTAGCTCTGAGCCCAAAAACCTTGGAGCCATTTTCGACAAAAAGTTGTTGTGATACTATCCGATAGTCAAGCAGCACTCAAGAGTTTGAGCTCACCCCTGTCTATACTTGTATGGGACTGTATTGGGAAATTGAACTCCCTAGGCAGAATGAACATGTTATCTCTAATGTGGGTATCAGGCTACCTAGGAGTAGAGGGAAATGAGAAGGCTGATAGCTTAGCAAGAAAGGCTCCGGCCTCTCCTTTCATTGGCCGTGAACCCTTCTGAGGACTATTGGAGGTCTGCTGAAGAAGTGTACATATGCAAAAAGAAGTCAAACCTGGAAAACTCTTCCGGGATTAACACAGTCCAAAGCTCTTCTGGGAGATTTTAATCCTAAAAGAACTAAGGAGTTAATAAATATGCCTCGTAGTAAATAAAGAATCACATTACACGCATTTTAACCGGACACTTTAGACTCAACTATCATCTGATTAAGTTGGGTCGATCTTCAGATGTCATCTGTCGATTCTGTGAAGAAAGTGACGAAACCTCACTGCATCTGATCACGGACTGCGGACCATTGGCACACAAAAGACACAGGTGTTTTGGAGAATATATCTTAGATATGAGCAAGATCCCTCATCTTGATTCCTTCAAAATATATGAATCACGGTCGGAAATTAACCTGATAGAAGATTTGTAGATGAGACTATCCTCATCTTTCAAATAAAGGGGGGCATCACAATATATCTTTCAGGTCGCGGTGTATAACAACCTTTAATCGAATCTAGAATAAAACCCAAAGCCATAAAGAGTATAATGAAATCAATTACAATCAAATGTATTCCAAATACCCAAGCGAGCGTTCACCTGGTATTTTGAGGTTGAGAACCTCAATTATACGAAAAGGATAGAATAGTTAATAATACTGAAACGTGATTGCATATCAGTGAAACGGGATTGCATACTTTTAGGATCCCATCTGGAGTTTGAGAATGAGTGCACCAACCTGTGTGTGTAAGTCAAGACACAATCTATTCGAATAAAAGCTTCTTTCGTTGTAGAGGCTGTGTGTAACGAATGATCTCGAAAGTAAGAACTTCCTGAGGTGTGTATAAAGTTCTAGAAAGATCCAGAAACTTCTAGTGTATTGTAGAAGTTTCTACCTCAACCATTCGAAACTATAAAAGCACAAGACTGTGCAAAGTCGAAGTCATTCGAACAGAGGTCGTAACTGTGTGTACATCGTGCATTATAAATTGAAGCAACAGTATTTGTAATTGTGAAATTCATTATTAAATAAAGTGATGAAATTACTTGTTAAATAAAGTGATTAATGAAATAAAGTGCAAATTGTAATAAAGTAAACTTTTAGCCTAAGATTAAGTTTGTAAATTGCAATAATTAAATAAAGTTAGTTATTTTAATTTAACCAGCGATTGTTTGATTACTACACAATCCAGTGTTACGAATCCGAGTACAGAGAGTTAGAGTAAATTGTCAGGAGGGCAATTTCGTAACAATACGATAGAATAAAATTAAACACGACCGAATGAAATATTATATGAATAATACTACATGATTGTGTAGGTTTTTATTATCATTATCATTATTATTATATCTTACACCATAATTTATTATGAAGGGGCTGGAGTCTAGCACGCATACCACTAGACTACAGAGGGCGGTTTATAGAGTTTTATTAAGAGGTGTCATTTTTAATGAAAAACCTTCAAATTTTCTTTTAAATTCGTGATATTCTTGCTCAAATTCAACGTTTAAGTAGGAGTTAAAACGTCGAACACCATATCTGTCAAGAAGTTGGATTTAATCTTCAAATTGTCATCCTATTTGTTATATTTTCGCATGCTCTGTTCATATAAATGAGAATATATTTTATCAATATTTGAGGTGATATTATTAATAAATAGGATCTTTTATTAGGAATTAGGATGCTTTATAGGGCAGCTCAAATTTCAGTTTGCACTACAGTCGCAGCATCTGATTTTGGCATATAATTCAAAACCACGAAACAAACAAGAATGATGTGTCCTACGCAATAAATCGGTTGTTGCTCGACTTTCATGGCTTGCTGAGCCCCCTAGTTATATGCGAATATCGCCTATGGTGTTATCTTCCAAACTATGCCTCAAGTAGTCATCATTAAATGGTAATGTGGTTAATTTACAGTAGTGGCCTAGGAAACCAGATTTCTGTACATTTCATACGACTCCAATTGAAGTATATAACTTGTTAGTAATATCACTTCCCCATGGAAGTAGGTGCAATTATTATTTCCTCAGCTGCCCTTGTGAACGTTCTCCATATTAATTGCTTACAAATTCTAGGAACATTCTTGCCGTATATCAAGGCTAATCTGATATAGCCTCAGCAAGAAGCGTACGCTTCAGCTACTTCAATTCAGACGCGAGTCCATCAACACTACGGTTTCGGTGCTGACGGGCCATTGTGTGATGGGAAGAGTTTGCCTTTTAATGATTTCTACCGTGAGTGCGGTGCTGAGCAGGAAGAAGAAACAATACTACACATTATGAGGAAGAAGAAGAAACAATACTACATGTCAGTGTCGATCCTTAGCCAGATCAATAATGCACATCTTCAGTGCTCCTTTCTCAATCAGCCTGAGAGAGCTCGCTACCTATAAGATAAGGGACGTAGCCAAATTTATCAAATTGTCAGGTTGGTTCCAGACTTCTTATTCGGAGGAGTCCCGCTGCCTCAGGTGCTGCATAGGCGCTCACCGCCTGAGCGGTAACTATACTCGACTTAGGTGGTCAGTACGTTTGCAGCGCCCTATCCTTGGTATCACAATGGGCCATTATTTGTGCCTGAGTGTGCTTTTTGCTGCCACTCCAACCTAAACTCTATTTCTTAAACCCACCTGTTTTATCTTTTCTTAAATAAATTTTGTGTTGCTTTGCAGTAGGGAACCTTTCCTTTCAGATTTTTTGTTCCACTGTATACTAGTGTTATAATCTCCTCTAGATGAAGCGTGCTCACAATTAGTCTATGCAAAAGACAGCATGATTATGATTGTTGTACAGGATTTCTCCCCCATTTAAAGGTTCTCTCGAATAACTGAAAGTGTAGTTGGTAAGAGAGCACATGTAAACCAATGCAAGGAGTAGGTAGGTAGGTAGGTAAAGCGGCCACCCGAAAAGGGCGCACTTAGGCCAACATTGACCCTTTGTGATACCCCATGGGACAGCAGGTCCCATCCCTTTCAAAGGTCCAGCCATTTGGAGCTTTTAATGAAGCTGTTGATGGAGCTAATCTTTTTTTTTGAGATATCTCCCAAGGAGTCCAAAAAGTAGTCGCCTAGGAAAGTGCGCCTCCTTCTGGACAAAGCTGGACACGTGCACAACAGGTGAGCAGTAGACTCTTCCTCCTCCTCGTCCATGCAACTCCTGCAGAAGTCATTAGAGGCGATCCCCAGCCTACACCCGTGTGTGCCTAGAGTCCAGTGTCCCGTTAAGACACTAATCACGGGACCTATGCTTTGTCTATTTAGAGCCAGTAGGTCCTTAGAGCGCTTGACATTTATCTCTGGCCAGGTTTGTCTAGCTATTTTACATCCTGAAAGTTCAGACCAGCGCCTGCCCGCTGTTCCTAAGGATATTGTATTTACTAAGAGCTTACATGTGCTTACAGTTCATCCGCCTTGCAGTTCCCTGGAATATCTCTGTGACCGGGAACCCTGCACAGATGCAGACGGGTCTGCTAAGCTATCTCGTCTAAAAATTTGCGGCAGCTCTTGACGGCTTTTGAGGTGATAATAACCGAATCCAGGGAGCGCAAAGCAGCTTGGCTGTCGGACAGAATGCAAATATCAAGTCCAGATACCTCCTTCTTCCTTAGCCAAGACAGTGCTGCCTCTATAGCCGCGACCTCTGCCAGAAAAACACTGCAGTGGTCGGGCATCCTAAAGGACATGTTAATATCCAAATCTTCTGAGAATACACCACCTCCCACCCTACTCTGTAGTTTGGATCCATCTGTGTAGATGTGAACCCCTTCTACATGAGTGGGGATGCCATCCTTTCATTCGTCCCTGGAGGGAATGGAGATCTTGCACATACCATTGAAGGCGTACATTGGTGTGATGTAGTCGAAAGAGACAGGAATACCCTCAAAATGTCTTAAAATGGACGCATGACCTATATTCCTGGCATCCCATTGATGCGTAGCTTTTAGTCTGATAGCTGAGTTTGCAGCCATTTTTTCGCCAAAAAGCCTAACAGGCAGCAGATTGAGCATAATATCCAATGCTGCCGTTGGAGTCGTTCTAATGGCACTACTTATGAATACCTCTGCCGTTCTTTGTACCTTTGTTATCAGCCTATTGTATGTGGACTTACTTAGGGCTGTCCACCAAGCAAGCACCCCATAGAAAAGGACTGGTCGTACCACAGCTGTATATATCCAATAGGCTACCTTAGGCTGTAACCCCCATTTTTTGCCTATGACTCTTTTGCAAGAGTACAGAGCTACCTGAGCCTTCCTAATGCGCTCGCTTATATTGGCCTTCCAATGCAAGGAGTAAAGGTTAATATAAAACACAGCAATCTGGATCAAATAAATTTTTTATACAGAGCTTCATAGTAAACAAAACTTCATCTGCAGGGGAGCAAATAAGCGAACAAATTTGTTTTCCCAATGAACCATTTTTAGTATCACATCATTTCAATATTGTTTTCTCATATCATTCTAGATTGCATAAACTCAAGTCCCTAATAACACCTGCTACAATGCCATCAAGTGTGGTGCCCACACATTCAGCTCGCAAAATCGATATCCTCCGAATTCCCCCAAAATGTGACTTGCAATTATTTCTTGCGTGCATTTCTGTTTTCATTCCATCATGTTCGGTGGACTCATCCTCTACAAATGGTTTGAATTTGGTTTTTTCTTTATCTGTGTTTCTGTCTCTGCATGTGAAAAAGTAATTAAATTGATTTCGACGGAGAGCACCCACCTTCTTCCGCTTCCATATCTATTTTTTTTCCAAAGCATTTTTTAATCATCGCATGACTACTCGAAAAAAGCACCAAATGCAAACAGTGCGGCTTGCCTGCTCCTTAAGGACACAAATTAAGAAAAACTTCTTCACGCCCAAAAAATGCAAATTAAATTAAATTGACGCCCGACTGGCTGACAGAGCGACAGATTGACGAGATACGAGGCAGAAATTCGAATGCTGTGAGCACAGCTTCAAGCAATTTGGCAGACGCGCCACCTCTTCCATTCGCCGCACTGATACAGCGAGTGGGGATATTTGCGTGATGCCACAACTGCATGAATTGCTACTAAAAGCGAATGGAAAAAAAGCTGCCACGCATCTCCTAGGAATTTGTTAATTCATTTCGATTTCGCTTTTAATTTATATCGAAAAGAAATGGAAGGCAAAAAGAAAAGAAATAAACAAAGTAGCAAATTCATTTCCCTCGTAGAGCACACGCAGAATACTCAATTTAAATTCGATTTTGTCTCAAGGAAGTCAATAAGAGAAATCCTTTGGCAATGAGAAAAAGTTTTGCAAAATATTTCGCATACTTTATATCTGCAACTGTCAGCGTGTGGCCCCTACAGCCCACGCACACCGACCAATCTCCCCTCATTGTAGACCTGCCATCGATGTACAGGAATTTTACATTTGCAGCGAACCGCTTCCCTTTAGTTTCATCCTCGCTGATGCACTGTGTGCGATAGGAAATTGTCTCCTTGGAGATTTTAAATGATTTTACTATTGAGTTGCTTGATGAGTTTGCAATCAAATACTTTGCAATCGATATTTAATATTGAACAACAAATGGAAGGACGAATGAAAATGTATAAAGTACCTGCATTATTTTCCAACTCAGTTGCTTTTGGAGTGCTTAAGATGAGGAAAGTTGACAACTTCAAAACTTAATAAGCGAAGAACTTTAGTTGAGATGTCAAATTTGTAATCGTGCTTCAAATTTATGATATGACATAATTTAAATGAAGCCTACTTACTATGAAGGAAATTACCTGGACATGAAATGACGAATTACCTGGACATGAAACACGACCATTATGGGCAATATCTTGGAAAACAATTAGGTTACTATCCAGAATGAACAGCATTCAAATACTGTACGAAAAGTAAGGAAAATATCAGTTCCACAGCAACTGTTCGAACAAAACAGAAATCAGTTCAGATTTTCTAGTAAATGGAATATTGATTAACGTTGCGAATTAAGCCCAATATTGAGAGTTGCAGTAAACTCACTTCTGCTGTTTTGCAACAAATTCCAACTGACTCCTAGTGGCATCACCTAGGATAAGAGCCTTTTGACTGCGCATATATTGCTTTATTGTAATACAGCTTTTATAACGTTTCATCTTCAATATTATTATTATTATTATTATTTTCAGGAAGTACTAGTACCACGGCCCATAAGGACCTATTGTACTAACCCCTTTGTTTCACTCGAATCTTACGCTTTTTATGAATTGGAGCACTTTGGAAGGTTGAAGTTTCCAAATTGTGGGAGGGTCTGTGAAGAACTCCCCCTCCTCTTTTACTTTTGATCGTTGATCACTCACATAAAATGTGTTCTGATGTTTCAGATTTGTGTCCACAGAATCTGCAGTCAGATATGTCCACCAGGCCTATCTTATTAGGGTGTCAAATATCCCACCAGAGTCCTTAGACTTTCGCGCTTCAAGGATAGTATTCTTTTGGAGATACTACGGTTGGGGGTAATAAATCTCTTGGCCTGTCTTTGGCCAGAAGCATTCTGCCATTAAAAAACTATCCCATTTTCTAAGTAAGTAGAGTGGCAGGAAGCTATGGCACAGAACGGTTCAGGGCCAATGAGTTGACGGAGCGCCTCCCTTTTCGCGAGGTAGTCCGTATTTTCATTCCCAGCATGTCTTTCATGTCCAGGCACCCAGCAAAGTGTGCCATTGTTGTCTTTGCCTAGTTTATTCAGGATTTTATGACATTCTGCAGGCACTCGGGACGTATAGTAGTACGATCCCGGCGCCTTCAGAGCTGTGGCTATCTGACATAATGAATAAATGATTGCCGTTTAGTCTTCTATGAAGACATTCTCGGAAACATGCTTGGATGGCAAATATGTCTTGCAGGCGTAAGGCCTCACCACAGACCCCCTCTCAATTGTTATGGTTATCGGAGGGATGCACGTGATGCCTCTCAGAGCATCAGTAAGGCAGCTACGCATCGTTCCTGTTATTCCCACGCATACAAGACGATGCAGTTTGTTTAGTTTTCCATTGGTCATATTTTGGCGTACCTTGGGCCAACAAGCTAGAGTTGAATAAGTGACCATTGGTGTTATATGACCAGTATGTTCGTTTTGGGGAGATTTCCAAGGTTTTGCCAAAAAGCTGTTGGCATGGAAAGAATGCTCTTGTTGCTTTATTGGTTATGAAATTTAGATGAGAGTTCCAAGTGAGCTTTTATCCAGGATAACTCCTAGATAAAGGGATTTCCATTCAGAGGTGTTATTTTGGTATTCAAAGAAAAATGCTATTTTTTGAGATAAATGATCGGATGTTTATTTCATAATAAAGAAGAGGGTATGCCGTTAATAATGAAAAACAACATCAGCCAAACGGCCACCACTACCACGTTTAGAGGACCATATCCTTTTCATGAAATTTTCCATAACCAAATCGCAAAGTGGCTGCCCTATGTCCTCGATAGCCTCACGAATTCTATCTTTGAGGCCTTGAATCGACGCTGGGCTGTTGGCGTAGACCTTATCTTTCACGTGGCCCCAAAAAAAGAAGTCGCAAGGTGTTAAATCACAAGATCTCGGTGGCCAATTGTGATCACCTCTTCGAGAGATAACACGGTCCGGAAACTTTTCCCGTAAAAGAGCAATGGTTTCGTTGCTTGTGTGGCACGTAGCGCCGTCTTGTTGAAAGTAAACGTTGTCCAGATCAATACCATCCAACTCCGACCATAAAAAATAATTAATCATCTCTCAATAGCGCAATCCATTCACCGTAACTGTTGATCCAACCTCATTTTCGAAAAAGTAAGGTCCAATGACCCCGCCGGACCATAAACCGCACCAAACAGTCACACGTTGAGGATGGAGAGGCTTCTCAACAATAACTCTTGGGTTTTCCGAGCCACAGATGCGACAATTTTGCTTGTTGACGTAGCCACCGAGGTGGAAATGGGCCTCATCAGTCAAGATGATTTCTCGATGGAATTCCGGATCATTTTCATTCATTTCAAGGACCCAATCAGCAAAGACACGACGTTTTTGATGATCGGCCGGCTTGAGTTCTTGTGTTAACTGAACTTTATAAGCCTTAAGACCCAAGTTTTAATCCAAAATACGGTGTAATGACGTTTGTGGAATGCCCAATTCCAAAGAACGACGAGGAATGGATAAACCTGGGTTTTCTTCAACACTTTGGGCTACAGCAGCAATATTCTCACTTGTTCTTGAGCGACGTGCACGGGTTTTATTCTTCACATCACTAACTTATGCCAACAGCTCGAATTTTTCCATCAATTTCTGTATTGCGGTCCGACAAGGTGCTTCACGACGACCCAAAAATGCTTTAGTTTTGCGAACTGTGACTGCAAGATTTTCACCATTTTTGTAGTGAATTTTAATAATTTCAATGCATTGTTGGAGCGTGTATCGTTCCATTTTTAGTAATGGCGTAGTTTCTACTTGTCAAATATCGAAGAATAAAAGCTTCAAAAGTGACAGCTACCGAAATACCGAATGATTCAAAATAACACCTCTTGTTGGAAAACCCTTTATTTCACCTCTGGAATATTCTAAAATTGTTCCATTCAACGAAAGTTTAGTCAGATTGACTTTTCTTCGATTTGGTAAATTTAATTATTGTAGATTTCAGCAGATTTAAGGATAGTCCTTTTTCCTTGCACCAGCTATTTCTTAGGGCCTGTTGTAGGAGAGAGCAGATGGTCTCCTCATGGCCACCCACAATGTATATGACTATATCATCAGCGTAACCATATCTTGTAATCCCAGACTATATAGCTTCTCTAGTAGTTCATCAATAACCAACGTCCAGAGGAGGGGAGAAAGTAGCCCTCCTTGCGGACACCCCCTGGTTGTATATATGGCTTTTTTTACTCCTTGTGGCTAAACATTGATGGTTCTGGTTTTTAGCATGTTTATAAGCCAGTTTGAGATTAAGGGAGGAATGTCCTTTCGGATTAATGCATTTTTGATAGCGTCAAATGACGTATTATTGAAAGCACCTGAGATGTCCAAGAACGCACATAGGGCTATTTGTTTGAATTTTATAGCCTGTTCGATGTTTGGCTGTGTATAGCAGTTGTTGTAGATTTGCCCATTTGGTAAGCAAATTGACTACCACATAGAGACTTGTTAGTCTTATATGGCAGTCTATCATCTTCTCCATTGTTTTGATCATGAAGGAGCTGAGGCCGATGGGTCTATACACTTTCGGCAGTTGGACTGGCGTTTTACCTGTCTTGGGTATTAACATCACTTTTACCTCCCTCCATTTTAATGGAATGTGGGGAAGCAGAAGGCTTGACCTCATTATCCTGACCAGACTGGTGGCAATTATTTCCGAGTGCCTCTGAAGAAGGCACGGCATGACACCATCTGGGCCAGGAGATTTGTATGGGCCAAAGGTTGGGATGACCCATTGTATCCTGTTATTATCTATGAGTTTGGCTGCTAGGCTCCTTCCTCGATTATTCGCAGTCAAGGGCTGCTCTTGCGTCAAGTTTGTAGCCGGGCCCACGGACTCGCGACCCGGAAAATGAGTTTCTAGGAGCAGGGAACATATTTCCTCAGGCGATCTCTCGTAGTCTCCATCTGATTTCTGGAAGGTACCTAGACCATTGGAATGCTCTTTCCGAAGCGCTTTCTGAAGGCGAAACATTTTGGGCACATATGAGATATTCCCGCAATGCTCCTTCCATATAGCTCGTTTCGATTTTCTTATCTCCAGATTATACTCAGTAAGGGTCTTTTTATAGGTGTCCCAGTCACCTTTACTCTTTGCTTTTTTAAAGAGTTCCCTTACTTTGTTTCTCTGAGAGTATTGAGCGCAGGGAAAGTCCCTTTGAGACTCCCTAAGTCTTTCCGGGTAATTCTCCTCGAAAGCATTTTTGAGGTTGTTCAGAAGATTCCGTGTTTAAATCTAAAACTCGTGTACCGTTTTTATAGGTTCAGACGAGCAATTCACATTATCATTTATATGAAAGCTTAACGTATCCCAGTTAGTTTTCTTGGGATTACGAAATCTCTGGCATATCTCAATTCCTATTCAATAACACTCTGGTTACTTTTATTCTCCTTAGTTAGGCCAATTATTACAGGCAATTGGTAATTTTAAATGTTCAGACATGAGACAATATTTCATAGGAAGTTTAAGAGCTTATTTGATATACGAGTATGTATTTAAGAATAGCTTCTTTAGCCGAACCGTTTATCTGGGCAGCATTCAACTCATCGATATGTATACCTACGTTAGGTCTGATGTGCTTTTTTAAAGAATTTTTAAGGTTTATAAGTTGTGGCAGACATAGGCTTTTTAAACCAGAATATATATCCAGGACCATGTACCGCTAACATAACCCAACATATGGACATCTCTAGAACAGCCCGAACAGTAAATATTAGAGAAACGAAGAAATTTGTATAAGGTGCATGGTGGAGCAGGATCAAAATAGATAAAGGACTAGTAAACATAAGTAAGATAAAAGACTCGTTTACAGTCGAGGCTAAAGACCCACGTAAGCTGTAAAAATTTTACGCCCATGGGACCAAAGAAATTTCCAGCAATAAAAATTTTTATTAGCCTCTTCTTTTGTTACGAATAACTTACAACATTGGCTTGAAGAAATAATTCCTTCAAATGTTTCTATCACATCCAAACTGCTACCATCAATTTAAAGGCATTCATGCCTGTGACATTACATTAAGTTCATTTTCATGTCATGCCTGCGAATGCATTTTAAGCTCTTCAAGACCGACTCACCCACATACGAGTATGTATCCCTGCTACTTTGCGGGCTCAACTGAGAATTTACATTTACGTTTCACACATCAGCAAACACATAATCAGACGCAGCAACAGCAGCAGACCCAAAAATGAAACAAAAAGACGCACGTATCCTTTTGGAGAAATTAAAAGGAAGCAGAAGTTCTCTTAAAAATTAAAAAAATATTGTAACCTGCATAACCGCGTAAACCATAAAAACCGCGCAAAAATCGCGCTACCGCGTCACCATAGCCAACGCCGTTTAAAATTAACACTTCAGCACACATACACGCAATCATACCCACACACACTCATGCCCACGCAAACAAGGCAACATAAATTATGCCAGAAAAATACGAGTATCCTTATTTGCGCGAGTGTGGCGTGTGCGTTTTAATGAGTTGCCAAAAATGAGCAAAAATTAAAAAAAAAAATAAACAAAAAGGATAAACATGTTCAACATGAACATAAATATGCACATGTGTTTGTGTCGGGTATGGGTGTGTGTGTGTGTGTGTGTTTGTGAGTAAGTACAGGTACATTTTTTATGAAAATTGCAAAAACACACACTCTCACGCACACTTACAAACACATGCGTAATAAATTATGCTCGAATTCATGTTTATTTCCTGCTGGTCGCGTGGCGCCTTCGCAATTGCATTGTTTTTGTTTTTTATATCCTGCGTTTTTTTTTTTTTGTTCCATTTCGCGGTTTATGTTTTCATCAAATTAGCTTAATTTTTGCCAGCTTTGCTGCTGTTTCTGATTGCTTTTTTATATTTTTTTATGCGAATGCGAATTTAAGCGCTGGCAATTTAAAGTTATACAAATTTAGGACTGAAGAAGTTGAGGATATTTGAATGATAGTCTCGGAAGAGATGCTCTTTCTTGTTGTTACTATTTTATTCCTTCATATGAAGCCATACACGGAACACCATTTCTTAGCAGCTGTTGCAACTCCTGAGTATTCCATGTTTTTTTTTCAAATAATGTCCTCCTATGGAGTTATTATGTTCAACTAAAGTTATTTGCTTTCTTCCAGACAGATTGGATTGGGGTCAGTATTTAATTTAGTGAAACTGTTGAAGTCATTCTATTTGGTAATGATAATAATACATGTTCCCTTGGATGATTTTCAACTTGCTATTATATAATTACAAGCATCACAAACCGTGTTGGACACCGAGTCTTATGGAGCTAAGAAGGAAAACTATAAATCTTTTTAATCTTGCAAAAAGGACAAGAGAAAGTATTGACTAGGACGCTTATCGTAAAAGTTTTAATATTTTTAGTAAGGAAACTAGAAAAGTTTAGAGGGATTCGTTGGCAAATTTCTGTGCAAATTTGAAGAGTGAGGCTATGCAAGGCTTCGAAAAATTACATCCAAAGATCCAGCTATATCAGGTATTCTAGCAAGGCCATTTGCCTGGGATACGTACTCGTATTACCGGAACAGACAATAGCTATACCAGGTCTTCTAGCAAGGCCAGGTGGAACATATACGGAGAGTAGCGCAAAATCCTTAGAGTTCTTAATGACGTTGCACTTTCCAGGATGCATAAATATGGAGTCAGCAAACACAGGTCTGAGTCGAACGCAAACAGCATTCAGGCTAGTGATCTCATAAGGGAATTAACGGGGGAATCCAAACTTGAATGGGAGGTACAATCATTAGAGCCGCTGGAATCAGCGGGAACAGATAGATGGTATCCCGATGGTATATCTGAGTTGTAAAGATTACTAAAGATTACTAAAGATACTACAAGGTTAAACAAGGATATTCAGGGGATGCTTAGCGACGGATTATATTCCCAAGGTATAGAGGAAGGTAAGGGTCGTTTTTGTCCCCAAGGCGGGTAAAGCGAATCACAATTCAGCAAAGGATTATAAGCCAATCTTTCTTTCGTCATTTCTATTAAAAACACTAGAAAGACTGGTTGGTCTTCACATAAAAAACACAATCAATAAGCAAAACTTTCGCGGAGCACAACACGCCCATCTTAAAGGCAGATCAGTGGAAACTGCTCTCCATGAAATGGTTAATTACATTAAAACTGGTTTAGATGTGAAATAATATGTTTTTAAGCGCCTTTCTAGACATTGAAGGTGCCTTCAACAATGTGGAACTAGAATCAATAAGTTCGTCACTGGAGCGTATTGGGACGGATGACAAGATGGTTCAGTGGATCAACAATATGTGAACTTAGAATCATCAATTCATATCTGGGTCTTTCAACTATTAAGAAGGCAGTTACCAGATGAACTCGACTTGGCGCTATTTTATCACCGATTCTGTGGGATATTATTAACGAACTTCTCACCAGTTTACAAAGAGCTAGGATAAAAGTGGTTGCTTATGTGGATGACGTTGTAAGTATGATAAAAGGCAAATTTATTCCCACAATCAGTGAACTGATAAAGTCTGCACTTAGTAATTTGGAGGGATGGGCAAAACGAAATGGTCTAGGCGCTAATCCTCATTAGACGGATCTAGTTTTCTTTACTAGGAAATACAAGATACCGGTGATCAATCTACCATCGATAGGTGGTACTACCCTAAATCTTGTCCAGGAGGCAAAATACTTGGGTGTCGTCCTCGACTCCAAGATCTCATGGAAGAGAAACGTGGAGGAGAGGTCTACGAAGGCTCTATGTGCTTTTTACACATGCAACATAACTTTTTGGAAAGAATTAGGAGCAATACAATTTATCGTACACTGGATGTACACGGTAGTTGAAAGGCCTATTCTATCGTATGGGGCACTGGTGTGGTGGGAAGCCACGAACACTAAGTCGTTAATAATCAAGCTTCGGAAAGTAGAGAGACTGGCATGCCTAGGCATTACGGGGGTGGTGAGATCTGTACCACAGGCAGGACTGGATATGCTACTGCATATTCTGCCACACGATCTATACATTAAGAGTAAATTCTTAGAATTGGGGAAGGTGGCAAGCTGAGTAATTTCTAATGCACTGCTCTATGTTGGAGAAAATAGACAAATCTCTGTTATAAAGACACGGATTCCAGAACAGCCAAGATAGATTATAATACAACCTACAACATTATCTTTCGGGAATGGGAAGCAGGAACAAACCTTGAGGGGAATGACCTGACCAATTTAACTGAGGGGTCAAAGATGGACATGGATACAGGTTCGGGAGTCCACTCGGACAAACTAAAAATTGATCGGTCCTTTAGCCTACCAAATTTGTGTAGCGTCCCTATGTCCCTAATATTAATGGATGACAGCTCTGTCAGGCTTGTAAGAAATGGGGCACCAAAGGTGCGAATTCTTCTTCTGCTCAAGGATGGGCGGTGGCATAAGAGGTGGAAAACCATCTCGTCCTCCTCCTCGGAGCGACAGCCTCGGCAAAAGTCATTTGAGGGTAGGCCCAGTCTTTCTGCGTGCTTTCCCAGTATGCAGTGGCCGGTCAAAACCGACACAGTTGTCGACAGTGATTCGCGATCAAGTCGAAGAAGTGGATTGGTCCTGTTTTTGTCCATTCTTGCCCAAGTTAGTCTAGCCGTGTGGCTGGATTCCTCGTTAGCCCAGGATTTGTAGGCGTCAGAAGAATAAATTATTTCTATAGGCTATGAGGTTGGCATCTTGGGAACTGTCAAAGCAGCCTGCTCCACCGTCTGTGCCCCTTCCTTTCCACAGGTCTTTATTCCTCACTCGGATTTCTCCCTGGGGAGAATTCTCACCTTGCCGAATCCGTAGTCGATGAAGAACCCTTTTTAGCCGATTATCTCCGCTGAGAAAGAATCTATGGCAATTGTGAGCATGCAATCGGATCCTTTTTGGCCCCTGTGCAACACTCTCCAATATCGGTTCGACCTTTGAATAAAATGCGTAATAAATGTTAGTAAGAAATATTTTGTAAACGATTCCCATGGTTGAGATATTAATATGGTAAGGATTAAATTTTATCCAGACAAATTTGAATATATATGAGAGTGATAATTTGATGAAGTTATAATTATTATATAATATTATGGAAGCTATAATTATTATTTAATATTACAATTATAACCAATTAGCGATATATCTTGTCTATAACTGAAGATTACTATCATTATACCTTATATAGCTTATACCATAATTAATCCTATATGCAAGGGTTTGATGGAACAAGTACTAGCATCTATTTCTGTCGAGTCGACGAGACAAAAATATAGAAATAAGCGTATGAGAGCAAAGCATATTGGCATGATTAGAGATCTCACAATAGCAAGCATTCTTCTCACTAAACCACGAAGACTGCTATAAAGAAATTTAAAACCAGACAACTAATTAAATAAGTTCCGAAGTGGAAAAAAATAAGTTTGACCGAGAACTTGAGTATATATTCATACTCAGACTAATCAAATTAACTACCGCTAACCTTGTATTCTGTTTTTTAGACACTCTTATTACTTCCTTATCCCTGAGGACTCCACAAGATGAATAATATTCCACGAAACAAGTCTGGTGTTATGGGACAAATATTCAAGATTTTACAATCTCAAAGAATCTTTAATATATCTGAAGAGTAGCCAAACACGATCTACTCCCAAGTACAAAGACATCAAATAAAACTATCGTATAAATACATTCAATGTACACATTATTCTCGTTAGCTTCAGTATAATTGTAGTGAGTTAATACAGAATATGCTAACTTTGAAGTCGTGTGCTGTTAAGTATGAAAACTTCATAGTCTTCGTAGTACCTGCACAACACCAAAGTCAGAAGAGCAATATGTTATTGTGATATCATTGTATGTAAGCTGTTATATAGATTATGCATCATACTTTGTAGTGTTACTCATAGTAAAGCAATGGAGACCAGTTAAAGGGGCAATTCTCGTGTTCCGTCAACCATAATGTAAGCTCCCTTCAATTAATAGTTTTCTGTTGTATTTACGTTAACACCAGAGTATTATTTCATTGTGGGATTCCGGAAATAGCGTACCTCAGAATAACACACCTTCAGAACAAATTTTCGACCAGTTCAGACAGAAGAATGAGTGGGAGCAATAATAAAAATATCATAAAAAGTCTGTCATGTAATCCTGACTGCCCAACGCTGGTGAATATATTGTATTCATTCATTTTGAAACGAAACAGTCACCACTTTACTTACAGACTTTACACTTGGCTTATGCAATAGGGATTCAGGAGGTTTAGATATATTTTCCTTTATTTCCTTTTTTCTATTTTTGTTGTTGTTTGTTTAGTAGCATTGTTCCCACCACCTCCAGTCAAACTGTGTAGTTAGCTACACCAAACTCTATGCTTCATCCGCTTATGCAGTCAGTTGCTATAACAACTGAACAAATGGAATAAATTGCAAATATTCGATATGCCACAAATACACAAAGAAAATATATTTCCTATCATTATCAATGCAGACGCAGTAAATCAGTGCAACTGGAGCGCCGTCGGAGAAAAATGCTGGCGCTATGTGGGGACATGACCTCCCATTTGCGGCGATCACCGAACACAACAGGTGGTGCATTCAGATGCATATGACTGAACGGCGCTCCACTGCCAGCGCTAACAAGCGCGAGTGGGTATCGGGACAGGAACAAGCACCGAACATGATGAGCACATGTTGCGACATGCAGAACATAAGCGCAACATGTCAGTCAAGAAAAATTTGAACGCTTTGTCCGGCAACTTCAACTAAAAGCAAAGCCCACAAACAAAATCAAGTGAAACAGTTCAGGCAGCAACACATCCAAACACAGGTTAATTTTAATCGAAGAGGAAGAGATTCGGGAGGCAGAGGAATAGGAAATTCGGCAACATCAAAACATTTTCACAAATATTTTCTATTAAAATTTCACTAATAGTGCTCACTCGTCACTGTCTCCGCATAACATGCATTGCGCGGCCGTAAGGGTTCCAACGTAGCCTCTTTATATGTGAACCCATTTGCTTGGGATACGTACTCGTATTACCGGAACGGACAATAGCTGTGCGAGTACTCCTACCAACCAGCCAACCACCTCACAATAGTCCTGACTGTGCCCTACTGCTCAACTCGAAAATTGTCAGTCAGTTAATAAAGTCGTGATCGGTGCGCACGTTCGCTGCTTCATACACAAAGGCCCCACTCTCCAAGTGCTTCTTAGTGCAATATGGTGCGCTGTGCGGATGTGGATGTGCTCTTGACCACCTACAACAATTCTTAAACCTATTACATTTTGTTCTGATAGCTCTTGCTGTTGTTGTTGTTTTTGTACTTGTTGTTGCTGTTTTCGGGGCTGGTCAATTAAATATCGAGCCCATAAATTGTATGCGGTAAGTCGCTTAATCTAAATTAAGCATAAGTTCTGCGTTTATGTACGCGCGTGTGTGTGTGTGTGTATTGTGTGCATGTGTTGGTTGGCGGGAAGGAGGTAGTAGGAAGCGAATTTGCTGCAAGAGCATATTGGCAACTATTATTATCATCATCATGTGTCATAAACAAGTTGCAAGGCGCCGACAAACATTGATTTTTGTTATTGTTGTTTTTGTTGTTTCTGTTGCTGTTACTGCTGCAGTTTGCCAATATTGTGGTCATTATGGGTTGTAAGTGGAAGTTCTGTTTTGGCTTGGTGCAGAAGCTCTCTCTAAGCAACAGAGCAGTGACGTTTTCCAATGCAACAGCTATTTCAAATATAACACATATCCTTGATTGTTCTTTGAAAGAAACAATGCATAAAATTGGGATAGTTCCACATACAATGGTCTAATTATGTTCGGTCAGTTCGGTATGGTGTAGTATTATCTGGAATATTATCGCTTTCATAATCAGTGTTGGGAATTACTTTTTCATATCAAAAATAATAGAAACAAAGATTGCGCAAAGCAGAGTACAAACATTTTTCGTTCTGCGCATCTACGTCACAGTAGCATGATTGCAAAGAGAAATGTTAAAAAAATACCTATCCGCATTATGTATTTATTGCTACGGCGACGTCACAGCCCAGCAACGAGATGTCAAACTCAGAAAGAACATTATATCGAACCTGCGCAATCCGTAATCTTCTTCTCTATCATTTTTGTTTTCATATGCCCTGATAATTCCACTTGCGACTATTACACAGATTTATTTTATTTTCTCAATGCCATCGACTTATGTACATGTCCTTATTGCAAGCACAGCATATTCCTATCGTGGACTCATGCATATATTATAAGCACTCCATCCTATATTAATTCTCATCATTGATTACCTAGGATATATATTACCTGTTTGCCACTTCCGATCCAAAAGGATGTGTTTTCTTCAATGGCAAAAACTATGACGGGTTGAATTTCACGCATATAACTAAATCCGCAGATACAGCATCCTGAACAAGGATACCAGCAACGAACGCCACTTCTAAGAGACTCGACTTGGTTTACTCTACATTTAATTTTACTAAACCGAACTAATAGCTGTCAGCCGCCGTCATTCTCCTCGTATAAGCGACAGCCGGCTCCTTGAATAATAGCTATATTTTAAGGTTATCCAAATACTATGAAGTAAGCTAGGTTACTAGGTTAGGTTACACTGGCTGGCTGTGAAGGCCACACATAGACCTGCAAGGTCCTTTGCGGTGGCAGATGGATATACATTTAAGAGTTGTAGTATAGATCATTAAACAAAGAGACACGATTAGTAAATCTTAAGAGCGAAACTGTCCCTAATTGTGTGACCTTCTCTAGTCCTTCAAACCAAGGAGCTCCCAGATATGTTAGCCGTGTTTTGGATATTGCGAGGCATAGGCATAGTAGATGCTCAAAAGTTTCCCTTGTGTCCTGATCCCCACATTTCCTGCTTTCATCGTTGATTGTGAGCCATATCCTTTTAGCGTGTACCGCCGTTAGACAATGACCTATTAATATTCCTACTACCGTTCTGCAATCCTTCCTCGGAAGTGCCAGTATCGATTTGGTCTGAGTGCCGTACGGTTTGAACATGAGCTTTGCGATTTTATATGTGGTAGCACTCCACCTTTCCTCCACCTTTCTTCCGCGTTTCTTCCACCTTTCCTCCACCTTTCTTCCACCTTTCTTCCACTCTTTCTCATCATGTCATCTTCAATACAGCTGTTGGTCATTTGTAGAGGCAACGTTACTTACTTGCTCGTTTGTTAGTAAGATTCCGCTTTTAGCAATGGCATCCGCAATATCGTTTCCTTCTATGTTCTTATGTCCACAGTAGATATGTAGCTGCCGGTTGTTGACCAATCTATCCATTGCTTTCTTGCATTGCAGAACATTTCTGGAAGATGCACAGCATGCAGTTATAGCTTTGATCGCAGCCTGGCTATCTATGTAGAAGTTTATTGTGGAGTTCGTAGTTTCTGCTATGCAGGCAAGCTCTGCAGCTCTCCGTACTGCAAAAACTTCCGCTTGAAAAATGCTGCAGTAGTTAGATAGTCTGAAAGGCTGTCTGATATCTAGTTCGGGGCAGTAGACACCTGCCCAAACACCGTCCTCTATGTTCGAGCCGTTCGTGAATAGGTTGAAGGATTTGCAATTATCATTTTCATGCCTCTACGCCGTCCCTCCTTCTCAAGTAGTAACCTAACCAACAATTGTTATTAATTTTTAAATACTTATCACAGTTGGATATGTATTCCTACAGTCTTTGGTTTTCTTGTATGACACACTTCCTGTCTAGATCATTTCTTGGACCCCTTCCAATACAACATTCCGAAACAACGAATTCTGAAATTGAACCG
Source organism: Clusia tigrina (assembly GCA_920105625.2). Taxonomy (NCBI): domain Eukaryota; kingdom Metazoa; phylum Arthropoda; class Insecta; order Diptera; family Clusiidae; genus Clusia; species Clusia tigrina. Next base: position 25,287,265 of record OV050030.1, on the reverse strand, counting down.
CCTTTGACCAAAAAATGTCCATATTTACTTATTTTATTCCGATGCGCCAATCAATCTAAATCAGCAGGGTAGCATGTTTCTGGAGAAAGCTAGTTGACTTTCTGAATGCATTCCAATGACAGTATAAAATTGAAAGCGGTATCCTCCACAATCCTTATCTCTTATCTAATTTTAATGTGTACTTAATATATATATTTTATGTACCAGGCTCTCCTATGACACTCCCAATATATTGCCTAGGAAAGCTGGAATACTTTGCACTCTAAGTTCTCCAAACTGAATCCTAGAATATGAGTCCAATTTCAAATAGCATCGTGACCGCACAGCTTTCTATTCCTCCCATAAACTTAACCTCTCTGTTGTCAATTTTAAACATATCCAAAATATTCCTATATTCGAGTAGATATGCCTAAAGAAGTATCAACACCATTAAATTTTTTGCTCCGATGTTAAGTGCATAAGTACTTTTACTTTTATAGATTGCATGGTATCGAAACAAAATTACTCGGTACTCAATTGCTTTCAAGGCGAATTATCATCTTTGTAAGATAATTCTCCACTGTCACAATTGAGTCTGTGTTTTTATTGGAATTCCATTGCTTCTCACTTGTAGGACCAGGCTTGTTATCTGGCATAAAATCCTTATTTTTAGTATTATTTGCGATACTTTTCAGCCACTCCGATTTCGTTCTATTCATACTTGGACCCTCTCAGAAATCGGTTTATTAAAACCGCCACTGTCTAATCTCCAAACAAACCACAAAAGAACAAACTGCTGCGAAGAAAGTTCTGCTGCGTTGGACGCTACTGAAAGTTACTCAAGTTGGAATACTTTATGCCCATGTAGCCATAATCACAAATAGCCACAGGTGGTAAAAAGTAAGAACGACGCAAGCGGCGAACCTTCACAAGCGGCAAACGGCCGCTGACATGTAACTGGAATTGTTTGCTTATGCAAGCCGAGCACAGCACAGCAATATCCTATTTTCCAGTTAATAGAAAAAAATCCTATTTTAGAGCTTGAATCAACTTAAATTATTAAACCATTCAGATTAAATTTCTGCTGCTTTATTGTGAAATATTTTTGTGAATCTCTGCTTTTAGTCCTATAGAGAAGTATCAAGTATTTTTCTTACTTTTTTTTTTTGGCTTTGGATTCGGTGAATGTCGTCTGGAAAACAGTGCAGGGAGCGCTTACTTGCCGCAGTCTCAGTACTCATCAAGTAACAAGCTGAAATCCCCAAAAGGATATGCTTTTATTTCGGTTAATTAATTGGCAGTAAATGCGAACGTCAATGACAATTATGACAGCCAAAAAACCGAAGCACGCCACGTCACCAAAAAAATAAAAATAAAATATTAAAAAAAGACACCAAAAGAAAAAAAGAAATATGAAATTTGTAAAGCAAGAAAACAGGAGCACAAAAAATGGTTCAAGTGTCCTTAGAGAATTTCAACGATGCAATTTCGGCAAATTTTTGTTACTTTTTGTTTCGGAAAGAAATGCAACAAAATTGTATACAAATGGGTATTTCGGTAAATTCGTTTAGTGGGGGGGTTCAAGGGTTGATGCACACTTTTATTAGGGCAACAAGGAGCACTGCATTTGCACAGGGAATGGAGGAAGACGAAAAAAGTCTCAGTCTAAGAATATGAGAGGCAGTGCAAGTTGAGTGTGGTCGGCAGCAATGTTTATATGAGTCTAAGATGAGATAAACCGGAAGACTAGACTAGAGTACACCCAATTTAAAATATTAGTAATAAAACTTAAGATGCATTACAAGGCAGAATTGAACTGGACCATTTCAGTGCAGTGTTACTGCTTTATTTCACTTACGAAGCATGGAGCATCGAGAGGTTTATTAAGCAGCCAAGTTTGATTGTGGTTCATTCACGTTTATTCATTCTTTAGTTCCCAGAAAAATGGCCGATGTTTTATCATTATTATCAGCTTAAAACTCACAATTATATGAATGGGTTCCGTGTGCAATATTAAATTTCTATAATTCTCATACCACTGCAGTTCTTAACTTAGCTACTTAAAGTTCTCCAAAGTCAGCATTTCAATCATTATGTTTTCTCTAGCGACTAACAAAAGGATAATGGAGAATTATTAGTGAACTTCATGTTATTAAGTTAACTTAAAATTATAATTAATTAATATATATGAATACAGTAGTAGAACCCAAATAGCTCCAAGCAATAGGCAAAGAGCATATTTAATACATTAGTTTTAAGATTTGATAACTTATTGTTAGTTTCCAATGGAGTAAGATACAATAAACAAATAAATGGTCTAATAAAAAAAAAATGTTACTAAGTACAGTGTTGGTAACATTACAAGCCAACAATATCAAGGATATAGTTGGAAAGAACTGCCTTTGAAGCAATGATGTAGTGTCAAGTTTCCCTAAGTATTTCTCCAATAAAGCTCTAAATAAATATTGAAATAAAATATAAAATATATAACAATATAGAAAGTCAACTCACTTCATAGCTTCTCATATTCTGACATGAGTGCAGAAATAAAACATAAGTAATTGAAGGACATGGTACAATCGTAAGCTTGAGCTTTACTTTTAAGAAATGTTATTCCTAATTACAGAATTTTGGCTTTCAATCCATTTCCACAACACTAGGGTCTTAATATATAAAATCCAATTAGTGTAGACAGTAAAGTAATGTAATCTTATAAACTAACCCTTAAAACTATAAAGACAAAAGTCGCAAATCACAGATAAGTAAAAGCAGTATTCTACCTTAGCATACCATTTGTCTTTCGGAATCTTAGAAGCCTCTGAATATAATTTGGACGTAGATAGAACAAACATGAAAACAGTGTTAATTATTGCAGTGCCCTACATCTAATCTGGTTAATATAATAATTGCATAATACAAGTAACATATATAAGTTGTGGTATACAGATGCGTCCAAAATGGAGGATGGCAGTGCAGGAGCTGAAATTGTAGGATCAAATTTCCAAAAAGCAATTGCAATGGGGGAAAACAGCTTCCATTTTTCAGACGGAGGTCCACGCGTTAGAGTTATATGCTAGAGAATGTCTACGCAGGGATACACGCAACCAAAATATGCATACTCTCAGATAGCCAGGCAGCTGTGATATCATTAATAAACTTCTCATTCCAATCAAAGCTGGTCTGGGAATGCTCTAAACTTCTCAATACCCTAGCAGCGAGAAACTCTGTTACGCTAATGTGGGTACCGGGACATGAGGGCAACGAAATGGCAGACTCTTTGGCAAAAAGGGGCGCAGACACTGCCTTTATAGGTCCAGAACCCTTCTGTGGGGTAAGCAGCAGCTTCGCAAATAACTTGTTGTGCGAACAGGAAAAACGAGGTCTTCTAAACTACTGTAGAGCCCAAAATGGCATGCGGCAGTTGAGACTACTCATTGAGTCAATGGCCTCAATAGCTAGTAACCATTTCTCAATAATACGCTATAATAATAATAATCATATAATCATAATATCATATAATATCAAATGAGGAGGTAGGTCCATAGAATCCATAGAGCGTTACTTACCTTTGTCGATATTACAACGCGGACAATGAAACCATAATTTTTTATTTTCTTGGTCACTTTTTAATCAAATTTTTTGACTTAAGTTCCAAATATCCAATTATGCATCACAATGGATTGTACGAGAAATTTTCGTAGCAAATTAAATTTCAGACTTCTCTAGAAGCAATACAGATCCACATTCAATAGTAACTACCGACCGAACTAACCTACGAAACGACACTAATATTGCATTGATATGTCTAACTAATCTCACAAGCTAATATTGTTATTATTATATCTTACATCATAATTAATTATGACTTAATAATGATAGTACTAGCGACCCTGTGAATCTCACAAGCTATTTTAATTTATTTAAGTAGAAAAACTTTGAAACAAGAAGAAATATTTGAATTAATTAGTCGGCCCAATTATGGAAATCCTGAGTTCTGGAAGACATATTTATAACCTGTACACCTGTAATTATCTCAGCATATATTTGAACGAGTAATATTCATACTAATTCTGGAATGATTACAAAATTAACTAATATAGAATCAGCGATAAAATGTGTTCATAATTAATCCAGTTATAGGAATAAGTTTGTCTATCCAGATCTACCCAGTTGAACAGTTCTAGAGGAGGGCCTTAGCTACTAAAACTCCAAAAAATTCATTATCATTTATACATTATAACTAATTAAAATCATTGCATAAATAAACTGGTAGCAAATCAAATGGGAAACGTTCAATAATCTGGTGAGGAGTTCTGAAGAAGACCTACAACTGCTGAAAGATCAGGTCAACACCTTATGAAAGATGTGGCATTGTTTATTCCACATTTTATTCATATATTTCCCACATATTAAAAAAATATATTATGTTATATTAATATAATATTACATAAAAAATTTTTATTATTAAATTATAACATAATATAATATTATATAAAAAATTTTTTAATATTTCGCCATTAACGAAAACTGCTCAGGAAGAACGTGTATTCCACATGTGATTGGCCTCCTTTCGTTAAACCCTTACAAAATATTAGTATACCATTTGAGTTGTAAGATCAATTAGAGAAGAGCATATTCAAAGCTTTTTCGAGAACGCAAATATCTCGGCTCGTTTTCAAGAACCAAAGACACTTGCTTTTTTGTGTACTTATGATGTTGGAATTTTAATTCAATTCTGTTTTGCGGTGCATTGAAGAGGTACTTTAATTTCATTACAATAACTACATTGAGACAGGAACAAAACGAATCAAGTGCCTATATTTAGGCGCATCCACTCCATGCATACATAAATAATTTAACATTGCTGGCTGCCTGGTGGGTTGGTTGCTTGGTTGGTTGGTTGCGTAACGGACTCCTTTGTATTTCCGCACTCAAAATTAATGAAAAAGCTTTCATTACATCCTTTGTTTTGTTTTGTGGCAATTCTTTTTCTATTTGTTTGGGTTTCTTGCAAGGCGCAGAGGCAGCATTTCACTTTTAAGCCAGCTACGCTGCTTTCCCCCTAAAGGTATGCTACTCTATACGGTTGAAATTTTTATACAATTTTGTTGTTCATTTGCGTTTAGCCCAAAAAATGCGAACACAAAGAAAGTGCATAAAGAGACTGACTACCGCATGCATATGCGCTCCTACCTCTGTGGAGCCTTAAGAGTGCGCTTCAAATTATTTGCTTACGGTGCATAATTCTCAACGCTTGCAGCAGCCGGCGCCCGGGCAAAGGTAATGCAAGAAGCCCGTTTGTATGCTTCACTTTTTTCTTGCCTTCTGTTTTTGCTGCCTGACTTTGTTGTGTTAATTAAGCAAAAATGTTGATATTGTGTGCTTCAAATGAAATCTTTTTTTCTCCGTATTATTATTACTTTCGTTTTAGTTTTTTTAAATGAATTATTATAAAAGGAGCCCCCGTGCACATAGGTACACATTTCATTTATACTCAACTAAAATAAAAGAAAGGTTAATTTTTGGTTGCGAATTTTTAAGCCTCTTTTGGGCGCTTTAAATTTTTGTTTAATTTTACATTCATACAGAAGGCAAGGAGCACTGGAAGAATGGATATAAAAACCGTATGCCAAAGGCAACTAAGGTAGAGTGTAGTGAGTGGAGGGCGAAAGGGAGAATGGGAGAAATTTCTCAAATTATAAAGTTCGATCCAAAATATAATCGATTTAACTCAAATTCATATTCAAAGACAGAGCTGTGGAATCCCAAGTGCAGTGGTAATTGCTTTGAACTCCGCATCTTTTTGAGGAATTCGACCCTTTGCAGTGGTTTATAGAAGATCACACAATAATTTGCTCCAAAAGGACACATTAAACATAACTCTCTTCGGTATAGGTAGGATCATGGAGACACCCAACTACAAGATAATATAAGCTAAGAACTTTTTTGGTTCCATAGAATGAGAATATTCAATAATTTGAAATAATATTGCCGTTGTTGTTGTGGTGTTTGCGTGTCCTTCAAAAGTCTACCCCATTAGCTCTGCTGTTTCATCATATTCGTCTCTTAATTGCTGTGTTACTGTTTAACAAATTCGGAGCTTATTTTCAACTTCTTTGTAAAAAAATCTGTGCTTAATATTCAACGCGCTTCATCATTAAAATTGTGTTGAATTCCCATAACTTAAGCATGCACAAGCGACCAAAAACCAACTAAGAAGAACAAAATAACAACAAAAAAACAACGAAACCACAACTGCACAAACCTTAGAATCAATTCGCAGCCCAACTCGACCCAGCCACAGCCATAGCCACAAACGACTTGAACTCATAATTCATATGAGCCAGAAAGTCTCGGCAATCAAAATGCCGATCAAGTAACCTAACTTAAATTTTAGTCAATCAACGGAAACTTCGTCTGTCTGTCTGTCTGTCTGTCCGCCTAACTGCCGAACTGTTTGCCCATTGTGCTCCTTCCAGTGAGCTTGCGTGGGTATGACAAAAGCAGCGAAAACAACAACAACAACAACAATATAATTATAGCATGTCTAGCATCTCTAATGCAAACAAAACATGAGATTATGAGTTGCGATGATATTTCCACATCACATTTCAGCGCTGAGAATGTTGCGCCTGATGGAATAGCTGCCAAACTGGACGAAGACGAGGCAGAAGAGTTGCAGAAGCGTGCTCCAACTAGAGAACAACAACAAAGTGATTTCTATGCCATACTTCTGGTAGCTGAGCAAAAATTTGGTGAACAAAATTGAAATACATGAAAAATCGAAAGAAAAATCATAAAAATTAGGTTTTACGTGTTTCCACATAAAATTCTAGAGCCTCAGTGCGCAAGCGCAGCATTTGCTAAGCTCAACGAGCACAACAAGCAACCTGAGCTTAGCGGCAGACAACGGCGGCAACAGTCAACAGTGGCTACTCTTTGGTGCCGTCCCAGCCGCACCAAGCCGGGCAGCAAGAAACGTGAATGAACTACTTCCAAATTGTCGCTCGCTGCGCTTTGGTTGGTTCGGTGTCTTGGGGTCCGGATAGACGGATGGCTTTGGCATAATTGAATTGTTTGATTTTTGATTTTTGATTTCATTTCAATGATTTGTGATTTGTGCGATTTTATCTCACGCCATATTGCGAAATTGTTTTAACCCATTGCGGGGACCTTTTGCTCTTAATTTTAGACTTCAGTTGATAGGAGCAGACCGACTAGACTCGCACTCGACCATGCACTGCCTGCCGCTACCATCATCGAGCCATCAGTTGCACTTCACTTTAACTCTCCGATTGAGTGCATATCGTTTGTTTGCCATACATTTGATTGCCGATATTCGTACATGCTGGTAACGAATCAATTTTCATTGCTTCACTTACTCGCACTGGTGGCTGGTGTGGTGCCTTTTTGGCACAACATGTGCTACCGATTGCAACTCCTTTTTCCGCATTGCCACTCCACTCCATTCAGATGGTCCGCAGCAGGGAGATCGACTCCCTTCGCCGCATTTCGGTAGTTTCGAATTTCATGGGAATTACATACGTGCGAGATTTCTGATTGCTATTGATTGATGCTGCTTCATATGTTACGTGACCGCATTGGCAGCATCTCTGAAGCTTCAGGTTGATTCTGCAAGTATTCTTTTATAATTTAGAATTTATATTATCTTCTTGTCTAATGCCAGACTGCATGCATGTATTGCGTAAATACGCGCTCTGAATTTACGAAATAGTTTAATAGATTTTAAAACATACTCGCACCAATATCCCAGCAGAAAATCAACACAACAGGCGCTGTTGATGTTGGCACAGGTGTTAGAAGAGATAATGTCCACAACTGGAGGTAGAAAAATGTAGTTTCTAAATGAAAACGAGGCTTACTACCCCAAGGTTGAATGAAAAGGAGACTTACTACCCCAAGGTTGAGTGAAAAACAATCTAATAGTCTTAAAATTGTCTCCAATCCATAATTTGAAGACTGTCATATTTGGTTGAGAAACTGTTCAGAGCCTTGCACCGGACCTTTCACTCTCCAAAAATCAATGCATTTGTTTCACTTACCAAAGTTGTATGCATTGAGGGCCATGGTCACGTTGGCAGTGAAGGCAACCAGCATCACAAAAGAAGGAGATTTTTAATACACTACCGCACATCAATGATAGCAAAGATCCGGTCCTGAAAGAAAGAGCCAAGTGGTGCTTTGCTTTTATGTTACCCATACCCTTATGTGTTACCCATATGTGCTGAATACTAAAATAACAGCATCAAGAAAAGACAGGTTCAGATGCTTGGAAGCTACATTGGTCATTCCATTTGTTAAAACCAGGCAACCTGCATAATAGCCAACCTGCATAATAGCCAACTTCATACAATCCACTCTGTATGATGGTCATTATAGGCAAGGCGCTGGAACTCATTATATGCGACTGATAACAGAAATATTTGCATATACTCGTACAAATGACAACACCCCAGGAGCAACTAAAAAACGCCTGCAAGCAGCGAAGCAATCTAGAATAGGCGTCGAAGGTTGAACTTGACACCACTCGAATTGGTAGGCCAGAAGATCGAAATCAGAGTTTGAAGCATCCGGAAGAGAAAATAATTGTGAATATGGAGGAGCTGCACATCACATATTCGAAGCCAAGGGCTGCATATACAAGAAGATACAAAAAGACCCTTCAAGGATCGTCAGGCTGGGGTCCGAGTGTATACGGTGAGGAAAAATTACCATTGTAAAAAACAATTAAAATATATTCCACAAGCTGGCATTAGCATCCACATTTGAGAAATTGTAGCTTGCAAGTGAATGGATAATGTGAATACATTGCGTTCTGTCTGAAGGTGACTGGCGTGTGACTGGCACTAATAGTGTGTATTGGGCCTAAAGGATCCTGCAAAAGCAGACGACAACTATTTTCTAAGGTTATCATATTGGTTATGCTTATAGCAGCACCCATCTAGACAGGTGCGAATAATTCCTCTAAACAAAGCACGAACTCTCCTTTGGTTTATCGACTTCTGGACGTAACTGTTGATACCAGGTAGGGGGAGGGCAACAATTACTATTATTATTATAATTATTATTATTATTATTATTATTATTATTATATCTTACACCATAATTAATTATGAGTGCAAGTTGTTGGGGGAATGAGTCCTAGCTACTGAGGCTTTCGGCTCGAATAGAAAAGGATTTTATAGAAATAAGCATTTTTAGAGGACAAGCCCGATTTGAACCTGCGACCAATAGACCACAGAGGGCGGCAGGGCAACAATTACGTCATGCAGGTGGCAACTGTCTCCACAAATAACTTTTCAAGTTGCAGCATGCGGGACACCACTTCTGTAACACCGTTTGAATGTTAGACTCTAATATTACCTAAAGGGTTTCTTCATTACAGAAAATATGCTACATTCATTTATTTTAATGCACATTTAACAATTTCTTTAAACATATTTATACGAATATTAATTTATTGCTAATAGTTCGATGACTGGATTTGATAAAGTAATACAGAAACCTAGTTAAATTAATCTTTTATTTAAGTAATTAAATTTGTTAAGAGTAAATACCACTGAAGAGGTAGTTAGATTAGAGAAGATCGGGATCTAGTCACCTAGTCATATTATCATTACTGGACTACCAAACATTTGTGTGGAAATTTTTTGTGGATATGTCTTGCATCAACCCTCCAGGTGACTGCTTTGTATCTAAGGTTAGCATAGAATGACGGCAATATTTAACTCTATGTAATATACCTAAGGAACAATTCAGTTGAGACGAGAATGAATCCTCAATGATAAGACCTGATTTAAATTTAAATGCAAACTTAATGAACTATTATAATAAATTAATTAATTAATTCATTCATTATTGGAAGCTGCTCTCTGAGGTCTTTGAAAGTTCCCCGAAAATCTTAAAGTCGACAATCCGTTACTATTATCAAGCCACGCTAGAAACTTAGCCCCTATGGGGAGTTTCTCAGTCAATGGATAATACAAACTTTATCGAAACTGACTTACGTGACAGCCAGAGTCTTGAATTACTTGGTAGTTCATCCCCAAAAGGGAAATCTGTTCCATAGAAAGCTACTCAGTCGTCTATATGTAACCCTCATCAGAGTCGTCACGTTAAAAGTACATAATGAAAGGACTCTGGTTAAGAAGAGGTTCAGCCTCAGTTTATTCTACTATTGAGAAAGTCAAGAACAGCATGTAATCCCATTTATTCAGTTTGAATAATATTAGTTAACATAATTTAATTTATTACAATAGTTCAACAAGTTTGAATTTAAATTTATAACAGTCTTATTAGAGGCTTCCCCGTCTCAACTGAATTGTTCCTTATGTATACTACATAGAGTTAATTATTGCCGCCATTCTAAGCCATAACGTCCCTTTATGGTATAACCTTAGATACAAAGGATTGTTGATGCAAGACATATCAACAAAGAATGTTCCACACAAATGTTTGGTAGTCCAGTAATGATAATATGACCATCACTGTAGTAAGAAATCTTTATGATTACTTGTTATGACAATATCGTGCTTATGTAAAATATTTTTCCACTTCCATAAGTCTTCTCTATAAAACATTTTAGACTTATTCAATCAGTTTAGAAACTACCCATAAACTAGTTTAATTTTGAAGGCCATATCTAGATATCCGTTTGGCAAATCTCTCTGATTTTACCCTCCAATTATCTTGAACTTAGGTTAGGTTACGTTGCGAAGGCGTGTGCGGATACGGAATCCGAACTTTCACTCGGAGACATCTATGTCCATTGTGACTGCCTTTAAAAATGCCAAGAGGAGGCATACTCGTCCTTACTCGCGCTTTCCGTATACATTTTACGTACCATCCCTATTCCACCATTTGGTTTTCCAGATGAAAGTGAGGAGATCCGATAAGTCCACCTTCGTTATCTCTGTCAAGCTTGTAAAGAAGCGCGACCCCAATCATTGAAGTCGTATCAACTGTAGCCTTGGACATTGACATAAAAAGCAATGATTCAATTCTATCTCTTCTTCATCATAGCAACTCCTGCATAGCCCGCTCGTCGGAATACGCCAACGTTGAAGCATTGGTGCGATAGCACAATGCCCGGTAATGACCTCCGTAAGCACCCCTACTGCAGGATTGTTGAGCCCTAAAAGAACATCGTTCTCTTCATGTCTAACCTAGGTCATAAGGCCCGTGAGACTTCACAGTCGTCACCATTAGTCCATAAGTTATTTGTCACCGCAATAGTGAATTCATCTCAGCTCCTAAACAGTTCACATATCGGAATTTGTATTGAGGTATCTGCTTCGTTAATGTCCCTTTCAGAGCCCCTTCTGGCCATCTCATCCGCTAATTCATTCCCTTCTACATTGCTATGTCCGGGAACCCAGCAAAGTGAGACCTTGTGGGGTCCTATGTTCAGTAATGAGGTACGACATTTCATTACCAGCTTTGATTTAACTGTCTTGGATTAAATTGCCTTAAGCGCCGCCTGACTATCCACACAGATAGGGATATTCGAGGGTGGAATTGTACTACTTTGTATCAGGCTGGGCACTTTTTCAATTGCATAGATTTCAGCATGAAAGACGCTGCATGCGTCAGGCACCCGATACGACTGTCTTGCCTGCAAGCCTTCCGAAAAGGCACCCGCTCCCGCTCCACTCCGCATCTTTGATGATAATGTTAGAATTACCCGCTACAGAACCTGACTCCCAGTCTTCCCTGCTTGGATAGAGCGTTGGAATTCTAGTTGTGAAGTCTAGAGTAGAAGCCATGTACTCTGTAGCCGTTTCTAAGTCAGCGGTAACTATCCTTTAACACCTCCGTTTTATTTCGCTCAGAATTGTACAGTGTCCATAGTTGGCAAATTTCCTAGCGTTGCACTCCCTTAGTCTGAGAGCACACTTGGCGGCACAACCCTGAATGAACACCCCTAGTGGTAAGAGGTGAAATAATATATTTACGCCTTCTTGACGCGCGCTACTTACAGACTCTGAAAGTGCCAGGCTAGCAAGTCTTTGTACTTTTTCAATACGGTATAGATAACATTTCCTTTCCAACGCCTTCCGCCAGACGATGGACCTCAAGTGCTTTAAGAATAAACGATAAGAGACTTATTGGTCTGTAATCTCTGTCGGTAGAGTGATTTATTTTTCCCGCTTTTGGAATGAAAACCACCCTGACTTCTCTCCAACTTTTTGGCACGTACCCATCCTTGAGACACCTTGTGAAGATGTGAACTAGATGGGGAATCACGCCCTCAGAGGAATGTTGTAGCATAGCCGGTATAACCCCATCAGGACCCGCTGACTTGTACGCCCACGCAATCTTGTCCTCCCTCACGATATCCGACACGTCGGTCCCTGAAACACGTGCAAGATTTACCGACCGCATATGGACGGTTTGCGAGTCCGTACAACCTGGAAAGTGCGTTTCCATCAAAACCTCCATGGACTCCTGACACGAGCCAGTCCATGAGCCATCCCGCCTCTTTACACTGCCGAGAACCGTCGTGGTTCTGGACAGTATTTTCCTGAGTCTCGATGCCTCATTTACCGACTCCAGAGTTCCGCAGAACTGTTGCCAGGAGTCCCGTTTTTCAGCCTTAATTTTGCTTTTATACTCATTAAAACTGACTCTATAATTTTCCCAATGCTCTTCCAGCCGACTGTTTTTGGCCTTGTTGAAGAGTCCTCTTGACTTTTTTCTAAGCAATCCTAACTCAGCGTTCCACCAAACCGGTTTTAGTTTAGCACGCGGCCTAGTCAAGGGACAAGATAGGTCAAAGGATTGTTTCAGTATCCCCGTAAGACGACCTACCGCCTTATCAATGTTAGCATTCCCTTCGCCGACCTTGACTTTCATCAAAGTAAGTTTTTGGGTCGCCAGTTTTGAGAATTTGGAGCAGTCAGTCTTTTTTGGGTTCCTAAAAAGCCGTGGGGTCACTACCTCGGAGTAGACCGAGAAGCGTATCCGACTATGATCCAAAAAGGAACAGGCATCAGATACTCTCCAGTTGTCGACCCTTATGGTATTAGACCCAGTGGCCAGAGTGATGTCAATCACTTCCTCCCTAACCCTATTACGAAACGTTGGCTGATTTCCCTTGTTACATAAAGTTAGGTTAGTGGAGAGATGGTAATCAAAAATGGACTCACCCCTACCATTGGTATCAGTGCTGCCCCAGAGCTCATGGTGCCCGTTTGCGTCACAGCCGGCCACTATACCCAGTCCGCGTGACTCACCGTAGGCGATAAGTTGCCGGAAGATCTGTGGTGGCGGCCGTTCCTCGTTATACGGAAAGTATGCGGACGTTTGCAACAAACTAGGTTTGTGCCTATGCTCGCATACCACCGTTGTAAGGTCTCCAGTGCTGTAGGGAGTAAGAAGAAAAATATTAATATCCTTTTTTGCCACTATGCACGTTCTGATCTTACCTTGTGTTTGTGGAATGTAGAGACGATAACCATCCATCCCGAGTCCGCTTACCTTACCTCTGACGAGCCAAGGCTCCTGAACAAGGGCTACGTCCATATCGTCCTCTGCGATGAACTTCATTAAATCGAGCGAGGCTGAGATGGAGTGATGCAAATTAATTTGCACCACCTCTAGCTTCCTCTCCATTGGTTTTTGACCGGTCACCCGGCACGCGAACCTTAAGAGAGCCGAACCCGAATTTAATGAAGTTGTCGCTCCTTAATTTTGATAGCGACGCGGAGTCCACTGCGAGCACCGCGTCACTTCCCACTCCATTTTTGCAGAGGGTCACGGAGATCACCCACCACTCTGCCGAATTCAGAGACTGGTTCTGCCGTCCGATCAGCTTGAGTATGGATTCATGGTCCGGAACCGGAGGTGGAATCCACACCGAAACAACCGGGCGGATCGAAAGCATAGAACGAGGCACCACCTCCAACCGAGCGCCCCGCCAGAGTGGGTCAAGGCCGCCAATTGCACGCGTTAAGAAGTCCAGAGACTTCTTGTTGATGCAACCTACTACCTTAACCCCCCTCTGCCAGCCGGCCCCGTCAAACTGCATATCCCCGCCATCAGCCTCGACCATCTCCGCTTCAGGCGCGCCTCTACTATCAACCAATTTTTCGGCGTTATCTTCCCATCAGGGTCGACGCTGTCGATGATAGCTACCTGTAGCTCCGTCGGTGATTCGAAGGAGGTCGATGGCTTCGGCTTTTTTGAAGCCCTCTGAGCCTGCTCATCAGACCGAACTCTTTTTGGAGTTTTGCCCGATGCTAAGCCATGTGGCTCCTTCGAAGAACTCGGCTTTGGCGGCACCTTTATGCGGTCACCTGTGGCCTTGTCCGGCTTACCATTTTTCCTGGAAGTCGAAGCGTTGTCAATATCAGACTTTGCCCCAGCAATTCCCTGCACCGTTTTATTGCATGAACTGGCCGCAGCGTTATTTTTCTCAAACCTTGCTACGACCTTCTCATGCTTTTTAATGAGATCCTTCTCCCTTTTTGTAAAGGAAGAAGGATCTTTCGCCTTCATTTTACGAAGATAGTAAGCCGAGCGCTTATAGCCATTTCTGGCCTTTTGCTCTTTTGTGAGGCTTACCACCTTCTTTGTCTCCTTCCCCGGCTCAGGAGCATGTGGAGTGGAGGGCTGAGAAGGACTGAGCAATTGTATCTCAACATCCGAGCCTATGTCGTAGACATGGCTGACCTGTGACAACGCGTCGTCATCGGTTGCGTGGTCTATGCGCAAGCCCAGAAGCTGAGATCCTATGCGATCCCCCTCAGCCTCCACCTCACAGGCCCCTTGCCTACCCAAAGTTGGCTTGGAGACCCTCCCAGTAGCACTTGCAGACATCGCGGCCTGGGGTACCACGGCGATGCCTGAGGAGTTGCTAGATATCAACGCCAGGTGGCCTCCTCGCCAACCACCTACCGCCGGTACTGGGGATCCGACCCCCTGCACCGTAAACTCTTCTTCGTTTGTTTCAGACATCATGTTTCAGACCAGAAAAAACACCCCCTCCCCGTGGGGTTTTTTTACAGTCTACCACCCCACGCACAAAAGACTCCGAAAACCGACCGCTCCTAACATGGAGAAAACAGACGTCGTTGTGTGCCGCCCCTAACCTGGGAAACAGACGCACACGTGGTAGATCTTTGTTCGTTACTCATCGGTCGGTCTGTCTAAAAACACTGGCGGCCCTGCCAGGGGGCAGTATATGACCTTGGGTTAAAACAGTCCGACGAATCTTTGCAATTTAAGCCAACACACAACGCCAAGGTGCCTACCAAATGGGGGCCTTTAATTATGTTTAGAACCCGAAACTTTCCTCATTGATGTGCCTGTGAATATCAATTTATCGCCTTATTCTCTCCACTTTTTCCTAAAAGTACTCTCTGTGATATTATTAGATACGATTTGCATTGCTTCTTGTGTGTGAGATTCGTGAATAATTTAATTGGATTTTGGGTGCTTCATATATCGTCCCTCAATAATAAATTCGCCATTAACTCACGTTTTCCTCGGCTTCTCCACACTCGACTACTAAATCACTCTCGTGTGTCCAAAACAAACAATTTTCCAATTTTCATATGCGAATTATAGACTGAAGCAGTGCAGCAAATATTTGAATGATTGATGGCATGTTAACAACAACGTACCATTAAGGATGCTACCACCAAACATGACCACAGCGAACAACACACAGCAACAACAACAACAGTAATAGCAACACCAAAACAACAACAACAACATCAAGAAAGCCAGCAAAAACACATACCTTAACTCGCAGAAATACCTTAAAATCACGATTCAGATTCAGCCGAAAAAAGCAACAAGAAAAAAGAACTGGAAAATTGTGCAAAATTGATTTCACATGATTTACAACAACTTAACGTGTATGGAACAACTACAGCAACAACAACTACTACTACTACTACAACTGGGAGAACAACAAGCAGCAACTTCCAACTTGCCACAATTGCGCCAAATAATTTCTAATGTCACGGTGGTCAATCCCTGCCATATAATAATCAGTGCCCACCAATCCCCAACCGAGCAATATTTGTTGGTACAAGTAAACAAATAATCACATAGATGGCGCTAGCTGAGCGCGCCAAGCACGTCGTTTGCCCACTGCAGCCGACTTCATTCAGATGCGCATTAACATAATTTATTCGCATGCTGACCATGTTGACCTGATTGGAACGAAATTGTTTGAAGTGTATCGGGTTGGATTTTTTTTTGCTTTTCTATGTTTTTCTTGCGTACATTGGAGTACTCTGCACAGGCGAGCTTCGATTCGTTCAGCATTGTCTTAGGTGTATATTGTCCAAAAGAAGGTTCGACAGATATGAAGCAGTCTGAAGATAAGGCAACTCTCAGCTTGGTAGGGGGTCAACCAAGCAGAGAGTTAGATAGATAGATAGATATATTTAACGGTGGTATACACTGCGATCTGAACGATCTATTGTGATGTCCCTATTTATTTGAAAGATGAGGATAGTCTCACCTATAAATCTTCTGTCAAGATAATTTCCGACAGGAATTCATATATTTTGGAGGAATCAAGATGAGGGATCTTGCTCATATCTAAGATATATTCTCCAAATCACCTGTGTCTTTTGTGTGCCAATGGTCCGCAGCCTGTGATCAGGTGCAGTGAGGTTTCGTCACTTTCTCCACAGAATCAACAGATGGCATCTGAAGATATACCCAACTTGTTCAAATGGTAGTTGAGAAGCAGAGAGTTAGACCCTTTTTTATTTTCTAAAATGTACAGATGATTATTTATTGATGACATGCCCCGTTTGTACATATAGAGCTGACACTATATGTATCACTTACAATAAAAATAGCACAAAACAATTGAAATCTAGCATCAATTTGAAAACTTGCTTCCAAATGTCATTATTTGAAATCGAGTGTAGAACAGCCGACCTCACTGAACCACTCTATATAAGCCCCTATAAATGTGCTACAGAGGCATATAAATTACCTTTAAATGTGATATTATATTAAAAGTGATATTTTTATTGAAAATCTCTGGACTGTTGAATCGCATAACTTTAAGCTGCACTCTGGGGTCTTTGAATGAAGTTCCCCGAACATCTTAAAATAGAAAATCCGTTCTTATTATCAGACCTGACTAGAAACTTAGCCCGTATGGGAAGTTTCTCAGTCAATGGATAATACAAACATGAAAGAAGCCGACTTTCGTGACAGCCAGAGTCTTGAATTACTTGGTAGTTCGTTCCCAATAGAAAGCTAATCAGTCGTCTATATATAACCCTCATCAGAGTCGTCAAGTTTAAAGTACATAATGAAAGCACTCCAGCTACGAACAGGTTCTGCCTCAGCTTATTCCACTATTTTCAAAGGTATATATTACCATTTAGTCTGAATGACTAATATTAGTAGGTAGAAATTAACTAATGCAATAGGAGTAACCTAAATCTAACCACGTTTGGTATAACTAATTAGAGAAGGCGCGCGCGAAGCAGAACAGCTTGGCGAGAGCTGCCCAAATCGGCCGTAACTAAACCACGGGTTGTAATGGTCGCCTAAGCAAGCAAGTAAGCAAGCAATAGGAGTAACATTGTGCCATCCTACACCCACACGTAAAAATATATGAATGGGAATCAGAGCTTGAAAGGATACATTGAGTTTTAAGCCCGTAAGCCGGAAAAGTATGCATAGCCCACAATTCGTAGCTAAATGAAAATAGAAGAATTCTTCACTTTTTATGCTTGTATTTCACCTTTTATGATTGTATTTAATATCAATTGGGTTCCAGAATTTTGCATTTGTTCTACAAATTGTGGGAAGATTGGTATTTAGAAGTCAAAAATCTAAAAGTCAAGAATCTAAAAGTCAAGAAACGAAAATGCTGATCTCTAAGAAGAGAATCTGTACCACAACTCTTCTGAGAACAAAAAATTCAACCCAGTTGTGCAGTGGAAAATGTCGCCAATGCGGAAATAGGACAGATGAAGTTTCACCATTACATTAACCTCACCAAAATTGGGATTCAAAACAGGGCTACAAAAAATGTTTTAAAAAAAAATTATTAATAATAAAACAAATTATTAAATCATTATTAATAATATAAATAAAAAATTTTATATTCCATTAAGTGCACTGCTTAGTATAGGGTGTCGAAAATTCGGCTTCCGAATATTTTGTTTTAACATATTTTTATTTCTTCTTACATCTTTCGTCAAATTTCTTTGTTGCAATGAATGAGTAAATGTATTATTAACATTTTTGCTTGTACTCGTAAATGGAATTTTCGTGATGCATTGATAAGTGGCGGTGTTGTTAATGGAACCATTTTCTCCAAACAATGTAATTAATTCAGACTGAACAATTTCATTTAACAATTCTACACGAAAGGGCTGGGCTCATTTTATGGAGTACCTCAAGGTCACAAATATCAAACACAAACAAAATAATTCTTCAATTATTTATGAGTAGGTCTGAAAACCCGTGCAATCTGAGGATTCAACTGAGATGATACGAGTATAGACACTTAAGATATAGTTTTGTGATTGAATGTTACATCAGAACATAAAGGTAACAAAATCCTCAGCATATTAAAATGGAAACAAGGAAAAACTTCTTTCAGTTATGTATATATTTTTTCAGTCGATATACATACGAGTATATCGATATGAATGAGTCAAGGTGAGTCCTTCGAACAATGGCTCTCGAGGAATCGTGATCACTGAAGATCTTTGTCTAATACTCACACCTCCTAATTGTTTACCACATATGTTTTCCAATATCTTCCAAGCTTCATAGTCGCACAGATAATGCATTAAACATTTTAGATTATTCCAACACACATATATAAGTGCATCCAGAGCCAATGATTAGAAAATAAGTTTCTAAAATGATATCCGAGATCCTTAATGTGAAGACATTGCGTTCCGTCTGAACGTGATTGGCATGTGACCGGCACGAATAGTGTGTATTGAGCCTAAGTGTGGTCCAAATAATCGGCATCAGTACCACTGAGCTTAGCTACTCTAAACTGAGCTTAGAGTTAAAACCATTTGAATCTGTCGCTGTGCCCAGCAATCAGTTGAGAGGGAGGTCTTCAACCGTTTTTAACTGCTGTAAAGCATCTTCAACATCATCACCACCTTCCGTTTCGATATGGGTGAGTATCTTGAAGATAATATTATAGTAACCACTTTGCACCTTCTCCCCATAATATCATTATAGAGATGCACTTGGTTGGTCTTATTAGATTTTCACTTCCTAAATGTAGACTTATACTACAAAAAACGGGTCTTAATAAACCAGGCGATTTGTTAAAGTAATTTCGAGATCATTACAACACATTCTCAAATTAAACCAACTAGTTAAAAAGAAATAGCATAATCTATCACTCGTCGTAAATAAATCATAGTATGAGAGAAAAATATAACATCACTAATGATCTCTTACTAATTAATAATTTATTACTGTTTAGTATCTTTAAATCTAAAGATCTTTTACTACCTGTTTATGATTATTACTATTAATTATTATTTATGATTAGTATTCTTATATTTATATCTAACGGCCTATTACTAATGATTTATTAGTATTTATTATTATTATTATTATTATTATTATTATTATCTATGTATCTAAAAACCTTTCACTAATGATTTATTACTAATAACTTACCTAACTGTTGAATCTTCCCGCCCTAGATGCTTTTATACAAGGAGAGGCCCTAAAGGCCATCTGTAGGTTGAAGCAGAATAAGCACTGTGTGGGTGCGCATTGGAATCTTGAAGATATTGTTGGCACTGACATATTGGTATCCCTTCTATGCCCATTGACTCGATGTCCGCGTATCCTATAACTGAAAAGCGGTACTGGTTAAAAATTCCAGAGGCTCATTTATGGTTTGATCCTATGATTGAGCTCGGTAGGCAGTGCCTTCGTATTTTCACTGATGTCTCCAAAACAAATATTGAATCGGCTTCTGTAGCTTTCGTAGTACTCAACGGTGTCCAACTCCATTACGCCCTTAGTTGTCATGCTTCTGTCTTTCAGGCGGAAGTGTATGCCATTCTAAGGGCGATGGAATACGTCGTGGAATACAAATGGCGTGGCAGAAGTATTTGTGTCTGCAGTGGCAGTCAGACTGCACTGAAAGCCTTACTCAGCCCTCGTGGCACTTCCAAGTTCGTGCTATTGTGCAAACCAAGATTGAATTATGTTGGGAAGCGTAATAATCTGTTGCTAATATGGATTCCAGGACACATGGGTGTTATGGGGCATGAAGTCGCAGACAAACTAGTGAATAAGGGATCTGAGATCAGTTTTACTGGCCCGGAACCTGCTCTTCCCATATCTTTTGCTGCCATTAAAGCTACTATTGGTGATTTGGTTGCATGTGCACAGAATCGTGAATGGGGGGGCTATAAGAGACAGCAGATGGGCAAAGGCTGTGCTGTCTGTTATTTCCGATAGAACGTCAAGGTTTCTTCTGTCACTTGGTAGGATAGAGTGAGGGCTTCTGGTAGGACTGATGTCAGGTCATTCTGCATGGGCTAAGCATATGCAAAAGATAGGCAGTGGAGACTGCACTTTGCCAGGCCTGTGAGGAGGAAGATGAGACAGTTGCCCACCTTTTGTACGTACGAGGTTTGTTCAAAAAGTATTTTGAATTTTCGCGGGCTACGGATGTTCGATTTTCGATCTTTTTGTGGCGTTATGTTGCTACTCATGACCCTCACTTATGTTAACAATTTCGGCCATTTTGAATACTCAGTCAGTTTTTGACAGCTATTGTGCGTGGACGTGTTTTAACTTGTCTTCGATTTTTGTCTATCCCGAAAAAAGGATTTTGTGTGAAAAACTACACAAAGTGCGCGGAAGTATTCCGAATGCTGACTGTTGCATACGACGAAGCTACTTTGGACAAAAGCAACGTTTATCAGTGGTACAAAATGTTTTCAGAGGGCTGAGAAGATGTGAGCGACGAAGAGTGTTCCGGACGCCCGAGCAGGTCAACAACAGACGAAACGAGTCGGGTTAGACCGACTTCGAAATACCCTTTACAATGGGGATGTTTCCTTCATAAATCATCATTAGGAGGAGCATTTACGGTAATTTTCGGTAGGGTACCTTGAATTGATTATATCGACCCCATTTCTTGTGAATGGCTTTGTAGTCTCAATATAACCACTAATATATAAAATTTCGTCAAAAAATATTGTGTAGGTCGTAAGTTATAATAATATGTGAATAGTGGGCGTGGCTGTAGAAATAACACGCCCATATTTTGTGTGGTGTTTAATGTTAGTACCAGCAACCTTTTTGTGAAATTTCGTTGATAAATCTTTAATAGGAACACAGTAATGATTTTTGGCTAATTGTGGGCGTGGCAGATCTATTATGATCCCCATATTCTGCACACACACTATTATGGACCCCATGTATATTTCTGCAAATTTTTTTTCCGCTGGCATCAATACGAGCATAGGTAGGCTAATTTTAATTTTAGACCCGAAAGTTCCTTATATCAAAAGTGGGCGTGTCTTTGCTCTGATCAGCCCCATTTGTCGCAGATAGCTTTATAATGTCCACATGTTCCTTCCCATAAATCTCTACCAGATCTTAAGTTATGAATATTTGTTAATAGCGGGCGTGGCAGTTAATATATACAGCCCACTTTTTGCACACTCTTTAGTAGGACCCACATCTCCATATCTGTCACGATTCCATCAATTGGACCGAAGTTATAGTCATTTTAAAAAAGGTGAAAAAAAGTTCCATATATGGGAGGTAGGCGTGGTCTTTGTCCAAATCGGCCCAAATAGCAATCTGGTTCTGTATCTTTGTCCAGGCTACACTTTTGCAAAATTTCATTAAGATAGCTCTAACGGTGAAGAAAAAAAGTGGCCACAGATGGACAGACGGACGGACAAAATAAAAATTGCTTAGAAAGTGATTCTGATCATATCTGTATATATATGTCCATACCTACCACGCCTCCTTCTTGAAATTGCAACCCCTCTCGAAAGCACAACATGATTATTCCGTATATACCTTTTTTAAAGGTAAAGGGTATAAACATTGATGAAGTAAAGAAACTAGTATTTGCCGTCGTCGAATCACTGTCAGAGAAGTTGCTGAGGACCTAAATATA
Source organism: Clusia tigrina (assembly GCA_920105625.2). Lineage (NCBI taxonomy): Eukaryota > Metazoa > Arthropoda > Insecta > Diptera > Clusiidae > Clusia > Clusia tigrina. Next base: position 25,265,145 of record OV050030.1, on the reverse strand, counting down.
TCGATTGGCTCGTGTCATTCGATTATCACCAAAAGTTTGGGCATGAGGCAGGTCGCCGCAAAATTCGTACCAAAATTACTCAATTTCGACCAAAAACAGTATCGCAATAACATTGCTCAGGAGCTGTTGGAATCTGTCCGTGACGACCCAAATTTGCTGCAGAGAGTCATAACTGGTGACGAATCATGGGTCTATGGTTATAATGTAGCAACCGAAGCTCAATCATCCCAATGGAAGCTGCCGCATGAGCGAAGACCGAAAAAAGCACGCCAAGTTCGGTCGTATGTAAAGGTTTTGCTGACAGTTTTCTTTGATTGCAGGGGCGTGGTGCATTATGAATTCTTGCCGCAGGGTAGAACGGTCCATAAGGAATATTAGCTTCAAAGTAATGCACAATTTGCGAGAAGCAATCCGTCAGAAACGCCCGGATTTGTGGAGGAACAAAAATTGGCTTTTGCATCATGATAATGCCCCTGCTCACACATCACTTACTTGTGCTTGAATTTTTGTAATAAAACAACACTGTAATAATTCCGCAGCCACCGTATTCCCCAGACCTGGCCCCCCAGACTTTTTCTTGTTCACGAAACTGAAAAGGCCCAGGAAAGGACGACGCTACGCCACGATTGAGGAGATAAAGACGGCATCGAAGGAGGAGCTGAACAAGATCATAAAAAATGATTTTTCAAAATGCTTCGAGGATTGGAAAAATCGTTATCACAACTATATAATGTCTGATGGGGAGTACTTTGAAGAAGACAAAGTAGATATTAATAAATAAACAAATTAATCTTGAAAAAACATGAAATTCGCGATACTTTTTGAACAAACCTCATATGCCTCGCTTTCGCTAGAATCAAGTTCGATATAATTGGCACTGGCATACTAAGTAGTACAAAGTCTGGGTACTTAGGGACACAGGATCTACTGAGGGTTGTTCACATATCTGGTGTATTCAAAGAAAAATAAAAATGGAACTTCAAATATTGTACAATGGATGTCTTGTGGTCTGAGTGCTATATAGGACTAGTTGTTCCGACAAAAAAAAACTGATATAAACTATTCTGTTTAGTAATGAATATTTGAACATAATAGTATATCAGAGGAGAATCATTATCATTGTTAGTATATAGTATAGTTCTCTCAAATAACGATTTGGTATTAAAATATTATCATTTTGCATGTAAAAGTGGCACAGAATACATCAAATTCCTATAAAGTAGTAGAATCCTTTACTGTAGTTCGTATATGCATTAGTTTATCATCAAATATTACTACTCACCTTACGATCAATAAGTCTTGATTCTTCGATCTATTTAATACGGGATCTCTACTTAAAATAGAAAAGTTTGGCACTGATCTAAGATATTCCTATTACACAACTACTTATATCTAATCATGTGTGTTAGATAATGTATCAATATTGTGTATGTTGTATGTTACCAGACTTTGGAAGAGTTATTACACCCAACTAAGGTTCGAGTAGAAGGATATGGAACAACTTTTGTGCGAATTTCTATTGCTGTGTTCGTACTTGCTACTGTAAGACAGCAAATCTGTAGTTGAAAGTTATATATCTTCCCTCATTTCATTTTAGAACATGTTTTAGAATATGTTCCTATAGAAAAAAATAGGCATGGTAGAAGACGATTCCTGCCGACTCTGTCAAGAGGAGCAGGAAACAGCAGAACATATTCTATGCACTTGCCCAGCGGTGGCAAGAGACAGACATAACTATTGCCCATAGCAGTTACGAGATTTATAAATAGTCTAGGACTGTTTTAGTTGGGTACGAGGCTGCACAATAAATCTCTTCGGCCGCGGTGTTCTTTTAGCCTGTTAATAATAGTATAATAATGTGCCTATAGACTAAATACGGGTTTGTAATCCAGTTATTCTAGATCCACCCTACTTTTTCTAGTACTTCCATTAATTTTGTTACCGGAACTTAAACCAAGTAGTTACTCCTATCTATATTTAAGATATTCTTTAATACACATAATTAATTTATATATTAATTCTTTTCATGCAAGTTTATAATTTTATTATCACCAATTAAATAATAAAAATTATATAAATTCTAAATTATGTATGGACGATAATATAATTTTCGTTCCTCAATATAAGAAATATACAAATTATATACCAAGTTATTTATACAGAGTTTGCTGCATACCTGTTTATCTATGTTCAATCTTCTTGTATATGAATACTTGGACAACTTCTCCATCACGTTCCAGTCTTTACCTAATCATGCGGAAAACGAAGTTCAACTTAAATGACAAAAGTTAACAATGCCATAATCAAACATGTGCTGAATATTTCAAATTAGTTTCAATGACTGAGTGCAACAACAAAACAGGCAGCAACGACCGCATAAGTTCAGCTATTAAAAACACACCAAACACTATTATAAAAAACAAATTATAAAAAAATAAATAATACCACTTATAATAATAATAATAAAAGCTAAAACAATTATGCAGTGTGTCAATATCAAAATCAATGCAAATGTGTGTCAAACAAGCAGACCAGATCACCAGCGAAATAAATTGCGAATAATTGCCAGTATGCGGAATTGCCACCGGCAATTAAAAGCAGCAAAAAAGAATGTAAAAGCGAATAAAAAAGTAAACAAAAATAAAAAAGTTTAAAAAAACGTTTACTCTGTGTTTTACAAAAACAGAAGCTTACGAAAAAGCAATCAAGTACGCACAAGTAGTTGACGGAAGTCGGTCTAGTGGCACTCTATGATGCCCTACACAGCAGAAGCAGAAACTTATATTTACATATAATTCATGTTTCTGGCAGAAGAATAGAGCATGACACACAACCATGCCCATAAGTATTAAAGATAACCTCTCTAGCATGGATCACAATACGCAACATGGATCACAATAAGCAGAAGGCGCTGTCGGACAGCTCAGATATTTAGTTTAGTTCTGATTATTGGCACTTGTAGCATGGTGAATGATGAGGGATGAATTTGATACCACACAAAGAACTGCTTATAGCTTAAAACCATCTTAATTAATCCAGAAATTTATAAGTTCACTGCAGTTAACATCGGAAAACTCATTCAGATTGTCGAAAGACAATAGTCGTATTGAACGGAATCTGGCTCTTGCTTCCAGTTAATGTTCTGTGATATCTTTGAAGATAATGTGAATGCAGTGTATGGTGAATGGACGTCTCTTATACAAAATCTGGCAGTAGCAACTCTTAAATTAACTTCGTCGATTCAACTTATGGAGATGCATTGGTTCTAGTCGGAGTGTTTCAAGTGCATATTCTGAACGGATATCTTGAATAATACGATAACCACACGAATAGTTGGCTAATCGGAATGGAAGTTTCTTGTCTCGGGACTAGCAAATGTTTCGAATGTGAAAAAGGCATAAGGTAAAAGCGTACTCCCCTTTTTGTGGCAACCAAATAGGGAACGATTGTATATAGTTCTGGTTACACTGCCACACTTTATGGGTTTATATAGCAGTGAACTTAAAAGCCTTCGAAAAAGAAGATTACAAATGTACCTTCGATGCTTGATGACACTGCAATGGAACCGTTAAACACCCTAACTGTTAGAGTTCGTGCTTAGAAGACTTTGGCAGTGTTGGGAAAACATTGTAACTGAGATATATTGAGATATTTACATCTCGGAATCCATCTTGAAACCTTAGTGTAGAGAGTGATAGTATATTATACTAGCACCTCTCAGTGTGGTCTGGTGGAAAGCATGCTAGAATTACACTCGGGGGTCGGAGGTTCAAATCCGGAGCCTCAAAAATGATTCTTTCTAAAAAAAATCGTTTTCTCTTCGAGTCGAAACCCTCAGAAGTTTTCTGAGTTATTGTCAGATGTTATTATTGTAGAAAGTGATAGTGTGTTATACTTATCATCCACTCATCCATTGCTAATAATGATATATGATAACAATTTGGTATGAATGGATATCGCCATGGTTTAACTCGCACGCACCTGTTGTGGTAATGGGTATCTCGGAGTCGGTCTAACCCGGATTCAGCTGCTTTTACTAGTTATACCCTTTACTTTTAAAAAAGGTAAATAGGGTATACTAATTTTGTGCTTTTGAGAGGGGTTGCAATTTCAAGAAGGAGGCGTGGTAGGTATGGACATATACTCGTATATACCGATATAATCAGAATCACTTTCTAAGCAATTTTTATTTTGTCCATCCGTCGGTCCGTCTGTGGCCACTTTTTTTCTACACCGTTAGAGCTATCTCAATGAAATTTTGCAAAAGTGTAGTCTGGACACAGATACAGAATCAGATTGCTATATGGACCGATTTGGACAAAGACCACGCCTACCTCCCATATAAGGAACTTTTTTCACCTTTTTTAAAATGACTATAACTTCGGTCCCATTGACGGAATCGTGATATTATTTGGCAGTTATGGAGATGTGGATCCTACTAAGCACTGCGCAAAAAGTGGACGGTATATATAAACTGCCACGCCGACTATTAACAAATATTAATAACTTAAGATCTGGTAGAGATTTACGAACGAAATTTTACGGGAAGGAACATGTGGAGATAATAAAGCTATATGCAGCAAATGGGGCTGATCAGAGACCACTTTTGATATAAGGAACTTTCGGGTCTAAAATTAAAATTAGCCTACCTGTGCTCGTATTGATGCCAGCGGAATAAAAATTTGGCGAAATATACATGTGGTCCATAATAGTGTGTGTGCAAGAATATGGAGATCTTAATACAACTGCCATGCCCACAATTAGCTCAAAATCAATACTTTGTTCCTATTAAAGATTTATTAACGAAATTTTAGAGGAATGTTGCGGGTACTAACACTAAACACCGCACAAAAAATGGGCGTGTTATTTCTACAGCCACGCCCATTATTGACACATATTATAACTTACGACCTACACAATATTTTTGGGCGAAATTTTATATATTAGTGGTTATATTGAGACTACAATGCCATACACAAGAAATTGGGTCGATATAGTAATTTCAGGGTACCCTAACAAAAATTACCGTGAATATGCTCCTAATGATGATTTATGAAGAAAACATCCCCATTGTTGAACTTGCACGCACAAGAAAACGTAAAGGGTATTTCGAAGTCGGTCTAACCCGACTTCAGACTTCTGTACTCGTTTTATAATAAAATATCATTGTGTTCATGACACATGTTTTTAAATCACTTATAAACCAGCTTTGCTAATGAAACTAATATATAAAATGTTCTACTCGTATATATGTTGATTCCTTTACAAATCAATGCAGAAATATGTTTTGAAGGTGGTAATTAATAAATTGTATAAACAGACCAAGAATTATATAAAAAGTTATTTTTGCACTGCTGTGATAGTATCGAAGCCTGACCGACTTTTTGAATTAATATAATAACATGCGTGAAGAGTGAATGTGTGATAATTCATTATATTTGTTGTGATATTTGGTAGATGAGTCTTTCATATTATCTGGATTATCGTATTGATACTTCGTTGATATTGATTCATAATCCATAACGAAACTACATAATTTAGTAGCTTTTGTATCTACATTCCTACCCTTTAAGCTGGGCACATTGTTGATATGCCTGCAAGATAATAGTGTAGGGTGTACAGCGAAACAAGTGGAATAGAATATTGGCCCAAGCGCAAAGTATTGCTAAGAGTGAATTGAAAAGAAAGGAAAGAAAGAAAACACATTTGCAAATAAATTGTTAACCTTATAAACTGTTAAATAAGTGCGCCAGTGAAATGAGAACTCAATTAATAGCGAACCAGCCAAGAAGGTGAGGAAGCAATCAGTCCATTAAAGCGAGAATGACAAGCAAAAAGTGAGAGCCACAGCAGACGGTGCGAGCAAGATCACTTTGGAGAAATTGTAGAGCACGAGATAAATGCAAATATTTACATAAAAATACTGGTTTCTTTGATATGAATTTTTAAAACACTTTTTATTATAGTTTACTTTTTTAATTTATTTAGTTTTTATTTTTTTATTATTTTTTTTGTTATTTTTTTTTATCAATTTGTTTCAACCTGATCTGGTGGAGACACTTGCATTAGCGAATTTGGAGTAACTGCACTCGTAGAGCAGACAAACTTGGTCACCATAGCACCACAACGCTACTCACGCATTGCTCAAAGTGTCAACCGAAAGTGCCACTGCCACCAGCCAGACGCACTCACACGCCCCCCGCGCCAATTGATCTGCATAGCGGCAAAAGAGCAGACAGACATCGAGTGAGCCGTCGCTGCTAATCGTGGCTACTGGCTGGCTGGGCTGGGGCTGGACTGAAGCTGGCTCGTCAGTTGGCTTTGGGCCATTAACACGTACGGTTCGTCGCTTTATCGCTATATACACATGCTTGAAATCGTGGAGCGTTTGTGCGGCTGAACACAGTGGGCAATCGAATGAGCGATCGTTCGTTGCAGGTATTTTTTGTTTTCGGTTCTTTTTTTAATTAACACACTTTCGAACGCATGAAAAGCGAAAGCTGAATTTTTGGTCTTTTTCGTGTTGTTTGTTTTGTGGTTGTTGTTGGTGTTTTTGTTCGTTATACTTGTGGCTTGTAAACAAAACGTTGTGAAGTGCTTTTAAAATTTTAATACTCGATTTAAAATTGAATTGTAAGCACAAAAACCAAGCAAGAAAAATCGAACAAAAACCCTGCGAGCTGCGTCGCCAACTGGTATTTCAGGAGAAATCTGGCTAACTGGGCCCTGTTGAAACTCATCGAAGCAGCCAAGTCAACCTGCCAACCAGCCAAGTCAACCCGCCCACCAGCCACGACAACCCGCCAGCCAGTTAATTCTGCCCATCCAGCCAAGTCAGCCCAGCCACTTAATTCTGCTCAGCCAGCCAACTCAGCCCATCCAGCCACACAATGCCCACGGCCATCTCCGGTTCCCGGCTGTTCTTCTATGTCCTCTGCGCCGCCTCAATTTTGGCCGTCTCCAAAACGGAAACCGGTAGTAGAAAGAATTCTTATTTCATGCCCTATTTTTATTTCCTATTGATGAACTTCCTGAATCCCTTTGCAATGCCAATTTTTTATCGCTTTGTATATTTGTGCTTAAGTTAAAGTTTAATCTAATTTTTTATATTACTTTATGGTTTTATTTTTTGTTTGTACATTTTTTTGGAAGAATTTGAAGTAAACTTTTTTCCAATTTTTCTTTTTACCTTATAATGTAAGTTGTTGTTGTTCGTTTTACAAATTAATGTCTTCTACGCTTTAGAATTTAATTGGAATTGTAAATATGCCGACTATGCAAATTGCATCTTGAAATGTTTTTCCACGTAAATATTTACATAAGCATTTGTGATCGATTGAACTGTGTTAAAAATGTAAATTTTGAATATGTAAAATAAATAAATTTTTTTATTTAGTACTTAAAAGCAAGTGTTTTATTTTTATATATTTGTATATATATATTTTTATTGCATAGAAATGGGATGTTTAATGTTTATTATTATTATCAGTATTATTTATACTTTCTATTTTTGTGGTTTTTCCTTTATATATAATTAATTTTGGAATAAGAAACGGTGAATTTGGAATACTAGAGAAGGTAGATGAGATCTTATGTATATATGCGATAAGTATAACAATCTGTTTTGAATATTTACTTTATTAACTAACTTTATAGATGCTGAGACAGAAGGTCATGGGGAAAAATAATGAAACTTATCAAGTTACTCTTGATTAAAAACTTAAAAAATATGGTACCCAACGCAAAGAGGAACTAACACAGCCCCCTAAACACGCAATCTAGTACATGGGTTTACCCGATGGTTATCCTATAACACTGCGTAAAAAGTAGCTATAAATGAATATACAAAATCGGGAAGAATGAATATACAAAGTCGGGAAGAAATCACCACATTCTACCAAGTATGCTTAATCATTATATGAAGCTTTGGGTAAAGATTTTCGTTGACTGTGTTAATCAGTTTAAAAATTAGCGATGAAGAATATATCATAAAAATAAATGAAGGTTCCATGCTGCGTTTATGATGTTTCGTAGTACATACTTGGTTTTGAGTGTTGCATTACTTGGAACATCCCTAGAATTGGATACAGCTGCCCATTCTGTTTTTATAATTTGTTTATATACGAGAAGGAATTTATTAATTATTGACAGTACTAACGGAGGCTTTTCCCACGGAGGCTTTTCACTAGATTTTGAAACTGTGACTGTGGGTTTGACTTTGAGTTTGACTTTGACTTTTTTCTGCAAGTACTCATTTAAACGCATGTTCAGTTGAACCCTAGATTACTCCCCTGACAACTCAAGTTGCAATTTGTAATTTAGATCTTCAGTTATGACTCGGAAGTAGCTTTTATTCAAGTCTGATTTTATTAAGTCCAATATTATTTTTGTATAAATATAGTTGTTGGAGTAGACCTCGGTTTAGGGGTGTTCCAGTATCGGCATACTTTCCATTTTAATAGGTCGTTAATAAAAAACGAGCGATTCCAGCAAAAATTGAGAAAAGCAAATTATATTTTAATGAAATTTGATTGAAAAATGTACAATTTTCGAAAAATCGAGGAAGAGTAGGTTAGGTTAGGTTATCGTAGTAGCCGGTCTACAAACCAACTCACTCAGACACCCACAAGTCCATTGTGATACCATCGCGTAACAATGCACCTCTAATTTACTCGTCAAACCATTCGAAGCCCTAATAAAGCGCAGGATTTGTTTGACTTTCGCGCTAGACACTTTTGTAAGAGAGTTAAAAGCGTATTTGCCTAAAGAGCCCTTCTGCTTCCGGCCAGAGCCCGGCAGTCCTGAGCAACCTTAAATTTCAGTGCCACCGAGTTGATTGACTTGATGGCCACCTGGCTATTCGAGTATATATTTATAAAGGTCTTTGTTACGGCGTGTCTACTTAAGTAGACGGCTACCCCCTTTATGGCTAGGACCTTTGCTTGATAAGCACTGCAGTGGTCGTGGAGACGGAACGAAAGCTCCAGACCCAGTTCTTTTGTGGAAACTCCAAAGCCGATTCTATCGTCAACTTTGGAACCGTCGGTGTAGTAATTGAGTTCCCCCCTTCTCCATGGCATGAATATTTACCACTCTCTTCTAGACGGAATATGTGTCTGGAAGTGCCTATCAAAGTTGAGATTAGATAAAGAGTGGTCAATGTGTTGGATAAAACTACTCCAGGTATGCACGATAGCCGAGAGACCAATGTGCTGATCATGCTATAACGCCGCACATTTCAGCCTTAGTGCTGATGCGGCAGCCACTTGCTTCCGTACCAGATCTAATGTAGGTAGGTTGAGTATCTCTTCTAATGCTTTAGTTGGAGTGGTCCTTAAAGCACCAGAGATGCACAGAAAAGCCGTTCTTTTGACAACGCTCAGAAGCTTCCAATAGCTTTGTTTCTGAGTGGCTGGCCAACAAATCAGTATTCCACATACCAATATAGGTCTGACCACCGAAATGTACAGCCAGTGCATAAGTCATGGGGATAGCCCCCACCTGATTACGACCGCTTTTTTATATATGTACAAAGCAATATTGGCCTTTCAACTCTTTCTTCAATATTGGGTCTCCAGGTAAGTTTCCTATCTAGTACTAGTTCCAAATATTTGACTGTCTCCTTTATCGGAATTTCCACACCTTTGTATATTAGCGGGAAGACCGTAGGAGATATATTTTTCTTGGAAAAGAGGCTTAATAGCATTTTATCGGGGTTTAACTCCTATCCCCTTCTTTCCGTCCAACAAGTAAGCTAGATCGCAAAATATCCATAAGAGATTTTGGATATTTCGCTCTAATCACAATTGCCAAATCGCCAGCATAGGTGATGACGTGGCAACCCCCTCTCTCTAAGGTTAGCAGTAAGGAATTTACCGCCAAATTCCAGAGCAGGGGGGGAGAAAACTCCTCACTGAGGAGTATCTCTGCAGACCTGTCTGCTTCAAGTGGAGGTACCTAAACTAGCAGTTACCTTTCTGCTGACGAGTATAGTCTCAATCTGTGGAACCACGTTAGGATCAACGCCCAGAGCTAATTGTTAAAAGCGCTTTCTATGTGAATGAAGGTCGCCAGTGCAAAATCCTTCTGCTGGATGGCTTTTTCCAGGAAGAGTAGCAAAGGATAAAATAGAGTAAAAAAAAGGAATAAGTAGAAAAATGGTATCAAAAAAGAATATAATATTTGTTCAAGGATTTCTACAAAAACTCTGACAACTTTGTATAAACTATGTAAAAAATTTGTTTATTTAAACGCTGTAATAACATTACAATGGTATTGTTAAATTCTTACAATATAACATTGAAGGATTATTACAGCTTTGTAAAGGCTCAGTTCTTAAGCAATCAGTCTATAAAGAGTACAAAGCTTTATAATTGGCTTTAAACATTGTTTGAAATGAAGGAATGAAAGCTTTATAAGGGTTCTAAATAGTTCTTATTAATTTTTTAACTTTATAATGGAACACTATAGCTGAATTATAATGGAACAACGTCTTTCAGTGTTCTTATGTATGCCTACACTAGACAACAAAATAATCGGACTCCTACTTCTAACTTGGATTTTGAATTAAACCAGTTTTGCAGACCTGGTAGGGATGATATCTACTGTTCCCTATATCTTCTGATTGAGGAATGTGCTTCCTTAAAACTCCTGAAACATTTTACTTAGACACTTTAAGGATAATTTGTATTGTCATGTACACAAAAATTGTAGAGATCAATAACAAAAACAAATAACTACAATCCGCTAAATGGTACTTAAGGACAATATATCTCAAAGTCCACTTTCACTAAATTCAAAAACAATATTTTAGGCTCTTTTGGAATTGATTAGCAAGTACTTTGTGATTACCATGCAACCTCAGGTCTTGATTCTAGGTTAGTGTTGAACTGAACAAAAATAACTGTATTTTTGTCATCTTCTAAATAACTCTGTTGTTACATCAACAAGAATTCAACTACAGATAAATATAGATTGTCTTGAAGATTCCGTGGAATAGATCTTAGCACTGGTTTAAGTTTTTTCCCAAAATCTTGAAAGCTTTGGTGGCGATGTTGACACATTTATACATGTCCTGGGATTACAATAGACAACTTTGACATATTTTATGATGGGTAACTAAATTATTTTATGATGTGTAACTAGGTCTTTTTACCCCGGAGATAACTTTTTCTACCACGTTTCTAAAAAATCAGTCGCTTCAAGATAAATTTCAAATCATGAACGAATTAATTTTCAGAAAACTACTCATATTAAAAATACTGCTTCTAGATTAAACTAAACTTGTTTTGAATTGTAGTTCGTTTTGATATTATACAGCAAACTACTTCTATGTATATATATTGCCTTATTATATTTTATTACTAAGAACTAAAAATGATTATGTTAAAGCTCTTTATAACTGGTTTACTCCAAAGTTTTATATGATTAGGTAATTAGAGTCTGGAAGATTGCTGTTTTTAAAGAAACATTTTTTTTTTTTGGTCCTTAAACATATTTACGACAGGTCATCTTAAGGATGAGATTACTTTTCAAAGATTACGTAAGAAGTTTTCTGCAGCACAGACAAAATTTGCTTCTTCATATGACTTCCATGACAGAGGATTTTATAATTATTATAATTATATCTCACAACCATATTTCATTATATGTGGAAAGGTTGGGGCAATTCAATAACTATATTAGATTAGATTGCTTGAGAGCGTGAGCAAGTCACCTAGACACTGCGGCCACCTCCGGACATATTGTGACAAGCTCTGTAGTTACAAAGCATCCCAGAGTTAAGAATTCATTAAGATATCTGATATCTTCTTTGGAGATTTGTCGCCAATTTCTGGCAGTTCTAGGTAATAGTTTCCTAAGTAACGAAGTCTGGTCCAGATTAGACAGTTACGTTGACACAAGAAATGTTCAGATGTTTCCTCTTCTTCGCTATATAACCTACAATACTCATTTGGGCTTATCTTCATGGTATATTGTGTTTGTTTACCCTACAATGCCCACTTAGAAAGCCTGAGACAATGCGAGTACCTGGTCTTATTAAACCTATAATTTCTATAGTTCTTTTACGAGATCTTTTTGGCATGAACATTTTTGCGACTCTTATATCTTTTGTTTCCATCCAATATTGATTTAATTTTACCTCTAGCCATTGATTTAGCTTGTACTTGCTGGAACTCCATGGCAGCCCACAAAATGGTTCCGGTCCAATAAAACTATTGGTTGCCCTTTTCCTAACGAGTCAATCTGCCTCTTTATTCCCTATATGTCCGCTGGCGCCCGATCAGATGCAGTCTGTTGTTAGTTGCTAGTCTTTTCAGCAGTTGAAGACAATCCCAGAGCAGAGCTCTGTAGTGTGAATTTCGGCTTGAAAAACAGAGTTTTCTCGACTCATGCTTGTATAAAAGTGACTTCTTGATTTTACCCCATAAGCCCCGACCCCAACTCCCTCCTCAGTTTTTGAGCTGTCTGTGTAACATACGAGGTGTGATCAAAAAATAACCGTTATTTTCATCTTTTCGTGAGTTACGTATGTTCGATGTTCGCATTTTTTTTTTGTTATGTTGGTACACATGTCTGTTATATATGTTGGCAATACCAACCATTTTGGATTGCCAGTTTGTTTTTGACAGATAAAAAGGTTAGTCGTGTTTTGGTGTGCTCTTCGATTTTGTACTAATCGAAAAAAATGGATCAAAGAAACTGTATTCAGTTTTGTGTAAAAAATGAAATTAAATGCGCAAGGACATTTGAAATGTTGACTGTGGCCTTTGGCGAGTCTACTATGAGCAGAACACAAGTTCAATTGTGGTATAACCGGTTTAAGGAAGGCCGAGAAGATGTCAATGACGATGCTAGTCCTGGTCGCCCGAGCACGTCAACAACCGATGAAAACATTGACGCAGTGAAGAAAATGATTTTGGATAATCGTCGAATCACTATCAGAGAGGTTGCTGATGATGTTGGCATATCGTTCGGCTCATGCCAAGCAATTTTTACGGATGTTTTAGGCATGAAACGTGCGGCAGCGAAGATTGTTCCAAAATTGCTAAATTTTGAGAAAAAACAACGTCGCATGGACATCGCTCAGGAGCGGTTTTTGGCCAAAAACAAAACCGTTATCATGCCTCAACCACCGTATTCACCGGACTTGGCCCCCGCTGACTTTTCCTCTTTCCAAAACTGAAGACATCGGTGAAAGGAAAGCGTTTTGCTACGATTGAGGAGATAAAAGAAAAATCGAAACAGGAGCTGTTGGCGATACCAAAAAAAGCGTTTCAGAAGTGTTTCGAGGATTGGAAAAAACGCTGGCATAAGTGTATTATATCTGAGGGGAATTACTTTGAAGGGGACAAGATAGTTGTTGATGAATAAATAAATACTTTTTGAAAAAATTGAAAATAAAAGTTATTTTTTGATCAAACTTCGTACATGAGCATTATAAAGTGGCGTTGGTCTATTCTGTTCCCAGTTAACCCTACTCGGGAATGTGACCTTGAAGTTGTGTGTGAGTTATACTTAGGGTGACTTAAGTCACTTAGGATTAGATTAATCGTTTGGATTTCAGTGTCGTTCCTAAGTAAGGATTGCCATAGGCGCACTGAACTTTGTTCATTTTCTGAGATGAGCTTTTTTGCGAATTGCAACGCTTCTTTCTTGATAAATAAATGAATTGCATGTAAGTTGCAGACAGATGCAGCATAGGTAAGGATTGCTCTGGTGATAGCTGTTTATAGCCATAGCGACATTTTTGGAATAAGTCCCCAGCTTTTGCCATTAGGCATCTGCTCATCAATAGAGTGGTTCTAGCTTTCTTAATGGTGTTATTTAGCTGACTATTCCACAGCTAATTTTCATCGAGTGTAACACCGAGGTATTTTACTTCCTTTGAGAAAGGTATTCTCCCCAAAAATGGTTGGCTCTTTAAGGTTTCCCGTTTTCTTTTTTTGGTGAAGTTTACTATGCAGGTCTTACTTGGCTAACTTTTAGTCCCACATTCTTACACCAGTTTGATATAAGAGTTAAAGCCCTCTGGAGCCCTCTGAAGTAAATCTGAGATCGTCTCTTCAAATTTGTCTTTGATAAGAACGGCTTTATCCTCGGCATAGCCCTGTACATCGTAGTCATTATTGTTCAGTAGGTCCAGAAGTTCATCAACAAACTACAAACCATCAGTAGTGATAGTACTCCACCATTCGGACATCCTTTTGCCGCGCGAACCCGGACCTCTGTGACGCCTAAAGAGGATTTGAGGTTCCTTTCTCTGAGAACATTGTTTAACCATCTACATGTTGTCAAATCTACCCCCTTCCTCAGGATGGCCTTATTTATATTAGCGAATTCGGTGTTATCAAAAGATCCTCAATATCAAGAAAACACCAAACTGTATATTTTTTACTCTCAAGTGGGTATTCAAAATTTTGCTTGAGATTCGTAAGAGCATGACTGGTTGATTTTCCTCCCTGATATTGATTTTTATGTAATGGCTGCCGTATAAAATAGGTCTCTCTTATATGTAACTATTTTCTCTATTTTTTTAGGCGTAATGAGGTTAAGCTAATCAGTCTGTATGATTTTGGTAGGTTGGCTGGTTTCGCCCGCCTGCTCAAATAACTTTCGTAGAATCACTGAATAACAAATATTCTGAAATGCCTATAAACTTATTATTTTGTTCCTAACAACAGTTATAAGTTAGTTGTTAAATAGAAGGAAATTCTACCATTTTTGACAGCATTGGCCGCATCGAAATATCGCAGAAATGATCGGATCTCAATTTTACTGATTGAAAAGTTTGCTTTTGAGAGGACAAAATACTTTCGAAAATTATATTAGAACCTTGTAGCAGCATCCGAGTAAACTAATAATTATGAGCTTCTATTGATATTTTTAGTTAATATTACTTAAATATTATTTATTTCTGATGAAATATTGTTACTATTAACGAAGCTAACTAATTTTATAAAATTGCCCTTTTGTAACCCTGCCCTTAAGTAAATTTTATAAAATTGCCCTTTTCTGGGAATACCCATTTTGCAATGTTGTTATAATAGAAATATATTGACTGGCATGCAAAACCAAGTGTTCTTCACACTTGCGATTACTTTATAATGATCAAAGTGCACACTTCTGTTCTGCATGAGCAAGTTAGGTTCTGCTTGACCAAGCAAGGTTCCAAGTACCCTACCAAGTAAGGTACAAATAAGCCACAGTAAACTTCCTCTGTACTACTCAGTAAGCGCACAAGGGAACTATTTGCCATCAATAAATATTTTGTAAACAACTTATCAGATATTGTAGATGGAAGCGATATGTATGATGTCAGCAAAGTAAGGGCGATGTTAACAGTGAAGTAGTGGGTTGGAACTTGCGCACATGTCAAGTAACCTTTGGTAAAAACAACAGCAATTATAGCTGACTACAGCGTCACTTACACGATGTAATGATTATAGCAATTACTTCTTTATAACTTGTTCGACTTTATACTACAAATACACAGTGTGTTACATACAAATGTGGTCCTCCCTTTAGTTGTTAATCAACAATTTATATGAAAACCGATTTTTTTATTGCACTGAAGTAACTCATTCTTTGGTACACATAAAAGTGATTCATCAAAAACAAACTGCTTTTAAAACGGTTGTAAATGTCAAAGATACTGACATAAATTATTGGAATAAACTGATAACAATAACAGAGAACTGATTAAATGTTGAGGAAGTAAAATTTTCAAGTAACGCATCTAAATTTTCCACTCATCAGATGCAACCTGAAGAGATGTGAAATAAATAGCAAAACTTTTGTGGTATGCTTTGAGTCGGAATGAACTGTAATTGTTCTGAAGTTCAGATTTATACGAATAAAGTGTTAGTTCACTGTCATAGTTTTCGAGAAGTTGTACAGCATGTTAGAATGACGTACGTATAGTCAAAGACTTACTTATTAATAAATTACCAATTCATATATTTTTATTTTTTTTTTCAGGGGTAAAGGGGTAACAAAATGCCTACCGCATCGTCAAAGGGGTCGTCACTACGATCTTGTGTGGCGTTCGCATCTTCCCCCTCCTTGGACTTTCTCCCATCCTGGGACCGCGTTTAGATGCCTTCAGGGTGATGTCCCTCTCTAAACCAGTGAAAGGTTACCGGCTAAATACCTACGTACAGGTGCCGTTTACATGCCTTCAGGGTGATGTACCACTCTAAACCAGTGAAAGGTTACCGGCTAGATACCTACTAAATAACTACGTCCTAGTCCCGTTTACATGCCTTCAGGGTGGTGTACCACTCTAAACCAGTGAAAGGTTACCGGCTAGATACCTACGTACAGGTGCCGTTTACATGCCTTCAGGGTGATGTACCACTCTAAACCAGTGAAAGGTTACCGGCTAGATACCTACTAAATAACTACGTCCAGGTCCCGTTTACATGCCTTCAGGGTGATGTCCCTCTCTAAACCAGTGAAAGGTTACCGGCTACATACCTACGTACAGGTGCCGTTTACATGCCTTCAGGGTGGTGTCCCTCTCTAAACCAGTGGAAGGTTACTGGCTAGATACCGATACGTCTAGGTCCCGTTTTTTGGCACGTAGAATGCTCTCAACAAATGTGGCAATCAATTGCCAGTTTTCTGGACTCTCTAGCATTTTGTCCACTATGTTATCGGCATTAAGATGTCATAGCCTGTCTTAAAGGACTTTCCGATCTATTTTCCGTATTTCGCACACGAAGAAAGTGTGGTTTGCGTCATCGATGGGCGTGTCACCGTAGATCCAATCTTGGCTTTCTGCTTTTTTTATGTTGTAGAGGTATTTACGGAAATACCCGTGTCCGGAAACGAATTGCGTTTTGATGTAGTTCACTTCTCTAAAGGGTCTACCACACCATTTTTCCATGTGTGGGATTAGTTTCGCTGTCCATCTGCCACTCGTCTGTGCCGCGCATCGCTCCTGCCATAGATTGATTGTGTAAGTTCTAATCCGCCGCCGCATGTCATTTGCACCTCTGTGGACTGCACGTCCACTCGAATTGCTTGTGACGCCATCGGCCTAACTATTGTGATGGATTTGACTACCATTTGCGTCGCCGCCGTGGTTTGCGCCACCTCTTGTGTTGGAGGTGGCTTCGCATGCAGTGTTCCTGTGTGATGCGTGTTCCTTGTGGACAGCCTCATTTGCAGCGCTCTCAAGATCGTATTCTTTTTCTGCATCCAAAGCTATCTTCTCTCTCGCGCTAATAGATCTACTGGTATCGTTCCGCTAATCACTAGCACTGCTACTTCTGACACTGTACGGTACGCTGAAGCTCCGCGCAGGGCAACAGTTCTTTGTACCTTGGCGA
Source organism: Clusia tigrina (assembly GCA_920105625.2). NCBI lineage: Eukaryota > Metazoa > Arthropoda > Insecta > Diptera > Clusiidae > Clusia > Clusia tigrina. Next base: position 25,247,809 of record OV050030.1, on the reverse strand, counting down.
GTATTTTTCGTGGGTGCTCGGTTTTCAGTAAACTACCGATTGTTTTGAATAAAATGTTAAGAAGATATTTTTATTCAGAAAACTTTACATACTGAGGCCAACTCATATGTTTAAGAATTTTATAGGGAGAAGGTTGATGTTTACAACTGTAACATTACCAAACATAGTATAAACCCAAAGCAAGATAATGAAAAGCAGAGAATCCTTAATTGGCAAGATATTAGATCTAAAGTTGAAGCAATAGATACAACTCTTGTTTGTTGTAGTCCTGAATTAATCTAGTGTACAATATTTATAAGGACGCTTACATGAAAGAGATTTGTGTTATTTACTTCCAGGGAAACGAAACTTGCTTTGTATGCCATTATCTCAGTAATGTTGGCATCATTATAATGAGAACCGATTTGTAACTATGGAAGAGACATAAATGCATAATTACTCTTTGGAATGAAAACATGATCAAAAATAATGGGCCAATTTCCTGGAAGTATCTGAAGATAGTAAAGATGTTCCTTAATGAAAAAAATTATAAGAGGATTTGTTAGGCCACAAAATGATTTGAATGATAATGATTGTGTATTTGATTTTGATTGTATATTTAGTTTAGTTGAGAAATGTCAAATGATAACCCGCAAGTTTAGTAAAAGAATCCATGAAATAAACCCAGCTATGTGGGTAATTTTTCCAGTAGACAATGCTCCTAGTCTCATAGTTATTTTATTGGTGGACACATTTAATGAATTTAATAAGGATTTGTCCTTTCATCCAAGTCAAACAAATCTATGGAGATACGCGTTTTAGTCGGAGGAAGTGCCTACAGCCGTTGAGTGTTCTTTTTTGAGAAATTATAGGACTCTTCTACTTTAGAATTGTGGAATAAAGTGGACTGGAGTTATGGGAAACTATGTTAAAACATCAATATACCTTTGGTTATCTGAAACTGATTTAACATTGTTAAGCCCCAATTTTTTGATCAACCTCAAACAAATATTTGTATATATATAATAGAGAGGACTGCAGAAGTGCGTTCATTCATATTTTTGGATCACCCACTTAAATGGCATGCAAAGTATTTATATAAAAAAGGAGAGTCTTACTTCTTTTTGTTAATGGTAAATCTTTCTTCCAATAACTCACTGCCTGCAGCTTTCTTTCCCTTTCCCTTTACTTAAGGAAACATCATTACTATGATGATACGAGTCCGTCAAAAGAAATCTGTGAACACTTCTGGATCAACCCCCGATTCTACTTAACAATTACTTTAATTTATTTTCTTTTTAGTTTTTCTCACTTCAGTTGCAAATCCAGCACCTCCCGAAGACATTGCCTACGAAGCAGCCAAACAATTAGGACTTTTGAATCACCGTTTAAATCTGTTGGCCCGTGAGGAACAAGCTCGTCAAATTCAGCTGCCAAACATAACCGTCAATGACCTGGTAAGCCGGATACCGTGCAGTTGTGATCGCGGCATCTGCAAGTGCTGTGCAGGTAAGACTCAATCAAGGAGGTTTGGAATAAGAATGTGAAAGTCTTTCAGTGCAATTTGGACAAATACAATGGAACAAAATGCGGACGACCACTAGGTGATACAGTTGACCTCAAGTATAAGAAACAGAGATAAATATATATAAATATGTACTTCCTTCTCTATATTTATCATAACACTTGAGGCACATAATGATATAGAGCCATCTGTCCAAGCGTCCGTATTTTGTACCCTTTGCAATCTCACTTCATCTTCTTATTCTTCCCCTCTTTCTCTTAAGTAAATATTCCACAGTAACCCACTCCTCTCCTCAAAGGTTTTCTCTCGGTTATCGGTATGAATAGCTGCACGGAACTAGTCTACCGTCCGGAGGAGTTCTCTTTCGAGGTGCGCATGAGAGTGAACAACAACGTGTTGTTCAAGCAGAAAGTGTCCGGCCAGAATCCCCCGCCATTCTGTTTTCGGCCGCCACGATTTAGTTTTGCACGTGCCTGCATACAATTCCATGATATTTGGTTTATAGGCAGGAATATGCATGTGTGCATGTATATGTCCGGATCGTTTCAAGGATATGAGCTGTTTGAAAGGTGAGGCTTAAGGATAGGTTTACACAATCTTGAAGCATGTAAAAATATTGTAATTACTTTCCTTAGAAATTTTGATTGCCTGCTGTTTGGCGATAAAGGCGTTAAGATTGTCAAACCGGAGCAAGGATATCCCGTGCGACCCACCGATGTGGACATTGACGAAGGCGAAGATGATATTGAGGATTATGATGAAAATGTTGTGAAGCGGGAAAGCACGCTTTAAAACACTAATTTATTTAATTATAATTATTGTTAATATTTTTTTTATTTATTAATTTTCATATTTATTTATTTATTTATTTCACCTGCTAATGTCCTCATTTTTTACTACATTAAATCCTTAAATTTTTATAATTCTTGAACAAAAGGTCACACTCCCTTTTACAGCACAAATTTCTCACTTACGAGGCTCTTAAGTCAGTATGGCGCCACTTGTTGCTTCACATGCAGCCAACACATCCTGCCGCAACACATCCTTTTGTGTCAAAGTGTGAAAAAGTCAGTGCAAACTGTAGTCATAAACTCCAAATCGCAAAAAAATAACAACCCACTTGAAGCCAAATGCAAAATGCTAAAAATAAAACAAAAATTAACACAACCAAGCAAGTGCAGCACATTTATACCAGGATATTACGCCTGCCTGACGTTCCAAGGATGTGCTCCTCTATGCCTGCTCAACAAATGCATACATTAATGCTGCAGTTCATTTCACGGGCTTCTATGTGCTATTGCACTCATGTTGTGCTCGAGCATTGAAGTGCAAATTTGTAAAAGGATAATGCAGTTGGCAGGGATATGCAGGATATACACACAACTCTTCTGTGTGTGTGCATTCGCATAAAAATGTGCATGCAATATGCAACGTGGAAAAGGATGCAAGGCAAATTGAAGCACTGTAAACGTTTGTGGTATCGTTGCACATCGTTGACTGTAATAAAGGACTATTAAGGATAAAAGCCGCTTGTGCTGTTTATTAGTATGTACGTAGATGGGCACCCACTTGTGAGGTGTAAGCATTTACACACTTGAGTGCAAATGCAGCGGGAGGGAAATGAAAGCACTTTTGTGCTAAGCAAGGATATGGCGGCATATGTTGTGTGGGAACAAAATGGAAAGTGTGGTAAGCAAATGAGCGGTTATAAAAGGGTTTTGTGCGGTAATAATTAGCTCACTTTTCACAATTTTCACACGAGTATTCCTTATCAGGCAGACTAATTATTAACATTATACAAAGTTGTAGCAAATAGGAAAAAAGTTAGAACTGGAGTTGTGCTTCCTTTGTAGAATATTTTCATAAGTGAGAACTTTTTATTTAATTTGATCATTTCAATAGTGTTCTTTGTATAAAAGTGGTAAAAATGAATCCAGGATTTAAGCGAATTAACAAAAGTCGATAGTAAGGTTCTAAGTTAGAGAACCATAGCAACAAATAGCAAGTTACGGTAATTTAAACTTGGAAACTGAAATTTTTAGTCATGGAGACGAAAACACCTGGAGCAATATTCAAGCATACTTCTTAATCATTTTGGAAATAAGTAATAAACTATTGCAGAATGTACTCTGCACTTTCTAGAACAAAAAATGGGGATCCAGATACTGAAAATGAAAATCATGCATCATAAATTTTACTTCAAACCGGGCATGATGTGAAAATATATGAAAATATATATTAATATAGGTTGAAGAATCCTTTCAAACACTTAACTTCATATTTTGTGAAGATTGAGTGACGGTATCTCTAGGTAGGTAAGTTGAGATGCTGCTTTAAAAGCACACTTCGGCCGGATTTGGCCCTTTATTACACCGCATGAGACACAATTCCCTCTCCCGCTCATATGTCCAGGCATTTGTAGCTTTGGATGAAGCTATTCATGGCACCAATTTTTGTGTCCTATATGTCTTTCAGAGATTCCAGAAAGTAGCCGTCTAGGAAAGTAATTCTCCTTTTGGGCACCACTGTCCATCATACAGATTAGGTGCTCCTCCTCATCCAGGCAACTACGCCAAAAGTCCTTTGAGAAGATTTCAAATCTCTCTTCATGAGTACCCACAGTCAAGTGTCCAGTTAGGATGCTTATGAGGGCACATCTATTTTCCACTTAGATAGGTAGGTGGGTTAGGCAGCCGCATCACCAATAAACCAGTGATGCCATTTAGACCACAAGTTGGGTCCGTTGTGAGCCGCGGATGCGAGGCATGGCTACGCTTCCTCCTCCAGATTTAACCAACCTGAGCCTTTTACAAACCGAAGTAGGTTGTTAACACCTGACTGGCATAGACCACTATACTTGTAAAGAATTAGGATCCTAGTAAACGCTCCCTATTTCTAGCAAAAGCTGGACCTGTACAGAAGATATGCTGCATCGTTTCCAGTTCCTTCTCGTTCCTGGAGCTGCGGCAGAAATCATGTGTATACACTCCCGCTCTTCTTGCATGATTTCCTATTAGACAATGTCCCGTGAGGGCTCCTAATTTGTCGTCTATTGAGTCTAATGATATTCCTAGATAGACAAGATTTAGCCTCAGCCATGGTTGCCTGGCGATTTCACAGGCAGTGGCACAAATCCACCTTTGATTGGTAGAATTAATTAGTGTCTCCCTTATGAGAAGCTTACACGTCGCGAGAGGTACACCCATATGCCTACCGACATTTCGCATACAAGTGCCATCTCTCGCAAGTTGATCAGCCCTGCAGTTCCCTAGAATATCCCTATGTCCTGGTACCCAGCATAAATGGATATGGAATTGTTTAGCCATCTCATTTAGAGATCGGCGCCAGTCTAAGACACTCCTTGATGTTATTTGGAATGCATTCAAAGCCATTAGTGCAGCTCGGCTGGCTGATAAAATACAGATATCCTCGTTTATCCTCAGCCAATTCAAGGCTTCGTGAATAGCGGTTATTTCCGCTTGAAAAACACTGCAGTGATCCATTAGTTTGATGGATTCACTGATTGAGGGCATTTCGCAATTAACTCCTGATCCTACACCGGTATTCATTTCTCATCCGTCTGTGTATATCTTGATGGGAGTATCTGGTGATGGATCCACTTCGAGCCACTTAAGAACAGTAGATCTTTTGAGTGCTTGAAATTTATTTCAGGTCAAGTTTTCCCAGCTGTTTTACATCCTTCTCCTTCAAATCACCGTTTGCTCGCTATGTCTAAGGATGTTGTGTTTATTAAAAACTTGCATCCAGCAATGGGAGTACCTTGGTTTCTTCTCGATCGTTAAATTGGTTTCGTAGTAACTTCTCGGGCGAATTCATCAGCATTGAAGTTCCCCGGAATATAACAATAACCGAGAACCCAGCACCGAATCAGATGTATCTATCTCGTCTATAGATTTGCGTCAGCTCTTGAGGGTATTACATCAATCATAGTCGAAACGCAAGTCCACTTAGCTCTCCGATAGAATGCATACATCCGGCTCAATTATCTCTTTCTTCTTGCTGCTCTTTATGATAACTTTCAAGTATAGCTTCCTGTCTAGAATTAACTACAGGTACTTTGCTACTTCTACAGATTTTGCAAGCCACCCTAACAACTCTGCAACTCTAGGTGTTAAAACTCATATCATCTCTAAAGTGTCAGAAGGAGGAGTTGAGTCACTGGCACCACAGAAGCTCACATAAAATGCCATTAATGATAATTATTACGATTACTCCTTTGCATAACAACACGTTTTCCATTGGTCACTACCGCAGAAATAGGTCCTTAAATCCACATTGCAACGAATTATCAATAAGAAGAATCACTGCATAAGTCAACAACAACAGAACACCTTTATTTAACTACCTCACACAGCAATTTAAATTTAGCGCCTAAATGGGTGTGTAAAATTTATGAGCCCAATAATGACCACGCGTCCGTAGTGGACAACACGAACACCACGAACAAAAATAATGAATTATGCAAATTCAAATTGAAAATTGCAATTGCTGCATAATTGAGTTGTTTACAAGCAGTAAACTGACCAGCACAAGCGCTGACCAGGCGACAACGCGAAACACACGCCAAAAAGGGGAAAAACGTGCTTGTCGAAGGACCGACTACAACGAGGGTTGCAGTTGACCGCTTAATATGGGCACCCTCGTTGCTCTCGGTTGAAGCGCAACAGATAAAAGTCACTTAATGGTCAGTGATCTGATTCGCAATATTATACTTTCATGCTGTCAGCTCTCGCGAGGACAATTTACTTATATCCGGTGGGCTTGACAACCACTCCGGCCTTGTTTGAGTGGTCACTTCCGAGCTAAAATCCGATTTAATCTGGCGGCTGATGAGAGTGTTTTCTTATTTATTAATTTTTTTCTCTTTTAACGTTTCGATTTGTGGCAGTCACTCAAATGTAATTGAATGAGGGTCAAGCACCCTTCAGGCCATTGTGCAATCTATTTGTATATCTATTTGTTGATGTTGTTGTTGTTTTTGTTAAAGTAACCACACGTGCCACTAATCTGACTGACCATACAGGTAAAAAGGAGTTCATAAAATTATTTATGGAAAATTTTTATACGACTTTGGGATGGGAATGGCAAAGAGAAGTGCTGTTTTGTATTTTCACTCTACCAAAAAGGGCATAGAAAGAGCTTCAAAATTCATAATTTTGATATTAGGCTAAAACACATAAAAAGCATGGATTCTTGAAACAAGTGAAATTAATTTACTTTCAAAGAAAATGCATGAAATGGATTTTTTATATATGTTGTTCGCTTCAAAAAGGAACAGAAGGTAGGTAGGTAGGTAAAGCGGCCACCCGAAAAGGGCGCACTTAGGCCAACATTGACCCTTTGTGATACCGCATGGGACAGCAAGTCCCATCCCTTTCAAAGGTCCAGCCATTTGGAGCTTTTAATGAAGCAGTTGATGGAGCTAATCTTTTTTTTTTGAGGAGTCCAAAAAGTAGTCGCCTAGGAAAGTGCGCCTCCTTCTGGACAAAGCTGGACACGTGCACAACAAGTGATCAGTAGACTCTTCCTCCTCCTCGTCCATGCAACTCCTGCAGAAGTCATTAGAGGCGATCCCCAGCCTACACCCGTGTGAGCCTAGAGTCCAGTGTCCCGTTAAGACGCTAATCACGGGACCTAAGCTTTGTCTATTTAGAGCCAGTGGCTCCTTAGAGCGCTAGACATTTATCTCTGGCCAGGTTTGTCTAGCTATTTTACATCCTGAAAGTTCAGACCAGCGCCTGCCCGCTGTTCCTAAGGAAATTGTATTTACTAAGAGCTTACATGTGGCAATAGGAGTACCGAATTGCGACCTATCTGGTTCCATCGGTATGGTAGTACCCTCACTGGCAAGTTCATCCGCCTTGCAGTTCCCTGGAATATCTCTGTGACCGGGAACCCAGCAGAGATGCAGACGGGTCTGCTTAGCTATCTCGTCTAAAGATTTGCGGCAGCTCTTGACGGCTTTTGAGGTGATAATAACCGAATCCAGGGAGCGCAAAGCAGCTTGGCTGTCAGACAGAATGCAAATATCAAGTCCAGATACCTCCTTCTTCCTTAGCCAAGACAGTGCTGCCTCTATAGCCGCGACCTCTGCCAGAAAAACACTGCAGTGGTCGGGCATCCTAAAGGACATGTTAATATCCAAGTCTTCTGAGAATCACCACCTCCCACCCTACTCGGTAGTTTGGATCCATCTGTGTATGGCGTCCCCCCCTTCTAGATGAGGGGGGATGCCATCCTTCCATCCGTCCCTGGAGGGAATGGAGATCTTGCACATTGAAGGCGTACATTGGTGTGATGTAATCGAAAGAGTCAGGAATACTCTCAAAATGCCTTAATATAGATACATGCCCTACGATTCTGGCAACCCATTGATGCGTAACGTTTAGTCTTATAGCTGAGTTTGCAGCCATTTTTTCGCCAAAAAGCCTAACAGGCAGCAGATTGAGCATAATATCCAATGCTGCCGTTGGAGTCGTTCTAATGGCACTACTTATGAATACCTCTGCCGTTCTTTGTACCTTTGTTATCAGCCTATTGTATGTGGACTTACTTAGGGCTGTCCACCAAGCAAACACCCCATAGAAAAAGACTGGTCGTACCACAGCTGTATATATCCAATAGGCTACCTTAGGCTGTAGCCCCCATTTTTTGCATATAACTCTTTTGCAAGAGTGCAGAGCTACCTGAGCCTTCCTAATGCGCTCGCTTATATTAGCCTTCCAATTCAGCTTCCTATCTAGGATCACGCCCAGATATTTAGCCTCCTCGACAAGGTCAATATCTACACCCATTAGTTTTGGAGCAATAAATTGAGGAATTTTATACTTCCTAGTGAAGAGTACCAGCTTAGTCTTGGTCGGATTAACCCCCAACCCACAGTCAGTAGTCCATTTAGAGAGAATGTTCAGCATGTTTTGCATCAAGTACCTCAAAGTAGATATATATTTACCCGAGATACTAATAGCAACATCATCCGCATACGCAACCACCTTGCACCCTTCCCTCTCCAGTCGAACAAGCACCTGATTTACCGCAAGATTCCAGAGTAGGGGTGAAAGAACTCCACCTTGAGGTGTGCCTCTGCACACGGACTTCTTGGCCGACGCCACCCCCAGCTATGAATTGATTATCCTGCTACTAAGCATGTTTTCAATCCACCTGCTAATGGCGGGTTCCACCTCCAAGTTTCGCATCGCACCGATTATTGCGTCGGATTTGATATTGTTGAAAGCTCCTTCAATGTCCAGGAAAGCCACTAGGGAGAACTCCTTGTTGTGCAGGGAGCACTCAATATTAGAGACTAAGGAGTGTAAAGCGGTCTCCACCGATTTACCCTTAAAGTAGGCATGCTGAGAGACTGACAGCTTCTGTCTGTCTATAGTGAGCCTCAGATGCATATCTAATAAGGAACAGAAAAATTCATATAAAATGCACTATTATATCATAAGGCTAAAACACATAAAAAGCATGAATTCATCAAGGAATAAAATTCAAAATTCTTTGTCAAGAAATCCTTCCTATCAAAATGTAATTAGAAAATGCGGAAGTATTAGTCTATTGATTGCCCTCTGTGGTCTAGTGGTAAGCATGCTAGACTCACACCCCGAGAGTCGCAGGTTCAAATCCTGCCACGGGCTTTTCTCTTCGAATCGAAACCCTCAGCAGACAGTACTCATTCCCCAAACACCTTGCACTCATAATTAATTATGGTGTAAGATATAATAATAATAGTCTATTATTACATAAGGCCAAACATATAAAAGGCATGGATTCATCGAGCGACGATACGAGGGTGGTTCAATAAGTCACTGAAAGTTGGAATAAAGGACACTATATTCGGCAAAAAACTCTACTTTTTAACAAACTCTCCTTCTAGCTCGATACCCTTCATCCAAAGTTTCTCCAATTTGTTGATGGCCTCCAAATAGTACGATTTCTCGAAGCCTTCAAAATATACATTTTTGTCTTCAATTACCACTGCATTCGTCCCAAATGTCTTACCGCTGAGCCATTTCTTCATCTGAAGACAATAAATAGCCACAGGGGGCTAAATCTGGAGAATATGCTGAATGAGAAAGCAATTCGTAACCTAATTCATGCAATTTTATCATTACGACTGAGGAATTGTGTGCCGGTGTATTGTCCTGTTGGATGAGAACTTTTTTCCTTGCCAAATGGGTCGTTTCTCAAATTGGTGTCGTAACGATCCTGCAGCTCTGCATGGTATGTGCCGGTGATCGTATTACCCTTTCCAATGTAGTTGATATGAATGGCTGTCGCAATGACCTTCTTGGCGGACACATTCACCTTGGCCCTCTTCGGATTCGATTTACCAGAAGAAGTCCACTGTCTCGACTGTTCCTTGATCTCTGGTGTATTGTAATGAATCCATGTTTCGTCCATGGATACCAAACGTCGCCAAAACTCATTCGGATTGCGGTTAAACATCGCCAAACACTCATTTAAAGTTGTTTGTTTCGATTTCATTTGTTGTCAATGGTGAGCAAACATGGCACCCATCCAGTTTCTTCACATCCAAATATTTATGCAAAATTGAAATCCATGTGACTCTGATCCTGTAGCCTCTTCAAGTTCGTGCACCGTCACTCACCGATGGTCCACTATCATGGATGTGATCGACCACTTCCGGTGAGGTGACCTCAATTGAGCGACCAAAACGTTCGGCGTCACTTGTTCTGGTACAATCGCACCGAAATTGAGTAAACCAGTGGTAGATGGTTCCAATGTGTGGGTGAAGGGGCCCCATAATACTTTTCAAGCTTTTGTTTGGTGGACATGATGATTTTTTCGCACTAAAAATTATCTTTAATGAGCACACGAAATTTTGTGAAAGTTAAGCTACAAGAATCAAAAAGCCATAGATTCAACCAGGGGCTGTCCGCAAGGAGGGGTCCTCTTTCCCCTCCTCTGGTCGCTGGTAATTGATGAACTCCTAGAGAACCTAATGGTCTGGGCTGTAGAAGACATAGTTACGCCGATGATATAGTTATATATATTGTGGGTGGCCGTGAGGAGATCATCTGCTCTCTACTACAATAGACCCTAAGCAAAACCAGCAACTGGTGCAAGGAAAAAGGACTATCATTAAATCCACTGAAGTCTACAATTAAGCCATTCACCAAAAAAAAAAGTTTATATTTCGTTAGATGGAATAAATTTAGAATATTCCAAGGAGGCGAAATAGAAGTAGTTCTGGCCTACTTTGAACTCACATTTAAATCTTATAATAAATAAAGTAGCATGAGCTTTCTTTGCATGCTAAAAACTTTTTGGTAAAACCTAAGGACCTAACCCCCAAACTAACATACTGGTCATATAACACCATTGCAGGAACCAATGGTCACCTATTCCACTCTAGGTATGACAAAAAAAAATGAACAATAATAAACTAAATAAATTCCATCGTCCAGTATGCGTGGGAGCAATAGGGGTGATGCGTAGCTGCCCTACTGTTGATCTGTTAGTCATCACGGGCATCCCTCCGATAACCATAACAATTGAGAGGGAGGCCTGTGGTGAAGCCTTACGCCTTCAGGACATCTCCAACATAAACATTGGCGACCTTTGGGGTCATTTGAGGGTGCTTGGGCCCTTTCTGAATGATGGTTTGAAGGTTTTCTGACAATATATTGAGAAAAATATCATTCACTACACTCTATAAGGTTCACATCCCTTACATTACCGATATTCCACAAGGTGCCCAGGTATGGCACACTGATGGGTCCAAATTGGAAGACGGTAGTACAGGAGCAGGCTTAAAGAGCACTCCCTATGGGTAACACTCCCACAACATTTCAAGCGGAAGTCTTTGCCATCGAAGCATATCCGAGAAAGTCTTCGTAGAAGACTAAACGGCATACTTATATACATTATGTCAGATAGCCAGGGTAATCTTAAGGCATTGGGATCGTACTACTATACGTCCAGAATGGCTGAAGAATGTCATAAAATCCTAAATGAACTAGGCAAAGACAACAATCTCACACTTTGTTGGGTGCCTTGCCATGAAGGACGCGCTGGGAACGACCGGGCGGACTGCCTCGCAAAAAGGGGGGCGCTGCGTCTACTCATTCATTGGCCCTGAAATTTCTGCAGTGTGGCTACATGCCACTCTGCAGACCAACTTAGGAAATGGGAAGAAACTCAGATAACTACTCAATGGTAGCATGCTTCTGACCAAAGACAGAAAAAGAGATTTCTTACACCAAGCAAAAGTATCTCCAAACGGATACTAACCATGAACCGCGAGAGGCTTAGGACTCTAGTCGGGTATCTGACATTACACTACTGTCTAAAGTATCACTTTAACAAGATAGGCCTGTCAAACATTTCTGACTACAGATTCTGTGGACACAATTCTGAAACATCAGAACACATTCTATATGAATGTCCAACGATCAGAAGTAAGAAATTAAAATTTCTGGAGGAGTTCTTCACAGACCCTCCCACAATTTGGAAGCGTCAACCTTCCAAAGTGCTTCAGTTTATAATAAGCCTAAGGTTAGAGTGAATTATAGGGGTTAGCACAATAGGTCCTTATGGGCCACGGTCCTTGTCCTCCCTGCTATATTAAATCTACCTCTAAAATAATTTCTATTATTTTTATTTATGTATCTAAAAACTGACATAATTATCAATATAAAATTCTGATGAATTATGATTATGGTGCAGTTAACTTTAACATCAAAGAGGTTCATTAAATTTTTTATTCTATTTTATTTGATTTTATTATTTTTTATTTTATAATTGTGTGTTTCTTTCTTTTCTTGAACCCTCTTAGAAACTGTCTCAAATTTTAATTAAACATGTCTGCGACAAGCAAAACCACCCTCAAAAGTAATTAAATATCAAATCAGAAACATGTTTATCTCTTCCACAAAAAAATAGAAAGCCAAGAAGCATAAAAAGCCAAAACTGTTTAGAAGAAACTGTTTAGCAAAACAGAGACGACAAAATCTTCCTTGGGGTATAAATTCCTTAAAAACTGTCTACTTCATTTAGAGAGCCGTCACGCATTCCAGAGAAAGAAAAGTATTTATGTACAAACGAGTATTTCATGCGTATTTGAAAAGTTTAAAGCAATCATGCATAAGAATTTTAATTGCAGAATAGAATTGCAGGATCAGAAATAGTCCCCTTTGACTGGCTCACATATAGTTAGGCACAGACATGCAGCTAGAATCTTATTAGGAGGAACTTGTGTGCTATATTTACGTTTTCAATGTTACACAAAAAAAAGTTCATTACATTATTGGGTATATTAGAAACACTCAGTATTGACACAACTACCGAAAGGAATCTCTTCAGGAAACTTCAAATTTCACATAAAGTGGAGCTGTTTATTTTAGCGTATTCCTAGTGCGGCAAATATTGTGGGGGCATATAGAATGTCTTAAAGCCAGTGTTGAGATTCTATGTATTTACATTAATTATTATAAATAAGCATTCATATGTGTGTCATTCTTCTCTCTTTTAGGCTCTGCTTTTAGTTAAAATATTCTGAGTCCCTGAGAAAATTTGCCCAAATCACTATACGAGAGATACTATTTATATTTCGGGAACTGGCAACACTATTGTCAATAGCTAAAATCTGGCAACACCATAATAAGGTTTGACATTTTTTAGCATAAACGTACTCACAACGTGTTGATGTACAAGAGCTATTTGTTTTGTTTACAGTGAGTGAAGAAAATCAATTTAGCCAAAAAATGGAAATTTCAAGAGAAGGTTTCCGTTGGATTATTTTTCACAATTTTCAACGTGGATTATCTCAACAAGAATGTGTCGATGAACTTCGATCTTTGTATGCGATAAAACTGGTATAGTGAATTGAATCGTGGTCGTAGTTCGGTCGCCGGTTGTGCCACAAAATATCGATGCAGTGCGTGAACTAATAATGCAAGATCGTCATGTGACATATCGTGAGATAGAGGACACCTTGGGCATTACTTCTACTTCCATACATTCAATATTGCATGAACATTTGGCTGTAAAAAAGATTTCTTCGCGTTGGATCCCACATAATTTGACAATCGCTCAAAAAATGTCCCGTAAAAAGTTCGACCGTGGTGCTCCAAAAGACGTGTATAAAATCGTAACAGGTGACGAATCATGGATATATGCGTATGAGCCGGAAACAAAACAACAATCGACCGTGTGGGTATTCCAAGACGAGCTAAATCCAACAAAAGTTGTTCGTGGAAGAAGCACAGCGAAGCAAATGGTCGCCTGTTTCTTCGGCCGAATGGGTCATGTGACTACTGTTCGGCTTGAGCAACGTAGGACGGTCAATTCTGAGTGGCACACGACCATTTGTTTGCCGGAAGTCTTCGGAGAAATTCGTTATACCAACCGCCAAAGACGAATCATTGTCCATCATGACAATACGACCTTTCACTCATCTCGTCAAACAGGTGAATTTTTGAGCAGTCAAAACATCGAATTGATGACTCATCATCCGTACAGTCCTGATTTGGTACCCAAACTTCTTCTTGTTCGCGAATATCAAAGGTAAACTACGTGGTCAACGTTATACGAGCGCCGAAGAAGCAGTTGAAGCGTTCAAAAACCATGTTTTGGAGGTGCCTCAAGAGGAATGGAAAAACTGCTATGACAAATGGTTTGAACGAATGCAAAAGTGTATTGATCATGAAGGGGAATATTTTGAAAAACAATGAAGCCATTTTCATTTAAAAATGTTTGTCATTATTTGCTATTCCCGAAACATAAATAGTACCCCTCGTAGTTCTTCTCAGTTTGTGTCAAGTTGTCGATATTCATATAGCAGCCAGACTCCCTCGAATATAGCTACCTAATCTTATGAAGATTTGCGGTGAAAATTATACAAAGTATTTATATAGTTGAAAATATGTTTAATAACAAGTTTCTTTTGATCTCATAAAGCTTTCCCATACTACTCGGTAAATATTATTGAACAGCATCAATTGAATGGGTTAGGATGTGACCGTCTGTGTCAACTCTTCTTCCAAACCATTACAAATTTGTTAATGAATCTTGTCTTAAACATATCATTGTCCTTAGGAGACCCACCCTTGAAATTGTATGATCATTAAAACAGAAAACTCCTACTCCTCAAATTACATTGTCCTTAGGACAACATAATACATATGAACATGAGGCTTCATAATACATATGAACATGAGGCTTCAAATAGGTGACAAAAAGGGGTCGGTTTCTCCATCAGCAGAGTAGTTCCTAGTAATAGTACATAAACCAACCCTATGTTAAGGAGTGCATAGATCTTGAAATAAAATTGTTCAAGTTGTCTAAGCTTCTGTGAGTATCCTCTTAGCACACAAAGTTTAAAATTGTGAAGAACGCAAAGGAAGTGTTGGACACCATTAGAGATGACGCAGATATATTCAGATACCCTCAAATGGAATAAAAAAAATATTCCAGTCAGACATTCCATATAAGTGATTAAGTACATATCTCCTGGTAAGAAGGCCTCCTAAAAAATCTGAACTTGAAAGTAGTTTAGAAGGATTCGCGTTGTTCGAATTGTTATTCACTCAAATTGTAATTCAATGAATCTATAAATTCACTCATCTTACAGCCATGCCAGACATTCGCTAGGATTAGGAGACGTAGATCCTAAGATCCAATGTCAAAATAAAATACTTAAACAAAATAACAGTGCGCTTCAATTGGAGCCAGTGGTCGGCTTCATAAAAATATTATTTTTTTATGTGACGCGACGCGATCGCATTAACTGGCGCCCGAGCAGGGACCCTGACTCCTTTGTAATATAGTGGTTAGTACACTCTCTTGAGGGAGACCGAGGTTCAACTCCTCGCGAAGGAGTCAGCGGTTCAGAGACCGGTCACAACCGGAGACCAGTAGGGAAGAGGGAGCCCTTGCGTGAAGTAAATCGTGCCTTAGTAGGTTTCCCACAACTTTAAAAGTGGGCATCTGAAACGGAGAACACGATCCTTCCATGACCGGCTCGAAAGTTTGTGCGGGATTCTTCATTATAATTGGCTTCAATTAAATTGAAGAATTAAAATTGAATAATTTTATAAAATATTTGAAAACAAATTCCCAGGGTACCCTCCAAGAGACCCTCCAGTTGCATAAATAACTAAACCTACAACATCATCGAGAAAATTTTAATTAGCATAAAACCATGCTCTAAAAGCTCCAATCACAGATATCATTTGATTGTGTTCTTGGCCGTCACTGCTTTGGAAGAATGCGTGTGCCATACTTATAAAAGGCTTACTAACGACAGAAGAAAGGAAAGGCTTATATCCAGAGTACATGCGGGTAAGAAAACAAAGTGGAAAAGGCAAAAACAAGAAAAGAAAGCTGAGTACTTCTTTGTAGTCCTTGAATTCCGCCAGGATGCAAGGACAACAAACAACATACAAAAACAAGTAAACAAAATTAATACTTGCCAATTAATTTAAACAAATTTGTTTACAATTTTTATGCTATTAAACCATCAATTACAAATTATAAGAACCATTTTTAAAATGTCCTTAATTTTTTGGGGCAAAGAAAAACAAAGTTCAAAAAACTTGCTATGTAAGCAAAATGAATTCATTAATAAGCCTTATCAGCGAGTCAGTCGCTTCTTCAAATTATTCATTCAAATGCATAAAGTCATTTGTAAAATTTTTTATAAATTTTTTACAAAATATCTTAACGAAAAATCTAAGCACGCTTCTTCTGCGTTACAAGGCAAAAGGTACATGAACGCACATAAAGGAAATAAGCGTGAGGGTATTTCTTCGTCCCATATAAAAATATGCAAATACACGCACTTTCCCGCTTATACATATGTATAAATTGTATATAAAACACACACACACATACACATTACTTGGCAGTCGTAAACTTCCCCTTTCGAATACATGCGAATGGACACGCAGTTCTTTCATGAGCTTATATAAGTATCCTGCGTATATACAGGCCGCGGAAAAGGGTTAAAAATCTGTGCCTATCTGTTGGTTGTTTGTGTAGCATGCGTGCCCACACAACCGAATTACAGACACCGCGGTCTCCGCCAAGAGTGTTGCCAGACTGTTTTTATAGCTAGAAACTCAGTTGCAGCATATGAAAGTAGCAGTGGCGGATCCAAGGATTATACTTTTGGGGGTGATGTCGACTCCAAACGGAAGAGATTAGAATTGGTTGGAATAGGATGGAAGAATTGGGTGTTTTTACAGAATCTCCTCGAGGTATGGTACAAAATACTTGTCCTTCCTCAATGATATATCTGAACAGATCGATTGTTCCTCTAACTGGGAAGTAGTCTTCACTTTGTAGGACGGTCTAGAACCACTTTCTTTCAATTGAAGACACCTTTTATATGCCATTCGATTTATCGTCTCTGAGCATTCATCGGAACATTCGTCTCACAGCTCACAGCGCGGGAAGCCCAGGGGATGTGTCGTACTTCTTCAATGATATATACCTGGACATAGGGATTGTTCCTTTGAGTGAGAACTAAGTCGTCAATTTGTAGGGCGTTCTAGACACACTTTCTTTTAATTGAAGACACCTTTTATATGCCATTCCATTTATTCGTATTATCATAAAATCAACAACACAAATCCATTGAAACAGAAGCTCCTTGCATCTTTAAATTAACAACAAAAAAGTCTGAGCACTCTTAGAAAAATTCGTCTCACAGTTGATTAAATTAGAAGATGATTTTCTCTGTCGTAACTTTACGAAACAAAAAGATTTGCAATACCTGAAAATCCTCCCTTTGGAAAAACGTTGAAGGCGACACTGGCGGGAAGCCCAGGGGATGTGTCGTCCAAGCAACTCAAACCCAGCGGGAAGAAAGGAGCTATAATTTAAGTTGAAGAGAACGCAGCAGAATGAGGGGCGGCAGCAAAAGTTGGGACAGTCTAGGCTGGGGGGTTGGTTGGTTAGTTGGATGTATGGGCTGTTTGGCTGATGGCAGCTACTCGTGTACGTTTTATGTGTCAATATTACTTATTTTGGCGTTTGTCTTTGGTAACTGTCAAAAAATTTGATGCCGCATGGCGGCCATTATGAATTCATGTTGTCATTAAGCCTTTCGGCTGGCTCTGCACAAATACTCTTGGCGCTGGCTTTGGATATTTTCGCCGTTGTTGTTATTATTGCTGTGGTTTATGTTATCAGCGGCAAAGTTTTTAATTTTTCAGTTGAATTGGTAATTTCATTTGTGTGCTTGTGGTGAATGATGGCGGGCACAGTGCGTAGCTCCAATTCCAGCAAAGATTATGCGCATCCCCAGGGGACTTTAGTTGGAATTATGAATGTAATGAAAATAAATGCATCTATTTTGTAAAATTAATCCTACGGGAGCTACTTAGCCATACATTTTATAAAAGCATTGCCCACCTACGTGTACGTCTCGTATCACAACAATTGCTGTCAGGCTGTAGTGAGGCAAGAAAATGAGCTTGTGGGGAGGTATCATGCTTCATCCTCAGCAATTCCAAAGACTATCGAATTCAGTCACAGCATTCGAGGGTGCGCATCACCTTCAGTTGAGATAAATGGTACATAGCAGTAGTGTAGATTTATCACTCTTATATACACATGTATATAGCGTTCTACTATGAGATCTTTATGATATGCCCCTTTAACTTCCAAGAGTTCCATCTTAGGTTCAATGTGTTTGCGTCGTATGCGTATAGAAATCGTCTTCGTGGGTTGGAACTTGGCAGGGTTATCCAGCTGGGAACTCCTATTTAACAATCATGCTTCATCCTCAGCAATTCCAAAGGCTATCGAATTCAGTAACAGCATTATAGGGTGCGCATCAGATGTTGAGATAAATGGTTCATAGCAGTAATGTAGATTTATCACTCTTAGGTTCTCTGGAGCTGTCCTTGCGCTGACTATCACCATCCCAAGTAAGGGAACTTTTTAGTCAGTGCTTGAACGGCGCCACACCGTGGTATCACAATGGGCCATTATGTGTGCTCAAGTATACTTTTGGCAAATTGGGCGGCCACTCCTCCCTAACCTACCTAACCTATGTGCTTACATTTATATACAAAGGTTGATAGGACCCTGTGAGATCTTAATGCTATGTTCCTTTTACTTCTAAGATTTCAATCTTAAGTTCGATGTCTTTGCGACGTATACGTATAGAAATCTTCTTCGTCGTATGCGTATAGAAATCTTCTTTGGGCTAAAGTTTGGCAGGGGTATCTAGCTGGGAACTCCTATTTAACAATCGTTTTACCTCAGTTCAACAAATTCAACGTATTCAACTGTGCTACAGATATAATTAATGATTATAATTAATATAATATATTATGTGTTTTAATATATATATATATATATATATATATATATATTAAAACACATAATAGCAGTTTTTCACTACTTCTCTTAATGCTATTTTTTTTTATTTTTTGTTTTTTATTTATTTATTTATTTTTTTTCCCCCCTCTTTTCTGCTTTCCTACTTTTTGTTTCCTTTTTGTTTATTCATTGTTTTTCTGATCTGACTTTTCCTTATTTCAGAAAAATTATTTATTTTTAAAGTTAATTATTTATTTATTCAATTATTTATATGTTTAATTATTTATTTATCTGATCTTAACTTATTTATTTGTCTGATCTAATAATTTAGTTTAATTTAACTTACATTCTTAGTCTTATTTTAAGTAATTTTTGTTATATATAATTCATTGTTATTCGGATACTTCTTGACGCATTTAAAAGACCCTGTCTTATATGTGAACGCTTTAAAATAAATGAAATGAATATATATATATATATATATATATATATATATATATATATATATATATATACATATATATATATATATATATATATATATATATATATATATATATATATATATATATGTATATATATATATATATATATATATATATATATATATATATATATATATATATATATATATATATATATATATATATATATATATATATATATATATATATATATATATATATATATATATATATATATATATATATATATATATATATATATATATATATATATATATATATATATATATATATATATATATATATATATATATATATATATATATATATATATATATATATATATATATATATATATATATATATATAGGTCATAATTACCTTCCTAACATTTGTTATAATTATATATTGTTATGTTATAAATAATAATTTGTTATGTAACATTATAAACCTGTTTAAACCACTCTCATCCCAACGAGGTCCTGCCTAATGAAACTGTAGAGAAAGTAGTTCTTCCATCACCAACCTGGATATGAAATGGAAAAGTGATTCAACTCTCTGATTGTGAAACGGTATGAAATATGATATTCCAGCTTTATCTGAACGAATTGTAGAAATACTTTTTTGATACCGAAAACTACATTTAAAGGCTACATGGGCCGAGTCCTGCAACTTTAAATTATTACTGATCCACAAACCAGTAATCCGTCTGTTATTATCTTTAATTTTTTGTTTCACTTTTCTGGTTTCTGACAGAGTTTAAAATGATCTCTGGAACTTAACACCAAACGCCACCCAAACTGATTGTACCGTTTGGAAACATAAGTTGATCCTTTTCCCATAGTCTACAAAGACTTCTCTTAATATCTTCAAAGACTTTTCTCACCATATCATTAATATTGAATCTTGCCTCTATTTATATTTTCATTTCTCTTTGCATGGCGCTTTGCACAGCTGCATATGCGCATTGCTTTGCCATATGACAAAAATTTGCATAATTTTTTGTGTTTTCCATTTTCGAATCCCATTTTACCCTACAATATTTTTCTGATTTCTGTTTTCAAGCGCTAAACATTGAATTCGAAATACAATGAGTGCGCTAGAAAAGGTGGTAAAACATTTCTTTCATATGCAAATTAAATTCAGAGCAACACATTAAATAAAATTTGAAATCGTTAATATTTGAGTAATTCTTGATTTATCACGTTTCGATTTTATGAGAGTCCTTTACGGTGTCATTATTATCCTTCAAGAGTAAAACATTTATTTATTATTTTATTTGCGTTTTTATTAAAGTGATGAAAATGGGACCTTCACTGTAAGGAATCACAAGTTGCGGTCGGTTAACTGCTCCGAATTTGGAAGATGGGTTGTCTGAGTGATGAATATGTTCAATAAATTCAGAGTTAGTAGTGTGGGCACTTCGATTACATACGAAGAAATTTTGGTACATCGTATAGGACTGGTATAAATTATCAGTGAATTTGGGTGTTCCGAAAACAAAAAGCATCCAGAAACTGTTGCTCTTTATTGAACTAAAGGGCTTCGAAATGGTTCGACGAGTGAATCGTAGGTACGTTGTTACGTGGTTGTATCACAATGGACCCATGGTGGTCTGAGTGAGCTGGTCCTTAGACCGGCTGCCACGTTAACCTAACCTAACCTAACCTAATTGAACTAAATATATTTCCGTTCGTATTGTCTTAAGAAGGGGTTTTTAAGTCCTTGCCCTGTAGGAGTCTCCCATATTTTCAATGGTAATTTCAACTTAATGCTTTTTACAGTGAAAATACAAAGAAGTCTGCTATAATTCCTTCCTAGAGAGAAAAGTGTATCGAATCTGTATCTCCAGATAAGATCAGAACACTTTGGGCAGTCACATATTTGAACGAAAATTGTATGAGGCATGTGGACTGTTGAATCTAGAACAGATACTGAAAACAGTGGAAAAGATTAACATAGAAATTACCGATATAAGCTTCTTATATATCTGAAATAAGTATTCTCAGTCACAATCGTCACATGAGGAAAATGGTGACCTTTCCAATACTAAAAATATATAATAAACTACTCATGATGTGTCTTAACAAACAAAGACTAAGCAGATATACTAAACTTATAACCATTCTCAAAGTAAGAACATGACGATACGCGATATATATGAATCACTTTACTTTATAGTTCCATTGACTGATTGATCAATCAATATGATCAGTTAACGATAATTTCAGTCATGGAACTATAAAGTAAGGTGATTCATATATCGCGTATCATCATGTTCTTACTTTCGGAATGATTATAAGTTAATTTGATGGTTTGCCACACATCCGTAATTCTTGACTCAATCCTGTGAAGGATACGAGGATTGTGCAATAGTTTCTGGTATTAAGTTTCTTTCAATTTGATCTACCGTGGATCTAAGCATTCTTATTCTTTTGCTGAGATAAAATAAAGCATCAATGAAGCTGATCTAGGGAGGAAGCCGAATATATTCGTAATTGCCAAATCTATTATGGACCTTTTGAGAATTCAACCTCTCCAGTATTCCTGCATAATAATCCTGGGATAATACAATATACTCCAAAGAAGCGGATGTTACATTTTGTGTATTTTTAACATTTATTTCCTGCATATTGTTTCGCTTTACAATTATATCTTCAATCAAGTTTTGGGTTTATTGAAAACAAATTTCAATAAGTTTAGCTTAACTACTCGTAGAGCGTTTCAGTTTATATTCATAGTTTTTAATCTACTATTTTCATAGTTTCACATCCAAAAAGCTCAAAATAACAACAAACAGACTGGAAAATTTACATTTCAGTCAGAACAAACGCATAAAGTTTGGAAATACGAACCTCGAGTGAGGTCGAAACTTAGCCAGTGGAACCTTCATTCCAAAAAGACGATGGAATAACAATTTAATTTCTATCAATAACTCCGACACTAAGTTTGTGGCAGAGTTGGGAAAAACCTACTGCAAATTCAGCTCAACATAATTATGAGTGCACTTGAAGAAAGTGTCATCAATAATATTAGTACCAACTTTAAACCTTGAACATAAATTCAAACAGAAAGAGACAAAAAGGAGTAATAACTCAAATGATAGACCCAGAAACAAGAAGCACAATACTGCTTATTCGGCGTATTCAACACACCTAGAAGAAGCTGAACATTGATTATGATAAAAAAGTTGGCAAAAGTTCCACTCTAAAATGTCAGGTAACAATGGAAACTTGAGGTCGAATCAAATTTTATAGCTAAGTAATATTTTAACTGTATTTTAAGAACTGAAGTCAAACCAATTTTATCAGTAATTTTTCTAAAATTGTTTGGTTTACGCCTCTTTGGAATATTTATATACCTTATGAATGACCTTATTATATATTATTATATACCTTATGAATGACATAAAAAGGGAAAATGTACCTCGACCAATTTGATCTATTGATACGCAGTGCTATCCTTGCACTGACTATCACCATCTTAAGTAAGAGAATTTTCAGTCAGTACTGTCCTTTCACTGACTATCACAATCTTAACTAAGATAATTTTTAGTCAGTGCTGTCCTTGCACTGACTATCACCATCTTAAGTAAGATAATTTTCAGTCATTGCTGGAACGGCGCCACACCGTGGTATCACAATAGTCCATTAGGTGTGCTCAAGTGTGTTTTTAGCCAACTAGGCTGCCACTCCTACCATAACTAGCTAACTACTCCGCCAGCCTTATATATTTATGCATATACGAGTATATTTATATGCTTCAACCACACATTCCAACCTTATTTCTCTTTCTCAGCTCAGCATCAGGTCAATAAAAATGGCTTCGAACTCAAGTGTATTAACTCTCCATTTAACAGTCGATCTGTATCAAATATTCGTCAACAATTTCCACTACTTGAAGGTAGTTAAGAAGTTAAATAGGAGCATCCAGTTAACCACTACATTTTGAAGATAGTTAAGTAGTTTAAAAGGAGCATCCAGTTAACCACTGCAATTACACCGAAGCACTCTTAGATGAACACACACTATTCAGTAGCTTGAAATCACTTATCATCACCGCTGAAAATTATTGTTCTGTTGGTGAAACATCAAAGTAGACGGAATATTAAACTGAAAAACAAACAAAAACTATTCCAGTGATTTTTAATCAATTTAAATCCAACATACTAGGAGTATCCTAGTAGTAACATAGGAAACAAATTGTTCCACTACTTCATAATAAGCAGATAGCAAACAAATTGAATCGTAAGAAAATTGGCATTCTAAGAAAAATAGCAATAAATCTACTTAATTGGAAGAGAACAGCGACAAAAACAAGAAAAGTGCATATAAATAGCGTTGGCTGAGAAAGCCGGAAGAGAAGGGCCGCTGCCATTGAAGTAATGAAATGAGGAAAACAATTTTTTTGTGAGAGAAGTCGAAACAATAATTCTTCATTTTCAATATGGCAGCAGGAAACGATGCAAAAAAGTCGCAAAACAAAAAAAAAGGAAGACACCACAACAAATCGTAATGGAGAATGCTTGTAAAACGGAAGCGGAAATCAGCTCGGAACGCACTGGAAACTTGAAATTGACAAGAATCTGAAAAATAGTCATAAATCTATGAAGTACAGCAGCGTTGTACAAATTTTGATTTATAAACACTTGGCATGAAATTTATGAGTTGTAAAAATATGTGTATGGAACATTTGCTACCAGAGATGCAGAGGAAGGACGAATATTATACCAACAAAAAAACAGGCGAAAATAATTGAAATTTTCATATATTCCCGGTGTATATAAAATTTCATTCCAAATGGCGTTTGATGTAATAAATTTTTCACTGACGAGTGAACACCCTCTGCACGGCTAACGGCAAATATGAAACTACCCAGCCAACTACTGAAGGGAACCAAAACGCAAATAAAATACAGTAATGCGTATGTAGTTTAAGCATATAAGTTGTTACATACTCGTATATGCGGGGGGTGGCACTGTAACGAAGTATGTGTACGAATGTACACATGGAACATGGCAGCTTCCATAGAAGATGTGCCAAGGCAGATCCGCGTTGATGCTGCTTACGGCAGGAAGGGTTGGTAGTTGGGCTCATACACATGAAAAATGATGTGTGCGCCATTCTCACCCACTGCTCACCATTAACTACGGACTACGGAGGGTTCAACTCTGTGCTCTCGTATATGTATCCTAAGCGCAGTGTGTCCTAAGCATATACAATGGTATGCCCCTGTATGCAGCTGCCGCCATTTTTGCTCTGTCTGTCTTAGAAAAGTTGGAAGAAATTTTCGCGCTGAATATGCTTTATACTCAGTTTGTATGTTTAACTCCTTCCAAACTGTTCTAAATGGCATTAATAAAAGTACTCCCCATTTTGCGTAGCCCCAGCAGCAGAGCCCCGTACCACACGAAACTTTGCCCCGGCTTTTTTTACTACGCACATTCTTGCCTCTTAAAAAGTCTTACCCCACCAGCAACTCCTTCTTGGTTACTACTTATACCTTATGGTAGAGGCTGCTTGCTCCTCACTCAAAACGGTTTATTTGTACTTTCGTTTTTGTTTTCCTCGTTGTTGTTGTTAAAATTTATATACGCGCATTTAAAAATTAACGACCTTTGACTGATTCGCCATTTTTGAGTGGCGAATTATTGCTGGCAATTTGTACACGAGTCCTTAAAATTGTTCGCATATTTATGCAGAGTCTCTGGCAGTGAACGGTAGTTGAAGCCCGTTCCACGGCATTAATGGTGGCCATATTAAAAAGGGTAGTTAAAGTTGGTATTGAAAAATGGCATTGCATAAATTTTTTATTGTGCCTTATTTATAAAAATCATTTTGTTTTTTTATAATGTTTCATAATATCTCATTTTATGGAACAAGGAAACATGACTCATGAGTTCGATGAAATCTTCGTGATATCATCTGAAGAATTAGACGTCGATGTATGTATATGGATGGTAGGGCACGTAAACTTAAGAGAAAGATTGGTAGAGCGAAAGAAATCCTTTAATATATGTGAATGACTTCTGAAAATAATTGAAAGCATCGGCGAAGATGAAGAAAATATAGTAAAAGCTTTGAAAGTAATTGACTCATATTTTAAGTCTTTCTCCTATATACGAATGGATTCTTTGAAATAAGTACCAATGACCTTCTGAGTTTCATTCGACAAATCCTTGAACAATTTTGAAAACAATTGACTTCATTTTTTTAAGAGACTGCTGAAGGAAATCGATGGCTTTTACGAGGGGTACTATTTATATTTAGGGAACTGGCAACACTAATGTCAGTAGCTAAAATCTGGCAACACCATAATAAAGTTTGACATTTTTTATCATAAGCGTACTCACAACGTGTTGATGTACAAGTGCTATTTGTTTTGTTTACAGTGAGTTAAGAAAATCTATTTGGCCAAAAAATGGAAATTTCAAGAGAATGTTTTCGTTGGATTATTTTTCACTATTTTCGACGTGGATTATCTCAACAAGAATGTGTCGATGAACTTAGATCTTTGTATGCGATAAAACTGGTATAGTGAATTCAATCGTGGTCGTAGTTCGGTAGCCGGTTGTGCCACAAAATATCGATGCAGTGCGTGAACTAATAATGCAAGATCGTCATGTGACATATCGTGAGATAGACGACACCTTGGGCATTACTTCCACTTCCATACATTCAATATTGCATGAACATTTGGTTGTAAAAAAGATTTGTTTGCATTGGATCCCACATAATTTGACAATCGCTCAAAAAAAGGCTCGCGTCAATTGGTGTAAGCAAATGATTAAAAAGTTCGCCCGTGGTGCTTCAAAAGACGTGTATAAAATCGTGCGTATGAGTCGGAACCAAAACAACAATCGATCGATGGGAATTCCATATGAGCTAAATCCAAAAAAAGTTGGTCCTGGAAGAAGCACAGCGAAGCAAATGGTCGCCTGTTTCTTCGGCCGAATGGGTAGTGTGGCCACTATTCCGCTTGAGCAACGTAGGACGGTCAATTCTGAGTGGTACATGACCATTTGTTTGCCGGAAGGCTTCGGAGAAATTCGTAAAACCAACCGCCAAAACGAATCATTCTCCATCATGACAATGCGAACTCTCACTCATCTCGTCAAACAGGTGAATTTTTGAGCAGTAAAAACATCGAATTGATGACTGATCCTCCGTTCAGTCCTGATTTGGCACCCAATGACTTCTTCTTGTTCCTGAATATCAAAGGTAAACTGCGTGGTGAACGATTTACGAGCCCCGAAGAAGCAGTTGAAGCGTTCAAAAACCATGTTATGGAGGCGTCTCAAGAGGAATGGAATGCTATGACAAATGGGTTGAACGAATGCAGAAGTGTATTGATCATGATGGGGAATATTTTGAAAAACAATGAAGCCATTTTCATTTAAAAATGTTTGTTATTATTTGCTATTCCCGAAATATAAATAGTACCCCTCATATTATAGCCACCATAAAAGTCACATTTTATCATTTTAAAGGACTCTCGATCAATAATTAGAGTCCCTGCATCAGAATCCTGTGAACAGAATATCGTTATTCCCGGAAATCTCAGTATAATGAAACCATTCACAGATATCAGAAAAAGGAATGAAAACCAACGTAGAAGTTGCTAAAGCTCACATCGATCTCCGGTGAGAATTGTATTAATTTCATTATATTGAGTTAGAAAATTCTATATATGAGAACTATTTGGAACCAAGTAAAAGAAAAATTGGATAAGGTTCTTCAAAAAAGTGCAAGTGTCTCAAATAAAAACTAATTCCCATTTTGTATAATTATTAGTTGGGTCTAGAGACTATCTTCGTAGATATCTTCTGAACTTCTTTGGATTGAAGGCAGCTGCAGATATTTATTTGCATACAAAACTGCGAGGAATTTATGAGTATGAATTTATGAGTCCTCAAATATTACAAGGGATTAAAATAGGCGATAATCATCAAATTTTCCATTACCACGTATTCCCTGACCGATTCCAAACTATATTTATACAAAAGCTTAAATAAAGAAAATATAATAAACATATTTTTCTTGTCAATTTATTTGTTGAGATGTTTTTTAAAAATCAGAAAGAAATAAGCAGAACTTAATATTCATAACCATATCAAGAACCCATCGACAAGTGCACTTGCAGATCATTGGATAGCATTGGAAACACAACATTTGGGATACAGAAGAGTTTCTCCCTAAAAACTCAATAGTTTCGAACTTGTTTCCAAGCACCTACTTCTTGAAAGTTTAATAAAAACACCCAAAAAATCAAATCAACTGGAGAAATCCTGAGAAAACACTATTCTGTTTATAAGGAAAATCCTTCAGTGTGTTTGTATGATCTCTTCAGTATATTTTGACTAAATTCTTAAAATAACTGCCGACACATCTTTCATATGTTTAGAATTAAGTTATGCATACGAACATACTCCAAGGTAGTCATAAGTTCCCCACTGCTTCCCATCGTACATCAAAAGAGAGGAAGAACGTACAGAATTCTACGCATTTGACCAGTTTCTTCGCCTAAAATTCCCCTGAAAAAATTGCTTTTTAAAGCATCAACCTTAGTTAAAGTTCAAAGAGTACAAATGCCCGATAATAAATAATACCGTTCGAAATGGAAGTAATCAACTCCATTATTCCTTCTAACTAACTTTGTATACTCACATTTATAGGTGAAGTCATCAGCTTTTAATGTTGGCTTATTAAAAACCTTAGAAATGTGAATAAATGTTAATTTCAATAGATAAGAGAAGCATAAAAAAAGAATTTAAGCTTATCAAAAGTCGCAGGAATCCAATGAAAATACAAGAAAGAAAAAAAAACGCTGCAGAGAAGCCAATAAAAGTCACACACAAAAAAAAAGTAAATATTATCAGATAAAATTTCCAAAATATCATCAGTGAGAAATGGGAAATTCGTTAAGGGGGCCGAACAAACAATTCCAACCATGACAACACTCTTGAATTACGACCGTACACGTCGTAGGGTGTACCAGTAGCAGCACCCTCCGGGCATGATGAAACTAAAGGAAAATAGGAATAGCCTCGTGACCAACGCATCAGCGCACCGAACGAGCACAGAATGCCAATAATTCAACTTATCACCGCCGGATATTAAAAATGTAAAGGACATCACATCCGCTGCTGGCGGCCGCGAATCAATAAAAACACATTTGAATGTCCGCTCCATGAAGTACGAGCCGTGATAAAAAAGAAAAAAGGTAAAAGCAAATTTAGGGGGACACCGAAAGGTGTGCACACTGAAGCAAGCTCTCTTCTTTTTTTGATCCCTCACACAGCATACGACGAGAAGATTGAAAGAAAAAATTGGAAAAAATTTGTTAAAAGACGCTTTCAAGCGTGCTTAAAAATTTTCTTAAACAACACTTTCGGAATGAAAGAAGAAAAAATGCTGTTAAGAATCGACCACAGCACACGAACACCCAGCTAAGTAAAGAGAGAAGACTTGAAAATGTGTTGCCTGCTACGAGTACTTTGCATACATAGCTGGTGGGTGGGGTAGTGTTGTCCTGCACATGCAGAACCTGTCACTAGCTGACTTTCCTCGTCCTTGCATGCCCCATGTACAGGCATCACACCAACCACCATTCACTTAACCGTTGGTCGAGCGTCTGCAGCGCTGCTAAACTTTATTTACTTTCATTTCCGTCGATATTTTCGCGTTTCATTTTTCAAGCATCCTCCAAAGCCATCCTAAGCAGCGCATTAGTACACCCAAAAGAAGAGAGGCAAAAATTTCCACTTAAATTTTCATATTTATTCTTAAAAGATTTTTAGCGTCATGTTTTGTTTCCAGAATTCCGATGGGGGTAACTATATACACTGCAGGTAAATATATACACTGGTTCAACAATCGGTAACTATATAAACTACAGATTCTACACGGTATTCTAGACCACGATTATAAGTCATACAGGTTGGTAAAGAATTCTGATTATAGAAAGTAGTTTCCATTTTCCAGAACCAATTTAATTCGAATGTTTTCAGAAGCTGGGTTTGCCTTGCTAAGAATACTGAAAATCCTAAAAAAGTGGGGTTCGTTCCCTCCAGTGAGAAACTTTTCTTAATGAAAGATGCATCAGAGTCTCTATAAGAAAAAATTGTTACCTTGATTAGGTAGCAAGTTAGTCTAAGTTATTGCAGGCAAGCTAGATGGCCGGAGTACCACAGGTTTCTTAGTTGAAAGAAGATCCATATGGAAAGCAATTGCAATGTCCTACGAAACAGTTTTAATCCGTCATATCGACATTATTTAAGTACTCTAAATTGTTCAGAAACTGTATTAGCTTTCAATAACAAAGACAGAACAATTATCCTACTTACTATATACATTGAGTGCCACTGGGAACTCAACAGACTTTCTCGACACACAATAGACTTTCTCTGGTGTGGGTTTCAGGCCATGAGGGACTAGCAGGCAAAGAAGCAGCGGACATACGGGCTATAGCAGGGGCAGACAACCAGACAACCCCTACATAGGACCATGTCCAATGTTCAGATTCAACTAGCACGGTCTTAAGCTGGATCTAAAAAACTGGACGACGCAGCGTGAAAATGAGTACTGGAACAGCTTAGAGGGTCTGAGTCACTCGAAGAGGTTCCTGTGCTTCAACGCAGATATGGCTAAATTTGTCCTGTCATTGTGAAGAAATCAACTGAGGATACTGTGCGGTGCGTTGACTGATCACATTCCCTGCAATGAGCACCACCACAAAATGGGCCTCGCTGACAATAAATTATGGAGATGTTGCCTAGAAAATGATGAGTCTATGGGGCATCTAATCGCCAGTTTCCCGGCCCTTGCACGAACAAGAGTAAAGCACCTCGGGTCACATTCCCAGCAATGAGCACCAACACAGAATGGGCCTCGCTGACACCAAATTATGGAGATTTTGCCTAGGAGATGAAGAGTCGATGGGGCATCTAATCGCCAGTTTCCCGGACCTTGCACGAACAAGAGTAAAGCACCTCGGCACACATTTTCTCGGAGATGACGACCTGATGCAAACATCGCAAACTGGTCTGATTCAAATTCCTGAGCACAGTAATTATTAATTGAATGAAAGGGCTGGCACAATAGATCTCTGTGGTCGCAGTGCCTAAAGGCGATGGCCCAACCTTAACAATACAAAGAAACTTTGATAGAAGGGAAATCTAGAGAAGTGCTTGCCCTGTATCGCATTCCATTACTATATACATTCCAAGCCGAAACCCGGCCGATATACCCGATTAGACACTTCCTAAAATCCATTTGCTATTGATAGACAATTTATGGAACTGAATACTTAGGTGTATAACCTATTCCATATACGTACGAGTATACTCACTAATCATTGGAATGATACTGTTCAGTTAATGACAACTTCCTTGATGTTTCGTTTTACAATTTACTTGCATTCAGGTTCATATCAAAATCAGTAGAGAAGGTTATTCGAATTTGCATACTGAAGACTTGAGGTAGGTAGCAAATAATGAGAGACAAGTATAACAAATTTAAACGATTCAAGACTTGTTGTAAAAAGGTACTTATATATTCTATATAGACTTGTTATAATAATATTCTATATAAACCTTCCAACCTAGATTAAAATAGCTCTATGCTTATTAATTATAAAAATCATTGGATATGCATATTTTATGGTACTTTTAGGAGTACTTTTGCTAGCCCGTTCCATATATTAAACCAGTTATTAACTTATAATGATAATGCTGAGGACCCTTAGAATCTAATCCATTCACTTAATGTGGAAATAATTATAAAGAAATGTACAAAACTACTACTGAAAGCCAATCAAAATTTTCAACTGATGAAACCAATACAAAAAAAATTGTGATAGATTGGACTCGAAATGTTAGAACTGATGATGATAGATCTAGGTTGGTGTTTCCTAAAATTCTATTGAGCTCAACCAAAGTGAGCGTACAAAAATCATTGCATTTTGGAGATTGTCGAGCAGTTGAATATCTGCTGATGTTGAAAATTGAACAAATTTTGAAAACAAACTATTTTGTTAACGCAGTATTTCCATTGCTCAGCTGAACTAAATAGGAATTTTGAAATATTATTAAATTATAAAGAAATAATATAAATTTGCTGCCATTTATACTCGTAGAGGGAAATGAGAAGGCTGATAGCTTAGCTAGGAAGGCTGCGGCCTCTCACTTCAACGGCCCTGAACCCTGCTGTGGACTATCATCCAATACCATTGGAGGTTTCCTGAAGAAGTGTGCAGATGCAAAAAGAAGTCAAACCTGGAAAATTCTTCCGGTATCAAGACAGTCCAAAGCTCTTCTGGGAGCTTTTAATAAATATGCCTCGGAGTAAATTAAGAATAATCACAGGCATTTTAAGCGGAGATTGTAGACTCAACTACCATTTGAACAAGTTGGGTATATCTTCAGATGCCATCTGTCGATTCTGTGGAGAAAGTGATGAAACCACACTGCACCTGATCACAGACTGCGGACCATTGGCACACAGTAGACTCAGGTGCTTTGGAGATTATATCTTAGATATGAGCAGGATCCCTCATCTTGATTCCTCCAAAATATATGAATTCCTGTCGAAAATCAACCTGACAGAAGATTTATAGATGAGACTATCCTCATCTTTTAAATAAAGGGGGTCATCACAATCTTTCAGGTCGCAGTGTATAACACCCTTAAATATATCTATCTATCTATACTCGTATTCTATATAAGTACAGTTTCTCTATGCCGACCTCCATGTTCTAGTGATAAGCATGCTAGACTCACAATCGCGGATTCGAATCCTGAGCAGGGCATGGGCTCGAAATGCTTTTTGTAAAACTTTAGTTGCTAGAACTCAGTTCTCCAAACCTTGCAGAACTACTAATGATGTAGGTTTAAGTGGGTGTCAAGAGCACGATATGTTAGGCCGTACACAGGCCCTTTGTGGTCTGAGTTATAATAATAATTTCGCTAGGCATTGTATTATTATTATTATTAGATTGTGATTGTGGGTTTTAATGTGAAAATGTTGTATTTTATAGAGTTTGAAGCAGGATTCTCCCACCAACATTTTATGAAAAAGTAGTTTAGACTGCAATGAAAAGTACTTTGACTTTCTCATAGCGATCAACATGTTTTGGTAGTCTTGGAAATACTTATGAAAATTTGTTAGATTTCAGTTATGGCTTTTAATATGAAGATGTCGGAGTTTCACAGAGTTTGAAACAGGATTCTTCCAGCAACATTTAGTTTAGACTCCAATGAAAAGTACTTTGACTTTCTCATAGCGATCTACGTGTCTTGGGTAGTCTTGGAAATAAACACATTAGCCTAACCGAACACCTGACAGTACCTGGTGAAAGGTGGAAAGATTTATCTTTAGCTAAACATTTAAAAACCAGGTTGAAAAGAGAAATGTGAATCAATATATTCATAATTCATAGCCATAATTCCCATAGACACCTTTAAAAGCTTTCCAAAGACAATCGAATGGAAATCTTCCCAGTCCAATTTGACTCTAATTCAAATATAGTTACAACTAGTCTTATAAAACACAAATACCCACACTCAACAGAGAACTGAACCAACCTCCGTAACCATTCCTCTTAGTAGTCACACCCATATCATGAACGAGTAATTCAAAATTTTCAACTTTTCAGTGAAGGATTCTTTCTCAGAACTTATTACACCAAATTTTTTTCAGTGCATTGTAGTTATTACGCTGGTTGTTTGGCGTTATTATTTACATTTTTTCTTTATTTTTTGTTATTATTTTTATTTGTATAGCATTTTTACTTCGAGTAAGTGAAATAAACGTAAATAGCCTTCATCAGCAAAGTTTGAGTAACACGTTTACAATTTAGCAATTTTCCTACATAAACAGAAAATTTAATGTTCCTGCAACATTTCCGACCACGCATTTCTTTACTTTCCAATGCAAACAACGGATTCTTGCCTGCGTTACGTGTGCTCGCTTTTTATACTCACCCTTTAACCTTGTGGCATATAAATTTGTACGCTTAAATGATGCTCACATATGAAACAGCTGTTTCACACATTTATACCTACGCAATCGTGTAATGAACACGGAAGGATCAGCGAGTGCACAAATTTAAATATTTAATAAGCGCGCTATTTTCCACATGAAACTGGCCAGAGAGCAGATCAGCAGGAGCTGTTCTGTACCTATCTGCGCATATCTATTTACCTATGGGTGCAGAGAAAGGGTTGTTCGGCAAGCACACACATCCTTTTTATGCATATATTTAAAATATCAATGTAAAAAAAAGACAAAGCGAAGGATATTTTTTACTTCCAATATTCACGGATATTTTGTCTTTAACGATGTGTGCAAAGATTAAGGATATTGTGAGGAGATCTCTGCCGTTTCGCATCCTTTGTTAATAGTGTGTGTAAATAGAATTTAAATAGGAGATCGTATTTGTAATCGTGTTCTTGTTGTGCATTCATATAAGTTCATGAAGAATTCTGAGTATTTTTCGAGGTTATTGCTACCTTAAGGAATGTCGACTGACGGTTTTTTTATTTTCTTTTTTGTTTGCGCTTTCGTTTGAGTTCCTGCACCTTTGTGAGGACTCAAACCAAGCTGAAGCAACAACTGTTCTACAAGCTCAGCATAATTACAGGCAAGCATAGTGCACGTTGAGCTGTTCAATTGTACTCGAAGCTATATTCATCCTACATAAACAAGTAAGTGACCTTGTGAGTGTCCTTGAACTTCAGTAGACCTGACCGGAGATTTAAAAATGTCAGATAACATTTACTCGGATGGAAATATATAATTTTCAGCTACCAACGCAGTTCTATTCAACCTGAATGTATACATTTCTTTAACCACCTTCTTCTATCTATAAGGCCAATATATAATTTAAAGGATTTTTCAATTTTTAGCTTCAGGGATTTCTAGGATTTTTCAAAGGCAGCTTTTCTAAAACAACGCCTAGTTCCCTGAACCCTTTTCAGATAAAATACTGAAACCATTCCATAAAAGACTATGCTTGTGTCACCAGCTGCTCCCTTTCTTCCACATATCCTTTGACACTTTTGTCGTATCCTGCAGGCATCAACACTAAGTAACTACATATGAAGGTTAACTTGTATCTCCCCAGTTAACTTAAGTCATCCGCTTCTTCCGCTCACATCTTCTGTTTATGTTTTCTTTCCTGCCAATGCGGCTTTTCTGCAATTACGCATCTGACACGTTGACACTATTTCAAAACTACAACGGCCCACACAAATTTATGCTTGTTGACCACACACATTCAGCAGCTGTTCCTTGGGTCAGTAAACCTTTTTCACGTTCACACATTCACAACAACAGCCGGGTTGGCAGGATATCTAAAACTCTGCCTAAGCGTGATTAATGAAGTGTTGACCAAGTCAAAATTAATGCCAAAACTTTGATAAGGAAAAAGCCAAACCTTTACCAAGGCTCACAAGGATATGCTGATATGGGACACGAAATCCATTTAGCAAACATGTTCGCACTAATGAGCAGTGACTGACTGAGCATGTGGTTAGGAAAGA
Organism: Clusia tigrina; assembly: GCA_920105625.2. Classification (NCBI taxonomy): domain Eukaryota; kingdom Metazoa; phylum Arthropoda; class Insecta; order Diptera; family Clusiidae; genus Clusia; species Clusia tigrina. Next base: position 25,212,978 of record OV050030.1, on the reverse strand, counting down.
ACACTGGCCGAAGACGCACGTACTCGTGCATACGCAAGAGCTGTCAAGCAAATGTTACTTGGGTTGTGTGGAAAGTTAGTTGCCTTTGCCCTCTAAGACTTTATACTTCGGACTGGCAAATATGTGTAGTTTCAATTTACGTGAAGACATTCATCAAAGTTCTGCCGAAGGACATGTGTTGTTCCAGTGCTGAAACTATGGGCAACACATAGAGAATTTACATATTGAAACTTTGACCAACCCTCTGCCGGGCTCCATGCTTGACTTCTCGGGTTTAGTGCGCTTAGCGCGTGGAGTGTCCGGTTTCGGCATAATTAATCACCGCCTCACATGCGATTTGTAAAGTTAATTGCCGTGGTAAAATGTCGATTTGCATGCCGAAGGGTTTTTGTGGTGTTTCTTGGAAAGTATTTAATGCTTGCGAGTATGTCCGATTACCGGACAGTCTACGATTCTCATTTACCCTGAGCTGATTTCTCGTTGGAAAATTATGCATTTATTATTCATGCAGCATTTTCTTTCCCATCACAGTCGTTTGCGGCCGCTGTCTCTCCATGCGCCAAGCAAACACTTGTCACTGACATCCGAGACAACACTCTCCGCCCACATGCACAATAATCTTTGCTGACGTGTTATCCTTGCTGTCAGCAGACACACTTACCTCCCATTCCCGGCCGCGGCTCCGTTTGCCGTCTGTCGTCCACCGTCAGCTGCAACAATTTGCCAACTATTGCCGACACTTTACTCAAAGTGAACTGCTGTGCACTCACTCACTGGCTGCACGGAGTGTATCCATATCTCCATGCTCCGCTCAGAGGAACTGTCATGAAAAATTCATGATGTTTTGGTTGCAACACAACGAGTGCTGCTGCTGCTGCTGCTCTTGCTTCCTCAGCGTGTATTCGGGCATTTCGTTGAATTTTTGGTAAAGTGCATCTTATTTTTTATACGCAGCTTTGCTTATTATGCTAAAACTGTTTACTTGCTCCCTCCTGTAACTGTCAGTTGAAGGAAGTTGGCATTTGTCCTTTACGGTTTCGAGCTGTGCATTGCGCTGTGGTGGCGTCTTAATCTTAATCGACGCGTGATTGCAGTTTACTTTAACGAAATGCTTCTTTGTGAATTTGCGGTTTGAAGTTTGTTGACATTCGTTGTTCCAGATAGTATTTTAACAGTGAGTGAAGAAAGGTCCTTTAAGAGGTCTCAACTTAATTTCAATGACTCATTCTATCAGCCACAATAAGTAGGAACCTATTTCAGCGATGAATTAGATATCTCATATTTAAGCAAGCCCCATTGTTTTATGTTGACAGCAAATCTCTTTATTGAGAGTGATATTTCCTACCGATCATTCTTCCTTTATCGCTGTCTTCTGTTCTTTTTCTTAACACGAATGAACTAGAATGAAAGTCAATTATTTTTAAATTTTCTGTTGAAATTAGTTTCATCACTGGATTAATTCATCGGACAGCTGCTGAAAACACGCGTCATCAGCTCCTCAATAGGAAATGTGCATGCTAAAAGGACTGTCAAAAGAGGTAAGCCACAAGGCGTTTTGCTCTCACCCCTCATCTGGAATCTGACGGTGAACACACTACTAATGAGATTAGATGAGACCGGCTGTAACACCATAGCTTATGCGGATGACATTGCTACCTCTGTTTTCGGCAAGTATCTTTCAACACTATCACAAAAGCTAAACTATACTCTTAGCATTCTGTCCCAATGGTGTCTTGAAGTTGTTCTAGACGTCAACGCTTCCAAAACTGAGGCGATGCTTTTCACCAGGAAGCATAAAATACCAAGTTTTGTCCTACCCAAAGTCAATGGGACTTCGCTTAGCATAAGCAATAGCGTCAGGTATCTAGGTCTAGTCCTGGACCCAGCTCCACTGGAAAGCAAATTTGGCGCAGAGGCTACGGAAAGCAGCGTGTGCTCTCTACTGTTGCAAGCGATCCATGGGAACAAGATGGGGTGTCCAGCCTCGAATCATGTCCTGGCTCCATGCAGCGGTGGTTGAACCATACTTTCTCTATGGCTCTGTCTTCTGGTGGCCCGCAACTGACAAGGCGGTGAACCTAAAACCTCTTGACAGGGTCAAAATAAAAGCAGCGATTCTGATAGCAGGGGCTCTGTGTACCACCTCTACCAAAGCTCTATTTGCATTCCTATATTGGTTGCTCACTAAGCTTCTGGTCAGGCAACAAGCAAAATGCTCGGCAACCAGACTCAATGCTATATCTCGCTGGACTAGGTTGAACCTGGGCCACGACAATATTCTAATGCAGGACACGCCCGTACTGACCGATGTTGACTAGACGTGCTCTACACCGAATCTAAATCACGGTTTCGACACTTACATTCCTAGTAGAGAGGAATGGTCCAATAATTTAGTGGTCACTTGTAGTTCCATTGACATACGAGTATATACGGATGGCTCCAAACTGGAGAATAAGGTCGGTTGCGGCATTTTCTCCAGGAAACTTGGAATCAAGCTCTCCTATCGTCTCCCTGACCATTGCAGCGTCTTTCAGGCGGAAGTAATTGCAATATTCCAAGCGTCCAAGTAGCTTATTCACAACGAAGTATGCGATGTGAACATTCGCATATCCGCGGACAGTCAGGCGGCAATCAAGTCCCTAACTGGTGTATTCACTACCTCTAAGCTCGTACTTGATTGCCACTCCTCCCTGAACGTCGTCTCGGGTAACTCACAAGTTCGCATATGCTGGGTGCCTGGACATAGCGACATTCTGGCAAACTGCGAGGCCGATGAATTGGCCAAAATAGGTACGCTGCTTCCTGACATCTCCCCCTCTTTTGGTGTAGGTGTCCCACTGGCCACGGTCAAATGGGCCATAAAACATAACTACCTTGAGGCAGCTCAAAGAGCCTGGGTAAATGAACCTACTTGTAGTGTAGCCAGACAAACCTGGAGCACTATTGACACTAGGCGTACTAGTCAGCTAATCAATATTAGCAGGAACTCCATCAGCACTACAATAAATGTGCTCACGGGACACTGTCTGATCGGTAAACATGATGAAAGACTAGCACTGCTCCATAACGACTTCTGTCGCAGTTGTGGCTCTAAGGAGGAGGAAGAGACAGTACTTCATTTCATGTGTCAGTGCCCAGCTCTGGCCAGGCGAAATTAAAATTCCTAGGCTCACCTTTCTTCACTACCTTAACCGAACTATCCTCCATCAACATTAAGGACATAGCCAGGTTCATTTCGGAATCACTGTGGTTCCCAAAACTCTAGACGGGGGAGTCGCGTCGTCTTAGTGTGGTACCACAACGAGCCATTATATGTGCTTAAGTGTACTTTTGCGTAGAAGGCTGCCCCTCCTACCTACCTACCTACCACAGCTAATGAATAACTTACCTGCCTGATATCACTTAATAGATGACAACAGAGAACATTGATATTTCCTACTCTCTCTCTGCCTTTCTCTCTCTCTATCTCTGCCTTTCTCTCTCTCTCTCTCTCTCTCTAACGCGGCCTTTTGCTGTTTCCCACTACAATATTAGTATTAAAATCTACATTTTAAATTCTTAATATTCCATTTTTCTATTATTTAAACTAGTTTCATAACTGGATAATGATCTGATCTATTTAAAAATGTTTGATCCCAAAAAATAACTTAAGGGAACAGTGTCTTACATCACTAAACTTGTCTATTTGACATCACTGAATTGATCACAATAGGGAACAGTAATTGGGTCTTTGACTAGTCATCCCAATTACTGACCCTATTTATGCAAACAATGTTATTTGAATTATTTATTTCCATATAAGTTGTGCAGCATCTGCTGGAAGAAGCCATTTAGCATCCTCCATTGTTGTAAACTGGCAGTCAGTAGGAAAAGAAAACCACTCTGGAAAACTATTTCCTGAATGGTCCCCTTGAAAGGTTTAGCGCTAATAGCCTCCAAATACACTTTGTTATATGTGCCTCTCTCGGGAAGGCCACTTTTATTTTACCCAACGTTCTTAAGGAATACATAATAATGGTCATTCATTATAATTATTATTAGCAGGCTAAAAGAACACCGTGGCCTAAGAGATCTATTGTGCAGCTTCGTATCCAACTAAAACAATCCTAGACTATTTATAAATCTCGTAACTGCTGTGGGCTTAATTTTAACTTGGTGATTTGGAGATAAGAACCCACTGCCTAGGTAGTTATGTCTGCCTCTTGCCACCGCTGGGCACAGAATATGTTCTGCTGTTTCCTGCTTCTCTTGTTTATTAATGATTTTAGAGCTGGCTGGCAGAATGCATATTCTGGTGCTGCGGGTGCCCCTGTGTAGATATTCTCTAGCACATAACTCTAAGGCGTGGACCTCCGCCTGAAAAATGGAAGCTGTTTTTCCCATTGCAATTGCTTTTTGGAAGCTTGGCCCTACAATTCCAGCTCCAGCACTGCCATCTTCCATTTTGGACCCATCTGTATACCACAACTGTGTCTTATTATTATTTCATTGTTTCTCCAAGCTGAACGGTCACTAATGAGCATTTCGAAGTGCTTGGAGAAGTCTAATTTTCTGTCTATCTTGTTGAAGACCATGAGGCACGGAGAGTTCCAGACAGTGTCCAGAATCTTTGCGTGCCCCGATAGGTAGCCTTCTTTAAGATGGGCTAGATTAGGTCGCCTTAGGGCAGCGCTGGCCGCCATCCTCTTAACTACAAGGTGTAGAGGAGTCAGTCCAGTGATCATTCCCAAAGCTAGTGTGGGGCACGTTCTCATTGCTCCCGTCACACTCAAATAGGCTATACTGTGAATCTTGTTAAGAGTCATCTGAGCTCTTGTTTGGTTTACTTTTGGCCACCATACCAACGACCCGTATGTAATCATTGGTACTATTAATGTTTTATATGAACGCCATCATTTTTGGCCGTAGTCCCCATGTTTTACCGTACAGTCTCCGGCAAGCGTAGGTTGCTCTTAAGGCTTCACTAGTTATGTATGATAAGTGGTTTTTCCAAGTTAGAGTTTTGTCTAGGATTACTCCCAGATATTTCATTTCGTTGGAGATTGTTAAGTTCGTGGTCCCTAAACTTAAGGTCCACAGATTCCGTTTCCTTCTTTTGGTGAAGGGTACCATGTATGTCTTATTCGGATTTATCGATAGTCCTTTCTCCTAACACCAGTTTTGCGTGATGTCAAGAGCTAGTTGCGTGCGATCTGTTATGGTAGAGTCAAACTTCCCTCTGACCATAATTACCAAATCATCCGCAAAGCCCTGAACTTCGTATCCGAGGTCATTGAGAGTTTGTAAGAGCTCGTCGATAACCAATAACCATAGGAGTGGCGATAGGACGCCCCCCTGGGGACATCCTTTGGTTGACCTGACAATTAACTTTTCTGTCCCTGTTTCAAAGATTATTGTTCTGTTTTTCAGCATATTGAAAACCCATGTTATGATCAGTCTTTGTATACCCTTTCCTGTTCAGCCCCTCCTCAATTCATCTGAAAGTAGCATTGTCAAAGCCCCCGTAATGTCAACCGATGCACAGAGAGCTATTTCTTTACCTTCAGAAGACTATTCAATTTTGCTCGCTAAGCTATGTATGGCTGTCTCAGTCGATTTGCCTGATTGGAAAGCATTTTGTCAATATGAAGAGGTGAATCTTTAAGATAAGCTTCCGTGATATATTTATCCAGAATTTTTTCCATAACATTTAGCAGGAATGAAGTTAGGCTAATGGGCGGATAGGTTTTTGGCGTGTGGTCCGCCTTTTTGCCTGCTTTCGGTATGAAAGCCACCCTAGCCTTCGTCCAAGGTTTAGGCACTATGCCTAGTTCCAGGCTTATCCTGAAAATGTTTGTTAGCACAAATGCCAATACATCAACACCTTGCCGAAGTAGGCACGGTTGTATATTATCGACACCTGGGGATTTGAATGGTCTAAAAGTGGAGATAGCCCATTTGGTTTTGTTGACGGTAAAGATTATGCGAGCCAGTGAGAGTTCCCTCCGTGTAGGCATCAAGAAACGAGTATTCTCGATGATTTCACTATCCTCTCCACTAGTGGCCCAGCCTGGAAAGTGAGTGCCCAACAAAATTTCTTCCGTATCTTCCGGGCTCTCCGGAAAATTTCCGTCAGCTTTCTTGAGTGTAGAAAGGCCATTTAAGTGATCTTTATTGTGTGATTTCTGGAGTCGAGTAGCTGCTGGGAGAGTTTCAATCTCCTCACAGTACTTTTTCCATGAGTCTCTCTTAGATCTTCTCAACTCATTATTATAGGCCGTTAAGGCACTTCTATAGGATGCCCAGTCACCATTAGACTTGGCTCTATTAAGGAGTTAACGGGCTTTTTTGCGCAAAATGTGTAGCTCCCCACTCCACCAGGGTACGTTACTAGAACGTTTCTTCACAACTAGATTGCAACTACTTTCAAAAGCCTCAATTATTATATTATTTAATTTGTTAACTTCAAGATCTAGTTCCTGAGAGTTACTTATTTTTTCACTATATCAATCAAGGTCAGACGGGTAAGTTTGGACTCTTCGCCTAACATTTTAAAATTGTTAAGAAAATTCATTTATACCAAATATTTCCAACTCTGAATTGTCCAGTAATATAAAAACCTTTATGTTTTCGCTCGTACCCTGCTTTTTAGAATATTCGACCAGAATGTCCCTTATGATAGATTCTCCTCATTCGTAGGTTCAGGTGTAGGTCATAGAAGATACATTTAGGCCATGTAGATGCCCATTGTAATACCACTAGTTAAGAGGTAACTTCCTTTCACTTTCATAAATACTCTTTGTACTTCTGTGCCAATAACTATAAGTTTTTGTCCTTAATAATTGTCAGATACTCTGGCCAGAGAGCACATCAGCAGGATCTGTTCTGTACCTATCTACGCACTGCTATTGCAATAACTGAAACTTTTCGTCCTTAATAATTGTCAGAATCAGTTGTCGATTATCAATTCTAAAAGTTGTTCTTACACATATCATTTTAATGGATATTCTCCTCTAAACATAATTTATTATTACCTCCAAATGTGTAGAGTACTTTATAGTCAGTCTAAATCGGCCTCAGCTTATTTAACTTAGATTGTTTTCTTTTTCATACACATCAAATTATCAAGGGTACTAAATTTTCAATGCATATCTTCCTTGTCAAAATCCCCATCTCTACGCCCCCGTAACAGCAGAGTACCACACAAATATTAGAAGGATGACCCCGACTGTGCGTGTTAATTGACAAATGCGTAAACATTAAGTGTGCGACATGATTCTTAATTACGACTAAACCGAAAACTGAAAATGTGGAAACAAAAAATATGAGTATTGAAAAGGATAGCACGAGGCGACAACGAAAGGATATCAATGCCAAGCATCAAGATATGGGAACGAGTTACAAAACTGTTAAAGTGCGCTTGCTGCGTGTCATATGTAAATTAGTGGAAAGCAAAAAAGCCCACAAAAGTAATTTACCAATAATCAGACATGCAGAGGACGGCAAAGGACATGCTCGAAACGGCAGCCAGGCTGGAAGGCCTGCTATGTATGATGTGTGGTCTGTGAGCGCGACGTATGCTTGGCCATAAAACGCAGATATACGAGAAGCGCCACAGTCTGACGGCCGACTCAAGTGCTAATAAACTACATTTAAATTTGAATTATTAATTTATGGATAGGTTAGTACAGCACCGAGGATAGAATGGGATGGTATAGTACACAATCGAGAGATAGGTATGCAGCTCACGGAGAGAGGGCGCACACATGCTGGTGTCATGATGGCCTGGAGTTCTGTGGTACTTGCACTTAAGTGCTGCTGCTGGGGTGTCGACCGCATGTTGTTACTAGGCTCTTCTAATTGTTTTTGTTATTATTATTATGGTTGTTGTTTTATAGAATACAAACACACACACACACACCCAGTCTCACTCATACATAAATTGGCTGTCGTGTTTACCAACTTTTACACCTTCTGTCAACCCTTTTAACTTTACTTTCATTTTCTTTCCCAATTCTTTTTGTTTTTGTTGCTTTTTCTGGCCGCTTTCGTTCCATTTTAGTTTGAATTTATGGTCAATTTCAGTTGTGTGCCACTGTTTGTTCTGACACTATCAGCATGTATATCTAATCGTTTTTTCGTGCATACCCTTTCCTTTTCGGGCATACTTATCCAATATTAGCCGAGCAAACAATTTCACTTTACTACCGCTGCCGCCGTCGCCGACGCTGTCGTTTGTTCATACACGCAACATTTCATAAATGTCCTTTTACGAAATTTAATTAACAAAAGGGTCAATTGACAATTTATTTTCAGTTTATGTTTATGAGAATGTGTGTGTGTGTGTGTTACTGTGTGTATTTGTGTGTGTTGGGGGGAGGGCTATTTACATAGTTTGCATGTGATATGGGCTCAATGTGACATTTTTGATTAATTTATGAATTTTCGTGTGAACATTTTTATTTTATTTATTTTTTATGTAATCCTTATTTTCCTTCCTATTGCGTAGTACTCGTACGCGTACTCAAATGTTGCGTGCTGCTTTTGCTTGAAGCATCAAGGAGAGTAAATGTTGATATATAATTAAATAAATTTGTAATTATTATTTTCTTTTAATTGTTCAATTAAACATTTTGCTTTTATATGTTGACAAGGATTATTTTGAATGATTATATTCAGCGATGAAATAGTGATAAATGAGAAAGTAAGGGAGAAAACAATACGTCGAATGAAGAGGTCGTCAATGAAATATACTCCTACTTTAAGGGCTTTGAGAAATCGTATTCAAAGATCAAGTGCGTTAGTTTAGAGTCAGCATAAACTCACCAAAGGGGAAACAGAACAATTGCAATTACAGCAGATCATTTAATTTATATTATAGCACTCACTCAACCCATTTCAAAGATTCACTCATTATAACCAGATCGTTAGCGAATGACACATCTATAAAATGTTGCTAAAGTAGTCATGTTCGATGGGGAACACTTTTATTCCTCGTTGTCCACGCGATAATGACAGCAAGCAAATAATAATGTATAGGAAAATGTCTCTTTGTAAGACCTAGAATAACAACAATAGTAAATTTTACCAAAAGAAGTAAATCGGATCAATTACTATCTAAACTAAAGGACGATACTATCACCTTCATCAATGCAGCTAAATATTTTGGGAGCATCCTTGGCAGTTAATTGTCTTCCAACTCACAAATATGTTACCTTTGTAAACACATGCTCGCGTTGGATATGTAGAAAGTTTGTTGGACTTTTCTGACACAGCATACTTCCAATTATATTCTGACTTCGTAAACTTATTTGTTCTTGTTCTGATATAAATATCTTTAAAGCCCGCTCTTATATTGTCTAAGCAACAATGACTTATGCAGCGTTATTTTGTAAACAGAGTGATGATTGTTATACAAAGATTTCAAAAATAAGGTTGCTTTATAAAGTTAAAGGACCTTCCTGAAAGATCTGTCGTTTGCGTCACTGGTTGGATATGCAAAACGAAGAATTTTGCTCAAAACTTAATTTTGTCTATGTTAATCGGACAATACCCTGTAGATACCTTGTATGGTTATAGTAGCATTTTGAAATAGGTTCCACCAGACATAGTATCCTCGAGAACCGACTTCTTCGTTCGAAATCTAGATTTTGCGAGCTGTGTTAAAACAGTTCTACCAAGTAGGAATGACTGGAAGAAGGGAAAGGTGCTAGCGAAAGGGGGTTCGCCAATTTTCACTGATGGTTCCAAGATGAAATCTGGGGTGGGTGCGGGTGCAGTAATATATTCAGAATCTCTCAATTTTCTACTCTCCCTCAAATTGCCATCGACATCAAGAATCTTTCAAGCAGAGGTCTTTGCAATTTGGAAGCCATGCAGGGCGCTGCATGGGCTCAAGCTTACCAAAAATATATCAATTTACTCCGACATCCAGGAGGCAATAAAGGCCTCTTACCAGCTCTAAGTTGGTCGGCCTCTGCAAGGAGGAATTTAAATCATCATCAGAAAATAGTATACTGTCCCTTGTCTGGCTCCAGGACACAGGAACATTGAAGGCAACGAGAGGGCTGATGTGCTAACACGAAGAGGCTATTCGGAAACTGATCAAGTGTCTTCCTTTATGGACGTGGGCGACCCCCTGACTGTTGTTAAGGGAAATATTTATAATCAATTCCTCCGCAAGGCTCGCGAAAAGTGGAAAAAACACTGCGACATGTGCCATTTCTAGAATGATGTGGCCTGATTACAGTGCAAAAAGAACTATCCATATTCTCAACAAACCAAGACACACAATTAGCACCTTAAAGCGGCCTGCACGGGTAATTGCACTATCGGCACACATGCTGAAAAAATGGGCATTCCGTTCAATGTTCATTGCAGGAGCTGTAAAGACCCACAGAAGAAAGAAACAGTCGTACATTTTCTTTGTGATTGCCCAGTCCTTGCTCGCTTGAGACTCAAATATACCGGAACACCCATTTCTGGAGAGTCTAGGGCAATGCTCTAGCTTAGAACTGTCAGATGTATCCAAATTTGTTAACAGCTCCGACTGCTTGTAAATGTTACAAAAGTATATTACCAGTTGCCTTAGGCTCGCGAGAAGATGGCAACAAAACGACACTATTGCTAATTCAGGCGACCCGAGGACGCCAGCCATTTTACCTACTTAACTAAAATCGAAGAATGTTGCTCTAAACTTAATTTTGTCCATGGTAATTGGACAATATGAGGGCGGGCTTTAAATACACTTATATCAGAACAAACCCAGTAAGTTCATGGAGCCAGATAATACTTCGAAGAAGGATGAATTAGACAATTCTAACAATTGATTCGGAACAAAGTTTCTTTGAGTTTGCGCAGATTATCTCACATTAACTTAATGCAGCTGAAGTGGAAAACTTAACCCTTAAACTCTCAAGTAAACTGACCTAACACAATCATTTTTCGTTTCTTCTTAACTATATGCGAATATCGAGGAGAAATTTACTGCTATCATTGTTCCTCTAGAAAATTACATCCACAGATTCTTCTTCAACGAACTTACTCGATACACAGATAGTTTTAATATAATTAAAGTAGCTGTTTCTTACATTTTTCGGAGACCACCCACAACCAGAACTGATAACAGTCAGCATTTTCAATTTGAAATCCATCTGAGAACTATAAACGTTTTCAACAAATTTCTGGATCAAATTAAATCTGTCTATAAAGGTTCGAATTTATGTTCATTTAAACAGACACCCAAACTGTCCTCAAAGCTTTTGACTTCATTTCAAATATTGCACGAGTATATTTCTTATCATTCTTTTTACTCCATTAGATATCATATATTCGTATACTCCCAAAGATAGACTCCACTCCACTTTGTTTACAAAAAGGCTTGAATAGGCACAACTGTCCTCCTTGGACATAAGCTTCACTTAACCTTTGTGTAATTGATTTGTAAATGCACAAAAATTCTCTGAACTAGAACTCCAAAGAATTCTCATATGACACACAGACATGTCTGCCCCAAACTTCGTTAGCAATATTCCAACTCAGTTGGGAACAAATATCGAAATGACACTTAAAAGCCGGAACACTACACCGTTGCTTAGGGTGGTCACCCACACTAAAATGACTTAAAATTGTAAATTGAAAAGTGAGAAGTAATTCCCACATATGCGGCGATGGTTACTGCAGCTCTCCAGCAAAGTGACTTTGACCGAAAGTTTTAATAGAATCAATAAACGACTTGTGAACTTTTGAGGTTGAAATGAAATCCCTAAAAACAAACAGAAACAAACATTTGCAATTTTGCCTGATTTATAAGGCAATCTGGAGAGTGTTGCTGAACGACGATGCAAGGAAGAACATTTATCAACAGAGTGAATAATTAAAAACTATTTGTGTACGGTGCTGAGGATATGTGGGTAGGTATGCAAAGACAGTTGAGAGGGTGGGTGCAGGAGTGGGTGCGAGTATGTGGAACAAATTGTATACGGTTTTAGGTAAATTCTGGGGATGAAGTGTGCTTTCATATAAACACGTATCCATTCTGATATATTTCCACATAACTTCCTAGAACAATCCTTCGATGAGTTATGGAATTTTCTCACCCCAGCGTAGTAGCCATCAACCAAATAAAGTACTCCATTCGATTATAACTTTAAGCACTTGATTAAAGCAGATTATGCGTGTTGGTTTAGTCAAGGGAAGTAGAGAATATTTGATGACCGAAACAATAATAATAGATAGAATTTTATATAATTAGGGTGGGCCAGAGAACCATCGTATAAGTAAGTCCCCAAGTACTCAGGCAAATGACTATACGCCTGGAAGTAGAAGGAAGATAGAGGCATTAAGAGTAGCAACTACAATCAGAAAAGGTGCCACAAATTCAAGAGCCAAATTCTTGAAGAAAACATCAAATTAAATAAGAAAGGCTCAGAAATATTCCAGCCGCCAAATCATATCCTTCAATACTACGGAATACAGCCAAAGACCCCATCTAGTTGACTGTTATCTGTAATATGAAGTGGTCAGTTCCTTAAGACGCAAAAGAAACTACCAGTTCCCACATATTTGCCTTTTCCACCACCCTTATATGAAGTAGTCAGGCTTAAGCTGCACAAAGTGAAAATTGAAACTCACGCAACATTTCGAGACTTTCCTTTTGCCAATTTCTTCTGCAATTGAAAATCTCCTCTTTAGAGACAGTCAAATATATTTCAAATTATGTTTTCCTTTATACCTTCTAGACATATGAGCAATAATAATAATAATCATATTCCCATCACACCAACACGTCCAAACCCACATCACTGAAGTGTCCTTTATCACATAACTCCATATCAAATGTGGCAAAATTCTGCTCCAATCATTTTCATGAAAATCATTGCAGGAGCTCATCAGCCAAATCTTCAGCCAGATATCCTTTTCACATACTTGACACAAACTTTTGCATAGCTCGCTATACAAACTTCTTCTGACCGCAACAGCTCGAACGGAAGTGAGCAGCAGGAAATTTAATTCTCCAGCAATTCCCAAGCACAGCAAAAACAAACAGAGAGCATCCTGCTGCATATGCACGAGGAGCGGGCAGAATTCACCGCAAGTGTCTCAAGAAAATATTGCTGACTTTTATAAGATTATTGTTCGGAGGCAGCACAGACTACGGCGACGACTCCTTATCAACTTGCGGGACTGTGACTACGTACGCTGAGTGGTTGTGTAAACATATTAACGCAGCATATGAATTCACATATCAGTGGCTCGACAGACATTCGGGTACGGCGGCGGCAGTGTCCCAAAAAAGGATTTAGCCGCAAACCACAGCAGAGTTCTATAGCAGCGAGCAGCTCCTATTGTTGTGCTCCTTGTTATTGCAAGAAACTTTTTGTGGCACCCATCATATGGATAAGTTTAGGTATTGTTGTCTTCGAAGAAATCACATGCTCAGCAGGCATATCCTTTTGCTTGTTGTCCGTGTGCAAGGAAGTGTGCGCCAATGTGCCCCAAAAATATCACATTTCATATTGTAAATTTGTACAATTTTGTGTAAATTAAGTCGTCTCGCCCACAATGACTAATTGCTTAATTAGCATATGGTCTTGACATGACAACGAAACAAGGATAACGTTAACAATGCATTATATACAATGTCCTTTAGCTATAAATGTGATGTGTTTTTTTTTTGCTTAAGGTAACACATTGGACAGGTTTTGATTTTGTTGAAATATGCCTTAAGGTTCCGCTTTGTAGCAGGAGGTTTACAACAAATGTAAAGAAAAATTACTTCCAAATAAATTTTGACAGGACATGTTAGGACAATAAGCACACGTGACTTTATTGGAGAAGCATACACAAAAATTTCAAATCAGAATATATCTCTTTGTCGCTTTTAATAAGCATGGCCTATTCTCGTGCAGGCATACATATGTGTGTCAAAGACTTTGTGCGAGCAATTAAGGATAAAGGTGACTGCTTTGTCTTTGAGGGATGAATTTGCTGTCGCAGAGCTATGCGGATTATCGATTTTGTTATTTGATGAATTCAAGTTCGCCTTTAAAGAAAATTTATTTTCAAATGTTTGGACGGGTTGAAAATTTGTTGGTGACCACGGATAAAGAGCTGGGTAAAACCCTAAGTCCAACGAAACAACGAAATTTCATTCCCAAATGAAGATATAATCAATTCCACATCTTTGAATGAACTTTTGCTCAACCTTCTAAGGGTCTCCTGAAAAGATTTAGTGAATTTCCCAAAGATTTTTATAGTACATGCTCTTGAAGGCTCAAAGAAAGTGAACCTCTTCCGTCAGCTGGAACAGTTCACAGAAAACCATCATTACCAACTTTGAAACAACTCTTCTGGTAGTATTATTATTATTTTTACACCTTACACCTTAATGAAGTGCTTTGGAGTTTATATCTTAGATATGAGCAAGATCTCTCATCTTGGTTCCTCCAAAATATATGAATTCCTGTCGAAAATTATCCTGACAGAAGATTTATAGATGAGACTATCCCCATATTTCAAATAAATAGGGGCATCACAATAGATCTTTCAGGTCGCAGTGTATAACACCCTTAAATATATCTATCTATCTACACTTTAATGAATAATGTCTAGGAGGGGTTGGGGTAATGAGCACTACAAACAAAGGCTTTCAAGTCAAAGAGAACAAGATTTAGAAAGAACAATTTTTGAGACCATGCCCGGGGCAGAATACGAACCCGTGACCACCGAGTGTGACCATTTTTGAGTTATCTAATTTATGAGTATTTTGAAATATTCGCATCTATAATTTAATATTAATTCTAAGAAATATATTAAACCCTAAAAATAGCCGGAAAAACTGATACCTATGAGGTTTCTAGTCACAATTGAGGAATTGTTCCAGTCTCTCTCCAGTCTCTCACAGTATCTGTGGAATTATCCTTACCAGCAATGTGCCCAACTTGTTAAGATTATTGACTAGCACAGTATAATCTAGGAAAGGTCACGGTTTATCCAATCAATGTAGGACTAGCTGACGTGTTATTTGTAGTGCTGTCGGACAATCCGCTGGTAGAGCAAACTGCTCAGCTTCTTACTGAGGAAGTAATTGTATTATTCTATCTTCCTTTACATCATTGGCATAAATTCAGTGTATGTCTTAGTTGGTGTATTATCCTTTATTGAATAACTCAAGGAAAAAGTGATACTTCAATAGTTGATAAGAATTAAAAAGTTCTACAAAATATTAGAACAAGTCAGAAAAAAGAGAAAGGGTGAAATGTGAGTATGTTTCATTTTTCCTCTATTCTGGATATGCAAAGTATCCCTTACAAAACAGCCATCACAGAAACCCCCTTTTTTCTGTATGCCACCCTTCCAAATTTCAATGACATTCGAGAGCCCGCAACTCACTCGTACAAATGAAATTGTTCATCGCTACCTGAGATTATGCTCATTATTAGCTGCCTCGACCATGTAAAAGTTTTTATGGATATTTTCTTTACATGGAAAGTCCAATTCTATTCCTGTCTTTCCCGCATCTTATCCCTTTGGCGACATTGGGGAATTACGAGTATATTAGCAAAACACTTTGGATAAGAATTTGAACTGATTAATACCAATATACATACTGACGGTTCTAAGACAATGGACGGAACTGGGGCAGGAGTATTTGGGTCTAGAACCAACTACTGGGAACCAATAGGTTCTATCCCAAGCATTTTCCAAGCGGAAATTCACGCTATTGAAAGATGTTCCCAGATCAACATGTACAGGAAATATCGGGGGAAATACATCGTGATACTATATGATAGTCAAGCAGCACTCAAGAGTCTGAGTTCACCCTTAGTGAGGTCTAAACTTGTGTGGGACTCTTTTGGGAAGCTAAACTCCCTAGGCAGTATGAACAAGTTATCTCTAATGTGGGTACCAGGCCACATAGGAGTAGGAAATGAGAAAGCTGATAGCTTAGCTAGGAAGGCTGCGGCCTCTCAGTTCAACGGCCCTGAACCCTTCTGTGGACTATCATCCAATACCATTGGAGGTCTGCTGAAGAAGTGTACAGATGCAAAAAGAAGTCAAACCTGGAAAACTCTTCCGGGATTAAGACAGTCCAAAGCTCTTCTGGGAGATTTTAATCCTAAAAGAGCTAAGGAATTAATAAATATGCCTCGGAGTAAATCAAGAATCATCACAGGCATTTTAAGCGGACATTGTAGTCTCAACTACCATTTGAACAAGTTGGGTATATCTTCAAATGCCATCTGTCGATTCTGTGGAGAAAGTGACGAAATCTCACTGCACCTGATCACAGACTGCGGACCATTGGCACACAATAAACTCAGGTGTTTTGGAGATTATATCTTAGATAAGATTATATCTATGATATCCCTCATCTTGATTCCTCCAAAATATATGAATTCCTGTCGAAAATTAACCTGACAGAAGATTTGTAGATGTCTCATCTTTCAAATAGGGGCATCACAATAGATATTTCAGGTCGCAGTGTATAACACCCTTAAATATCTATCTAATAACCATATCGTCAAGAGCGTTATCATTTCCTATGTAAAGTTCGGCTGAGGTATTCGATTTAATTTCTTTTGATTATAGTGCATCAGTTCACTAATTATAGGAATTTCCTGATATCGTTTTATACAGCTTCCCTCCATACAAGTTGTAGTGTAGCTTTACACCATCTCCCGACTGAATGTGGGATCAAAACTTGTTTCGCTGTTTAGTTATCTGGAAGACATGACTATGAAATCGAATCAATTTCACCTTCTGGACGATATCAGTGTCTTTCGACAGATCGTTTCTTTCAATATTTAACACAAATATTTAGTGCAGTTTTTCTCTCAAATATTTGAAATGTGATATCTTTATTTTTAGATGGGATCCCATGTCACAGGTTGGTAAATCAGTGGACGTATTTTTCAGAAATATTTCGGAACTTCGGGATGGAATTTTTAATGTCAACTGGTTAAAACTATCTTACTAATGAGGATTCACTGAGCACATTCAAAGAATTTTGCAGTTATTGAAATGACAACACTTAAATTCTTAGAAACTCTTAACAATGAATCTCCTGTGAGTTATAAAGCATAACACCAGCAAATCTACCCCTCAACTTTATGGGAATTACAGGATGAAACAGGAGGAACTCAGGTACTGCCTTAAACTGCAAGAAGAGAGTAGTCTGAGGTATTTAAGAAGGCTGCATAGACTCATTATCCATACAACTTATATACCCACTACTTGAACATCTCTATCTCCTGCTTGTACTCCCATAGATCCTACTCTTCAGCATATTCCTAATTAGGTCACATAAAACTCAGCGAGACACGATTTTCATCTACTTAAAAGGAACTTAAAATTCGATTATAAGTTTATTATGCTTCCAGCCAGCATCGACGCACTCGCTATTTACTCATGCTTTTAATTTAATTCCACCAAAAACGAACTTTACGAGCATATCCTTTTCTTAATACGCGCAAATGAAATTCTATTGCCACCGCAACCACACCACGGCGCTCTGAGCAGCCATAGATCTGCAGAGCTCTTTGTACTCAACACACCAGACACACTCAAGCCTTCTTATAGTTTATTCAATTCGACTGCGTTGCATATAAGAAACGTTCCAACATCGCTTAACAAAAACCAGATGCCAATGCACTACGCCTTCAGCACCATAAGCCGTACCCGCACCCGCACCAGTCGCAGTGGCAGCATTAACACCAACACCAGCATCCTTTTTTATCCTTGCAATGCAGAGATTTAAAAACTTTTCGACTACACTCGAAGCAGCAAAAAAAAAACGAAAAAGCGTAATAAATAAACCCAAATTGAAATATTTTGCCTAGGAGTATTGGGTTCATTTGTGTGTGCCCGGGGGTCTGTGGCAAGGCTCTGTTTTTTAGTGTGCTTCTTCGTAATTTGCGCCAATTTCCGTATTCAAATTATTTTGCATTCTCTCGTATTGTAAAGGATATACATTTATTTATGCACTTGCCATTCGGGGGGTCTAAGTGGCTACACATACATAAAGAAATGCAAGGGCAGGTTTATCCCTACAGTCCTGGCTAGTTGCATAACTGCATGTTACAGGTTTTTCGAGAAAATGGAGATTTTTCTGTTTTGTGTATTAAGGTTTTTTGAACTGGTCTGAAGTAGATAACTAAGCTCTACAAGAACTACCAGTTAAGTAAAGAATCGTTTTTAGTCTAAAAACTTTTTGATAGAATTTCCTTGTGACATCCAGGACCACCTTCCATATACAAACTGATTTTATTAAACTATCAAAACAGTTTTCCATATTCAATCTTCATTCAGGATTAAATATCTATATAGATAGTTTGTCCCTTTCTTAAAGGATATCAAGCAAATACTCCCTGAAGGGGCGAAACTGATAGTGACGGTTTTCCATTTGGAACGCCAACTTTCTGTCTTTATTCACAGAGAAAATATTTCAGTGAATGAAAGACCATAAACCAAATAGTTTGAGAGACCATAAAGGAAATATTTTCGAACATCTGTATAATAGTTTCAATTATTAAACTGATCTAAATGGACCCATTGCAGAAGCACGGAGATCCTGACACAATTGGTATATTTCGAAGATATAAAAATAGTGGATCCGTAGATAATAACATGATTTTTTTATCAAACTTCATGTTAAGAGTCTACAATCCAAATTCCCCTCCTATCCCTCCATCTCCTCCCTTCACCAAATGAATCCTCTCTCGTGGGTAATTCATCCACTTAAGTTACCCTAAGTCCACTCCTATGTTGAAATTTAAACTCTCGAGACACACTTAGGCACTGTTACGAGTGGTGCCCCAACTTTTACAGCTGTTCGTACATGATAAATCTCCGCCGAGTCAGTCTGTGGGCCACCTCCGCTCCAGAGCCGTTAATCAACACCACATGATAATCGCCTCGTAATGATGCTGATGATGTGACTTTTTCGCTTGCTTGCCGTGCTGTCCCTGCAGCCACAACAATTTCACCAGAGCAAAAATAAATATTGTTTTTTTTGCTTACAGAATTTTTCGGCTAAGAACTTCGAGTGGAGTTTTTCATCTATTTTGTTGTTATTATTGTTGTTGTTGTGTTGCTGCCGCTGGCAATCTGGCAATGCGTCATTTGCGCTGAAGGAAGTTTACGCTTGCCGGAAACAAAAGTTTGGTAAATAAATTTTTGCCGTAATTTTGGCACAAGTGTGGCAAGTACCAGCCTGGCAAAAACGGCGGGCGGGAATGCATGGGTGAGTCGGCGAGTATATGCGTGCATTTGTGTATGTGTGTGTGTGTGTGTGTGTTTATGTTAAATGGTGCAACACTTTTCCATACTGTGTGAGAAAGTGCGGGTATGTGAGAGCGGGCTGCGAGTACTTTGGCAAGTGGTACGTTGTGGCATGTGTGGCACGCAGTTGGCGTATGTAATGCAACAATCATGTTTTACGTTGTTTTTGTAACTTCTTTACTGCTCCCGGAACACTCACAATGGAAATGTTAGTAAAAAGTAAACTGAGTGGATTCAAAGGACATCATCGATGACATTATTTGGTGCCTAGACTTGCCCCAGTGACAGAAAGAAAAGTGTGAAAAGTCACAATCTGCGAGTATGTGTTGTCCATAGAATGAATGGAGTGGGCTCCCTGGATAGCATGTAGTTGCTAGCTGATATTGCCAATGACATGTCATTTATAATCTCATAATTTTCTGGCATACAGTACCAATAGGCGTCTACTGGAAACACAACTTGTAAAGTGTCATCAGATGACGTCATCAAACTAAACTTGACGAATAGTATTTGCATATATCACCAGCTAATTGGGGTATACCAAGTGATATCTTCGAAGAAAACATCTTTTATACCAAAATATACACGTATATATCACATTAATATATTGGATTCGTATATAGATTAATGGATATAATAGAGCCGATTTACCTAAATCTCTCCATCTTTATTTCTATCTCTTTGCATTATACTATTTCTATATGTAATTCTCTCTCTATATATCTTTCTCTTTTTCTCTATATATTTCTCTATATCTCTCTTATTTCTTTGCATTATTTTCTTTATATCTGTCTCCCCCTATTCATCTCTATTTATCACGCTTAATCAGTCTTTATCACTCATTGTCACTCCTCTCTATCTCTCTCCTTACTTGCGTTTCACTGTCTTTTTCTCTCTCTTTGTTTCTTTCTCTCTCTTCGTTTCTTTCTCTCTCTTTCTCTCGTCTGAACTGGCACACTTATTAATAGCGTGTCCTGACTGACACGACTTATGACATGCCATCAGGCATCACGTATTTTGAAAGAAAATTTCACCATTATATATATGAGGGGTACTATTTATATTTCGGGAACTGGCAACACTAATGTCAATAGCTAAAATCTGGCAACACCATAATAAAGTTTGACATTTTTTAGCATAAACGTACTCACAACGTGTTGATGTACAAGTGCTATTTGTTTTCTTTACAGTGAGTTAAGAAAATCAATTTGGCCAAAAAAAGGAAATTTCAAGAGAAGGTTTTCGTTGGATTATTTTTCACAACTTTCAACGTGGATTATCTCAAGAAGAATGTGTCGATGAACTCAGTTCTTTATATGGCGATAAAGCACCATCAAAAACCACAGTATATCGTTTGTATAGTGAATACAATCGTGGTCGTAGTTCGGTCGACGAACTCCATGAAAGTTGTCCAAAGTCGGTTGTTGTGCCACAAAACATCGATGCAGTGCGTGAACTGATACTGCCAGATCGTCATTTGACATATCGTGAGATATGTCACATGACACCTTGGGCATTACTTCCACTTCCATACATTCAATATTGCATGGACATTTGACTGTTCGCGTGGGATCCCACATAATTTGACAATCGCTCAAAGATGGGCTCGTGACAATTGGTGTAAGGAAATGATTAAATAGTTCGACCGTGGTGCTTCAAAAGACATGTATAAAACCGTGACAGGTGACGAATCATGTATATATGCGTATGAGCCGGAAACAAAAGAACAATCGACTGTGTGGGTATTCCAAGACAAGCTAAATCCAACAAAAGTTGTTCGTGGAAGAAGCACAGCGAAGCAAATGGTCGTCTGTTTCTTCAGCCGAATGGGTCTTGTGGCCACTGCTCCGCTTGTTAATTCTGAGTGGTACACGACCTTTTCTTTGCCGGAAGTTTTCGGAGAAATTCGTAAAACCAACCGCCAAAGACGTATCATTCTCCATCATGACAATGCGAGCTCTCACTCAGCTCGTCAAACAGGTGAATTTTTGAGCAGTCAAAACATCGAATTGATGACTCATCCTCCGTACAGTCCTGATTTTGCAGTCAATGACTTCTTCTTGCTCACGAATATCAAGGGTAAACTCCGTGGTCAACAATTTACGAGCGCCGAAGAAGCAGTTGAACCGTTGAAAAACCTTGTTTTGGGGGTGTCTCAAGAGGAATGGAAAAACTGCTATGACAAATGGTTTGAACAAATGCAAAAGTGTATTGATCATCGAGGAGAATATTTTGAAGAACAATAAACCAATTTTCATTTCAAAATGTTTGTTATTATTTGCAATTCCCAAATATATAAAAAGAACCCCTCGTATTTCTAAATTTGTTGCTAAATATAACCGATTCAAGCTCGTTTTCTCCGTCTCTCCTTCCGTGTCTTTCTATCTCATTGTATCTCCAACTTACTAGCTATTTTTATCATAATCGCTGTATTAAATCTATATATATTTGATCTTTCTATATTCTATTTGATCTTTCTACATCTATCTCTTTTTCTCTATTCGTACCCTCTCTCACATCCTCTTTCTCTCTGCTATTATAAATTCACCAATAGTCATAACACAATAATTTAGAGTGTCAATAAATTTGTATAGTTCCAGTATAGTGACTACTTCCTTCCGCGAAAATGTCACCACTGATTATCTCACTGACAAGTCATTTGCAGCAAACACATTTCAATTGTCAACTTTTACCAACATTTTTCCGTGTGGGTTCATGTGTGCGTGCGATTTTCTTAATTGTATGAATAATTTCATTTATTTGCTTCGGGGAACAATCGCTCCGCGGGTTCTTCAAACTTGTACAAGTATTAATTCTTTGCGCACAACTTTGGATAATCCTTCGCAAATCATGCGGTATCCTTGTGAACGTTGGTTGGGGAAATTGAATTTTTTGTGGGAAACTGTTTTTTATTTCAGGCAGGATTTTTCTTAATTAATTTACTACCGAATGTAAGAAGTTTTTTTATTGTTGCTACCGCAAGTTTTTATGGTTTGTTTCGGAGTTAAGCAAAACTGTTACAGTTAAAGGACATGTGAAAATAAAAATAAAATTGTTGATCGCTTTAAGTATCTGCAAGTGGAACATCAGAGTTTGTATCTTATACCGGGGATAGATTATACCGGGTTTAGAGAGTATTCTAAAAAATATTCTCACTGCACTGTTATAATGGAAAATCTTGAATGCTCCGAATTATTCATGAGAGGCCATTTTGTGAATCCCATTGGTTCAGATATCTTGGTTTTCTAGAGGTAGTTTTATCCTGTAGGATCTGAATAAGTATTATATATGGAGTGTATGTTGAGGATGCTTTTGAACCTTGAATTCGGTGGATTCTTTTGCTTTTGTTATCAAATTGAAGAGCAACGCACATTTTTGAGTTGAGCAGACTGCAACCGCACTTAAAGTTCAAGATGTTTCTAATATTTCCTGGGCCAGTAACGAAGAATTCAGGTAATTAAAAGTAAGTGAATATATTCAAGGCCAAATGAATATCCATCCAACTCACTTGAAATACTTATAACGAGGTCAGTTTTAATGATTAGATCAAACAGGCAAAACCGATTAACAACGAGTACTACGAATCATTTCTGGAACTACTGAAGAAACCGAATGAAGAGGCATGTTCGGGTTTAACCAGAAAACACACTTTGTTCCACCAATGCTGACAATGCTTGAATGAACTATCAAAATACTATCTAGAGCAATCCTTCTAGAGCTTTGGTAGCTCAATAACTAAACCTGTGAAGTTCCAAATAATCCAACAACCATTCTATTCCACAGATTTGTGTCTGACGGACTTTCGCCTCTGTCCAAAACTCAAAACTATCTTTGTCGGGAACTGACATAGTTTCATTCTTATATCATAATTTCATTAGATATACCATAAAATATTGGCGGGAAGTTCTCAGAACTGGGAGCTTTTACAGTAGGTTCACTACAACTAGTAAGGAGTCTCTAGAGCTTCTACTCAACACGCATTTCCCAGGCTGCTCAGATATTACTGGGCACGAAAGGGGAGATGCGTCAAATAGTCGGGAAGTTTGGATATACGCTCTATCTGAGGATCGACTCTTCTGGGCTATTGAAAGTTTTACGCCTTTTAAGTCCCCTGGTCCTGACGGTATTTATCCAGTGGAATTACATAAAACCGCTGGATATCTGAAAGGCTGGCTGTTAGCAATCTTTGAAGGATGCTTTAAGTTTGGGTATATACCGCTTCAGTGGAGACAGGCCGAAGTGGTCTTTATTCCGAAAGCTGGAAAAAGCTCACATACTCATCCAAGGGACTTAAGACCGATATCTCTCTCATCTTTTCTTTTGAAGTCTTTAGAGAGAGTGATAGAAATCCACTTAAGATTAACTTTAGACAAGAATCTAATCTTATCGGCTCAACATACCTATACAAAGGGGAAATCTGTGGAGACAGCTCTACATAACCTTATTTCCATTGCAGAAGGGTCATTGCACAAGCAGGAATTTACCCTGGCTGCCTTTCTTGATATTGAGGGGGGCCTTTAATAATGGCCTCCCCCATCACTGCATCACTTACTGAACTTGGGGTGGAAACGGGCCTGGTAGGCCTCATTGTTAAAGTGCTGAATAGCAGAATCATTGAGGCGAATCTATGAGAATCGGTCCTACGTAAGTTGGTGAGCAGGGGTACACCTCAGGGAAGTGTACTCCCACCGTTTCTATGGAGCACAGTTGTTAACAAACTCCTGATAAGATTAGAGGCAGTGGGATGTAAGGTGGTGGCTTATGCCGATGATGTTGTCATTGCTGTCTCTGGAAAATTTACATCTACACTGAGAGATTTGTTGCAAAATGCTCTAGATATTCTTTCAAAGTGGGTGGAGGACTGTGGTCTTGGAGTAAATCCGGATAAGACTAAGGTCATTCTGTTTACTAGGAAACATAAAGTCCCTCAATTAGACCCAATTGAGGCTCAGTGTGGTTCAATCTGGAGGGGGAAGCGTAGCCATGCCTCGCATCCGCGGCTCACAAATGACCCAACTGGTGGTCTAAGTGGCATTACTGGTTTATTGGTGATGCGACTGCCTAACCTACCTACCTACCATAAATTGTTAAATTGACTCTGATGCAGACTTCCTGAAAGGCATCCCGATTGCAAATTGAAGCAACCATTGAAGAAGTGCATTTAACCAGTGGGGAATTTGGGGGAAAATAATACAATAAATAATTCTCAAATTAATAAATAAATAAATAAATTAACTAAAATTTATTCTAAAGGTTGCAAATACTTCCAGACTCAGTCTATTTGGCTTTCTTCACCTTTTCAAAACTCGAAATTTTCATGGCCGGGAACCGAAATCATGTCAATAATGGCACCATCACCACCGTAAATTGTTATTTTGAGGTCCTCCCAGATGAATACTTCCCGAAAGTCACTCATTGCTTGAAGATTGGATCATAGATTGGATCAGCCATTGAAGTGCATAACCCTTAGGGGAGAATTTGTCTAACTGTAACTTTATAAAAATTGAATAATAAATAAAAATAAATAAATAAAAATAATATAAAATAAATTAGAATGTGCTTTCACATCCTTTTGTGCTGCACTTACAGATCCTGTAAACTGTTCTACATATTATGCAAGTAATGATAAGATTAAAGGACAATATCAACGCCATTTATGTAAGAGACACCTTAACCATTAAAAAGGTTAAGGAAAGAGGTTCTACAATAAGTAAAGCTACTATAAGTAGAGTACAATGAGTATCACTTACGTGAGTTCTTGGATACCTCCTTCTACGGCGATTTTCCGGCCTACACCTATTCTATGACGGCATGCAGTTCAGCTGGGTTCATCCTTCAGCAATAAATTCCTGAAGGTACAAGAAGAAAAACGATAAAAATCAGTACTTTTTCAATTCCTCACTCGTACATGGAATCAAATCTTCTTAAGAGCTCAGTACACGGAAATACTCATACGAGTATGTTATCTAGAAACCACAGAAATTAGTGTCCCATTTCTATATTAAAAATGAAGAAAGCCTCTTTTCAATGACTTCAACTTACGAAGTAAACAATCAAATTTCAGTGTCCATGTAAATATTTAACAAAACATTTAATATATAAATATGCATATAAGATCATGGAAATGGGAGCAGAGCAGTTCCGATTTAAGCAAGTGTTGTTCCAGGTTGTAGACGACTGTGAAGATATTTCAATAGAATTAATTTTAAAATGTTCATAAATTTCAACACAAGCGAAGTGCACGGCCAAACGGGCAGAGTAGTGTGCCACACCCAAATGACCACTCGAATGTGCCATAGAGAAATCGCTCAGTTGCATCAGCAACAGGAGTCAGGCGAGTGGAAACTAGAGGATTCACAACTGCGGAGGAGAACTCTCGTATACCTACTATATAAAAATGGCATAAAAACTTTTCATCTTCAGTGCTCTGTTGTTTTGTTGTTTATTTTTTGTTTTCTATTTTATTTATTTATATTTACGCTTTATGCTTATTTTTAATTTTTGTAATGTTCTGTTTTAGGTTTTTGCGGCAATCGCTTTTATTTGTATATTTTTTGGCTCTTTTTAGTTAGTGAGCAGAATTCAGTGGAAAGCGCTTTTTATGCGCTTGTTTTTAGCTTTATTGCTTTAGAAGTGCCACCTACCAAGAGGAGGTGAAGATAAAACCTTACGCCACCAAAGCAGCATACACCCAAAAAAATGCCATTATTTAGTTGGTACATATCGGGAAAGATTGGCGCAGTTTCAATGAAACCAGAACTGCTTCTGCATGAAAACTACGTAAATATCAGAGAGATTATCAGATATATGATATGTTATCTAATTATTACTACTATTATTGTATGGGGAAGTATCAAGGACTTGTTAAATATACTCATTTGAAAAGACTTCACAAATTTAGCCGAATAAAAATATAAAATATAATCCAAGACAGTTCAAAATTTACACATCCTTGAACACTCTTCGAATATCAGTAGGAAAATAATTAAAATGATATGCAAGACTCCTACATTTTAATATATTTAACTGATAATGACTAAGCTTAAGGCCTTAGGTGCAATTAATTTACAATTTATTAAATAAAAAAAATCAAAAAAAACTGATCATGAATCGAAGGAAGAGGTTTACTTGATGGACGGCTATAGTAGTCTCCTTTGAAATCGATATATATGATGTGATTAACCAGCTCTGCATATTGTTCAGAGTATATTAAGATATGTAAATATATTACAAAAGAAAGTATACGATTATATGAGGACTTGTGTCTTACTTTTGGAAACCACACCACTTGGTACGATCACACCTACACACAACATTCTTAATCAGTTGAATATATACATAAGTCTCTCAATACTTCATAATGCTTGTCAGTTCATTGCTTCTACCCGCTTACCCGGAACATAATTCCCTGAGTTTCTCCTTAGCCTATCGCACTCTTACTCTATTTATATTAATCAGTTGTATATTTTATTATTTATGAAGAGTATTTTTCCACGAATTTATTGACATTTTTTTTATTTTATTTATTTATTTTGTATTTATTTTATTTATTTATAAGTGAAAAACAATAATACAATTTCACAGAAGAAAAAATTGAACTAGAAAGCCAGGACTTTAGGCTCTTCTCTATATTTTAAATTGATTATGTCATGCGTGTATGTTGCCTTCTTAGTCAAATTGGTCGAAGTGCACTGCAGCCAATAAAAAATATGATAATAATAGCTATATAATATATAATATATCCTTATATAGAATGGCTATAATTTTGGTATCTTACTATATACTCGTGATCAGTACTAATCGCCCTTCTTATCTTCACAATTTAACAATCAACCTTTCATTAGAGAGTATGTTGAAGGATAGGAATGAATTTCGTTGAATAAGCAATTTCAGCATAAGAACTTTCCTCTCCTTTACTGGCAATAACCTTTCGTGGCTAATAACCTTTTATTTCCTATGAAGAGTCATTCCAGTCTACGAATGGGACAATAGGCGGGCTTTATGTGAAAACTGAAAAGTGCAGATTATCAGAAAACTGGACAAAATATCAAACGAAAAGTATTTCATTTGAAAAATAAAATATTTACGAGTACAAACGAGTATATTACGTATCGAGTATTTTACGTATACGTCTTAAAGACCTTTCGAAGAAATTTACATATAAACGATTCCAGTTATTAAGTCTCTAAGTGCTTCCTACTAAAATATGTTCAGTAGGGTATATAGACAACTGATTGGAACCAACCCGATGGGGACACAGCTCTCTTATTTGACAGATGTGTTTAGTTAGTCTTGATAGTTAAGCATGGGTCTGTTGCACTGTACAAGAACACTTGAAGATGATTAAACTTTGTTATCCAAATCAGAAATCATTGAACTAACCGCAACAAATCATCTTCAGCAATGAACCTCACTTGTGGATGAATGCTACACAGAGAAAGAAAACCACTAAATTTAAGATGACAATAAAGCAGGAGAATAGTAACAGAGTCAGTGCATCCCAAAACTCTAACTATAGGCCGTGATTTTAGTTCCTCCAGGCATAGGTACATAGTTTATCGCAGATGCCTGGAGCTTATCTATCCCTATCAACAGCTAAATATATCGGGCAATTAAAACAGCATATTAGTAGCTTAAAATGGAGGTTGTACATTATACAAATCCCATGGAATGGCGTAATAAGCCATATCAAAGCAAATTTGGGATGTATTGGAAGAGAAGTTTGTCAACTTGGTCATCTCGCGAGGTGGCCACATTAACTGAGCACGAAGATAGTACGATCTAATAAATTTCTAAGACAGCAGTTTACATCGTTGATTTTAACACAAAAGTTAAAGACTGTCTTCTGTAAAGAACTTCCAACGATCTCTCTGGGCTCCGCATTAGCAACCAATTGAGCTCCTCTCATTCACTCCCAAATAATTTAGAACAAGTAACCAGCAATCGATGGTGTGCAAATAATAGATTCAGTGAGAGAGTTGGAAAGCCTTTAAGCAAAACAGTATCTGTCGTTAGAGGAAAAATGCACGATATTTGGGAAACAAACTAAAATTATTGAAGTTACAATCTTACCCCACCACTCTTCTTTCATTATACCATCATATCATGACTGTGATAGCAGGGCAAGAATCATTGAAAAGTTTATTCTTGACCATTTAAAACTGATCTCTTCAAGCACCTGTGACGTCATTGTGTTATATATAGTCTTCTGACCTGACTTAAATTATTGAAATAAAAACTATTTTCATACTAAGAGAGTTAGGGAAAAGGAGATGAAACGATCGTGTACCAATGTGCCCTCACAACTAGAATGGCGCTGGGAAAATGTATAACTCAGCTGCTGTTCCCAGAGAAGCGTATCCAGAGAAGCGTATCCAGAGAAGCGTATCCAGAGAAGCGTATCCAGAGAAGCGTTTCCAGCCAGACATAGAAAATCCAAGAAAATCCTCTTTGCCATATACCGACATATAAATCCATATCGGCTGATTGACATCATTAGCCTTCTAGTCTTGCGTCCATAGATGCTACCATATGGTGTATTCAATTTGTAGTGCAACGAAAAAATTGCGTCTCTCTATCTCCAACCTCCTTGGACCTCGCAACTGATACGAGTGATTGGAATCGGTGGGAACAGCCAAAGAAAAATAATGGTAATTTTGCTAAACTTATGATTAAGTACGCAGTTGGAAACCTTTTTTTGCCGCGTGTACTGGAGCCACTTTCAGCACTTGAACATATTTAAAAATAACCTTTTTCCTTTTATTGTTGTTTGTGTGATTATTTTTTTGCATTTCTTTTTTATTTATGCAAAGTGAATGCTCAAGTGGACCCGCCCTCACCCCTCATTTGAGTGCTCGCTCTGATTTCGCATTTTCCAAGCTGCTAAAATCTTGAAATAAAAACAAAAATTACAAAAAATTAAAATTGCAAAAAACTAAAAAACATTTAAAAAGTAGAAAAAGTTTCTTTGGGCACAAAACCGCGCACCACTGCACTTTCATGGCTCGTGCTACTTCATTGCGCGTAACCGTATCCGTATCCTTATTTGCCAGGCGAGCGAGGAGAGTGGGGGAAAGCAGCAAAAAGCATAATTCATTTTCATATTCAACTGACTTTGTTGCTGCTGTTGTTGATGTTGATTGGGGTTGGGGTTGGTTTTGGGGTTTGTGTTTGGGTTTGTTATTCTTTCGATTTTTATTTTTTCTTTTGTTCCTCCAGGGTTTTTCTCTGTATGTTTGCTGCCACTCTGCTGCTGCTCCTCAAGTGGCAAAAAGTTAATGGATTGTTAGGTTGCTTTTTCACCGATCTCTGCTTCTTTGCGGCATATGCAGATATCTTTTGCCTGCAATTAAAATGAGACGCATTCATGCTTGCGCCCCTGTGTGCGGGTGGGAAACTCTTTCACGGCGGACTACTTCATTTGCGAAGTTAATGAAAATGTTGCGAAAGTTTTCGCTTCGTGTGAGTAATGTGAATGAAGCACATTGCATCGAGCAGTTGGTGCAACATTAATTGTGGCAAAAGTGTCCACATGTGTTCCAAAGTTTTAAGTGCTGCAAATCATCTGCAGTCAACTTCAACAACGGAGAGTGTCTAAGGATATGATGATAAGTGTGATTTGTAAGTGATGCAGCAATGCAGCCCAATTTGCTACAGAGTAGAAATTTCAAGTCGAAATTTTTTCGATACAATCGTTGGAATAACTGGAAGTCTGCTCAGCATATTTGCTAGTGACACTTCTATACAAAAAATTTTCAACTTTTCAACTCAGATCAAGGGCCTTAATATACATATCAAAACTCCTTTAAAACATCATTTATATCAACAGTTCTCCACAAGCTCCTTTAACGTTGTTTAGCAACCTGATTACAGAAACATAAAAAGAGGTTAATATGTTACAATAATCAAGAATAAATATTCCCTTATTAAATCACACATAATAATAGTCAGAAATCACACATAATAATATTCAGAAATCTAATTAAGAAAACGAAAATAAGTTTAAAAAATAATCAAGATAAGTTTTACAGATATAAATGTATATAAATGTATATAAATGTATATAAAACATGAATAGATTTAATGATAAAAAAGTAAACTGAAACATAAACCTCACCACCCACTGAAACTAAGACCTCTTGAGGTCTGAGATCCATCCTCCCTTCTCAAGGAACCAGGTACCATTGGGGCAGTTGATAGGATCTTCCTAAGTCTAGACATCTCAGAGATATCTTCTAGGTCACCGCAAATGTTTCTTCTCGCCTCTCTTTGTACCTTCCTGAACTCTCCTTTGAAGGTTTTAAGTTCAGCTTTGTATAATACCCAGTGTAGACTGTCTCTAGACTTTTTTGCATTATTAAAAAGTCTCCTACAGTTTTTCTTGATGTCCTTCTTCAAAGCATCAGTAAGAACCTCTCCATACTTATCCATATCCTCTCACGTTTTTGTGCTTATAGGGTTCTGAGGTAAAAGTCTACCTATAGTTTTCCCACAGATAAATTAAGACAGGAGGAAAAATCCAGAAGATCACCCTACAGGGCCTCACTACCAAAACTTAGACAATCCAAGCTCATGATTGGGGACTGAGGGACCTCAAAAACGAGCAGCTCTATGTCTACAGTCAAGCAAAAATAATTTAAGAACTCTGGAAGGTCACCTCATAGGCCACTGTCGTTTAAGAAGCCACATCATGAAACTGGGACTCTCACCAGTAAACACGTGTAGGTTAGAAACACCAGAGCACCTTCTAATGAACTGCGAAGCCTTAGCTCGAAGTAGGAAGAAACATCTGGGGCATTACTGGCCCGAGGACAGAAATATAAGAGCAATGAACCCCAACTCAGTGCTATGTTTCCTTAGAACTGTTGGACTAATAGAAGACCTTTAATAGGTAGGTGCAGGAGAAGTACAAATGGATTAAATTGGTCGAAGTACACTTTCCTTCTTTATTTCATTCATAGTTTTCCTATAGAGGTCCCAGGTGACTTTCTTAATATTTCTTGTAGCCGGAGGGTGTCATAATCTATCTAGAAGATCGAATTGGATTTACTTGTGATCTGAAATAGAGTGTTCCTCTAAAACTCTCAAAGATCAAATCAAAAATTTAAACTTAGGCAAGAGTGATGTGAAGGACCTCCTGCTTGTTAGCAGTAATGAATAAAGTTATTGACCCTTTATTACAGATAAAGATGTTAGTCGTTAAATTATAATCATATCATGACTCACCGCGTACATTTTGCATCCATGCTACCCCATATGTCATGATGAGAATTGGCCTCACATCCTCGCGGCCACCCCCTGAGCCTTTGTATCCACAACAAGCCTCCGCAGGTTGGCTTCTGAAAGTATTTCAAACTCATGCGCTATATAGGCCGAGACCAGCCAGTAGCGTCTTTTGCCAGTTTCTAAGCAGCCGCCCGTCAAAGCCTTGTTACTACAATTTTAGACAACAAATGAACCCACATTTTTCTTAAAGAAGACCTGCGTCTTCCTTCACGTACGGCAAACTGTATCTGGTAGTTCTGAGACCGCATACCAAGTATCCGTGTGTCCACTGCTGTACTCAATTTGTTCCAAACTAGACACAATGATCTCTCTCCAAGTTATCAAACTCCTCAAGTAAAATATTCAACTCTTCATGTGAACTATGAGCCTTGGGACAACTCCCCCGAACTCGTTAATTTTTCCAAACAATTCTTTCAAGTCCAGCTTATATATAAGAGAACCGCATTAAAATCAATTAGAAAAATGTTAAACAGGCACAAGGAAAGAAACTGCCTATAAATATTGTCGAAACTCCATCTTGATTGAAAATTTCTCAGGAATCTAAACAGAAAAGCATCGGCTTACTAGGCAGACAATTAAGTGGAAATTAACTGGCATCCTTGAGGAAACAACTGACAGACGAGCCAAGTGAATAAAGGCGAAACGCGTTGCAAACTGAAGAACTCAATTTTCCGATAAGGCAGCAAAATTTGCGGATAAAGTTTGCAAGCATGTAAATTTTCCAACTTCGAAGCAGGGAGCAGGCAAATAAAGCCGGCAGAGAGCAGGAGGAACCCGAAAGTGTTTCAGCTTGGAATTTGAGGCGCACGGAAAAAAACGGGAAGATACAATGTGTGTGATAGCAGGCAACTGGAGGCAGGAACTATGGGTATGTGTGTAGGTGGGGGTGTGTGCTTGTTGTGGGCGGGAAGCGAGTGAAGTGCATGTGTAAGACGACGGATTTACACACACTTACACGCACTCTGCCATGTAGAACAGGAGCACACAGCATGCTCCACAGGAAGCCACACTGAATGCTTTTTAATCGAGCGCAAAAATTCATGCAAATTTTTTTTAAGGTTTTCTTTTAGCTTTACGCCAAATGATGCTGCAACAAAGAAGCATGTGTTTATTTTTACGCTCTGACTGCGAGGGTGGGTGATGGAGGGTGTTCAGCACACACGCATTACCGCTTAATTTTTGCACTGCTTCCAGTTATTTTCTTAAGATTAACTCATATCCTTGCTGGAGTTTTATTTTATTACTTTTTTATGTTGTTTTATTTTGTGATTTTAGGGGTCTGGGACTGTGTTGTTTGCGTGTGTAGAGAGCGTAACTTGTGTTATGTAGATACGGAAACTTTTTACTTAATCAAGTGCAGCAGTAAGTTAAGTTTGCTTGGGAGTAGCTAAAGCAGATGTAAAGGATGCGATTTTCCTCTACTGATACATACAATTTTTCTTCTCTGGAGTTGGACTTCATTTCATAATAAAATATAAATCCTTAGAGAAGAATGAATCAAGCAGTTTGGGTAGTCTGACCCAGTAGTTTTTACCCTAATATATGGTATAAGGTATAAGGATATAGCGGCAAAAAGCGTCAAGGCATAGCAGCAGATTGCGAACTGCGGCGGTAATAATGAGTGGTCAAAATACCTTAGAGACCTTCTAATTTAGTCTGCACCAAATAATAAGAAGCCGGTATGTCCTTCTTTATCGTCAATGATAAATTTCAAGTAACGCAAGGGACATGTCAGTCCGATGATAACAGCTTAGTTGAATGTAATGCTAATATTATTGATGACGGGTAATTTTAAGGAAGCTAAGCAAATGGAAATGATAGACATAGAAGACAAAAATCTTTGCCCGCCTTATGAGAAGGAAGTTGAAACCTAATAAGATTCGAGATTTCTGACAACTTTGGCTCCATAGGGACACAGATGTTTGTTTACAGATCAAAATAATGCAAAGAATATATATATAGTATATGATTTATAGTGTGAGTGATATATCTGACTAGTTTTTCCAACAACAAAAAAGTGCTGATTATGCTGGTTCATAAACAATAGACAAAGAAATTCCTAGCGAACATGAATAACTTTTTTATAATGTATGAGGTAAACAGGGGCATCACAATAGATATTTCAGGTCGCGGTGTATAACACCCTTAAATAAATTTCTCTCTCTCTCTCTGAGGCACCTTTCTGGACAACTACCACGAGATGCATGACATACGAGTACATAAAAGGAGTCACACCGAAAGAAAGACTAACATCGATAAAGTTTGTAGAACCAAATCCTATGAATCAGCGAATGCAATCGGGGAGGTCTGAAGACAACAAATATTCACAACCCACATAAGAAATATAAGAAACTAGCCCATCGACCCCCCCCCCCCCCCCCCCCCCACGAAATCAATATACACAACTAAAGGTCACAGGAGAGGTGAAGTCTAGTAAATAAAGTGAAGTTATCTCACATCTAAAACAATTTCTATGTAGGTATGGATGGTTTTTCTACAAGCTATTGTACTGGCTGACCACAGCCAGCAGGAATGTGAAGCAGACTTAGACGTCAGCTATAAAGAGGACGACGACAAGGCAGATAGTCAAAGAAAAGGAAATTCCGCCTGAAGTAATACCAAAACAGTCTACCAGGGCGGACATAAAATTCCCGAAGAGAGAAGGTGTTTTTAGTCGGTAACCATGGAGGAGTCCGACACACCAGCATGGTGGCGACCTTGCTGACGGTTCATAAAGAATTTTCACCGGACCTCAAACAAAAAAAAAAAAATTATTATATTGGCTGAATGATACCGCTGCTGAAGAAAACATAGATTCATGAACCCTAGAAATCTACTTGGAGATCACTTGTGAGATCCAATAACTTCAATAATTTTGCTCTGATATATCAAAATTCTTATAGAACATGTCGTACGGCAGGTTAAGTTGTGAATACAGCATGAAGAGTAAGTTATAATAAGTTGAAAGTACTTAAGATCTGCAATGATTCAGTATTTAATCGCTTTTCTTTGATACGAGGGGTACTATTTATATTTCGGGAACTGGCAACACTAATGTCAATAACGAAAATCTAGCAACACCATAATAAAGTTTGACATTTTTTAGCATAAACGTACTCAAACGTGTTGATATACAAGTGCTATTTGTTTTGTTTACAGTGAGTAAAGAAAATCAATTTGGACAAAAAATAGAAATTTTAAGAGAAGGCTTTCGATTTTCGACGTGGATTATCTCAAAAAGAATGTGTCGATGAACTCAGTTCTTTGTATGGCGATAGAGCACCATCAAAAACCACAGTATATCGCTGGTATAGTGAATTCAATCATGGTCGTAGTTCGGTCGCCGACGTACTCCGTGACGGTCGTCCAAAATCGGTTGTTGTGCCACAAAATATCGATGCAGTGTGTGAACTGATAATGCAGGATCGTCATGTGACATATCGTGAGATAGAGGACACCTCCACTTCCATACATTCAATATTGCATGAACATTTGACACTCGTGACGGCTCGTGTCAATTGGTGTAAGGAAGTGATTAAAAATTTTAACCATGGTGCTTCAAAGGACGTGTATAAAATCGTGACAGGTAACGAATCTTGGATATATGCGTATGAGCCGGAAACAATACAACAATCGACCGTATGGATATTCCAAGACGAGCTGAATCCAAAAAAAGTTCGTGGAAGAAGCACAGCGAGGCAAATGGTCGCCTGTTTCTTCGGCCGAATGGGTCATGTGGCCACTGTTCCGCTTGAGCAACGTAGGACGGTCAATTCTGAGTGGTACACGACCATTTGTTTGCCGGAAGTCTTCGAAGAAATTCGAAAACCAACCGCCACAGACGAATCATTCTACATCATTACAATATGAGTTCTCACTCATCTCGTCAAACAGGTGAATTTTTAAGCAGTCAAAACATCGAATTGATGACTCATCCTCCGTACAGTCCTGATTTAGCACCCAATGACTCTTCTTGTTCCCGAATATCAAAGGTAAACTGCGTGGTCAACGAGTTACGAGAGCCGAAGAAGCAGTTGAAGCGTTCAAAAACCATGTTTTGGAGGTGTCTCAAGAGGAATGGAAAAACTGCTTTGACAAATGGTTTGAACGAATGCAAAAGTGTATTGATCATTAAGGGGAATATTTTGAAAAACAATAAAGCCATTTTCATTTAAAAATGTTTGTTATTATTTGCTATTCCCGAAATATAAATAGTACCCTCGACAACGGAGAGTTGATAGAATAAAAGGAGATTTTAATGGGCAAGTTCCTCACTCCGGCTTTCAAAAATTTTCATCTAAGCCACCAACAAAGTACTCCTCTGAAAAGTATATGTATATAATTCCTACATTGTCAGTTCGTCACTTGATTCTGGAGGTCTATGGATGCTCAAACCTACACTTAACTTTTGTTTACCACAAATACCGGAGCTTAAGTAAACTACTTTATCATATCTCTACTTCCATGATATCTTCTGAGCACTTTCATGGGGAGGTTCAGATTACTTTAAGTCCAGTTTTAACCTTTGTGGAGTGTTTCTATGGATATATTTACCTAAAATCATTTTCCTCCTCTTAAATCCCATAGTTTATGATTCTTCCACCTACTTCCATTTAAAGTTCCAGATAATGTATGATAATATTGATATGATTGTAACCAAAAACTTTTGATAGGTTCCTCAATGATACCAATAAAGTCTTTTCTGACCCTTTCAAATTCTATTCTGCACTATAATAGGCTATAAAAGCGTGCTCCTAGTTATGTTTTCTCTCTTAGCTCAATTTACTAGTTTTGAGTATTATCTTCGTTTATTACTTTTCTATTCTCTATTACTCGAATTTTCCAATATTTAAGCTGACTCATTTATGCATTTAATGAATCAGAGATATCAAAAACACTTCGTTCACTTCAGAAATTGTATTATATCATTGAGCTCTGGACTCATTGTACGCTATTTCCTTGTAACTGATAGTATCTCAAAATAAGATTGTACTTTTCTGTTTAACTGAAAATAATTTTGATTCTTTCAACACCATCGATGCTACTCTAGTATTGCTATCCGCACTTTACATATTTTAGAAAAAAATTTAGACTTTTCCGCATTTCATATCAAACACAAAATTTAATTGTATTGTATTTTCAGTGCTCACCATTGAACAGTTTGCGTTCAGTCTCCAGTATTGCGGATTATTGTCATGACCACTCCAGTTCTATACAATACGCTTCATATTATATATAATGTTCATAGTACATGTTTCTTCATAGTACATGTTTCTGTCTGGACAAATATTGCTTCGTCCGACTTTGAACATATCTTTTGTTACTGTTTTATTATCACCTAAGATTCTAATGTCCAATCAAGAAATGTTCTCAATGATCTCAATAAAATTTTATTTGAGAAGAAATTTGTTAACTATTCATCAACTACATTGAATGGTTGCACAATTCTTAATATGACTAAAAGGAATTCTTAATATGAATGAAAGCAATGCTTAAAATAGGATCCGCTCCAATTACAACGAAGGCACAAATATTACTTCATTGAATTATTGCTTCATTGAACCATGTGCGAGGATAAAAAGTCTCCTACAGTTGTTCCTGAGGTCTTTTTTCAGAGCACCAGTAAGAACCTCTACAGACCTATCCATATCCTCGTACGTTTTTATGCTTATAGGGTTCTGAGGTAAAATAGTTTTGCAGCTGCGGGTCGATGAACATAGTAGATAACATCCCACACTTAATGCCCTGTCCTGACGAGAAGACTTAACTTTCTGGAGTCGCCCTTTCCCGAAGATCATACTGAGGCATACTCCATTCATCAGCAATGTCGCTAGTTTGATTGGGGAAAGGCACTAGTTCCTCCTTCAGTCCTGGGAGCGTGTGTCAGCTTCTATCTCTGTAGTATCAGTAAGCGCCCATCCTTGGCCTAATTGAGCTTCCTTTAGCTGTCTACCTAAACCAACCTAACCTAATGCTGTAGGAAGAAGACTTTTTGCACTCATTAAACCTCCACTTGTGGATAGGTTTCTTAAGACTTAACCTTTTACTTACAATAAATATCCGCCTTATAAAATTCCGGTGTCAATTCTAAAGAATGCACACGCAATTGATTTCTCTTTACAAAGAAAACTTGTATTTCATTCAATAAGGTAGAAACCCCCTTCAAAATTTATGCATTAACCTAATTACGAGCTCAATTACATGCCAAACAATTTACCCACTGAATAATTCGGACATAAAACTGACCACCAACCGAGACTAAACAAAAGCAGTGACCACTTCATAAAACCATGTGCCCAAAGTAATTATAGCAAAAAAAAAAAATAGAAATTGACGCGTGGTCAATTCTATGCGAATGCAAATAGAGTCATGACTACCCTACCGCAGAACAATGATTGTATCCTACGCGATTATACCCTACCCTTGGCTACGCCGCACACCGAAGGGAAGTAACAACAAACGAGTCAATTTGCTGCAATATTAACGCTGACCCCAGGTCATTGTACAAACAGAACCAGAATTGGTGACACAAATTGGCCGTCAGCAGCAGCAGCAGCAGCAACCTTCAGCGAAACAAAAACAAAAACAACTACGAAACGAAAATCTCCAAGAGTTTAGTGGAAAAACCGGTTTCCTTACGGAACCGCACCAACACCGCCGAATCAACAACAGAAGCGAGTCTAAATCGAGCGCATTCGACAATTACCCCTGAAGGCGTGTTTGCATTTTTCACCGAGCAAATGTATCGCACGAATGCAGCTACCCTCCTCGGCGTGTAACCACCGCTCCCTCCGCCGCTGACTGCGAGTACTGTGCACAATAGCGCCATGGACAGGGGTCAGTTGCGACAAATCCGGAAGAGCAATTTCACTGCTGAGTTTGTGCAGGGTTCTCTGACTCCTTATAACGAGAGCATTTCTTCAGCGATATCTGTGGTGCAACTGCAACACTTGCCATTTGGCGAGATTGTCTGCTGCAGAGAACTGAGCAGGCTGCCCCGAGGGTGCCGCATTTTGTTGCATTTGTTACTTGTGTTTAGCATAAATGAAGACACCGTCAGTGACAGCGTACGTAACAAGCGGGAAGTGACTTTTGTTATAGAAAGTAAGAGATACGCATCCATTCTGTCATTAAAGTAACACTGAACTAAGATAGTGTAGTATTTGGAACTAACAAGTCAATGGAAGAGGGGAAAAGGTAAGGAAGGGGAAAGGGTAAGAAATAAGGGAATAGAGGAAGCAGGTAAGAAGAAAAGGTTTGTTTAATTATAATTAACTACTTTGTATTAACGAAGCAAGGAATATTCGTGCTTAGTTGTCAAATTTGAAGATATTTTCAACAGGAATCATGTGGTAGGAACTTCTCATTTGGATAAATCTATGTAGGCACAAGGAGATGATACTGCTTTACAAAGTCATTGAACTGTTCTTAAAGGTGTATTAAGTGCTCTTCGGGTACTATTGTTTGCAGTTATAGTTAAGAATATAAGAAATATAAAATTTCCTTTGTAGTTTAATAAAAGAGAACTTCTTTACAGAGGTTGTAAATTTTTTCTTGTTAGAATACTACCATAAAATATACACGACATAAAAGTGGTCCGATGTCTCCAGGAAGCAACTCAGAGGCCCAGTTTGGCCTTCTTTTACATGGTCTTCTAGAACCTTAATCATCCTCAGCTGACTTTTAGTGAATCTATTGATGTCATTGAGGAGAGAGGTAGATATACGAGTATGTATTCCAAGAATCTTACGACGAATGAACTCTATGCATTTGAAGTATATATTTGAAGAGTATATAGGGTGCCCAGAAATAAGAGTATACACTCAGACTGCTAGATATTTTGTTATATTATTAAATATTATGTATTAAAAATCTTTCCGTTTGAATAATAAATAAATAATATTGTTGAATATATAAAAAAAATACTAATTATTTAATTAAATATAATATTTTATAATAATAATTAAAAGTTAATTCCAAGCTGACAGTGAAAAGAATAATCATTAAGAAAAAAGTGTATTCATTTGGTTTAGAAAGGACGCCCCACCGCACGTATACGGAGTTGGAAACTTAATATACTATATGATACTTTCCTTTATTCCACTCCCACCGCAATAGACTCTTTAAGAACTCCAGTTGTATGTATGTCTTAGCACGGGTCCTTAGATCTGATCATGCTGAATGTCTATCTAAATACTTTCCGATTACACCCCGAATCGATTCTTTCGTCGACCCAACGAATACGCCGACGGAAACTTATGTGAAACTTTCAGCTATGGAATGCAATATATCGAACTTTCATTTATTCCACTCCCGCCACAATAGACTCAATATATCGAACTTTCATTTATGTCTTAGCACAGGGCCTTTGATAAACTTATATCTGGTCAAACAGAACATCTATCCAAACAGTTTCCGATTACACACGAAATCGATTACTTTGGTCAACCCAAGGAATACCACAGACCATTCGAATCGACTGAATGCGGGCATTGATGGGCTTGAAAGTAACTACACAATTATTTATTTACTTTATAAAATTTTTATTTCATTAAAATTAATTACAATCAAAATTATAACTAATTATATAAGCTCTAGCTGCCGATAGCTCTGGCTTAAACTACCCAATTAATCAGTAGTCTTCATAGACTAATACAGAGTTCACTACAGAAGATGGTTCCCAAACCACAGACCATTCGATTCGCAGGAATGTGGGCATTGATGGTCTTGAAAGTAACTACCCAAGTAATCAGCAATCTTCGTAAACTAATCCAGACTGCGCTAAAGAACATGGTTCCCCAACCGCGGCAGTGAATACCCGGATTGAAACAGGAATTAAATCCAACGAACTGCAGAAATTAAGTATCAAAAAATAAAGGCAAGCAAGAGACAGAAGGTTGTGGTCACCCCACGCAATGCAAATTACCTCACGCTTATTAAGCCAACAGGATATCAAAAATGCATTTGTACCCAAAATACGTATAAATAAAATAAAATTGTGCAACAGCGTTCTGGGCTGATACAAATTAATTTAATGTTGAACGCAAAAGCATAACGTAAAACAATGGGAGATGACGGCAGCAGCGACAACTGGGAGGCTGACGACAGACATTCAGTCCCACAGACAGTCAACAGGACTCGAGGGAATTAAAATGTGCAATGGCAGCGAGCAGCGAGCAAGGAAGCAAACCAAGCCAGCCTGGTAGCTATCGCCTAATAGATCTTATGGATGGGGTGGAGTGCTCGGTTTCATATGACGCTTGGGGAGTTATGGGGACGCGTGAGCACAGGCGACAAATGCGACAAATTAATGCTAAACCGCTGTTGACATTACGTCTTGTCAACAGAGTGTCTGCGGTTGTGTTGCTTGTTTCTTTTTTATATATTTATTTTTTTCTTCCTTTTATTCTTTTTAATTTTATTTTTATCTTATTTTATTTGTGTATTTTATTGTTTGGTGTATTTTTTCTATAGCTTGGTATTCGTCTCCTGATTTTCATATTTCCCGATTTTCATATTTCGTTCGCTGAATTCATATTTAATGGAAAAGGTGCCAACACATAAACGGTCCCAACTTGTGTCCTCCTCAGCTTTTCGCTCCGACTACAAAAAACCAACCGCAACAGCAATTTCTGTAATTATGACAAAAAATCTTTAATTCTACAAATGTCAAGTTGAGATCTATGCGCAATTTTCCGCAACAACGCCATCAAAACTCCAACAAACAAAAGTGAAATGTTGCATTTTCGACTTTTTAATATCCTAAAAGACCCTCTCACTAGAGTGTGTCTTCGGCTGCTCACTACTCCACCAGATTCTTTCAGAAATGTTTATGCACTTTCTGCTTGATTTATCATCTCTTTTTCATAATTTTTTTCAGCAATTCGCACCGATTCAAGGCATCAGTGCATTGTCAGCCCAGTCAGAAATTTCTGCTTTAAATATTTTTAGATTTATTATGTTTTTTTTTTTTCTTCCCATACACTTGCCAAATTTCCATTCGTTTCGTTGGTTTTTTTTTACCTATTTTCAATGTTGCCATTTCATTTTCATTCATTCCATTCTCTATTTCTTTTTTTGTGGTCTCTTCTTTTTTTGTAATTGTTATTTTCTCTTTGAGTCAGTTTATCTCCTATTCCATCAGCCATAAACACATATCCCCAAAATGTGGGGAATAAGAAAAAAAATATTACCCAAAAAGCGGTAAAAAATTCAACAACAAAAGTTCCTTTGTCAACGTGTCTGCAATTTCATTTTCTTTATGATTATTTCGTTTCAATATTTTCTTTTTTTGCAGCGTTTTTTCACTTTTTGGGCCATCATTTTTACCAGTTTTGTTTGCCATTGTCGTAATTTGCAAAATGTTGCTTACACATTTGCACCCGCTCCAGTAGCCAAGTGCTATTGTTTTTGTTCGGCGCCAGAAATGTTCGGCCAAGAAAAAAACGCCAATTCAACTCAGTGATCCAAAGTTGAATCGAGTAGGTGTGGATTAATTGCATAGGTGTATTCCGGCAAACACACACCTATATCTCTCACCCGACTTTCATGTCTTAAGTGCTGAAGAACTAACGATCTCCAACTTAGCTAAATCATAAAAATAACTGTTATAGGTATTTTATTTACTTGTTAAACATACCGTTATTTTTACATACCGGGATATAAATTCTACGATACAAAGCATCTCGCTGGTAAAGACCATGGTGGCACTGGAATCCTAATCAAACAAAGAATAAAA
The DNA here is from genome assembly GCA_920105625.2 of Clusia tigrina. NCBI lineage: Eukaryota > Metazoa > Arthropoda > Insecta > Diptera > Clusiidae > Clusia > Clusia tigrina. The sequence goes on along the minus strand of OV050030.1, from coordinate 25,170,692 downwards.
CACTTCGTTATGGAAGAATACAATAAGGAGTACCTAGAAGCAACATCAATTTGTCTGGACGAATGGGAGGATAACTTAACAATATCCGCTGTGTACTGCCCACCTAGATTTAAAATAACAAGTAACCAGTTCTCAGATTTCTTCTCCACACTTGGAACAAGTTTTCTAGCTGCTGGCGACTACAATGCCAAAAACACTTACTGGGGCTCACGGCTAACAACACCAAAAGGAAAACAATTATATAACTTCATGCTTTCTGACACCAATATTGATATTATCTCTTCAAGACAACCATCGTACTGGCCGACAGACCCACGTAAGATACCTGACCTTATTGATTTTGGAGTTGCTAGAAACCTAAAACGAGAGCAACTCAAAGTAGAACACCTTAACGACCTCTCTTCAGATCACTCTCCTATTATTATACATCAGAACAAAAAGTTACGCCCTACCTACGAATTCACACCCACTAAAACTAACTGGCTGAAATACAGAAAATACATCAGTAGTCATCTCAGCCTAAACCCACGTCTCAAAACTAATGAGGACATTGAAACATTTCTGGAACAACTTACCTCGACCCTAAGATTAGCTGTGCGCCACTCTGCGGACAAGCGTCACAACAACTGCAACAACATCCGGCGCCCACAAACCTCAACCCAAATCGATTTTCTCCTTACTGAAAAAAGGAGGACGCGTCGTGAATGGCAAAAATCCAGGTCCCCTTTCCTAAAACGGAAGTTATCTATTGCCAGTGAAAATTTGAGAAAAGCCTTGCGTTTAGAATCAGATCGCTGCCTGGACCAATATATCCAAAACCTTTCTCCGACTGACGTCACCATATACTCTCTGTGGAAAGCTGTCAGAGAAATGAAAGCACCTACACGCGGAATTCCACCGATTCGTACAAAAAACGGAAACTGGGCAAGAAGCGATGATGAAAAGTCTGCTGTTTTCGCCGAACACTTAAGAGATGTTTTTACCCCAAACTACCTCGCAATACCAATAACCTAATATTAACCCCCACGCCAGATACAACATGCTCGCCTATTAAATTAAAAACAAAAGAAGCAAGTAATGCGATTAGTAACCTTGCTCTTAACAAAGCTCCAGGACACGACCTCATTACTGAAAAATGATCAAGGAGTCACCCCAAATCGTCAGCATCTTACTTACTTCACTATTTAATGGCTTGTTGCGCTTAGGATACTTTCCTAATGCCTGGAAAGATTCAGTAATCACAATGATCCCGAAACCAGGAAAAGACCGCTCCCAATCGTCATCATATAGACCGATTAGCCTCCTGCCTATCTTATCAAAACTCCTAGAAAGGCTTTTTCTTGCAAAACTAATGCCGCATATAAACGAAAAACGCACTATTCCCACTGACCAATTTGGCTTCCGCGAACACCCTAGTACAATAGAGCAGGTTCATCGAATACTGAACGAGATAAAAAAGGCATTCGACAAAAAGCAATATTGTTCAGCCATCTTTTTAGATGTAGCGCAGGCATTTGACAAGGTCTGGCACGAGGGGCTTATTTACAAAATAAAAAAACTGTTGCCCACAAAAGTACACGACATATTAGAATCGTATCTGAGGGGCAGAAAGTTCAAGGTAAGGTACAATAATGCTTACTCTAAATGCTTTGACATCAAAGCTGGCGTACCGGAAGGAAGCGTGCTCGGTCCGGTGTTGTATCTACTATTTACCTCAGATCTGCCTACCAATAAATACTTAACAACAGCAACTTTCGCAGACGATACAGCTATCCTTAGCATTCATCCGAATTCCAAAATCGCATCCCGTGACTTAGAAGATCATCTGGTCCTAGTAACAAGTTGGTTGACTGACTGGCGAATAAACGTTAATGAATCGAAAAGTACGCATATTACCTTTACTATAAAAAAAATACATGTCCAGCGATGAAACTCAACAACGTTCCTATTCCTCAAGCAAAGGAAGTGAAGTACCTAGGAATTCATCTTAACTCACGTTTGACATGGAAGCGCCACATCGAAGCCAAAAAAAAAACAAATGACTTTGAAAGCAAATAGCCTACACTGGCTCATGCACAAAACTTCCAGGTTGAGCCTAGAATATAAAACACTGCTGTACAAAGCCATCATAAAACCAATTTGGACTTTCGGTAGCCAGTTGTGGGGCGGCGCAAGCAACTCTAACATAGAACTGATTCAAAGAGCGCAGTCCAAAATTCTAAAAACCATTACTGGGGCTCCTTGGTTTAGAAAGAATGCACGCTCGTAAAAAAGGAAATCTTTGACGCCAGCTTAAAATATGCGCAAAAATTCAAAGAGCACCCAAATCATCTAGCTAGGATACTAGCATGTAATAGGGTTCCAAGTCGCCTAAAACGTACGAAATCACCAGCACAACTAACATCGACACCTTAATCATGTACAAACACTAATATAACATTTATTACAGTAACTAACATATAATATTGTGATTACTAAAAAGCACTGAGCATTGGCAAGGTGTATTAATATTAATTATTTAGTTTGTAAGATATGCTTACTTATTGTTAGTCTAAGCTTAGAAGATACAATAAATAAATATATGAAATATTAAAAAAAAAAAAAGCTTGTTAAAGGAGCACTCTCATTTTATATGAAACACTACAATATGATATGATGAAGAAAATTTGTTAATAATACGATCACTGAATTGTGTCAATTAATAAAAAAGTTTCCTTGAATATGTTGCTTTAAATAAAGTTGATTAATTGGCTTAAAACATAAACTAAAGTATAATTCGCTACCACAGTTTATCCAGTTTTATTTCTATATCACTATTACCGGGACATCTTCCAAAACACAACTGAATTCTTCGCCTTTTATAAGTAGCCTTCTTATAGCGACCTCTACTAGCCTGGAACGTTCTCAAACACACAAGAAGATTGTTCATTGGTACAAGCGAGACAGAGTCTTCATTTTGCTTCATAGAAAGAGACAAACTCAGTAACAACCTGTCACTAATACCAATTCATAGAAAGATACAAACTCACTAGCAACTTTTCACTAATGATATTAAGAAGAACAAGATAGCAACAACAACCTCCATCGAATGTTGTAGATATAATTTGAATGTAAAGCATATAAATGAATTTAATGTTAATTTATGTTTAGTCTGGAATATTAAAAGAAAAACTATTAGTCATAATATTGTTACGAAATGGCCCTCTGCTTGGCACCAAAGTCAAATTCTGTCGTGGAACCAATTTCTTTAAACTGCCCAAGTTTTCTTGTTGTATTCCCAATTTGAACGACAAAATAAGTGCCATTTAAAATGTTCAAGCTGGCAAATATAAAACCATCCGGTGTTATTATGTTATTCTAATTATTTTTCTGCAGCTAAGGAAAATAAATAAAGTCTTAATATGAATTCAGCAGGCAACACGACATATTTCAATGTGATTAATTACTTTTTTATAATTTTCCACATTTACTGATGTAGACCTATAACGAATGAATGGAAAAACCTGACAAGAAAGAGCAACTTCCCCAATAATTACAAAATTCATGTATTAAGTAGAAACTAGGGAACTAAATGAAGAAATAATCATCATAAATATTTTGTATATTTGTGAGAGGTCGGTCATGTGGATGATTTTACAGTAATATATAATTGTAAAATGCAGATAATATATAAAAAGAGAATTAAATGGAGGAGCACACTCTTATCCGAAATTACTCAAGACAATACTTGATATACTCGTATATTAAGGATAATCTTACTTAGACAATGAAGCAAAGATGATGAAGTTTGTTCGTGTGCGAATTTTTCATCTCCTATATTTGAGTTGTGAAAATCTGAAAATCTCTCTGGTCCATTCAATCGCTCCTCTCTTCAAACTCTGATCTCTCCCAACTCTGTTCTCTCCAATCTATGGTGTTTCCAATCTCAAGTGCCTTGAGATGATTAAATCTAGTCTAAATTCCAATTAGACAATGAAATGAAGATGATAAAGTTTGTTAGTTTTGCAAACTTTTCAACATATTTGAGAAATTAAAATAATCTAAAAATCTCTTTAGTCTCTCCAAGCACTGGTTTCTTCAAACTCTGGTATCTTCAAATTCTGATTTCTCCAAAAACTGGCCTCTTCAAACTATGATCTCTATGATACCATACCATATTTGGTCGCCTCAAACTCTGATCGCTTCAATCTGTGGTCTCTTCAAACACTGCTCGCTTCAATCTGTGGTCTCTTCATACTCTGGCCTCTCAAAGCTCTGATCTCTTCATACTCGGGTCCCTCCAAACTCTGGTCTCTTTAATCTACGGTCTCCATAAACTCTGGTTGTCTTCAAACTCGGATCTCTCCGAAGTCTGGTTGTTCCAAACTCTGGTCTCTTCAAACTCTGATCTGTCCACAAACTGGTCCCTTCAAACTCTGATCTCTACCATCTTTGGTCTCCTCAAACTCTGGTCTCTACAATTTCTGGTGTCTTCGATCTCTCGTCTCTTCATACTCTGATATCTTCAAACTCTGGTCACTTCCATCTCTGGTCTCTTCATACTCGGGTCCCTCCATACTCTGGTCTCCTCAATCTACGGTATCTGTAAACTCTGGTGTCTTCAAACTCTGATCTCTCCACAAACTGGTCTCTTCAAACTCTGGTCTCTTCAATCTTTGGGCTCTTCATAATCTTGTATATTCAAACTCTCGTCTCTTCACAGTCTGGTGTCTCCAAACTCTGGTCTCTTTCAGCGTCAATCTTCGGTCTCTTCAAACTGTTGTCTACTCAAATTCCGATTTCTCGAATCCATGGTTTCTCAAATCTCCGATCTCTTCAGATGAATATTATATTCGGTAATTAGATAAGGTAAAAAGAAAGCAACTGAATTGAAAACGAATCAAATTAATATCAGAAAACAATCCAAATATGTAATTACAACAAAATTATTCTATTTTTTAAATATTGACAAGAGCAGCAGCGATTTGCACAATATTTTCAAAAAGAATAACAATAAACACACAAAAAAGAAACAAAGAGAAAAAGCTGCAATACTCATGTTGGGCACCTGTATAGTACCTTTACAAGCATTATTCACCCAATTCCTTAGTAGCTTATCTAATCTTATCGACGCACACACACACGCACACACTCGCTATGGCCAAATACCGTACAAAAATTCACTGATATGGAGAAGTAAGACTGAAGATTACAAAATTTTTGCCGCTCGCTGTAAATGCGCTCCACCGGGGACTAGGCGCGGTTCTTATGATTGTGACAGCAATCAGTACGATTAAATATACAGGTGGAAAAAGGTGAATGAAAAAATACTAAAAAGAAATAGTGGAGTTATTTGAAAATAAAA